>JANDEH010000007.1:10000000-11200000 GCA_024610705.1 Tetragnatha versicolor
AAAATATCTTACTTTAAAAAATACTTAAAATAACCAATGGATTAAATTGTTTATTTTTTAAATAAAAGATGTGGAAAAATGCAGGAGGGGTTTTTGGATTTTCGGTAAAGTTTCAAATTTCTTAGTCAAAATATTAGAATAAAATCGATGTCTATACCAATTTAACAGAAAAAATCTACTTTTTTGGTAATTTTAAATTAAAATAGTTTAAGTTTTTTCTTTGGGGAACAGCTAAGGGATAATTGACTCGTCAGTTTGAAAAAGGGAACACTTCCAAAAACCAAGTTTTGGGAAAATCGGAAATCAAAAACCCTGTATAAATAAAGGAATTTTCGTTATGTAGCGCCCAAATTTGTATTTGAAATGCAAAACTGTTTTTAAAATTTAGAGCAATCATTAAATATAAAAGTTTATTCAAAAACATAACAGAGTTGAAAAAAATTTATATCGAAAAAAATCTTAAAAACCAACACTATCATCAAGGCAGTTTAATGAATATCAACGGAGTCCAACATGTTCCCCTTCTTAAACCGACGATTCAATAAAATTTGGAAAGCACTCTCTCGTCTGGGCGTGAGAATAATTCGTATTAAGAGCTCTTATTTCTATTTAGATATTTAGAACACAACATTTCCGAATCGATTCCTGAGGTTCGATTCGTTAGATTCTCGGATTCGATTTCAACCTGGAATCGATTCCATGGGGCCAGTATCGAAGAAGTAGAATCGAACGTATCTATTTCAATTACAAATCAAGGTTAATTAGTTGCTATTATTAATTAAATTTTTAATCAGCAAATATTAATTAATTATCAAAATACTGATTAAATAGAAAACGAAATTGTTAATAATTATATGTATTAATTAGAAAATTAAGTACGATTCCTAAGATTTGATACCTGCTGGAATCGATTTATTTAATGGTTCGATTCCTTGATATTCTTCCAAGGCATTCGATTCTAGAATCGATTCCTTCAGAAATAATATTAAGAACTCTATAAATGAAATGATAGTTTTGTTTCTGTTCCCAGTAAAAAAGATTTTCAGCGTCACTATTTACGAACGTGCCCTAAACGAAACCGAAGTCAACGTTCGTACTCGCTGTAGATCCGATGTCTAGGGGAAACGTATGAAAAAGAAATGCTTCGGATTTATTTATCTATGGGGACTCGGCTGTGTGTTGGTATCAATATTTTCCTAATCCTTTTGATTTTATTGCCATGGGGGTATGTTTTGTTTGCGATTGTTTGGCTTGAATTTTGATTTTCTGCTCTATACACACGCGTGTTATTTTTGCTATTAGAGTAAACTTTCCTCTGAACAACTCTAAAGGGAAGAGGACGCTGTTTCTTAAAACGAAGAGAGGGATTTTACTTATTTATGTTTAACATTTTCTAAATAAATCGAATTGAACTGGAGGTTTAGGAAAGGGTTTCGATCATTGCTGTATTGAGCACCGCATGAAATGCTTATTCAAATTAATGGTGCATATATTTGTAAGAAATAATGATGGGAAATTTTAATATGCTATGAACGTTTTAGTTGATTTGAAACAATACCCTTGTGAACAGGCAAAATTTTACTCAGTAACTTTTCCAAAACTTTTTTTACTCTTACTATTATTTTGGTTGTTTTAAGAACCAAATTTGTCAGCTTTTTTGGCCCCAGACCACCCTATTTCACAGATTGAGTTAATACCCTATTTTTTACTCAATACATCAGTGTTTGTAAAAGATTATATTATAATCTATAGATTTTTTTTATATACAACAGCATCAGTGTTTATAAAAGGGGTTTACACCCATTTCAAAATAAAACATTTGTGAGTGTGTTTCGTGCAAAATTTATTCACATGCGAAATCTTCCATTTCAGTGAAATATTGAGGATCAGAAAAATAAAATTATTATCTCCCCCTTTATAACTGAAACATTGATCTTTAGATTGAAAAACCTGGTCCCAATGCCTGCAAATGATGACGTAAATCATAAGTATTAAGTCATAGCACTGACTGAGGACCAGAATGACAGGGCAAGATTCGATAGGAAAACGATAGGAAATTTTCAACCGTTTTCCTCATGACGTCGCATTACTCGAACTCCTGCTTGTAAAGCAGGAGTTCGAGTAATAATCTTCAGACCATTGAAAATTGGGGGGGGGAAACTCCAGGATTTGTGATTCCTCCACAGAGGGATTTTACAGAACCATGATTATCTACCCTTACAAAAAAATCTTTTATTTCGCTTAAGCCCCGTCCAGTGATTTTAAGGAAATAAATTAATAAACTTTCACTTGAAGTTTTTGGAAATTGCTTTTAAAACAGGGTCAAACTCATTTTTAGTGTTATATGATTAGACGATTTCAAAATCAAGTTTCTATGCTTCAATCAGTGCTGTTGGGGTTTTTTCTGGGAGAAGGGTTCGCCTTATTATTACGTACTTTTTTTATGCTGGAAACAAAATTTTTTTGTTTAAATAATGTCCCCCCAAACATACAGCATGGCTTCAACCTATTCTAAAAGAAAAAGTGTTCTAAATCATGGGCAGTCCGTCTCCCTCTTATGTTAGGTGCCATTGGTAAATTGGCTTTATCCTTTATGATAAAAGGTTGGAAAAAACCATTCGGAAAATTTTCGGTCTTTCCTCAAAAGTTAAAAATAAAGTTTGCCTAAACAATGTTCCTAATTATTGCGGGGGGGGCACCCCCCCCAGGATCGACGCTCGTGCTTCAGGCTACCACCCTCTCCTTCGAAGACAAACTGAATCATTCCTCCGTTCTTTCACATGCAAAAGAGAGCAAAAATAGAACGGTAAAGAAGAACTTTCTCCCCATAGAGCATTCGGCACGCGTCTCGCATCGACAATTGAAAGTGAGTGTAATCGTTCGAATTCCGGCGGACAACCCCTTTCATCCGGAGTCCTGTTTATGCAAATCCCCACTGCTGACAGGCTTTTACCCGCATTCCTCATTGAGGTGGATTTTCTTGTTCGATTCCTCGCGTTCGGGAGTGTAGGGGGTGGCTTTTGGAAAGGATTGGTATGCCATGAGCTCGTTGAACTCGATTCTTGCGGTCTGTGTAGTAAGTACATCAGGTATAAATTGCAGAACTGTGTAAAGAAAATTCATAATCAATTGTATGAAGGCAAAGAAAATTCAATGGCTGTTAACAAATGGTGAGAATGGATGCTGTCAGCAGGAAAAATCACGCCCGGAGCGGATGGCTTTTTTGGCGCCCCCTCCCAAATATAATTTTTTTTCATTATTCTCAGATGCCTTAAATCAGTGGTTCCCAACAGGTGGTCCGTGAGAAGTTTTTTATACTCAACCAAAAATGCGTGGAAATTTAAAAAAGTAGTTTTCCTTATCACATATATTTCATGAAGTAATAAAAAAACAAGTAAAAAAATCATATCTCACAAATAAAAAATGTTAGGTTCTCTTTTCTTTCCTATGATTTTTCATTTGTTCATCTCAATGCTCGGACTTTCACATGGTTTGATACGAAACAAAGGGTGGGAGTGTTAAAAGGTACTACATAGCGGCATACTAATGATTAGACATATATAGTGACTCCAAGAAGAACTTGTGAAATGAATGGAGAAAATTTCTGATACAAGTATATTATGTTTGTTCGAAGATATAAGAAAAATTTATCGACGAATTATTATTATAGAACAGATAAATTATTTACTTTTTTAATCAATCCTCTGAAATTCAAGTGGGGTAAACGAGTTCAAGAGGAAAATTGACAGATACTGGGATTCCGGTAGTTTGGGTTAAAAAGACTGGACCAACCTTGCTGGGCTTACGCCTGTAGTTGGTCGACTTTATTTGTATTTTTATTTGTAAATAACTATGGACTTTCGACCTTTCGACGCGGTTTTATTTTTTGGAGAACGTCAGTAGCCTTGCCTACAAAATTTCCTCTTCCACAACTCTCAGTCAGTGCATGTGTAGTTTATTTTGCTGTGAACAACAGAATACCTGGTCATTTCATTTTTCCTGAAGTTTAAATTCAAGCTAAAAGCTAAGTACTAGTTCGTTTCTAATTTAAATTCCCTGCTATGAATCTTTCCAGGGGGTTAATCGGTCCACAAGCAACCCCTGCTGGGATCGGTTAACACCAACACCATTTCCATTCCCTTGAACAATTACTATTAATTGTTATCATTTGTGAACTACCAATTACCCTCTTTTAGGGTTTGTATATTGCTGCAAAAAATTTCCTAGTTTTCTGAAGTTTTTCTGAATTGAATGATCAATCGTAATAATTAACGGAGAGCTTGATAAGAATGTTTAAATGTCTTATAAAAGGTATATTTTTTATAATTAGATATAAAATGTGAAAGATGTTCATTTTTTAAAAAGTTTAATAGATTATTTGATTTCTAGTTCCATTTAGAAACAGATTTAAGACTAAATTTCTCTTTAGAAAAAAAGTCAAACTTAAGACCCCCTGTAAAGAATGAAAGTATTGAAAAAAGGTTAAAATCTTAATGATAAAGTCGGGGATAGGGATGATCCGCACGAGGTTCAAATTTAGTAAAGTGGTCCGCAGACTCATTGGTTGGGAACCACTGTATTAAACCCATTCAGAGTAGATGATACATATGTGGCTGGTTTTCCAAAGTAATGTTTAACTTAAATCTAAAAATAAACTGCATCTAGTTGTTTCTGCACCCCCAATCAACATAGAAAGTTTAAAAATCGAAAATGAACGTAATAAATATGAGACCCTCCCTGCTCAAATAGTTGACCAAGAGACATATCATAAATTCCGCACTTGACGAGGGGTAGGCGGAAGTTTAAGTCCCTTTTACGAGTGTGGTCAGGGGCGAGGGGTCAGCGGACTATTCACCCCCCTTGGAATATATTGAAGTGAATCCGTACCCGGAATCGCTGGAGCGGCGCTTCAGCATTGGTTTCTACAATAACCTTGATTCTCGGGATGTTTAAATCACTCGTAGAATTCATAGGATGTGTTTATGATGATAGTGGCGTAAGACAAAATTCATGAAATTTGAAATAAGCATGGGTACTTTGAAGGGCTGTAACCAGACTTTTTCTCTCTTGGTTGGTTAGTGGCTACAAATAGCCGTGCGCGGAGATGACGCATTTTTCTCTCCTGGGAAGGGGATTTGACCGCACTGCTCAAAGCAGAGGTTTAAGGGGCCATTCATCAATTTTGGCAATTTTTGACCCCCCCCACCCCCATGTAAGGTTACGTAAGATTTTTCAAACCCCTACCCCCTATTCTTACGTAAGATTCCATGAAACAAAAACTAAGAACGATTTCTCTCTCTTTTTGCTTTTGTTTTGTTTCGACTTTTGACAACTGGAAGAGGGATTTAATAGTTTTATCTGAACTTAATGCTACTCCAATAAAAAGATACATCCTATATACCTTCATTTTTAAATTAAATCTTCGATAATATACCGAGATCGTCAGCATTTTTAAGTTTTTTTGGGGTTATTCAATAGTAATTTGATTAGAATAATTGGAATTTGTTTACATTAACTTGGAAAAACTTACGTAAGAATGGGTTTGACCCCCACCCGCAAGTAAGGGTATGTAGAGATTTTTCCAAGCCTCCTCGGGACCCTTACGTAATTAATGAATGGCCTCTTATAAGTTTGTTCTTTTATTTTATATAGTGGTGTAAGTATATAACAAATTGTAAATGTTTAATATACCTGTGAGTTTTGAAGATATTGAGATAGAATTTTTTGTGATTAGGAAATAATAAAGAAAAAACTACGGGGACCATATAAGAAAAGTAGACCCCCTGGAGTTAAAGCAAGTTTAATTTTATTTTCATCACTTAAAATAAAGTTTGCAATTGGAAGTATATGTCTAGGGGAAATATATAAAAAGATAGCTTATGGGGCCACACAAATTGAAATACCCTATATAAGTTAGTTCGGATAAGGCAAGTTATACTGTGTATACTTGAAATGATACTTCAGAGGACTTAAGCCGCTTTCGTTCTCGATCATCCCGCGTATTGACTCTGCAGATCGGAGCTTGAAAAGTGGGGGAGAGTTATCCAAGTTTCATTTGGAGACGTTCTTTTCGAATGGTTGAGTTGTTTATCGGAAGCGAATTTCGGGCCGTTGCGGTATTTATTGTCAAATATACGGTCCTGCTTGGAAACATTCTGTATACAGGGTGATTCAGATAGAGGTTTCATAACTTCTAGGGGAGGTAGGGTACATCCAGACGAACAAGAATTGGTACGGAAAGGGGGGTCGCAAATGATTTTTAAGGGGAGAAACCCCGGGGTGAAAATCAGGCAAAAAACTTGCATATTTGTGCAGGAAGAGACACAATGGTTCGATTCCGTAATTTTTTTACATCAAAATAATATAACTCGTCCTCTAAAAAGTAATTTAACTGTAACTTTTTCAGGATGTTATCTTTTCACAGAAAAAGATACGTTTCTATCAGTGTTCGATATTGATGTACGGTCAACCAAATTTAGCAATTTATTATTGATTTGGCGCGATGTTTTTCGATGCGTATTTTATCTTTAAAACGGTAGCTCAGTTGTTACAGTAACGAGCCGGAATCTTTTAACTCGTAATCGTAAGATTGTGGGTTCTGTCCTGCCTATAATTTTTGGGCAATACATGGAAAGAGGACTATAAAAGGATGTGGGTTGGGGTTTTATGGCACGAGGTCAAAAAATCTGACAAAATTAAAGGTTGTGTATTTTGATATTTTTATGGATTTTTCTAAATTGTAGTGTTCTTCTTTACTGCATTTTTTTTAGGGGTGAGCACGTGAGGAAAGTTAAAATCATAAATTGCGATGTGTTTTAAATCGCTTTTTGTCTTAAAGCCCAAATTTTGACATGTTTAAAAAATAATTCGTAAAGATGTTGTTTCATTTTGTTCAGTAAATTTGCTCGGTACGAAGTTGTTATGAGAGGCAATACGTAAAAATATTTCATATTTAATATTAATAAATGCATTTTATACAGCGTTACCGGCGGTTCTATCCCGGTCCTTGGCCTGGGTGTACTTTCTCTCTTCTGTGTCAGTGTTCTGTACCTTGAAATTTGAAGTATCTTAAATTTTTAAATCACAAAAATATTAAAAGCTATGCGTCATGATTGCACGATGTGATGTTATTTCTAAGTTTGGCCACTGCGATTCTC
Source organism: Tetragnatha versicolor (assembly GCA_024610705.1). Classification (NCBI taxonomy): domain Eukaryota; kingdom Metazoa; phylum Arthropoda; class Arachnida; order Araneae; family Tetragnathidae; genus Tetragnatha; species Tetragnatha versicolor. The sequence continues at coordinate 10,007,158 of JANDEH010000007.1, forward strand.
TTTAAAACATTAATAATACCTAAAACAAATGTATAGAAATTTGATTGCCTTAAGAATCAAAAAAGTATTTCGCCATACGCCATAAAACACCAACTAACCAACCAACCAACCAAAAAAAGTATTTGGCGATCATGGATTGGCGATTTTTTTCCCTACCGAATGCAAAGGGCTTACTGATTGGAATAGTAGAAGTTTTAGTAGTTAAATTTAGAGGACGGATAGAGGACGGAATCGAACAATTGTGCCTCTTCCTGCACAAATATGCAAGTTTTTTGCCTGACTTTCACCCCGGGGTTTCTCCCTTTAAAAATCATTTGCGACCCCCCTTTCCGTACCAATTCTTGTTCGTCTTGATGTACCCTACCTCCCCTAGAAGTTATGAAACACTTATCTGAATCACCCTGTATAAACTACACGGTATTTACTGCGATTTTTGTCTGATACATTTGATTCTATTGGAATGCGACCTTTATTTATGTTTATTTTATAATGCGCTTTATTTAAGAACAAGATTTTTTAAAATATATCTTGTGTGTTAAAAAAAGTTACAGTGACCACTGCCGATTCGATTCAAAATTTTATATTTGAACACTTTGGACTCTAACTTTGCAAAAACTATTCAACGGAAAATCATAAGGTTTTCACCATTTGTTGAAAAATGTTTGAGGATAATTTTCCTTCCACAAGACAATGGATGAAACAAATAGTTCTGGAGTCGTCCTAGTCAAAAATTGTTTTTATTGCTGTGAGTTAGCCCCTCAAGAAATTTTATTTTGTTATAAAAGAAAAACTAGTCTCGTAGAGTTAATATTTTAGAACTAACAATTCGAACATACAAGCGATAAAAAAAGATTGGCATATTGTTTTTAAAAAAATCATATTAGTTACGGGATTATTATTTTCAATTTTTCTTCTATTTCTGGTCGTTCATTGGAGAATCAGACGAGTTTTATGTGTCCAATTTCTTTAAATTTTTTGGCGGTTTATTTGATGCACACAGGCTAATTTTTAATTAAAAAAGTTCTTATAGTGCATATTTTTTCTCTTGGGTACAACCAATTTAATTTAAATTGGTTGACGATTATTAGTTGACTTACTGGATAATTTTTTTGGCATAATAAGGTGAAAAATTATCTTTGAGCCAGAAAAGTTTGAAAGAGGGAAACAATATAAGAAGTTTCGTTTTTTAAAGAGCATTTATTAAGTCCACAGCCGGGTGCGCTGCATTGGTAAGATCTTAAAAGAGCTGCAAAGCAGCTCCGGCCGGGAGTTTGTTGGCGATACACTCTGAAATTGACAATCTCAAGACTGTGTAAAAAGTAAACTGGCTCCGATCCAAATGTACTCAAATTTGAAAACATGAATATACTAATTTCTGAAAATGTGCATACTCAAAAAATGAAACATCTTGTGCTTGAACTCAAAAATGAGCTCACGATGTTTCATTTTTGAGTACATGCACATTTTCAGGCATGAGTATATTTATGTTTTCAAATTTGAGTACATTTGGATCGGAGCCAGTTTGAGTAGGGGAAATCAGGCTATGACGGTATACTCGGGTAAAACGACTTTTTTGATTTTCTTGAAATTTAGCAGAAGGGCAGCACGTGTCTGTAGCTTTTTTCTTCTTTTATTGCATCCAAAATGATACAAACAGACACCATTATTTAAAAAGCATTTTTTACCTCGTGGTGAACGAAAATCGAAAATGTAAGTGTCAAAGTTTTTGTCATGCGTTTTTATAATGAGCTCTCTTTTATTCATAGCCATTAATTTACCATAACTATGATTCTTGTGTGGATTTATATCCAATTAATACTATATTTCATGCGGTAGGAAGTTGATTTATCTTTTTGTTTTACAAGAAATTGAAAGTAAATAAAAATACACCCTTCAGGGTAAAATGACATACAAATCATTGGTATAAAATGACATAGTGTGTTACCTTATGGACACACATATGTCATTTAACTATGTCTATCGTGGCTTGTTCAACTTTCTAAAAATGTAACTGGAGTTGTTATGATATCACTCAATTAGGGGGTGTTAGAGCATTAAATAAACATTTCATTGGTTTTGAAACTACAGGAAATCTAATCAAATCGTCTCTCACGGTTGCTTTGAAAAAGTGGTATGTCGTATTAGCCGGATCTCCTACTTTTTTACACAGTTTTGAGACTGTCGTTTTAAGAGTGTAGCGAGCAGGGGCAGCACCCCCTAGTAATCTCTCTATTCTAAAAAAAGTTTTGGTAAATGGTTTTCAGAGAAAGGATTTTTAATTACTGATCCGTATAACATGTTTTTGGTATCAAACTGTTCGGATTCTTTTGAGGATGTGCAATATGCCTTTAGAATTTCTAAAAAATTCTCAATTCTAAAATATTTCCATTTTTCTGGATTACGGATAAGGTTTCAGTTAAAATCAAGAAACTTTCGTACAATTTATTATACCTCCAATCACAACGACCAATCGACGCCATATTTTATGATGAAAATAATTCCTTTCACTCTTTAAAAATGCGCTTCAAAATACTTTCTAAATAAAATATCTTTAAAAGACTGATAAGAGTTTTCCAGAAACTTACAATACCATTTAAATATACAATTCCGCATACCAAAATCAATTGTTTGTAAACATTGACATTGATACTGTCACCGCCGCCGCTGCCGCCGCTGTTTCAGAAAATTTAATTTTTCAACTCTTTGAACTCTCATATCGCAAAAACTACTTGATAGAAATTTATGAAATTTGAAACGTTTGTAGAGGAATATTTGGGGCACATTCTCGAACAAAAAGCTAACTGATGTGATAATTAATACTGGGGTATTTTTAAGGTCAAAGTTGAAGTTTTTCTTTTTTCGCCGCGTAATCCAGTTCAGCGAAATCTATTAGCAGCAGAACTATGATTTTTTGCAGCCTAATAGGGTGAATCGACCAGTAATTGACCAGTTAGTGGAAATTCCTCCAAGTTTTATTTTTCTTTCTTAGAAAAAAATTTTTCAAAAAAAATTGACACTGGTTTAATATCAATGAAAGTATGAGGAATAATAACTAATAATCATTTTTCCTTTCATTTTTATAGAATTTTTTTTATTTATTTTAAAAGCAATTAATTGAGATTTTGCCAGTAGTTGACCACCTACATCCAGTATTTGAACACCATTATTCCAGTAATTGACCATTGCCATATTCACCATTTCCAGAATAAAAATCAAATATACAGCTCAAGCACAAATCAACCAACTGATCCACAACGCAACCTATCATTTGCAAAAGAGCTATTTATTCGAGTCCCACTTCTTTAAAACAGGGCTAAGGGTAAGTTGGCTGAAAAAAATACGGAACGGAGACGTTTGAAGAAAACGTTTCAGAAACACTTACACAAACTTTCATTCAATCTGATGATTATAAAATTCTCTCACAAAAATTAAGAATTGGCAAATTTTAGTAAATTTTTAAGTTTATAGTTTTTCTTGACAGTTTTAAGCAAAAAAATCAATTGTTTTATTGAATGGTATAAAAATTTTGAACTTAATATTCCATTCTTATTAACACCCGTGTCTTTTGGCAGAAAATCCTATGATCTGAAAACCAACTGTTCCAATCCTACTAAAATGTCTTCCATTTGTTGAATACGTCTTAGAAAATTCTTAAAAGCTTTATTCAATCAGCAATCAATAAATTAAACTCTGGAAGAGAACACGGAAAATTGATCCTATTGATTAATTCTCATACTTTATTAATATTAAATCACTGTCAATTTAAAATATATTTTGTTGGAAAAAATATATCTACTTTATTAGTAATTATAATGATTTTTAAGTTGTATTGCAAAATCTTATATATTTTAAGCAAGAAGTAGAACAATTTTTTTATTGTTTAACCTTTTAAAACCAGACTGTAAACCAGCACGATTTGCCACCTAGGCCACCTAGCGAGCGCTTGCACCGCGAACCGTTCGATTCCACCGTTTACTACAGAAGGCTATCTAAAAAACTAAAAATGCGTATATGTCTGACAACCAACCAACCAACTACCCGTAGGTACGTATTTTAGGGCTTAGCGAGAGGAGCGACATATTTTAAAAGCGCAGGTGTTGGAAATTTGAAGAACCAATGAAAGAGGTATATTGAATAAAGAGTCCCTATTAACAATACTGGTTAATTACTGGAAATGTAACTTTTTTTACAGTAAATCTAAGCAAAAATTGTACTGCAGGTAAAAATCTTTAAGATCGCTCTTAGTTTAAAAAGAAATCTTAAAAGCAAATAAAATCCAGTAGTTGACCACTTTGGTCAAATACTAGCACTTTTTCTATTCTAGACAGCCAGTGGTTGACCACCCCTCAAATATCATATTAAATGGTTAATATACAAATAATGATAGTTTTATTTAATTCAACTAAACATATAGGACCTAAATACATCAATCAATAAAATATTGGAATAAAAACTAGCTGGATGATTTGCGATTGAACTAAATACTCCATACCATTATTGCTAGTAGTGAGAGCGCATGCTTTGAAGCTTTGTTGATAACTTTTTTTTAACTATTTATTGTGTCTTTTAAGAACAATACTAGAACTTTAGACTATGCATGAGCTTTTAATAAATTGTCAGCTATGTTTTCAACGCAACAGATTCGAAATAAACACACAACAGTTCTTGTTTTTTGCAAAATTATGCTCAATTGGTCAACTACTGGTAGGTGGTCAACTACTGGTCGGTTCACCCTACTCTGAAGTATGAAGATGTGCACTACGTCGCCCTTTTTTCGAATTTGAAATTTGGTTTAGAGTAATTAATTTTTTAATTTTCGAAATTTTTGACACTTTTTCAGTTTTTTCTATCTAAAATGAAAACTAATCACGGTATCAATATGATTTTTTAAACACTTATATTCTTATTTTTAAGAAAGAGATTGGCGTTTAATTCTTTAAAAAATTCTAATTAGTTTTGGAATTATTAAGCATCAAAGTTTCATTTTTTTCATAGTTTTAGTAGGTCTTTATCAGACGTGTTTAATGTTTTTAAATTTTATATTTGCCTGTTCACTAGATTGTCGCGAGCACGGATATTTAAATTTAAAAGTTTTGAGGAGCACATTTTTGCTCTAAGTTTGCTAGAGATATAGTATAGACTTAGTTAATTATCTTTTAAAGATATGTACTTCGATATTTTTTGAACTACTAGAGAAATAAATAATTAAGCTTTTTTAGTGCTATTTATGCGGATGAAAGGTAGAGGATTTCCGATAAATTGGTTTTACTCTGCTAAAGATCAATTTCAGATATTACAGATCGCGAAGCGATCTGTAAAGAGCTGCATAGCAGTTACGGGGGTTGGTGAGCGTAAGCGAGCAGAGGGAGGTAGCCCCCTATCCATTAAATTATTGATAATTTAAAAAGGAATATTTCAGTAAGAGGTTCATTTTGATATTTTTGTTGTAATGATCCGAATTTAATTATTGAAAAGTTTGAGATAAAAAGTTTCGATATTAAATGATCATTAACTATAGGGGAGAGTGTTGTACCTATGGACAAAAATCACGTTTGGATTTTTCTAAGACAGGTAAAATCACATTTTGACCAAATAAAGTAACCAACCTATAGTCCTAACTTTTGTGAGTAGAGAGATATTTTTTATTAGTCAAAATCTTGAAAATTGGATTTTTAATCATTTATAATAACTTGGAAAAATTTGTGTCCAAAAGTACAACAACCTGTTGTACCTATGGACAGACCCAGTTGTACCTGTGGACACCCTTAAAAAGGGAAATTTTACTTGAAAAAAGCTAAGAATGAACATTTTTATTGATGAATTACCTTTTAATAACCTATTTCAAGCCTTTTTAAAATTGAAAATAGATTTTTTAAAGTAATGTAGTTTTAGATCGTAAATGATCATTAAAACGAAGTTGAATGATAAAAGTCTTGATTTTTTACCAAAAACACAAAAATCACATGGTATTTTCAGATCAGAATTTAAGGTAATAGTTTCATCAATCATGCTGATTGATCTGACAACTTCACTGATCCAAAAATACCCAATTCAATCGACACTTAGTTGTGCAAGCATTTGGTGGTAATAACAATAATTATTTGGTGGTAAATCTTCTTCAGTGGAAATTTTAAGTTTTTTTAGTCATCATACTTAAATGCAATAGGGTGCTTAGGGTTTTACACCATATTTTAAATTAAATTCCAAGTAGAATCATAAATTTAAAAAAAGTGGTTTAGATCACAAAATATTTGATTTTTCATCTAAAATTCACTTGAAAATAATCGCTGACAAATAGATTACCATCTAGAATTAATTTAACATTTATTAAAATGTATTCAGTTAAATGAAACCCGATTCTAAAACGCCGATTAGCTACAGACACCCACAAGAACGTGTCCGTAGGTACAACACGTATGGTGTCCGAAGGTACAGCATCAGGTGTTTTTGCATTCAAAGTTCTATGAAAGATAAAAGAATTGAGATCTGACGATTTCTAATATCAAAACTAAAAATTCAAAATCTCGGGGATTCCCCGCATATATCCCATTTTATCATATCATAATCATAGAGGAAGAAAATAATTAATGTAGTGATGCACTAAAAAAAACTTTGAGCACCTAAAAACAGTATTTTTACTATAGAAAATTTAAATAATATTTTAAACAGCTGATTTCACGTTAGCAACTAGATAGCATCTGTTAACATTCAAAATCGACCACAAATTCAAATTCATATTTTTTCCCGAATTTTAAAATGAGGTGGCTGAAGGTACAACCGTCCGTAGGTACAACACTCTCCCCTACTCTGTTCATTTAGAATTAGCGCCTGAGACGTAATGTATTAGAAGCAGCTATTATTCTTATTATCGTCGAAAAAATTTTCTTCTGCAATGACAAGGCAGCCTAAGCAGAAGTAGTTAAAATACTGTAAAAAAATCGGTCACTGAAGGTGTCTGATGAGCGTTATTAAGCATTATTGAGCGTTTTTGATCCTGTTTCAGGCACTTATTCTAAATGAACAGACTATAAGCAGACAAGTTCCAGGTTGTACTGGATAGTTGAGATGAAACAAGCGAGCTCTGCTCGCTAAGATCGCGAAGCGATCTTCAAAGAACTGCGAAGCAGTTCCGGGGGTTGGTGAGCGATAGCGAGCAGGGGGCAGAGCCCCCTAGTTCATAAAATAAAAAACATTACACGCACAGCCCAAAAAATAGTAGGACTCCTAAATTATATTATGTCAAGTATTTTTCCCTCGTTTTATAGAAATTCACTTATAATATTTTGAGTTATGTAGTTTTGCGGAGAAGGAAAAGATCGAAAATGTACGAATTTATTTATTTTTTCCTTAATAAAATGTCTGTTTAGTTTAAAGTAAAATTTCTTTAACTTTGGTCCTAGGAAAGATAAAGACAAAATTTAAACTGATTTGGAAAGCAAAAGATGTGTTTTTTAAATAAGATAATAATTTTCTTTTGGAATTTTTGGTCTGAAACGGCATTTTTAGGTAGGCAGGCACCTTAAAAGGTATTGAAATAGCTGAAAGGTATTTCAAATTTCAGTAGAACTATGATATTTAAAACACACATACAAATATTTTTCATAAAAAGTTTGGAGTTTCTATTTTTAAAAAAATTCGAATTAGTTTTAGAATTATTAGGATTCAAAGTATCAATTTTTTCTTCTCTTTCTGGTCGTTCACTAGATAGACAGGAGATTTGCATGAGTCTGATTTCTTTTATTTCCGCCGATTCACACAAGTTCATTTTATAAATTTAAAAGTTTTTTAATGGCCTGCTTTTTTCTATGAAGTTGATGATAATTAGTAGACTTGCTAGATATTTTTTGAAAACAATTAATAAGTTTAAAAAGGGATATTTCAGTAGTAGTTTTATTTTGATATTTCAAGGTAGTGGTCTGAATTAAATTATTGATAAGCTAGAGAAATAGATAGTTTCAGTTTTAAAGGAGCATTAACTAAGCCGACGAGCCCGGGATTGCGCTGGACTGTTGAGATTAAAAAAGCGAGCTCTGCTCGCTAAGATCACGAAGCGATCTGAAAAGAACTGCGAAGCAGTTTCGGGGGTTTGTGAGCGATAGAGAGCAGGGGGCAGAGCCCCCTAGTAAAATAAAAAAACATTTTCTCTTCGTGCGTTGAATCAAACACAAAAATACCACCTGTCGAAAACAATGATGAAAAAAAGATCCTTCTCTGGATCAACTGTTTTCCTTTAGTTTTTACTCACCAACTGAGGATCTGCTCTCTCCTACTGATAATAGAGAAATACGCTTGCCTATAGTTTGTGGTTAGTACCGCCCCATATGAAACTAGGTTACGAATCTGGTGTAGCATAAGCACGGATTTACATGCAGCAGGTCGAGCGACGTGACTAGCTGACACTTCCCTATATATTCCCTTCCCTTCAAATGATGACGTAACTGCTAAGTCACGGCACCAAGAACCAATGGCAGGAGCAGATTCTAAATCGAAGTGGAAGCGATAGGAAATAATCGGCAGTTTTTTCCCCATGCACATCCCGGTCGCGTCGCTCGAATCGCTGCATGTTAATCGAACCTGAGGATCTGCAAAGATGGGGTTGTGAGATTGAAAGAAACACACCCGAACGCTATATAAACGCATTGGAATAAGCTGTAAGTATATCTGCGATTTTTTCGATTTATTGGAAAAGAGGACCACACTCTGTGTGAGAAAAAGAGTGTCCTTTCACTTGGAGGACAAAAGAATGGAACCGAAAATGGGAAAATTGTATTATTGGCGTGTGCGAATCTGGTGTTTGCGTGTGCGAATCTGGGAGGTATTGAGAGAGGAGGACCTTTATGTGGGCTACGTACGACTCAAGATATTGGAGGGTCGCTATAACAGGTGTTCTTAAACCCCATTCCTTAACAGGTGGATTCAGCTGTCTGTTTTTGTGCTGTCATGGAGAAGTTGAACATATATTAGAAATCTTAAAAAAGAAATAACGTTGATGGAATATCCAAGAAAACGCGCGATTCACAAAGAAGCAGTTTTACTCTTTTTTTCCCTTTTACATTACCTTTAAAAGAATGTAAAATAAAATACAGGAGATAGTTTCATTTTCATATTGAGTCAAACAATTTTTGAATGATTTAAGTACGTACTGTGTCATAGCAAAAATGAATTTATCCACTTTTTACCCCAGATGACACTTTTAAACATCGAAAATGTGTTGCGTATACTTGAACTGTTTGTGAATACATGTTTGAGGTGATTCAGTAGTAGCGACAAACTAGTGATTAGGGGTCATCCATAAATTACGTGAGGTGTTTTTTCCAAAATCTGGACCCCCCCTCCCCCCTTGGTGAGATTTAGTGAGATTTTGCTGGACCCCCCTCCCCCCCCAAGATTTACCTACAACTTTTTAAAAATAATTTGCAGTATCTTATCCTTTCTCATACTTAAAAAAAAGAAAATCGTATAATTTCTAACTTATAAAGTTGACGTGAGATTTTAATCGACCCCCCCTCCCCCCTTGGTGAGATTTTTCCAAACCCCCCCTCTTTTTGACCTCACGTAATTTATAGATGGCCCCTTAGGAGTTATTTTAATTATTTATTCCTTTAACTTTTAGTTTTTCAAAAACAAATAAGTGTTCCGTATGGTTTTTTGAATGGTAAAAAGAAATATCTAGTAAATGTATCAAAAAAATGTACAGGTAATTAAATATTTTAATTCAAAAGTCGAGAAAAAAACATGTGACTGAAAACTTTTATTGTTTAAATCGTATGATGACATCAACAATCATACCATCAACTCCATTGCTTTCCAACAATGTTTATCGTAGGATGACGTCACATCTTAAACTCTTGTCGTTTACGCGCGCTTTTAAAAAGGAGGTTTTTGTTAATTTTTTTCGCAATCAAAAAATTTCTCGATCGGCCTCAAATTTTGGGTAGTTGCTTATTTTTGAAAGAAGAATCTATTAAAAAAAATAAAAAGATCATGCAACTTCCTTATTGTTTATTGTTGTAAATATTTGAAATTTAGTTATGTAAATATAATTGTAGAAAGGAATTCTAGATTGTGCAACTAAATAGGCTGTTTCTTAACAAAGACTTCTTTTCGGCTAAAATGATAATTTTTTATAAATGATAAAATGTTGATAGAATCATTTCAGTATGTAGCTCAAAATAAAAAAATATCGTGCATACTCAAGTTTTAGGGCAGGTGACGTAAAAAAAGGCGAGGAACACAATCCATTAATATAAGTTTACAAATAACCTCAGACAAATGTGCTCTTTTATACGACCCTTTTCCTTGATATTTAATAAACATCAATTTAATTTTTGCTTACGACGCAACAAAGTTTAGCTTTCGCCTTTAAAAGTAAGCCGTTGCCCACTTTGAGTACTAAGTTAAATGAGGATGGAAGAGCTTTCATTGGGCAATTTCAAAATGTTGAGAGCAAATTTTTAAACAGAGAGAAATTCGGCCGAGGAGAATTAGGGCCCTCTAATTAGCTGCTGGGTCCATCGGCAGGGACATCAAAGGGTCTCTCTAATTGGTGTCGTGGGCAGCGCAGAAAGAGGGTGGCGCTGCTTTCGAACTTTGAAAGTTTGAAACAGCGTAATTGGTTTGATTAGGACAACAACTACTACTTCTGTGTGGACAGTATGGACTCTGGAGTAGTGGGTGCAAGTTTTCATTCTAGGGGTGGATATCCGTTGGTTTGAAAATGGAAAGAAAGAGTATACTTTATTAATGACAGTGGGTGATCATGTAAAATAAAAAAATATTGGAATGGTCTCTTAAATTCGAAATAAGTGTTTAAATTAGATTAAATTAAAAAGTTTTAATTCATTGGGGTTGTGGTAGTGGTAAGAGAAAACATTTTTAATGAGAGAAAATAAGAACTTTTGAAACTAAACTAATCGGCATACGTTTCATGACCGAGCGGGCTAGGGTGCAAGAGTTTCAAAGAAAGTTTGCCCCATAGTTTTCGACCCGCTTAAAGGGTAGATCTAAGAAAAATTACCTCTGATCTTGCCATTGGCGTTGGCGGCTCCTGAATATTGGGGGGGGGGGAGTCGCCTCAAGGATTCGAGATCCTCCCCAAATGTTTTTACAAACCACTGGTTAACTACCCCAAATTAATAGTTTTTCTTTTTCGCCCTCATTTAAGAATTTTAAGGTAGCTTTGAAATCAACAAATTAACTTTTGTTCCAATTTTTTGTAAAACGTTTGTAACTTTGCACTACCAAGGGGGGTTTGGGGGTTCTCCCCCAGAAAAATTTTAGAAATTTGACCTTTAAAATACAGGTTTAAACTCATTATAAGTGTTATAAGATTACAGTTTCAAAATTAAATTTTTTAGGCTTTAACCAGTGCTGTAGCTGGATTTTTTTGAGGGTTCTCATTAAATTATTTTTTTGCTAGAAACATAATTTTTTGCTGTGATAATGTTTTCCCAATCTCTTAATTGCTTCAACCTACTCTAAATGAAATCGTGTTCTAAAAATGAGGTGTCCGTCTCTTTCTTGTATACGCCTCTTAAATTAGGTGCCATTGGTATATTGGCACCATCATCCTTTATGATTAAAAGTCAGAGAAACACACGTCCCCCCGGTGACGACGCCCGTGGATCTTGCCACTAATGCTATTTCTATTGAATCGAACCTTTTTTTGACGATAAGACCTCAAATTTTAGGGTTGTAGCCCCATTTTGTGTATGTGCGGGGATCCTGGGATGCAGTTTCATACAACTACCAAATACTAAAGTATTAAGCGTTCTCATATCTCATTAATGCAATAGATTACTATCTAAGACTGGTCTGGGCAAATGAACGGATCCCAAATAGTCCGGGCACACTACTGTTGTATTTTTCCCGATTCGACACAAAAAAATCTTGGATCTTAAAAAATAGTCTTTCCTCCCTCTCTTGCAAAAGAAATTTTAACCCTTTTATGGGTGATACTTGGCTTTTCAGACTTAACAGTTTGCCGACAAATGCACTAAATAAGCCAAATTGTGTGCCCATATCTTCGAAAATACCCCACATTCCCCCAAATACGGCTCAATCTAAGTAAATGTCCCCTTCGGCCACTCAGTGTCCTCCATTGAGACTTCCCAAAATGCGATAGGTCATTCGGCGCAGAAGGTCTTTTCGAACGCGCCCTGCCCTCGACAGCTGATGGATGTCGCATTGGGGGGGGATCCCCCCTTATTATTTATTCGGAGGGAGATTATTTGGGGATTTATGTGGGTGCCATATCCAGGGTGAAAGATTTCGATACGAAAATTGAGCGGACAGAGAGGAGTGACGATATCTTTCTTGACAGCTGGTAAAATATTTATCGCTATACATCCAGGTTAAAATTCATGCTAGTATTTGTTTGCTTGTCAAGCACTAGCATGTACTGCTAGATACCAGCAAAAACTAGCAAAACTTTTTGCTAGTACTACAGTCAACTCCACTTAATGTAACGAATTTTTATTTTAAGACCATGTTCGGGATCCCCAAATGGGTTTTATGCACCCCTGGGCCCCTTAAACTTTGAATCGACTCCCACTAGCAAACAAATAACATAAACTAGCAAATCAAGGCTATTCCATAATAATGCATTCAATAAAATAATTGCTCTCTATCCTACGAAAGTAGCTTGAATAGCTTAAAAGCATAGGACGCTTGTATGCTATTGGTGCTTAAGCATCTCGTATTATTATATTAGCATCTCGTACTAGCTAGCATAAAAATTCCCGCTCTACCATAAAAACTAGGATACCTAGCAAAACCTAGCAAGAACTAACATATTTTCTTTTCTCGGAGCAGCATAAATTTTAAACTGGGTATGCTAAGTGTTTTAAAAGGCCGTTTTACGGTTTTTAAAACCTACGTCTCTAATAAAGTAAGGTGTACCCCTAGTTTTAGTAACCATGAGGAATCCATTGAGATAACTTACAGCTCCCCTAACGGGGAAATTAAAAAATTAAAAAAATAATTTAAAACCCAAAAGAGAAGAAACGAAAACTTCAGTGAGAAATTTGTGGAATATAACCAAAAAACACCGAAAGAGTTTTAAATATCCATAAGTTTCGAGGAGATATTAGCATGTGAATATACCACCTTTTCAGGCTTCAAAAAAGAAAAATAACGCAAATTTCTTTCACATTTTTTTATGAAACTCAAAACCACATGATGACACTAAAAAAACTTGCAAATTTGCTAACTTTTTTATTTGAGTGCAAAATGCGTTTATTTTTGAGAGTGGAGCTTTTACAGTGTATTGTTTAGTAATCAATGATTCTTGACAAATTTCGTTTGCTTGTGAAAAGAGGACGCCTTCCTTGAAATTCGTGAACGTCCCCTCAGACAGCCCTGCATTAGTTTTCCGAAATCTGTAAATGACACTCAGCGGAATCGCGGCAAGCTCCATTAACGCGTACACAATTGACAACCTCCCATCGGCTGCTGCAAAAACGCGGCTCCATTCATCATTCACGTGAATGGAGCTCGTTTGGTGGCGTCTTAATTAGCACCTGAAAGGATCGATGGTGTCGAGAAGACAACTGGCGCGGGGAGAATATTGTCTCATACGCCGAAAACGCTTTACATGGAAATAAACTCGCCAATTTTTTCTAGTAAAGCTATGCTAAAATATTTTTGGTATTGAGATTGATTTATAAAAAGAAATTCATTTACCTTATTAGGGGGCATCCATAAATTACGTGAGATGTTTTTTCCAAATTCTGGACCCCTCCCTCCCCCTTGGTGAGATTTAGTGAGATTTCGCTGGACCCCCCCTCCCCCTCTCGTGAGATTTTTTCAATCACTTTTTGACTAATTTTCACATTTTTCCGGTAGTTTTGCTAAAAAATTTAAAGAAAAAACGTGAATTTTCTAAATTAAAAGTTGACGTGAGATTTTAATTGACTCCCCCCTCCCCCAGGTGAGATTAGGTCAGATTTTGCTGGACCCCCCCTCCCCCTTTTTGACCTCACGTAATTTATGGACGACCCCTTACATGAAATTAATTTGATGTTCGAGATTTTTTTGGGTGGGAAGGTATTCCCCCCGTCCAACTGGGAGCTATTGAAACGTAGGACGCCTTATGTTTTGCATTTCTATTTATATCGCAGAACATGATATAAAATATAATTTTCAAGTACTAACATCTACAAAAGGAATTATAAATTAGATAAATTTTGTGCGTTTTATATGTTTGGTGGAAAGTATACTTCCCACGGCCTTATATATGGGGCCTAATTATATGCCTAATTATATGGGGCCTAATTATATGCCCCATAATTATAGGCCCATATAAAGCCTAATTATATGGGGTCAAGGGGTTTATTATTATTTCTCAAATTATTGGTAGCTGGCAGCACAAATGATAAGTAGTGGTACAATAGATTAAAAAAAGTAAAACCTTTAAAAATGTATGATATTGGTGGTAAGTAAAAGATTTGATGGAGTGAATAGCATTGTCTTTAGAACAAACTTTACTGATAACTTTTACATACTTGTTATATGATTTAGTATAGTATATTTAGATACACTATAATTAAATAAGATATAGTCTGGAAAACAATCCAATTATTTCAAAACATTTTCCGACACTTTCTATCATTTTATATTCCAACCGAACATTTTTAAAGAGAGATATGAAAGTTAACTATCTCATCCTGAACACAATATCTCATAAAACTTCCGCGAAATCGTTTTTTCCCTACGAAATAACCATCTCTAACAAGAGGTAGTTTTTTTCTTTTGGAAAATAGCATCGTTCTAAAGGGGATGCCCTAATTGATTTCTTTCGAATCCGTCCCCAGGGAGTGAAGGAAAATCTCATTTAGGCACAATCGATCAATCACGTGTCATCGGTTAATTATAGAGGTCACGTGATCCTTCTCATATCGGAGGAAGGGTTTTTTCGAGGCGATTTTCTTGTCTCCCTGTCGTGTTCGATTGGGCTTTTTTGAAGCTCTCAACATCAGCTTGATCTCCATTATTTTTTTTCGCCCTATTCTTCTTTCGGTTTGAGTTGTTAGTCTATGAACGCATTGAGTTTGTGTAGACATCAACATGTATTGGGATGCTTTATTGGACATAGTATAAAAGATTTTATTAAATTATTGTTTACGAGTTTTGATTTAATCACTAGTTAAGAGTAAAATGGGAAACTAGACATTAATTTTTAGGAGGAGCCGTTAGTTTATAAAGATATTGAGGTTTTATAACAAGCCTTCTGCACGTTTTTCTTTAACAAACCCTTTAAAAATTTTCAGTTAGGAAGACTGTTTCAATGTTTGGGAATATTTTTGACAGTCGAACCTACCTGTATCAAATTGTAGCGTTTTGTTTTTATGTGGTACTAGCGCTGACGCGCTAGACCCGTGCTTCGCCCGGGTTTCAGTTTTTAATAAATATCACCTGGTGTGTTACAGATGGGCTTTGCCAGTCCATATTTTAGAAATTTTTTTCTGGTGTGTTACAGATGGGCTTAGCCAGTCCAAATGGGGAAATAGTTAAATAAATGATCCATTTTTATATTTATGCTACAACAATGGATTTTAAGCTATAACAATCGATTTCAATCTACAACAATCGATAATATGCCTACAACAATTGAATCGTCAGTTTGAAGAAGGGAATAAGTCCAAAAAATAACAAATTGACTTTTTGTGCTCAAAACAATCTCCAAGCTTTGCCCTACACATGGGTGAAAAGAGGGGGAAAATAACTAACCTCTATAGGGAGATATCGAAATTGTGAAATCGATGTTCATACAATGAAAATTCCATTACTTTTTTTTCGATTTTCTCAAAACTTGATTTTTGGACTTATTCCCTTCTTCAAACTGACAATTCAATTAAAGTTACATCTTCTCTTGTTATATTTACAACAATGTGGGTTTGCCATGAAGTTAGGAATGAAATATGGGTTTTTGAGAATAAAATTGACCAAAAAAGTTATTAGGATGCATCGATTTTAAATTATTTTTATTCAGAAACCTTCCCGGAAGCGAGTAGAGCAACGTGGTATAGTTTATAAGTTAATGTAGGTTCAAAAGGTTTAAAAATATAAAGGACATACAAACATACATACATACAGACATTCATTTTTTGTATATAGAATAGATTTTAACAAGTACTAGCGCTGACGCGCTAGACCCAGGCTTCGCCCGGGTTTCAGTTTTTTAATAAATATCACCTGGTGGGTTACAGATGGGCTTCGCCAGTCCAAATGTGGAAATAGTTAAATAAAGGATCAATTTTTATGCTACAACAATTGATTTTAAACTACAGCAATGGATTTTAAACTGCAAAAATCGAGAATATGCTTACAACAATTAATGTTACATCTTCTCTTGTTATATTTACAACAATGTGGTTTTGCCCTGAAGTTAGGCATGAAATATGGGTTTTTAAGCATAAAATTGACCAAAAAAGTTGTTGAAAAGCTTCCATTTTAAATTATTTTTATTCAGAAACCTTCCCTGGAGCGAATAGATCAACGTGGTATAGTTCAATAGTTAATGTAGGTTCGAAAAGTTTAAACTATAAAGGACATACAGACAGGCAGACAGGCAGACAGACAGACACAGACAGACAGACAGACAGACAGACAGACAGACAGACAGACAGACAGACAGACAGACAGACAGACAGACAGACAGACAGACAGACAGACAGACATTTTTTATATATATATATATAGATGAAAGCGGTCCTGTTGTTTCACGAAAGTACCAATTAACTGTAAAAAAATCATCGATGATGAAGATAAATAACATTAAACATTCCAGACACCAAGAAACTCTTTGGAGAGTTTTGAAGGAATTTTCAAATTTATGTAGCATAAAAATGACCAAAATTGCATGCTACAAAATGTGTCTCAATTACAGTGAACTGACACAGATGATATTTTCCCGAGTACACTGCAAATGTCCACACAAAAATAAGCACAACACTTCAGGTGCGTTGTTTAGGTAGAACACAAACACAACATTTTGCTGTGTTACAAATATGGTTAAAAAAAGTGTAAGAAATGGGCTTTATCCAGAAACGTGTTCTAAAAACAGTGCTGTAAAATAACTTAAGAACCTAAAAGTGTGCTTAAGTTTTGGATCGAAACACTAATAGAAATAATCAAATACAGATGGCAAACTGTGCAAAATAGGATAAAATTGAAAAACGACGTTTCATTTGCACATAATTTATTTAAAGATATTAAAATCAGACATGTTTCGAGGGTATACTGAACCCTCTTCGTCAGTGAGATGACGATGTAAGAGAAAAAATGTACACATGGCTATCAGTAATATATACAGGCAACAACAAGAAACACAGTTACAGTTAATACAGAAACATATTTAAATTGAAAAGAAAATATGAAAATACAGATACAGATCTGTATCTGTATTTTCTATATATTACTGATAGCAATGTGTACATTTTTTCTTACATCGTCATCTCACTGACGAAGAGGGTTCAGTATACCCTCGAAATATGTCTGATTTTAATATCTTTAAATAAATTATGTGCAAATGAAACGTCGTTTTTCAATTTTATACTATTAGAACTGACTTTTTCTTACATCGTCATTTCACTGACGAAGAGGGTTCAATACACCCTCGAAACATGTCTGATTTTAACAAATGAAACGTCGTTTTTCTAATTTTATCCTATTTTGCACAGTTTGCCAACTATATTTGATATTAGAACTAGTTTTCAGGGTACTACTCCAGAATCCCGGCGCAAGCGATAAAGTCGCCAATAATGATGCAACCAGCACCAAACGGAAAATCACCACTTGTAACCATTTGCAATAACAACAATGCCATTCCATGAAACTTTTTATTTAAAAATTAAACACTCAAATAAAAATATTTTAAACTATACTTACCAGTTTTAAAATTTTAAATTTCGTTGAAATATATTTTAAGATTATTAATATGATTTTTAAATAGACTTATATATAGTTTTTCTTTTAATAACTTGTTGTTTACATTGTGTTTTTTTGGTAACAATTGGGAAAGCAGATCTCTTTTTGAGCAGAAATAAAGCTATTTTAATGCGGCGAGATTTGCTAGATTGTTTGGCGAGATTTGCGCCGGCTTTCCAGAGAAGTACCGTTTTCAGTCTTTGTAATTGTTTAGCAACACTTTTACAACACTATCTCTTTTATCCCACAACACATTATTGAATGTTAAATGAATTGTTGTCATAATTGAATAAACTTAGCTTTGCAAAAGTGTTTCACGCATTTGCACTTTAGTTTATCTAAAAACTAACCTCAATACCATAAAAAAAGGCCGATGACATCCTCAAGAGAGTTAGGGTCGTGCCAAACTAGCGGCTTGAAGACGCCAAAGTCATACAAAAGTCGTTATGATTCTTGTCAAATAGGGGAGAAAGCATGGAGTTGAGCATCAGTCTCCCCTTTCTCGACAAGAATCTTAACGACTTTTTTATGACTTTGGCGTCTTCAAGCCGCCAATTTGGAACGACCCTTAAAGGAAAAAAGTAAAACCAAGACCGAAGCCAGCGAGGGAATTAAAGAAAATTGGGTACATTTCCCGGAAAGTGGCGGTCTATCTCATATTTTGAAAAGCTTTTTCTTGAATCTTAATTTGTTCCAACCCTTCATTTCCATTTTGAAAACAACATTTGCTAGACCAGCCCATTCCGCAAAACTTATCTACCGCAGGAGAGATAAAGGGCGGCCATCCATTGATGTCAAACATTCTGACTGTTTCGACACCGAACAAACTGCGGCTTCACTCATGCGACAGCAAGAGAGATAGCGAACGACGCTTTTTGAAATTGTAGAGCGAGGTTTACATGCAGCTATTCGAGTGATGCGACCGAGGGAAAATGGTCGAAAATTTCTTACCACTTTCTCTCATCGATCTCTCACTCTTTTTGCGCAGTATTTGACCCTCTCCCCCCATTGTCACAAACTGTCACCCCCTTTCTTAAATCATCAATATGTCTAATAAATGGCTTGAAAGATCCCGGAACCAACTCTTTTTATTTGAGCTTAATTTTACCTGACTTTGTACTGTCTATCACAAGAAGAGCTCTGGCTGTGGCTAGAGAGCCTGTATACGAGAGAGAGGCGACAAGTATAGCGCGCGCAGATCGGTAAACAGGTTTTCTGTTCGCCACAGGCGGTTCCCTCCATAGGATTAGCATGGGACGCGAGACAAGCGACATGATTCAGTTTCGACAGAATTTTGGACAGAACTGGATGCGCAGAGACGCTTTTAAACGAGTTGTCGCCTCTCTCTCGTATACATGCTCTCTAGCTGTGGCTAGTTCACATGAGCGGTGGTATGGTGTCGAATGATAAATCGTAGATTTCGGGATCACGACGATCATTGAACATCATAAATTTTTATTTTTATGACTTAGGTAAACGACTAAAATGTTCTTAGATCATAAAAACAAAAATTAAAAAAGAAGCATTATATATGACCGCTTATGTGAACTAGCGACTGCCAGAGCTCTTCTTGTGATAGACAGACAGTAGTTTCATTTCTATCAACCTTAATACGCCTTTTAAGAGCAGTCATATTCGGTCGTTTTAACACATAAGAAATTTTTTTTCGTTGATTTTCAGCTGCAGGATGTGATTTCACAACTTTTGAAACCCCCTCCCTCCCTTGTCACAAACTGTCACCAATTGATTAGCCCCTTCCCCTATATTATAAGTTGTAAAGGGAAGTTTCCACAGTCGCGTCGCTCAAATCGCTGTATGCAAACCCGGCCTTATGCAGACGCTAAACAAAAAAGAGGGACGACTTTGGTGCGTGGTAAAAAGACAGGATGTACTATGTGATCTTACGATTAGGATGTGAGATTCATGCATTTGTATGAGGCAGGAAATAATAGTTTAACTGTCAGATTCAAGTATCTTGAATTTGAAATGACTTTCAAAAGATAATCTCGATTCGAGTAAGGAATGAATTTAACGCATGACTGGCAATTTTTATTTGTGGAATAAAGACACGAAATTCCAATAGAAAACTAAATATTTAATAGTAAGTTCTTTAATTTCTTTTTAAAAGTGATTGCAGGATAATTTCTTATATGTTAACTGTGTTCCTTTAAATACAACCAAGCTGGTCTAGATGCTAAGCATGAAATGTTGTCGTTGATACGAATGTATATTTTAATAAGTTTGAAAATTTAAAATTTCTTTACTGTATTATTTATAATTATTGATTTTATTGGAAAAGATATAGTATTTCTATCGGTTAGTTTGCATTTTTGGTAAAATTTCCCAAATTTTTACGTACAAAAAACCTTAGTGATATTTAACGGGACAGTTAACGGTTTAAGTTTTTAAAATTTAAAAGAGTTTAACTTTTTAAAATTGTTGTGTATAGTTCTAACATCGTTGTTTTAACATTCATTATTTTAATTGAATCACTACTTTTAGTTAAATTTACTCACTGCCATTGTTTTAATTTTAAAAAGCTTAAAAATTAAAACACACTTCTTTAAGGAGAGATTAGCTGGTACAAATCTCTCCATTCATCAGGGCCCGACTTACAAGTTTGGGAGCCCAGGGCAAAAAAACCATTTGGGGGCCTTAACGTATATTAAATTAAGACTGCTCGATTTATTTAACGTAAAATAGTTATGTGTACAGCTACTTAAAATAAAAAATATAAATTATTCAATTGAAAAGTCACCTGAAAATTACTAAACAGGGTTTGGAATAACAAGTTTTTAATTAAAAAATTGTTTCTTGAGTGTATACAAATATGTTTCTTGTTTAAAAAAATCTAGCAGTCTTAAGACCTGACTTGAAATTTATGTACAAAAACCTCTTTCAACCAGCATTATTTTAAAACCAATCTAGTGAAATGACTGAAATTTAACACTAGTAGTGAATGACCCCACATACAGGGTGTTTCAAAATTGCGTTGCACGGCTTTTATTCGGAACCAACGACTCCCAGGGTCACGGAAGTAAGGTCTACCCCTAGGTAAGGGAGTCTGGAGAATCCATTGAGAGGACTCACAGTGCCCCTAGCGGCGAAATTAAAAAGTTAAAAAAATTAATTTAAAAACTAAAGGAGATAGAGCAAAAACCTTACGAGAGTATTGTTGCCAACGTCTTGAAGAATTTACAGGAAAAAATTTGATCAGAATATCTTGAATATTCGTGAAGATATTAGCATGTGAAAATAGCACTTTTTCAGGTGTCAAAAAGTAAAAAGTTCGCATATTTGCAAATTTTTCAGTGTTATTGTGTTGTTTTGTGTTTTTTTATTTGAAAGAACACAAAATTTAATCAAAAAAATCAAAAAAATTTGCAAATATGCGAACTTTTTACTTTTTGACCCCTGAAAAAGTGCTATTTTCACATGCTAATATCTCGGCGAATATTCAAGATATTTTGATCAATTTTTTTTCAGTAAGTTTTTCATGATGTTGGAAACCATACTCTCACTGAGGTTTTTGCTCTATCTCTTTTAGTTTTTAAATTAATTTTTTAAACTTTTTAATTTCGCCACTAGGGGCGCTGTAAGTCATTTCAGTGCATTTTCCAGGCTCACTTACCTAGGGGTAGACCTTACTTCCATGATCCTAGGAGGTGTTGGTTCGGAATAAAAGCCGTGCAACGCAATTTTGAAACACCCTGTATAGTGAATTATAAATGGAATATAAGTATTTAGATACAATAATTGTAAATTTAAATAAAGAAAAATACCAGTTTTCAAAGAAATATTTTAAGTGTAGTAGGAGAGAGGGCATTTTGAGAGTACCTCCTCTACCCTTGAGTAAAAGTTGTACTATTAAACAAAAAGGAAATCAACCGCAACTTATAATTGAATCGTCAGTTTGAAGAAGGGAATAAGTCCAAAAATCAAGTTTTGAGAAAATCGAAAAAAAGTAATGGAATTTTCATTGTATGGACATCAATTTCACAACTTCAAGGGGCGATATCTCCCTATAGGGGTTAGTTATTTTCCCCCTCTTTTCACCCATGTGTAGGGCAAAGCTTGGAGATTGTTTTGAGCACAAAAAGTCAATTTGTCATTTTTTGGACTTATTCCCTTCTTCAAACTGACGATTCAATTGTACAGCTTTAGAAAGAGTCCTCCAGCCGCCCTGTGTACCCATCACAGCTCAAATGGGGAATGACAGCCATTGAGATCTAATCATTAATGTTATTATCATTAGATCCTAGAATAATTAGTAGATTATTATAAGATATCTAAAAGTACTATTGGTCTACATCTACATGCTTACACCATTTAATCATGTGGCAACCCAAAATTTGAGGCCGATCGAGAAATTTTTTGATTGTCAAAAAAATTAACAAAATTCCCCTTTTTAAAAGCGCGCGAAAATCCCAAGAGTTTGGATGTGACGTCATCTTATACTAAACATTGTTGTAAAGCAATGGAGTTGATGGTATTATTGTTGACGTCATCTTATAGTTTTAACAATAAAGTTTTCATTCACGTGTTTTTTTCTCGAATTTTAAATTAAAATATTTAATTACCTGTACATTTTTTTTGAAAAACTGACTAGATATTTCATTTTACCATACAAAAACCATACGGAACACTTGTTTGTTTTTGAAAATCTGACACATGCAACTTCCTTATTGTTGCGTCTACGTTGTCTCTATGTTGAAATACTTTTATAGTAGTTTCTTAACTTAAAAATTCAGTGAATGCAAACTTTTTTGTTATTCCACAAACCTCAAGACGATTCCTGGAGATGATCTGAGAGGTAAACAAGTTGAACCTTCAAAAATGATTTCAAAGTAAATCCTTTTCAAAGAGAAAACCACCTCGAAAGCGAAATCTCTTTAGTTGCTGATAAATAGGATATTTTCGTGTCTGTCGCCTTTTCTGTTGTTGAATGCGGTCATAAAAATGCTCTCGCGGCGGTCGAAATATCTTTTCAAGACGTCTTTGGCAGTCTTTAAAATCACAGAAACATAAATAAATGACAGCAAAGGATTATGTTTATACAAATAGGTTTAATTTCAAAGCACTATGTACTCGTAATATTTTTTTATAGAACGTTGGTTATACTTAGCATTTTATATTATTTTTTGACCAATTTTCTAAGCAGGGATGACCGGATGTTTCTTTACAAATAAAAAGATTGAATGCTGAGATACGTGTTCTAATATATCGTCACAGTAATAGTAAACACTGCTATCTCCGTTCGGCTAACTCCGGGAATTGTGATCCTCGACGATATAGACTCATTTGATTGGTTTTGATCTTTCAGACTCGATGGTTTACGAACCAATCAAACGAGCTTCTCAGCAAGCAGTTTCGAATACTACAAGAAGGTAGTGTTAGTTGATTCTAAGCTGACGATTTAATTCTTAGATGACGATATATGGGTATAATGCAAAAACAACTTATTTTTGAGTCAAGTCTCCTCTTGGCTGAATGGTGAAAAATTCCGCTTGAAAAAACATAAGGACTCCAAAGGTTACAACTGATTTCTGTCTCCCCCACTTTGAAAATAAATAACTTATAGTTTTTCTTTGATTTCGCATGCCTGAAATACTTGTTGGTTTTTAGTGTATTAAAAGAAATATGGGTGTATCACCGAGTAAGTACAGTTCAGTGTTTTCCCCACCTCTCCTCTTTTCAAATAAATGCATGCAATCATCAATATCATTGCATTGCAGCGAATATGGCCCCATCACGAAATCTCAGAAACGAATCTGGGCGATAATAAATACGATCGCATGCGCAGCACTGATCCTGTTTTTTCCTCCAGCGTGATGCATCAGCGCGTGGATAACTCCCTAATACCTCCTCACACGGAAACGGGACGGAAAAATGAGAGATTTATGGAGCCGATATTTCTCTCAGGGCGGTTTTGCATGCAGTGACTTGACCGGGACGTCGAGCGAAAATTCCCTATCGCTCTCCTCGGAGATATTTTTAACGTCTCTGATGAGAGCGTGTTTCACGCATTGTAAATCGAAAATGCTTTTAAAAACTATTTAGCCAGGCTTATTTTCACGCTTTGAATTTTTAACAAAAATAAATCGCTTTAAAAGTGCACGCCGCCGCCACCGAAATCAAAAAATTATATATTTTTCTACTTTTTGTAATGTTAAATAAATATTACAAATAGAATGTTTAATGTAAAATATATTATTTTATTTATAATGCTTATTATTTTCTACTAATACTTAGCAGATGCTACAGTTAAAAACCAAAATAGCATCCTCATGTTTTCCCTATTTCATTTCATGCATTAAAAAAGAAAGTATTTTTTATAAAAAAAATTGTGCATGCAGTTTATGCTATTTCCTCATAAATGAATTTCAAGTCTCCTAAAAAAGTCAAGAAATATTTTTACTCCTCCAAAAAATCCTAAGAATAACACTGGCTCTCCTCGTCCATGTATAAGAAGCACATGAGGTGAATATTCTGTTTGGATAGGCTAATATCTTTCAGGCACCTAAAAAGAGAATTAATTTGAATATTAAATCTTAATAGAATCTTAAAAATTTGACCCTAAAATACTATGTTTAACTAACTAAAAGTAAAGTAAAAGTTAATTATACGAGACTTGGGGGGGCAGCGGCCCCTCCCTGCCCCCCCCTTGGCTACGCCCATGCGACGAAGCATTGAAACCTCATTGATCACGGCAATTATTTACTTCTTACATAATCTTCGCATGCCCCTGATTTAACTTAGTCGTGCCATGGGTCGGTTATCCCCGATGTAAAATCTGGTTCTTCCATTGATTCTTGGCGGCTATGACATAGTAACTGGGCCGTGGGGAGTCTAGTGGTTAAGCCATTGGCTTCGGGATCGGATTCGATTCTCGACACCGCTGTATATGCGGAGTACTATGTGCTCGTTAAATCCGTGGATCTGAAAGTCCGGTGGTCAGTCATGGCGCAGTTTACCAGGGGTCCAGGTCGTCTGGAGACTATTTTCCATCCCCTTCAGAGACATGGCAAAATTGGCGAGGTGGCGATAGATGGTGGTGCCATCATACCAGGCTGTAGTCGGACTCCTGCCATTCGTGGGCCTCACTTTCTCAGGAGGCTTGGATGTTCTAAGTGTCATAAGAAAACACCAACGACGACATAGTAGAAGTGGCTACGACAGCATTTGTAGGGCAGTTTTGACTCATCAGCGTTGGCCTTATCGCTGTATGTAAATCCGCCCTTACTAAGGGGAGAAGGGAGGAGTGGGGGGAATTTATTTAAAAGGATTTCCGGGCCTGTTTTTCTCGCGTGTCTGGATTTATTTACATAGGGTCGTTATTTTCAGTTATGGTGATTTTGAAGGGCCTTGCTTTGACTTTACCGTATGGGTTCCAGAGTCTACGTTTTATGGTTGGCATGCTCGATCAAGAGCAATGTGTACATATATGCCTTTTATTTTGCATATACTAGGGGATCTCTTAAATTCACGGTCCAAACCTTAAGGGGTTATATGCAATCCAAAGGCAATTTAGACACCCAGAAAACCGGGATCCCAGATGCAATCACATTTAACCTGACCGAAGGTTAACCGGGAGTAATACAGGGTGGTCCTTAATTCATGGTACAAACTTCTAGGGGTGTTAGAGTACACCTAGACGAACAAGAATTAGTATAGGAAGGGGGGTCGCAGTTACACCGTTAAAGAGCTAGGTCCTAATGTAGTGCGAGAGCGTTACAAAAGGACGTTTTGCCAAGGCCCGTTTAACGAAAAAAAAACATAATGAAATGACAAAATTTATTGCATGAGGTACAGCAGTATCCGTATTACTTACATCATAAATTTGATAGAAATTGGACCACTTTCTAAACCGTGGGGTGAGGTTTAAAACGTGCTCTTAGTCAAACAATGGAGTTCCATTAATGGTATTTAGAAAAATGATGATCGGGGAAGGAATTTTCAATGATAAAACAGTTTCAATGATCCATGTTACGATCATTGAAAATTCCTTCCCCGATCATCATTTTTCTAAATACCATTAAGGAATGTGATTCTTTGACTAAAAGATTAATATTGCACTTTTGAAACTAACTCCGCGGTTTAGAAAGTGGTTCAATTTCTATCAAGTTTATGATGTAAGTAGTACGGATACTGCTGTACCTCATGCAATAAAATTTTTCATTTCATTATGTTTTTTTTTTCGTTAAACGGGCCTTGGCAAAACGTCCTTTTGTAACGCTCTCGCACTACATTAGGACCTAGCTCTTTAACGGTGTAACTGCGACCCCCCTTCCTATACCAATTCTTGTTCGTCTAGGTGTACTCTAACACTCCTAGAAGTTTATACCATGAATTAAGGACCACCCTGTAAAATGCTTGCGTATCATAAAATTTTCATTTAAAAAATTTAGACCTTGAAATCAATGGTTTTAAAAGCTATTTATATGAAAACATTAGGGATGTTTTACTATATAATACACTTGCGCTAAAGCGCTTTACCCGGCGTTGCTCAAATACTCAAACCAAACTCCAAACTCCGGGTTTTAAACTCTATTTCCGGGTTTCTATTTTAAACATATGTTAAGCGAATTTCGGTCTTTCACTGATATAAAAATATGAGTGAGAATTATCAAATGTCAAACCACCACTGGCCATTTTATACAGTACTTAAAATTGACATTTGATAATTCTCACTGATATTTTTTTAACTTTGATAGGTACCTATTAGATTTTGCTCAGTCTGGGATTGGTGCATTGATCCTGTTTACAAGCTTAGTTATTAATTGTGATTAATTTCACGCATAAGGCAATTTTACAGCCAACAGTGTAATTTAACTTCCCTATTGTAAAAAATAAATCTGAAACAGAGTAATAATCTATAACTGTACTTTAGTTTTGGAAGTTACTTGAATGACATTTTTCTAAAAAATAGAACTTGCAGAAACTGAGTCAAACATGAATATAAATTTTGTTAACCATTTTCAATTATGTGAGTTGAGATAGATCCAGCGGAAATGTTAGGTAATAATACTCAAATTTACCAACTCTCTACGACTTGTCAACTCATCAGTCAATCGGCAAGTTACAATTTCAATAATGTGACTCCCATTAAGCCTCCGTTATGTCCCTCGCGAGAGATTTATCAGTTGCGCAAACAGTAATTAGCACGTGCGTGTGCCTCTCGCGAAAGGCTCCTGCCACACTAGCGTCTAAGAAACGCCAAAATCTTTAAAATATCGTTAATATCATAGAGTTAGTACAAATATAGAGACAGCTTACTCTTCTCGGTAAGGCAACCCTGTGTGTCGAAAAGAGTCGGACCTGTGTGAGTGGCGGAAGTAAATTTTTAACATGGGAGCTCCCGTAGGCGGGTGGAATTTGAGGTATAAAAACTGCTCTTCTTCCCAGAAAAATGATGAAAAAAAGAAACCGACAATTTGAAACTCGAGAAAAAGCAATGACGAATCGTTCAGTGAAGAAAAAATTTCTCTATCTCAATTAGTTTTTTACCTGTAATTTTTTTAAATTCCGCGGATTCGGAAAAAACAATTTTAAACTGTATTTTTATAATGTTGCGGGGGGAATTTCTTTAAAAAAAGCTTCACACTATATAATATGAACCCTCCTGATTCGATACGAGTCATTTCCGATTTGTTTAAACAAGTATTTAGGGAGAAAATTGCTGATTTAGTGGTCGAGGTAGGAACTGGAAGTTGGCAAACCTTGGCGCTTGGCGGTATGAGCTTGGCGGGCGTTTTTGCCGTAGTTTCTTTACGAGTGAAACCACGCGAAAAACCGAAAACGCCAAAAGAGGAATTTAGTGGCCAAGTTGGTTCAAAAAGTCAAGTGTGAGTGGCAGAGCGATACCGGGAGACCGGTCACGCTTAGAACAGCGGAGCAGATGTTTAAGCTGTCTCTATATTAGTACTAACTCTATGGTTAATATCCTTATAAAGAGATGCGTTCTCCTCTCTTTTGACAAGGATCTTATAACGACTTTTTTACGACTTTGGCCTCTTCTAGACGCGAGTGTGGCAGGAGCCTAAGATTTGAAGAGCAGGTTTCGGTTGGGAATTCCGAGTACCAATCACATTTAACTCTACAATCACATTGAACTCTCAATCACATTATGGTTCCGCATTTGGGATGTAAAAACAGGAGGATTTATTAATGTGTATTATCTCTCTGATTAATTAAGCATTAATGATGAAAAGACTGAAAAAAAACAAGAATTGAGTCACTGGTATGAATGATTTTCATCCTGATTTTTGTGTACAACGGGCGATTCCCGTATTTATTTTAAATTTTTTATTCGATAAAGATATTCTAGAGAGGAATATACGTGTAAAAGTTTTTTTAATTACGATGATTATTTACTTTTTGATTTTATTTCAAAGTTTGACTTTTAAAAAGGGCTGGAAAAAAGGCCGTATTGGTTGGAAATTCCAACCAACACGGTATAAATAGTTATTCTTCAGGTCGTAGAAGTTTTCATAAATTTATAATGCTTTAATTGTTTAAATAATTCTCAAAGCCATTGTTAGGTTAGGCCGAATCAGTTGGGAAGTACTGTGAAGGTTTAGAATACTTCCACTCGTGCACCCTCTGTTAATGCCACTGAAGAGTGCAAGAAGGAGTAGTGCAACTCCACTTCGGCATCTGCCGGAAACGCGGGTGAACGTTTGAGTTTGGATTTGGAATGTAGGAAAGCGAGGCGGAATGCGCCGGCTTTTGTAGTTGTTATCATAATGTTTAATTAAATCATTGTTTGTTTTACTCATGTTGTACTCATTGGCTGGCGTTTTCCCCTCCACAGTACTAAACAAAGACAAAATGCTTGTCTCAGTTTTTATTTTTAAATATTTAATTAACTAGGGGGCTACCGCCCCCTGCTCGCTATCGCTCGCCAACCCCCGTTAACTGCTGACGCAGTAACTTTTGGAACGCTTCACAATTCCCCACAAAACCCAGCTCACTGCACTTACTCACTTTATAAAACATTCTTAACACAGGGGTAGTACTTCTCCGTGGTATTCTTTCAAAAATGGCGAATATTTATTCAATGGTGGAATTTTATCATTTCCTTTATGGTAACATGAATTGGCGGATCGCTTTATAATTCCAAGAAAGGTTCATATATAGTTCCCGCTAAATATAAACCTTTCCTTAATGTTTCAGTGCTTCCTTTAATGTATCTGTGAAAAACCCATTACCTTAGGGAAATGGGTAAAAATGTTTACATTGCTCTGTTGTTAATTTTCTTGGGGTTGAATTCCGTTATAGTTCCCGCTAAATATCACTGATCTCTTTTGGACACTATAAAGTATAAATATTGCTAAATTGTTTCAAATTCATAGATTAAAGTGTTTAATTAGATCTATAACTATTCAGTTTATCATTAAAAATTAGAAAAATTGGTTTACATTTGAATATTGAGCGTTCGAAAGAGATTAGCGATATTTAGCGGGAACTATAACGGAATTGAACCCCAAGAAAATTAACAACAAAGCAATGTAAACATTCTTTTACCCATTTCCCTACCCTAAGGTAATGTTTTTTCACAGATACATTAAGGGAAGCATTGAAATATCTCAGGAATAAATTTAACTTTCTTAAAATTTGTAATGATTGACTGTTAAAAGGGGGCAGATTCCGTAGTCGGGCCTGGTTGGCGAGATTGGCGACAAAAGTTTCGCCAAGTTGATAGTGTGTGATAGCTGATGTAGCTATTTGCAAGTAACAGAGTAAGCTAATAATTTCATCAATAAAAAGCTTTAAATTCAGGGTTCTCAAAAAACCCTAGTTTGATAATTACAAAATACGAAAAATAAGTAATTTTATTATTGAAAATGAAGTAATTAAAGGAGAAAACTTACCAATTGCATTTTGAAATAAATAAACAATTGCTACTTTAAATTATGTTATACGCGCTAGAAATACTATTATTTATTATTAATGAGGATAAAACAAGGTTTCTCTAGCTAAATTTATTTTTAAAAAGGAGCGAAAACCTTATCAATTATTTAACATAAAAAATTAAATGAATGTAGAATAATTTTTAAGGGAAATCTGTTAAAATTTTTTAATTTTTTCAAACCAAAAGATGTAAAATTTTGAAAAGATGAAATTTTGGACAGACAAACTTACATGTTTCAGATGGTATAAGTCCTATCTCCTGGCAAAAGGCAACGGCTTTTTCTTCACTATCCAAAATTAGCATCCAGGTATACACACAAAAAGTTTTTAAAAATGGATGCATTTTGAAAAAAAAAGTACAACCACAAAACTTCATAAATTTATTTATTTAAAAAACGCATTGTATGCGATGTTATATGCGATGCGCATTTTATTATTTTATATTAATACATAAATTTGCTTTCATCAGATTTGCAACTTGAAACACTAGAAACTAATATTGATAACCTCTTAAAAGTATAAAAAATTTAACCTTTTCCTTAAAAAATGTCATTAGATAAAAATAAAGTTTAAGACCCACCTCAAAATTCAAAATTTAAATAATATTTTTCAATATTTAGTAGACTAAGTAACGAGTATGTAAAAAATACAATAATATGGCGGTTGTTTCAACTGGTTGCTGTAAATAGCAATCAATTGAAACTACCGCCAGATTTGGCGACTTATCCGAATCTCGCCAACCAGGCCCGACTACGGAATCTGCCCCAAAAGTGTAGTAATTATCTTAAACATCGCGAAAATTTAGAATATTATCTTCATGAGAAACAAACTCCGAAGTTGTGTCATTTTCATAGCAACGACACCGAATGTCAAGACCAACATTTTCATCCTTATATCTAAAACATTCACCCGTGTTATTTAGTTGTTTGCGTTTTGTCATTATGAAATAAAGAGTTACATTTTACTACCTTAAAAAACATACTTGCAAAAGGATATAAAAAATAAACTCAAAATTTCCGAAAGCGAGTGTATATTTTATTGTAAATATAGTAATGATTAGGTTGCCACAACTACAAAGATAAATATAATAATATTAATTTGTTATTTAAAAAATAAAAAATAAATAAATTATAATATAAGTTTAAAATATAATGAAAACCGTTTGAACAAAAAAAACATAAATATTGTTAAAAATAACACAAAATATATTTTTTAAAATCGTGTTATAAATAGAAAGATGATTATTTAATCTATTTGAATATTAAAAAACCAGTGAAATATGTTTTCAATTGTTTTAAAATTCATAGTTTCTTGCTTTGTAACTGCTACCTTATCCGAAATCTAAAAAAATGGAAATATTTCAAAATTGAGATTTTTTTTAGAAATTCTAAAGGCACTTTGCACATCCTCAAAAGAATCTGGACAGTTTGATATCAAATATGTGTTATACGGATCAGTAATTAAAAAGCCTTTCTCTGGAAACCGTTCACCAAAAACTTTTTTTTAGAATAGAGAGACTAAATTTTTTCGAAACTTTTCATATCGATTTTTGGATTTAGATCTATTTCCTTTACTGGAAAAATGCATTTTTTTTCAGTTTTCAAAAAATGCTGGTATTGCCCATTCATAAAAATAGGGTTCCCTGAAGTTTAAAACAAACTAGCGCCAGATTTAGCGACATATCTCTCAAGTTGGCCAACTAGGCCCCCAACTACTGAATCTGCCTCAGTTATTTGCTTCTGAAGTCTTTCTGACTGCAATTAATATCCGGCAATCAACTGCTAAGAGCATAAGCCTGTTAACAACTGTGCCCTATGCATTTACGAGCTTTTTATTAGCGGACAGGAGGCGCTTTGAAATCCCACTATGTGAAGAAATAAAAGGAGTGTCTTTACATTCGAACAGATTAACTTCCCAGCGAAAGTACTCATCAAATTTAACTCGGGTTTTTTCTTTTATTTTGTTTTTTAGTTCGGAGAAAACTGGGTTCAGGTTAAAGGAGTTGTTAAAATTTACGTCCTGTGTATATCTCCATAAAAAAGTGATTCCTCCCCATTTTAGCTATGAGAAAAGTGTAAGTATTGAAGCTGGTTTAGTAGAGTTGAGTTTATTCCTACCCTAAAGTGCCATTAAGACTATTTATGTTAGTTCCACACAGCATGAAAAATATTTAAATTGTATGACTAACAATAAAATTCATAGCTCTTTTAGCCTGTGAACAAAATAACTAAAAATTAAATTACAAGAAGACATACAGGGTGTTTCAAAATTTCGTTTCGCGGCTTTTATTTGAAACCAAAGTCTCCTAGAGTCAATGAAGTAAGGTGTACCCTGGTTGTTGACCCTGGAGAATCCTTTCAGATGACTTACAGCACCCCTAGCAGCGAAATGAAATAGTTAAATAAATTAATTTAAAAACTAAACGATAAAGAGCAAAAACCTCAGTGAGAGTATTGCTGCAACTATATTATGAATAACTCACTGCAAAAAAATTCATGAAAATAATATTCGCGGAAATATTAGCATGTGAAAATGGCACTTTTTCAGGCATCAAGATAAAAAAGTTCGCAAATTTGCAAATTTTTCAGTTGTGTTATATCGTTATGTTTTTTTGGTTAAATAAAGACAAAATTCATTCAAAAAATTTAAAAACTTGCAAATTTGCACACTTTTTCTTTCTTCATGAATATATTCGCAATATTTTTATTAATTTTTTTCAACGAGTTATTCATAACGGTGGCAAAACAATACTATCAATAAGGTTTTTGCTCTATATCCTTTAGTTTTTTAATTAATTTATTTAACTATTTTTATTTCGCCTCATTGGAATGGATTCACCAGGGTCACTTACACATTACTTCCATGAGCCTTGGAGACTTGGGTTTCAAATGAAAGCCGCGATACGAACTTTTGAAACACCCTGTAAGTTACAGTTACAGAGTAAGTAGAAAGTTATATTAAACAGTTACTCAATGTTCATAATTGATATTTATTTATGGAGGAATCAGCTTGGGTTACACGTTCTTATCTTTTAAAAAAGTTTTAAAACATAAAAAAAATAAGTGTACACTCCAACTTTCAAGCGTCACCTCTAGGGTTGGCTGGATTGGACCCAATGGGTTTTTAATAAAAAAAACATGTGAAAAAAACTTACATTTTCAACCCAATTTCGGGTTTTTTCAAGACAAATCAAGACTTTGGCAGTTTTAATATTGAAGAAAAACATTTAAAGAAATAACATACCAAGAACTACAGTTGAGTAGGTTTTTTAAAAATTTTAACTGTTTCAATGAACTAAGGTTTTTTTCATTATTGAATGGGTTTTTTCAAAATTTAGGACGTTTAAAGTTCAAATTTCAAATATTATAAAAAAAAATAAGTAAAAAAAAAGATTTTTTTAAAAAACGCTTTTATTGAAGTGTTCTAAAAGGTCAAAAATAATTTTTTCGGTTTGAAAAATAATTTATTGGGAAGTAGAAAATAACTTTTTGGTAAGTAAAAAAAACTGATTTTCTAATCACTAAAAATAAAAGCGTGGGCGCTAGTAATTTTTTAAATTTAAATTTTTTTACAGGACAGTAACAGTAACATCCCTGACGAACGGGGATTCGATCCCCAGACGTACGGCTTTGCAGTTAGATGCTCTTACCCACAGAGAACAGAGCTAACAGAGGTGGTGTCATAAGGCACTTTTCGTCAATCCGCGGACACTAATTTAATTCTCACTAGCAGCCAATCAGAAGAAGCGAAATCAATTTGAAGACAGCTTCGGACGCGGCGCGGACAAATGGGACGCGGTGGTAGGAGGTGGAGCTATGTTCGCAAATTGTTTGATTGGTTTAAAAAATTACCATTAGCGTCTATGGCGATGAAACCTCTGTAAGCTCTGTTCTCTGTGCTCTTACCACTAGGCCATTACGTCGGCATTTATGTATAACTTCATATAAATAAAAATACCTAATAGAGAATTTAAAGTGAATCCATCCCACTCAAAACTCATGAATGAGAAATTTGTAAATTTAACCTCATAGAACATAGAATGAAGTTAGAATAAATAGTGAATTAAGAATTACTAGCGCCCACGCTTTTATTTTTAGTGATTAGAAAATCAGTTTTTTTTACTTACCAAAAAGTTATTTTCTACTTCCCAATAAATTATTTTTCAAACCGAAAAAATTATTTTTGACCTTTTAGAACACTTCAATAAAAGCGTTTTTTAAAAAAATCTTTTTTTTTACTTATTTTATTTTCTACTTTTTAGTCATGGTATTTTTTAACAAAAACTCACAAGAAAAAATGTATTTATTTCAACCATATTTAATGTTATGTTAGGATGGAATTTTAGTTTCATGTATAACAAAATTTTTTTACATATCTGACAAAGTAGAACAATCCTCTGACGACTCAGCAGGACAATCAACTCCAAAGTTAATTAAAATCTATTTAATTTTGCTGGGTACGTTATAATAACAGAGCTGAGCGGGAAAAATACCTCGCACACAAACACACAAAAAATATTCCTCGCATCCGCTGAATCGCCGATGAAATCCATCGATATCAAAAAGATTCACAAGAAAAAGAAAAGCATTCAATAAAATATACCTAGTATATTATCTTACAGGTTTTGGGAGCCATTGGCTTCACGGAAGTGTCTCAAATATGAATTAAAAGGATAACTAAAAACACTCGTTAATTACCTAAATTACGGAGGTTTTGACTAGTTGATGATTGAATATTGCATTGTCATCGAGTTTCCACCACGGTGCAAAGTTTCAGAACTTTATATCGTTTGGAAGTGCCCGAAATATTATGTATAAGAATCCAGAAAGAAAAAAAGGGATTAATCGTCTATAATTATCGTAATTACTGGGCAATTCTCGTTTTGACTTTTGAATATGATGAAGTTATGCCTTATAAACAATTGTGCACGGTTTAGGGAGAATAGCCCCTTGGGAAAGGTCACAAATTCTGGTTTTTCTGTTAATTAAAAATACTCGTTAATTAACTTAATCCTTTGGTTGTTTGACTAGATAATGGTTGGATATTGGAGTGTCATGAGGGTTCCACCGATGTGTAAAGTTTCGGGGCCCTGACATATCGGGAAGTGCCCGAAAATCGAGTTTTAAAATTCCACGCGTAAAACGCCGCCAAAAGCAAGTAGAATAAAAGCGTTTAATAAAGGAGGATTTTTTAAATTTCAGTGTTTTTTCTAAGTTAAATAGATTTCTTTCAATATTGTGAGTGGATTTTTTCAAAGTTTAGAATATGTTTTAAATTTTAGTGGTTTTTTAAAAATTCAAACCAGGCTTCACAATAAATAACGTATGTTTTTACAATTTCAGTGGGTTTTTTCAAATTGCAAAAAGTTTCAGCTTTGAAAAAACCCACTTACCTATGGAAAAACTGACATTATTTTGACAGAACACATGTAACATAGAAAGAACTCACTAAAATTTGAAAAAAACCCACCTATTATATAGAAGAAAACCACTTAATTTTGAAAAAACCCACACTTTTTCCGAAAAAACCCAGTTTTATATAGATTTTTACAGGGTTCTATTGAAAAAAACCCGAAAAACCCACCCCACTTGGGTTTTTTTCGAAAAAAAAACCGGGTTTTTTTCAACCCTGGACCTCCAGCCATGGACCGGTTTCGTCCTTGTTAGAAATCATCTGCACGGCATAGGAAGGTAACGCAAAAGAGCGGAGGGCAGTAACTGGCCTAGCCGACTATAACGGAAAAGGTGGTGACAATTGATTTGTCCTCCCCTCTTCTGCTGAAATAACTTGGCATTTCTAGGACAGATTTAACCCGTGAAAGACTGAATTAATTTTTTTCTCCAAATTAAATTTTCCTTTTTACTGTATGCTAATGACATGTCTTGAAGTAGCCTAAAACCAGTTATTTAAGAAAAATTTAATTATTTTAGTCAGAATAGGGTGGTACCATATGGTACCGATAGGCTCTTATACTACCATTTTTTGCATCATACATATTCTTAAAAGTTTGGGATTTCAAAGGCAAAATAAGAAATTTATCACACTTTTATCACTTTATTTATCATTTCTAACTAAAAAAACAAGTAAAATTACTATTTAGGCAATGATGATTGACAAATTAATTATTAAAAAGTTGATATTCCTCTCATTATACCAATTAGTTTTTTTTGCTCTTAAAATTCTATTATCAAATTTATTTCAAGAAATAAATTTTGCACACAATAGTCGAAAGGGGATAAACAAACTTTTTATACCACGAGGTAAGGGGCCATTCATTAATTACGTAAGGATGATTTTGGCAATTTTTGACCCCCCCTACCCCCATGTAAGGGTACATAAGATTTTTAAAACCCCTCCTCCCCTATTCTTACGTAAGATTCCATTTCGTTCAATTAGTGTTAACTCCAATAAAATAAAATACATCTGATATACCTTCATTTTTTAAAATTAAAGCTTCGATAATATACCGAGATCGTCAGCATTTTTAAGATTTTCTGTGGGGTTTTTCGATAATTCAATAGTAATTTGATTAGAATAATTGGAATGTTAACTTGGAAAATCTTACGTAAGAATTGGTTTGACCCCCCCACCCCCTAAGTAAGGGTATGTAGAGATTTTTCCAACCCCCCCTCCCCCTCGGGACCCTTACGTAATTAATGAATGGCCCCTAAGCTGATATGATACGGAATTAAGAGTTTTG
Organism: Tetragnatha versicolor; assembly: GCA_024610705.1. NCBI lineage: Eukaryota > Metazoa > Arthropoda > Arachnida > Araneae > Tetragnathidae > Tetragnatha > Tetragnatha versicolor. Next base: position 10,043,699 of record JANDEH010000007.1, read on the forward strand.
GCAATTTTCCCCTCATAATGAGTGTTAAAATTAGGAATTTTGTTGAAAAACATAAGTTTTATGCTTTAAAAATTCAATAAACCATTTTTATATTTTCCGTCTGTAGTTTAGTTGAAGGTTATGAACATTATATTGGTAATTTTACATGAAATACTACCATTGTATAGATGGATATTCCAATCAATCACTTATAATATGAAATTTTTCTCATTAAGTTTAGAATTATTTGCCTTAAAAATTAAAATTATGAGAAATACACTATATAAATTCAATAAGTTATAGGTTTTACCTTAAAAATTAATTGATTTCACGGCATAATAAACGTTTGAAATGAAATATACACTACTTCAAAATATTAGTATAATTTGGTAGCTTAAAAGCATAGCGGTACCATATGGTACCGCAAGATTTCTATACCAAAATTTTGTTCCTTAAAATTATTCATTCTTTTCCAAATTTGGGCTATTATTGCATAATACAATTATAAATAATAATTCACCATTATTTAATCCATTCACTAATTTTAGATATGAATAAATTGCACTTACATTTTCCGACGAGCCATTTTTTCGCCAGTCTTGAAAACATGTTTTTCATTAAGCCCTTAAGCATGAATTTATTTAAATAATTAGTTACTTAATTGCTGTTTACTAAAGTTTGATCCATGTAGTAGTAACATCTACCGTCAGAATAAAAAAATAAAAGTATTTAGGTAGAAAAAAATCCATTTTTTCGTATAGCTGTTTGCCGGTACCATACAGTACCGCTAGGCCTTCCCGGGTTTTCCCGAAAGGCAAGGATGAAGAGATTGTTCATGGCTGGAGGTGACGCTTGTTGGAGTATACACTTATTGTCCGCTAACAAGCGTTAAGGGTGAAATAATCTCTAAATTAAATAATTGTTTTGAAAAATTGAAAAATAGCAGCTTTTTTCTCTCTAATATATGAGTTTTTAAACCCTCAATAATTGATCGGGTAAAGGACATGTCCCTCTGGCCCCGGTAAAAAATATAGTACGCAGAATTATTTTGTGTATAATTCTTTAAAAGTAACGCATTTAACTGTTAAATTTAAGAAAGTTAACTTCAAAACAGTTAATAGTTGACTCGTTCGCTTATCAAGGAAAATTTTAAAATAAAATTGATTAATAGTAGGGTAGATGAAAAATAATCTTAAACGAATGGTTTAACTAATTAAAAACAAATATATATTCCCATTTATTGATAACCGAGCCAAGGACAACTGTAAATTTGTGTCTTGCAATTTTTTGTTAACATTTCTTTATATGTATGTATTATATTTAAAAAAAAATATAGGACCTTTATATACATTTGTTTTATTCAGCTAAGCTAAAATTGAGCATAAACAATAACAGGAACGTTACAAGCTGCATTCTTAACATTCGCTTGAAATACGTTCCAGTAGCAAGTGTGCTAGAAACAAAAAGCCGGACTTCTCTTAAAACAACTTAAAAACCGAACGACTCTACGCAAACTTCCCATTCGGTCTCTACGAGAACAAATTCAAACAGTGTTGTTCGCTTCGCAGCAGTCAACAAGGGAGAAATTATTCGGAAGTCGAAACGGCAAACAGGAGGGAGTTCCAAATGGACCCGCTGAGGTCACCTGTTATCGTAAAAGTAATCCTCGGACGACGGTTTTCGCTTGTGGGGTATTTGGGGGGAGGGATAAAACTTTTATTTTTGTCTCACAGAGTGTTTGAGAAAGAAAATTTAATATAAAACGAGGGCGAAAGATGTAAAAGAGCGCGATTTCGTTGTGTATTTTTAAATTCTTTTGCGTGTAAAGACTTTTGGAACAGCTTTAGAAAGAGTCCTCCAGTCGCCATGTTTACCCACAGCTCAAATGATGACTAACAACAATAGAGATCTAACAGTGAATTTTATTGTTATTAGATCCTAAAATAATAATCTACTAATTATTACTATAGGATCCAATAATAATAATATTTGTAATTTGATCTCTATGGTTGTCGTTCATCATTTGAGCTGTGGATAAACATGGCGACTGGAGGACTCTTTCTAAAGCTGTACCAGACTTTTGACTCTGAAGAGTTAGAAGACTATTGCAAATTTTAGTTAAGCAGTTTTTGACTATGCGGTAATTTAAAATTTTACTGTGCAGATTATTTTTTGTTGTTTCCAACTTGTGATAAAGCTACAAATAGGAAGTATCAAATAAATAGGTTAAAACTGTAATTATTTATGTAAGGAATTTCCCAAATTTCCATAAGGAATTTCATCCAAAATTTATCTTCTTTCAATTGGATGAATTTATTCTTGATCTTTATCAAACATTTTCTATCATACTTAAAGATATATTAGTTTAATAAGTTTTTTAAAGAAGCAAAAACATAATATCCGAGTAAATAATTCTTACCGGGGGAAATAATGACCTAAATAATTGTAGGACCTCTCTCTCCTTAGAAGACTTCTTGCTTCTGTTGATAAAAATAAGAGAAATGAAATAGTTAAAGAAATTGAACTTTTATTATATGTTTCGTGTAATATAAATAAGATTTTTATAATCATTATCAATAACTTAATAATAACTTAATATATTGAATAATAACTTAAATATTTATATTATGTTGATTGTGGGCTCTGATTTGAACGAGGAAATACGCGATTTTCGACGAAATTTGAGCATACAAAAAAACGTAATATAGATATTTAGGCTATTATTCAAGCTTTTTCGGGTAGCAAACATCATATAGAGTCCATAACTCGAGGGAAGACATTCCTCGGTTGATTAGGGCAGAAATGAGGGGCGAAAAACGAATTTTCGGCCTTTTTGGCTGCGCGCCTCATAGGATTAACATGGAGAACTTCAGGGCCAATGTGGCACCATAAGAAATTATCCAGAAATTCTGAAAAAATTCACAGGTACTCTCTAGCACCTTAGACAAATCTTCCGCACTAATGCGTCATCAAAATCGATAAAAAGTTTTTTCGATACACCCTAATATATAATTATCAACAACCATTTTTTTTCAACGGGTGTCGTAGGAACCTTAGAAACATAGTAAAAGTATGAAAATTCTAAAGCATTTTATTTAAACTCATTCTTTAAAATATTTCATAAAATATAATCTTGATCGAAACATATTCCAAATTCATCATATTGTGTATGATTGCAACCTTATTATATTTAGTACAAAAACAGGGATTTAAAATCCATAACTATTCATGTTCTCGTAAATCATTTGCCCAATAGGGACAGTACAAATCTTTTATGGGTAAAACTGTTTATTTATAATAAATCGCTCGGAATATATCCATCCATCTATTCCTTACACCAGAAAACTTTTTTTCTCTTTTCAGAGAAGTTTTCCAGCGAAGCGCCTCCATGATTCAAATAAACACCCTAAATTCCCCTCTATCACGAAACCATCTGAAAAGAAGTCCCCATCAGCAAGGCATGCCGGGAAAACAACACCGCTTCTCCCAGGTAAGGAGACCAACTTCATCTTAATCCAATATCGAAACAACAAACTCAAAAAGTTCCCCTTTTGAGAGGGAACTTTTTCCTTCAGAGAAATGAATTTTCCCCTCTCGTGTGTGATATAAACCTTGTTTATTTTTCCACCTAGTTTCGGGCTTGTTATCCACTACATCAGCGCTAATGTCCCCGGCTCTCCAGTGCGAAAAAAAATATAAATTGATTTTCTATTTCTGAAGATTATTTTTTTTGGGTGGAACATTTTTTCCCTGTCTTTTTTCCCCGGTTTCTATAGATGGATCATACTTTTTCACGAATTCCTTGGTTGCTGACTCCTAGTGAAAATTAACGATCGGATGGGATAGCGACAATGCTCACTGTGTTGTACGATAAAGTTAAGATATCTTAACTTAAACTATCTTATTTTTACCCGTTCACATCCAAGAGCTCGTCTTAAAGCCTAAACACTCCACTTAAAACTTTTAATTTTATTTTGCACTTATATTTGCAAAATGCGAATTTTTCTGCTTGTGTTGTCCAATTTCATTATCGAAATGTATTTCATTTCCGAAAATACATTTAATTTACAAACGGATGCGCCGATGCGATGACATAAAAAAGTTGCTAGATTTTTCTGTTTTTTTTCTCTTAGTAGATAGAGCCACGATGGATTTAAACTATCTTAGGATTTAAGATAGTTTGGGGAACTATTTTAAAGTTAAGAAGACAGTTTGTCTTCACGAAACTAATTTTAATGTTGGACAGTTCTTTCTCACATAATTTACTTAAACTAGATTGGCACTTAAACTAGTTCAACTTTTCCTGTGTGAAATACATTTAATTTATACAAACGGATGCGCCGATGCGATGACATAAAAAAGTTGCTAGATTTTCTGTTTTTTTTTCTCTTAGTAGATAGAGCCACGATGGATTTAAACTATCTTAGGATTTAAGATAGTTTGGGGAACTATTTTAAAGTTTAGAAGACAGTTTGTCTTCACTAAACTAATTTAAATGTTAAACAGTTCTTTCTCACATACCTTACTTAAACTAGATTGGCACTTAAACTAGTTCAACTTTTCCTGGGTGAAAGTAGTATTGGGCCATTCCACCGTTACGTGTGTGATATTTTCACGCTATTTTTTGGCAAATATAACTGAAAATTGGTATGAAATTATAAAAATTTTATTATGAAATTAGATAACATGCAGGCAAATTTTAATGGTATAAGTTTATGATGTGACAATTCAATAATTTTTAATAAATTTCTTTAATAATTTCTTTCCCCGTTACGTGTGTGACTTAACGAGCCTTTAAAAAGTTATTTAAAATTATTGAATTGTCGCAATGTAAAACTTATACCACTTAAATTTGCCTGCATGTTCTTAGTTCACAAAAAAACACAAACAGTTATTTTTATAATTTCATATAAATTTTCAGTATTTGCTAAAAGCAGCTTGAAAATGTCACACACGTAACGGTGTTCTCCGTTACGTTCGTCTTCCTCGTTCGATTTTGCATTGGTTTTTGGCCAAATGAAATGAAATCATGTTAGTCTGCCTGGGATTCTTCATTTGGTTTATCTGGAGAGCCGTACCGCAATCAAACGCAAAAATGAAAAAAAGTCCTTAAGCCTATACGTTTGTAGCAAAAACCCCTCCCCTTTAGTTGCTTAAGTAATATTTCATTTGCCCCTTATTATGGTTATAGTTTTAGTATTTTTTTTCAAGAAACAAAATAAACGATCTTATAGTCTGTTGAATATTTTAGTTGATGCTGTCTTCATCAAACTCGTCTGATTCAACATATCAATTATTAGTGTCTTTAATACTCACGATCATGAACAAGAACACATTTTTAATCTGACATAACGAAATGAACTCAGTTGAGCCACAAAAACATAATCTTCGAGGACGAAATCTCTGAAGTAGGTAATAGTAATAAATTAATAATTGAGTATACCTCCAGTTAATAGTTAGCGAAATTGGTTCAAATAGTATTAAACCTTCATTAATCATTCTTAGTCGGTGGGTGGGGGGGCATCCCGTTATAAAGAAAGAAGGTAATTATTTTTGTCAACTCAAGATTAATGGAAGTAATCTTTTCGGCCAATTATGACTTGAAGTGAACGCTCTTTGTTAATTTCCAATATAGACTTAGACAAGTTCTCAGTACACTTAATTTGTAAAAGTCTCCAAATTTTACAGAGAAAATTAACTTCATTCATTAGAATCATTGGATTACATTTTAGGTAAGTTCTTAAAAAAACATTTTTGTGAATTTTTGAGTTGGATGCAAAAATTTATTAGAAATGTCTTGTATCATTAAAATAAGACACTAAATAGTTCGTAAAATAAAGAATACATAAAGTAGAAGACCATTTAAAAAAATCAAAATCTGAAAGGATTCATTCAAAGAAAATAACCTCGTGTAAACTCTTGAACTTTAAAAGGGTATTTAATAGTATGTCGTAGATGTCAATTCCTAATTAATAATCAAATAATAGAATAAGACATTTTTATAGTACATCTCATTATAATTTCGATTGAGTAAATGGTTATTGTTTTTCAAAGAAGTTTAACAAAAGATATTAAAGATATCTTAATTGATAAAAAATGTGAACATATATTTGTGTTTACACAATTCCATTCGTTAGAATTCTGATTTGCAATAGAATATTCCCCTCCACTTCTGCGATAAAATGTTTCAGTTACGAATTTACAGAAATGCGTAATCTTTCTTCTATGTTTGTTTTGAAAGTTTGCAAGTGTTTGAACATTATTTTAAGGGTTTTATTTGGACAAACAAACAATCTCTTTTATAACAATTGGATCTTCCTCCATAGATTTGTTAAAGTCTTTGGATAAATATTATTTCACGTCTTTTGAACGAAGGCAGTTTGTGTTTTTGGAGTAAGCTATTGAAAATGGTATATCTGAATTCTGATTAGTGTAAATAAACCACTGGGTGAGAAAGAAGACATTTCATAACACTCTTTTTCCAATAAAATTGATTCGAATTTAATACAATTTTTTTATGAAAAATGTTTTTAAATAAAAAACTATCCTGTTTTTTATTTTAATAAGCGCAAAAAACTACGGAGTCAGACCAAATCGATGAAGCCCTTATGAAATCTGACATTAGCAGTGGACTGTCGAAGATGTTAAAAAAATTGTATAATATGTGATTGATTAAATTTAGAAGGGTATGAAATAGGGTAAAATTATATGAATAATAGGTAAAAGATTACCTAACGATTGATACATTAGGGTGGTCACAAGTTATATGGGGAAAATTTTTTTTCAACTTTTTTTAGGTCTTACCCCCCTAAAATGTGCCAATAGGCTAAAAAATGAGATTGGCCAAGTTTCAGCTCAATCAGATAATATTAACCCGTGCCTCATCGAGGTCAAAGTTCAGAAAAACAGCGATTTTTTAACAATTTTCGTAGTTTTCGCCCCATAAAACTGGAACCGTTTGTCCCAGAAATCTGGTTAGGGTGTCATTTGATAGGAAATTTCATACACTTTAACTCTGAAGTTACAGAATTTTATTTGCTAAAACGGATGGGGTGCTATTTAGCATTTTCATAGTAAAGGTCCGTGAAAAAGCGACTTCATTGCTAGAAAACTAGAACATTGCAATGTCACAAAAAACTTTATCCTCCGGGCTTTTTCTATTACTTTTGGTCCCAATAGAGAGTAAATGAGTTTTTAAACCCCCTAAGGAATTCTAGGGTATAATTTCAAACCCCCTAGTGTTTGAAGAAAAGGAAAATATATATAATTTTTTTTTAATTTTTAAACACGCATTTTGGGACTGAGAATGTGATAAAGTAGGTCCAAATACATTATTAAGAGCTTAATTAGATAGAATACCAATGGTATAGGGCCTTAACCTTTCCCTATAACCCCTATAATCTAAGCGAAAGAAGCGCGACTGCGAGGTTTTGCCAAACAAAGGCTTTAATGGCCATTAAATTTTTGAACAGATCCAAATTACAAAATTTTCACAAAAACATCTAGAGATATGTCATTTGGTGTTAGAAATGACGTTTGAAATTATATGTGTGGGTAAAATTATAATTATAGCGTCCTTCCGACTCTAAATGTTAAAAAATCCAATTTCTACCAAAGTTACATGTTTTCAGCTAAAAGTGATCTTATAAAAACGTCATTTCTGACACCAAATGACATATATCTAGAGGTTTTTGTGAAAATTTTGTAATTTAGCTCTGTTTATGACTTTAATGGGCATTAAAGCCTTTGTTTAGCAAAACCTCGCAGTCGCGCTTCTTTCGCTCAGATTATAGGGGTTATAGGGAAAGGTTAAGGCCCGATACCATTGGTATTCTATCTAATTAAGCTCTTAATAATGTATTTGGACCTACTTTATCACATTCTCAGTCCCAAAATGCGTGTTTAAAAATTAAAAAAAAATTATATATATTTTCCTTTTTTTCAAACACTAGGGGGTTTGAAATTATACCCTAGAATTCCCTTAGGGGGTTTAAAAACTCATTTACTATCTATTGGGACCAAAAGTAATAGAAAAAGCCCGGAGGATAAAGTTTTTTGTGACATTGCAATGTTCTAGTTTTCTAGCAATGAAGTGCTTTTTCACGGACCTTTACTATGAAAATAATAAATAGCGCCCCATCCGTTTTATCAAATAAAATTCCGTAACTTCAGAGTTAAAGTGTATGAAATTTCCTATCAAATGACACCCTAACCAGATTTCTGGGGCAAACGGTTCCAGTTTTATGGGGCGAAAACTACGAAAATTGTTAAAAAATCGCTGTTTTTCTGAACTTTGACCTCGATGAGGCACGGGTTAATATTACACTGTTCTACACTGAAAAAATTTCCTTGATGAAAATAGTCAATTCTTATAGATTTTGGGTCGCTGAATACGAAAATCACCATTAAAATTCTCAATTGACTCAGGATTTTCGGGGAACAGCCCCTCCCCCTTTTCACGTTTTTTAACGACTTTATAACTTTGAACTCGATTTTCAGGGTCAAAAAGCATTGCTTTAATCTTCAAATTGCCCCCCAGGGGACAAGAAATGTTCAAATTAATAAAATATGATAAATTTATAACAAATGGATAGGTTTAAGAGGTAGTTAACCCCCTAAGAATGCAAAAAATTAGCTAAAAATTATAGAGGTTTTTATACGCTATTTTTTCCTCTTATTTTATACGCAATTCATGTTTGAAGGGTCCTAACCCTTCCCCAAGGATCCAAATTTGATGGCAATATGCAGCAATGATTTTTGCTAAAAGCGGTTGAGGTGAGAGCGCCCCCAGAGCACCCACGGAAGGGTTCAATGCCGCACTTAGAGTTTAACTGTGCTGTACGAAAAAAAAATTTGAAGCCACTTACTGAATTTCAGCTGATTCTTGTGTAAAATGATCTGCTGAATTCAAATATGACACCCATTTTCCTCCATCATCCTCAGTTTTTAAGGGGATGCCCCCTAATTGTTATCCACAGCCGTGCATCTATTAACATCTTGAAACATGGAATCCTCACTCCCGAAAACCGGTCAGTTTTTAAAGAACTGAAGAGTTTCTACTTAGGATACACCCAAAATATAAGGAAAACGTCATTTGTAATCTTTTCAAAATCATCGATATTTAATTCCTGAACTCGCGAGCGCCTTCGCGATTCTGGAAGTCTTCCGAACTCTTCCGCGGGGACTTCTGGGAGGCTAACACCTCAACCGCTTTTAGTAAAAATTATTGCTGCATATTGTCATCAAATTTGGGTCCTTGGGGAAGGGTTAGGACCCTTCAAACGGGATTTGCGTAAAAAATAAGAGGAAAAATAGCATATAGAAACCTCTTTAATTTTTAGCTATTTTTTTGTATTTTTAGGGGGGTAATTACCCCTTAACCCTATCCATTTGTTATAAATTTATCATATTGTATTAATTTGAACATTACTTGTTAACTGGGGAGCAATTTGAAGACTAAAATAATGCTTTTTGACCCTGAAAATCGAGTTTAAAGTTATAAGGTCGTCGAAAAACGTAAAAAGGGGGAGGGGCTGTTCCCCGAAAATCCTGAGTCAATTGAGAATTTTAATGGTGATTTTCGTATTCAGCGACCCAAAATCTATAAGAATTGACTATTTTCATCAAGGAAAAAATTTTGAAGGTCAAATTTGTAGAACAGTGTTATCTGATTGAGCCAAATTATCTGATTGAACTTGGCCAATCTCATTTTTTAGCCTATTGGCACATTTTAGAGGGGTAAGACCTAAAAATTTCGAAAGTTGATTTTTTGTAACCACCCTTGATACATGATGCTTTATAAAAAGAGTAAGTCAAACCAGATGAGTTTTTATAATTTTATATCCCAGTATACAGTGTGGTTGAACAAGTCTCCCCAAACTCCGCATGGAAATATTTCTTTGGGGGAGTACATAAAAATGCTCTAAGAACTATACCTCTAAAACCCATAGTTTTCGGGAAACTCGCGACAGAAAAAGTTATTTGTATCCTATGTTTGCATAGTAAGATGTTAAAAAATATCCATTGCGCATGCATCCACGCTCCGCGGAAAGGAATATTAAACTTTTTCACTAGAATGACGTCACATTTTGTGAAAAAAATAAATGTCGTAGAGATGTACTGCTTAAGGCATTTTATGCAATCCAAGCAAAGAATCTGGCTATGCAGAGTTTGGGAAGACTTGTTCTTATTAAAGCATAACATTGAAGGTTGAACATCACTGTGTGTGTGTGTTGTTTTAAAATGCTTTTTTCATCTTTTTCAAGAACAGCAACTCCTTTCTCCAACTAACTTCTTTCGAACAACAACAGCTACTCCGAAGATAATTCCCCAGCAAAGGACGCACTGCTACTCCCCCTAATACCCCCCCATCACTGCAAAGAAAAACAATCACTGACTGTATCCCCCCGACATAAAATAGAGCCAATAGGCTCACACTCGCGTCCACTTACCACAAGGGGGCTTAGGCCTAATCTCTCACCTTGAAGTAGACATAAGCCTCCTTGATCCTGCGCCTTCGACGTTCCGTTAATCAGGGGGGAGAGGGGGTAGAATGCCACGAGTTTTGATCTCTGATTAATGTTTTGCCCCGGGGAGGAGCGATAATGGACACTATGCTTATTAATCTATAGTTCGTGATTTCAATTTCGTAGGTAGTTTTGTTTCTGAAATGTTACCTAGTATATGCTACCTGATTAACTTCTCACTGAAAAATCTAAAAATCACTAATAAATGTCTTTCCATATGCCAAAGATCGTTAGTAAAACAGATAACTTTCACTCTTAAAACGATTGTATCCAAATTGAGTAAAAAAGTACTCAAAAAGGATCCGATCCAATAAGTACTCAAATTTGAATACATGAATATACTCATTTCTGAAAACGTGCATACTCAAAAATAAAACGTCTTGTGCTTGAACTCAAAATTGAGCTCACGATGTTTCATTTTTGAGTATGCACGTTTTCAGAAATGAGTATATTCATGTATTCAAATTTGAGTACTTATTGGATCGGAGCCTTTTTGAGTACTCAATTTTGATACAATCGTTTTAAGAGTGTTCATATATCCCCCTTTCCTTCTTATCGTATGGAAAAAGTTCAATTAGATTTTTTCTAAATCTTCAATTCATTTTATCAATCTCTAGAACTTGTTTGAAAAAAAAACAAGGTTCGTATTGGATGTGGATGTATTTGATTTTTAATTTGGTTTCCAATTTTAAATCGATACGACACGATTTCAGTGTTTACTACTAAAGGGTTGCTTGTTGGGGAAGATTTTCTAATGTAAGATCCTAACAAAGAGTGAAATATCGGAAAATCTAAGAAGTAGATACAATTTAAAATAATGTTGAAAACAAACCAAATTACAAAAAAAACATTCATTTTTTTATCAAAAAGATTCAAGTCTCTTAAGTTTTGAACTCCATAATTTTATTTATTCGCCTTTAAAAAATCATTGTTATTTGAAAACAATGAAAAAACACCGTTTAATAAGGAAGTTGCATGTGTCAGATTTTCAAAAACAAACAAGTGTTCCGTATGGTTTTTTGTATGGTAAAATGAAATATCTAGTCAGTTTTTCAAAAAATGTACAGGTAATTAAATATTTTAATTTAAAAGTCGAGAAAAAAACACGTGACTGAAAACGTTTATTGTTTAAACTATAAGATGACGTCAACAATAATACCATCAACTCCATTGCTTTACAACAATGTTTAGTATAAGATGACGTCACATCGAAACTCTTGGCGTTTTCGCGCGCTTTTAAAAGGGGGATTTTTGTTAATTTTTTTACAATCAAAAAATTTCTGGATCGGCCTCAAATTTTGGGTAGTTGCTTATTTTTGCAAGAGGAATCGATTAAAAAAATAAAAAAAAATCATGCAACTTCCTCATTGTTAACTTTTGCTCAAAAACGTTTTATCTACAATGCTTAATAGAAGTATTTGTGACGGAAATAACTTATCAGCAATCAATATTTATTAGAAATCATTTTATAGGTTTAAATTTTTATTTTCTCTTTTCACTCCTCTTTTTATAACGTAAGGCAGGCAGTGACGTCATAAATGTTCATATGTTAAAAAGTGAACTTTTATAGGAATGCTTCCATCAAATACGAAATCTTCCGAAATCTATTGAATAAGTGACGCAAGGATATGTCAAGACTGTCAACTCAAACATGATTTTGGTTACACAGCCTTCGAAAGACTTCATGTGAATTTTTTACGCAAAAGATTTTACTGGTACAGTGTCTAGAGTGAACACCGTATCTCTATGTATAGGGTGTCCCCAAAAAGACTGAAACATTTTAAAAATCAATAACTAATAACTCGGAAACTAAAAGAGATAAAAATACGCTTTTTGTTACATCCTACTCCTGGGAGTCTTAGGAGTAGGATGCAACAAACCACGTATTTGAATCTTTTTCAGAGTTTTTGAGTTATTAGTTATTGATTTTTGAAATGTGTCAGACTTTTTGGGGACACCCTGTATGTGTTTAAAACTACAGCCTTGAAGTATGTGCAATTTTGTATTCAAGAGGGTAATACTATGGTGTCGTGCTCTGAGCGAACGTGTTGTGAGTGGACATTGATAAAAAATTAAGATAGAATCGGTAAGTTACACTATTTGTATTAATATTGCCCATTTTAATGATCTTTTGGGTGATTTGTGTGTTTCATGTAACATTAAAGAGTACAGAGCCCCCTTTTTTCTGAATTGGCACTGTTACTGATTACAACTAAAAGGAGTTTGGTTAAAGTTAGGGCAAGGGGTTTTTACAGTTCTTTTTAATGTTGAAATTCAAAGTTTTATTTTCTGTTTGAGTGCTTAGTTTATTGAGTTTTCCTGCAAAAGCGCATTGAAATAGCTAATATTAACAAGTAACATACAAATCACTAACTTACCGATTCGATCTCGATTTTTAATGAATGTCCGCTCACTACTTGGAACCAATTCTTCACTGCAAATTCGTGAAACACTTCTGCAACGCTAAATAAACCCAGAAATAAAAACTTGTATATTTCACAGCAACGTTTCTTGAACCCAATACGGAACCCTACGCGGAAGGAGAAAGTGAGTGAACACAACGCCTGTTGGGTTGATAGGAGGAACTTCGATACGCGAATCCTGATAAAAAGACTACACATGGGTTTAACGATATAATCATAAATAAAATTCAGACACCGCGATGGGAACTACTTTGCTTGTTAGTGAAGTAGTAGGTTCAACTTAAGTTTCTGTCTAAAATAACAATAAGCGTTTTGATTGTATTCCGATTGTGTCGTTAGTGAAAAAGTGAAAAACATTAGAAACACAATCGAAACTACATGAAACTAAAGCCTGGATCACTACCTTAAGTAGTGACATCACGCTCAATCGGCCGCCTTTTTGGGGAGAACTCACTACTAGTCTGGATAGTCTAGCTCAGGGGTTCTCAAACTTTTTATGTCGAGGAGCCCTTTTCAAGAAACAAATTATTCGCGGAGCCCTTTTCCGAAATAAATTTTTCAAGGTATAAAAGCAAATTACATAAAACCCATTGCTTCTGGAAATAAAAGCATAATAGAAATTTATTTCGGGAGGGGTCCAAAATTATTCCTCAGCCCCTCCCATGCATATTTAACAGTTTAAAGTAGCTTTTAAAAACATTTTTAGGTATAATTTGCATCTAAGATAATTTATTTGTAAGAAAAATTGTGACGAATTAAGATCCAAGTACAATAGAAGGGTCTGGGGGTCCTTCCTCCCCAGAAGATTTTGTGAATTGTGATCCTTAAAAACAGTTTTTTAACTCGTTTTAGGTACATCATTGTCCAAATTTTGGACATTCATTTTTAGGTAGGATTTTAATTTTAACGAACTTACTATAAAAATTGACAATAATAAAGTTTCAAGTACAATGGGGGTTTTGGGGGTCCTCCCCCAAAATAATTTCGGAAATTTGACCCTAAATAACATGGTTTTAACTTCTCAATTGAAAAAAAACAACGTTTATTTTACACAATTTAATTTTTTTTGACGTTGTTGAAAATAAACGTTGTTTTTTCAATTGAGTTGTCAACATTTGCACAAGATTTTTTCGCTATGGTTTTAACTTGTTTTGTTATACGTAGTCCGTTTTTCATTCCTTATCCCCTCCCATGCCATAGGATCAATGTTAGCTTTTTATACATTTTGGCAGAATTTGCATCTTAAAGAACTTAATATAAGAAACGTTATGTGTAATTAAGTTCCAAATGCTATAAAGGGGGGTTGGAAATTTGATTCTACTAAAAACAGGGTTTCCCTTGGTTTTGGTGAACTTTATAAAAAAGGTGCTGAGTAATCAATTTTAGAGGTGGGGGAATGGGGTTCCTTGGTGTGCTACTATTCGGCGCTGCCGTTTCAGCGGCAGAAATAAAATGAAAGTAAATAGAACTCTCATAATTCTTCTAAAAATTAGAAGAAGAAAAATTTGGTTCCGAAACGGGAACCAAACGGCCAGCGCCAAACCGTCCCATCCTGGGGGTTCTTCACCCAGAAAAGTTTTGAAAATTTGACCCTAAAAACAGGGTTTTAACTTGTTTTGGTAAACCAAAAAATACCTGAAAAAGGCAAAAACCAGCAGAACTTACCAACACTTTACAGAAAGTTATTTATAGCATTTCAGAGAAAAGCAAATTAGAAATTATCAAAAAATGTATTTATTTCAAATTTCTTCGCGGAGCCCCTGGAAATGCTTGGCGGAGCCCTAAGGGCTCCGCGGAGCACAGTTTGAGAACCGCTGGTCTAGCTTATCGTCACTAGTAGTGAGTTCTCCCCAAAATGGCGGCCGATTGAGCGTGATGTCGCTACTTAAGGTAGAGGATCTAGGGCTTTACATGAAACTACTTTGTGTCTAAATATTTGTGTTTACTTAGTAAAAGTGTTTCACACGCATCAACAGAGTACGCAGCCGTCCATAGTTTTCGATTAAAATCAAACTTTTCAAATAAACTGCCTTCTATTTTTACACCACTCAGCAACTGCTGGAATAATCCCCTCATTTAATCGAATCAGCAACCATGGTTTCACCGGAAATGTACCGATATTCAACTGTTTCACGCCCATTATCTAAACTGAATATAAGCCCTCGTGTGTATCCAACTATCCATAGAGTTGAAATGAACTAGATGGCCCACATGCAATGAAATATACAAACTAATATACGAGGGTTGTTTTTTAATAAACTTCCGTTTTTCTCCTGAAAAAAAAAGTAGTAGAAATTTCGAAACAATTTTGGTGCTGGTAGTTAGATACATCCTTCAGGTTCAATTTGCCTCCTTACTAAATAAAATCGGACATTTTTTCTATTTTTTATCGATTTTACAAGCGCGCTCCACGAACTATTTTCCCGCCAACCCATAGAGAATATCGCTTTTTTTCTCCCTTCGCTCTGTCCGCCCACCCATTGTTTAATGTTAATGCCTGCTCGCGGACGGAGCGAAGGGAGAAAAAAAAGCCGAATTCTCTATGGGTTGGCGGGAAAATAGTTCGAGCAGCGCCCTTGTAAAATCGATAAAAAATAGAAAAATGTCCGATTTTATTTAGTAAGGAGGCAAATTGAACCTGAAGGTTGTATCTAACTACCAGCACCAAAATTGTTTCGAAATTTCTACTACTTTTTCTCAAGAGAAAAACGGAAGTTAATTAAAAAACAACCCTCGTACTTCTTTAGGATGCCCGGTGTTGAAATTTGTTTTTCACTTTCACCTTGAGCAATTCACTCCTGATGTGAATCGCTAGTTTATATACTTTTCACATCGGATTATTCCTAAGAAATGAAGATCAAACGTGATAAGTCTAAATGAGCATTTATTCACAATGTTTCCCTTTTCATTCTGAGTTATTCGCTCTTGCGAATTGCTAGTTTGTATGGAGAAGTGAAACGCAAATTACCACTTTTACCTTTGGATGATTCTTTCGAAAATGAAGATCAAAAGGGAAAAATTTGAATTTGTGCCTATGCAAACTAGCTATTCCCATGAATGAATCATTCAGGATGAACAGCGGAATGAACACATTGTTTATGAGCCTGTAGGAAAGGAAAAGAGTCTCAATTTTAGCATTGGATGATTCTTTCCAAACGAATATCAAAAGTGATAGCTCTGAACGAGCCTTTAGTGATTCGCCTATGAGGATCACCTAGGATCTCGAAATCGAAACAGTGAGATTGAACCTTTAAGGTTCCGCATCTTCATTTACTATTTAAGACGCCCTGTTTTGCCACAGGTTAGTAGAGTAGGTCTCTGTCGGGATGCTAGCATTCTCCCTCTATAACCTTGCACCGCTCGTTGTGTCTCTTCTCTGAAGGTCTCATTCGAATCCGGCTATCGAATTAGGAGCATTAAAATTTAAGACGAGGTTTGAAAGTTTGAAAGGGGGACCATTCAGGGACCAGTCTCGCTCAAACAGCCATTAGAAGAGGGTTTTAATTTGATAAAGGGATTAATTTGGTTGGAAAGGATCTGGAATGGAGTGCTATGAATTAGTTGAAGGATGGTGGCTGATGTAGACGCGCATAGATTTTCCATATTCATTTTCCGTTGTAAGCTAATGACGAATGCAGAATGCCTGATGAGCAGAGATAGTGGCATGTTTACACAAAATATTAACGCGAAATGATCATGCTTTTATATTATACTCGACTGCAACGTTTCCCGAACCCAGTACTTCACAACGAGGAAGGAGAAAGTGGGTAAACTCAAAACCTGTTGGGTTGCTAGGAGGAGTTTCGGTACGCAAGTCGTGATAAAAATACACTATATATAGAGTGATTCAGTATTCATCACCAAGGAGGTAGAGGGGAATTAACAAACCTATTTCGAATAGAAATGGGGGGGGGGCTCAGATACACCGTTAAAGAGCTAGGGCCTAATGTAGTGCAAGAGCGTTACAAAAGGACGTTTTGCGAAGGCCCGTTTAGCGAAACAAAAAAAATAATAAAATGAAAAAAATATTGCATGAGGTACAACAGTATCCGTACTACTTACACCAAAAATAATTATGGAAATCGGACAACTTGCAAAACCATGGGGCGGGTTTTAAAACGTGATATTAATCTTTTAGACAAAGAATGGAGTTCCTTTAGTGTTAGTGTATTGGTATTTAGAAGAACTATGATCGGGGAAGGAATTTTCAAGGATTATACATTGATTATTGATACAGACATTGATCATTGAATGAAATAATAATTCAGTGTTTTATCGGATATGACATGTGATTTATAGAAAAATTAAAGTCGTCGTCGAGGAATAGTTCTTCAGACATTTTTTATCAACTCCATGAAAAAAATCTGGCTTCGCAGAGAAACACTTCAAGTACCTGTCCTGAAAACATGTGGTGATGTGACTCCCCACAGTGACTCCAAATAAATGCATACGCAGTAGGTATAAACTTTAATATTATTGACAGTTTAAAAGATCCAAAATAAACGAATAACACTCGAGAACATCTGCGAAACTTTCTTGCCGCCGTGACTCAAATACGAGGGTTGTTTTTTAATTAACTTCCGTTTTTCTCCTGAAAAAAAAGTAGTTGGAATTTCGAAACAATTTTGGTGCTGGTAGTTAGATACATCCTTCAGGTTCAATTTGCCACCTTACTGAATAAAATCGAACATTTTTTCTATTTTTTATCGATTTTACAAGCGCGCTCCTCGAACAATTTTCCCGCCAACCCATAGAGAATTCGGCTTTTTTTTCTCCCTTCAATCCGTCCGCGATCACCTGCCCACCCATTGGTTAATGTTAATGCCTGCTCGCGGACGGAACGAAGGGAGAAAAAAAAGCCGAATTCTGTGTGGGTTGGCGGGAAAATTGTTCGAGGAGCGCGCTTGTAAAATTGATAAAAAATAGAAAAAATGTCCGATTTTATTCAGTAAGGTGGCAAATTGAACCTGAAGGATGTATCTAACTACCAGCACCAAAATTGTTTCGAAATTCCTACTACCTTTTTTTCAAGAGAAAAACGGAAGTTAATTAAAAAACAACCCTCGTATATAGGCGTTCAAACCCATCTTCTCTTCCGATCAGTTCCTGTATGATCCAACCTGTATGCGGCATCCGTATACGAAACCTCGGACTCGAACCACGAAGACTTCAAACCACTCGAACCACGGACTCGAACCATCGGGCTGCCACAAACATAGTGAAATTGAATCTAAAATATCTCCATGACCTCTTGCCCTGCTACCTTATTTACCTCGACCAAATTGAAATCGTTAACTTTCGGAGCCATTCCCGCAAATTGCAGAATCAAGAAATTAATCCTCTTCTGAGTGTAATCGGGTTTATGCGGTTTCTAAGTGGCCATAACTCAAGGAGTAACCAGTCGTTTGCGATTGTCACACCATTTATTTGTGTCTTATGCGACACTCAGTCGCACTTAAGTATTACGGAATTTTAATTTGCCGCAGTCGTCTAATTGCGTAACTCAAAACGCGAATTTAAAAGAATTGGCTAATGAGGGATTAAAATGGATCCTTAATGGAAATAATGCGGTTGCGGGATTAAATCAGACTGTACGCAATACATAATAAGCAGCTTCAACACTTGGAACTTTAAGTGTATAAATTTGAACGAGTTCAAGGTTTCTTTAAAAATGAAATGGGGGTGTACATAAGTATGTTTCTGATTCCTCTAGGTGTTCCGTACCACTCCTAGAAGTTAATGAACACTGATCTGGAATACCCTGTAAAAAACTTGGGGCGTTTATGTACTGAAAGGGAGAAATTCGGTAAAACGCGAGTTTTCGTAAAATAGAGGTTCGTAAAACCGAGCGTCGATTATACATATGGATGAATGTTCTTAAGCCTCTAATTTTGATTAAGATGAATTTTAGTCGAAGCACGACAACAAAAAAAAGCGAAGAATCTATCTCAGCAACAGGATGTAGAACATCCCCAATGCCCCCGGTGTTTAACACGACATTAGAAGCTTTCCAATATCAACGTTCCCTTAAAACATCAATTTTTATTAACCCCCTCCCTGTCATCTGCACCAGATCAATTCCGGGTTTTTTATTAGTCATCAATTTTAATATCCAATAAACCAATTTCGCGGCACGCATGATTAGCCTTTACTACCCCCCTGTTTCCAATATGTCTCGCAAGACGATTTTTATGCGACCATCTAATTAAAACTTCGAATGCTAAGAAGAAGAAGAAAAAAAGGCGGGTGGTGCAATTTTCGGATAAAGAGCGAACACAAGAACAAAAGAATCGGGACGGTTTCTGTAGTGGAGTAAGTCGGGAATATTGAGGCGATTTGGAACTGGAGATTGATTTGCGATCGTTTTGCAAACGAGAAAACGCATGTTCCACTTTGCAAGATGCGAGCTAGAACTCTGATTGGATTGTCTTAAGAATGCTATTCCAATTATGGGATTGGCAGTGGCTATGATTGGTCCGTAAGTAGAGATGAAAATCTTATGATGTGTAATTTTGAAATATCTCTAAATGTACACTGTAAAAAAACTGTAGAAAAACAGAAATTTTCAATAACAATTACTTTATGTTTACAGAGATATTCTGTCATGTAACATTCCCACCGCATTTCTATTTATTTTATGTAAAAAACAGCTTTTTTTAGTTTTTTAGCTTATCTGTACTTAAACAGAAACTTACTGCATCGAAAACCAATACAGCTATTGGCAACATTATACTGAATCTTCTTTGGAGCAGTGGTAGCATGCATGCGGTAGGTCCTGGGTTCTATCTCCGGATATTAATTGATTAAAATTTAAAAAAAAACTCAACTAAAATAAGTCCACACGCATGTGCACAAGCAGAAAATTACTGAGAGGCAACAGAAAAATCTGTAGCTCACTTGACAGAAAGTTCCTTTTTACAGCATTTACCTGTAGGTTACAGCTTTTTTCTGTTTACAGGATTTTGCGACTTACAAATTTTTTCTGGGAACTTTTGCTGCCAGAAATTTTCTGTTTTTTTGCAGGATTATTTTTTACAGTGTAGAGATTGATTTGCGATCGTTTTGCAAACGAGAAAATGCATGTTCCACTTTGCAAGATGCGAGCTAGAACTCTGATTGGGTTGTCTTAAGAATGCTATTCCAATTATGGGATTGGTAGTGGCTATGAATGGTCCGTAAGTAGAGATGAAAATCTTATGATGAGTAATTTTGAAATATCTCTAAATGTAGGTAGGTAGGACTAATCCCACCTGGTGTAGGAAGGCCTACACTAGGTCCAAGGCACCAAGCCGCTGCAATAAAATGAAAACCCTTTCCTGCTCATCCGACAATTGAATAGTCAGTTTGAAGAAGGGAATAAGTCCAAAAATCAAGTTTTGAGAAAATCGAAAAAAAAAGTAATGGAATTTTCATTGTATGGACATCGATTTCGCAACTTCAAGGGGCGATATCTCCCTATAGGGGTTAGTTATTTTCCCCCTCTTTTCACCCATGTGTAGGGCAAAGCTTGGAGATTGTTTTGAGCACAAAAAGTAAATTTGTCATTTTTTGGACTTATTCCCTTCTTCAAACTGACGATTCAATTGGTCTAGAGTGGCACCAATACAAACAAGAAGGTGAGCAGGAGTTGAAGGGATGGAACAAGGGCAGGATGCAAAACGCTTTTCTTTGTCTATGAAAGTATCTCTAATGCAAGGGAGTGAAATCTAGAAATATCTAAATATTCCATGGCCAAGCTCATAGACATAAAAACATAGCGTTTCAGAAATTCTTGGAGGGGTAGAGCACTCCTAGGCGACTCATAATTACATAGAAATGGGGGATTGGAAATGAACCCCTAATGACCTAGGGGTTTTTATAAGCGGGCATAGGAGGATGTGTGTGTAATCCCCATTTGTAATTGACGCTTAACCTTTTAAGATTGGATTAAAACAAAAAAATAGTTCGATTCAGGCATTTATTACATAAAACCAATTAAACATCTGAAATTACAGTCTTAATTTCTCAGTTTTTATAGGCTTAAAATAAGTCATCACTTACTACAAGCCTTTAAGATTGAGATATTACGATTGGTCCAGGTTAGTCTTTTAAGTTTCAGCTCTGAATAAGATTTTATCTGCAATAAACTCCAATTCAAACGATTTTGTCACTAGACTATTACCCAAAATATTTCTAGGTATGGTTTCTAGGTTTATTTCCACTCAAGATTATTTGATGCGTTTGCTATCAAAACCAGCTCATTCCATATTTTTCTGAAATCTACTTTTTTGCATATTTTGAAAGTTTAGAGGGTCCTTCATAACCTGATGAAGGGATATAGCTCAAATCCAGCTCATTCCGACCCAAAATTAGAAAAAAAGGTGAAAACTGTGATCTCAACTGTGAAATTTCGGATCATTTGAAAAAGTTAAGTGGATGTCATTTATTTAAAACAAGTAAAAATACAAATATTAACTGGTAAACTGGAAAAAACCAATTTTACACTTAAGTTGAACAAAGTAAACTGAAAAAAGCATGAAAAATCGTGTTTTTGCATCAAAATTGGCTCATTCCAAACTAATTAGAGTAATTACGCCCAAGGTAATGCACCTGGAATGAAAATGAAACACTAATCAAATTCTAGGCGGTTATACCTACAATTAAAAATTTTAAAAAGAAATTTAGCTTAGAACTGTGGATGTGAGAAGTTTTTTGTCTCCTGTAAAATTTCCAAAAATGAAATGAGCTGGTTTTGATAGCAAACGCCTCATTTATACTCTCATGCCCCAATAAAAATAATCAGGTTTATTTCCGACTCCCCATCACTATGTAATTCCGAGTCAAGGTATACCTCACATCTTTTTCTTCTAGTTTTGAATCACCCTTTGTATTGAAATTGTGAACTTAATTAAAATAAGGATTTTTAATTCATACAAAAATGCAAAAACTACCTCAGTTGAAAAAATTCGTTAAAAAAACTCTTTACTCTGTGCTTCAGTTAATAATTCCGAACCATGCAACAAATGGCCTTTAACAAGCCGAACATAACCCTTTCTCCATATTTATGAGTGCACATATTTTGTCTCTAAAATAGGCTATAAATTGTAAAGCATGTAATATTCGCATACATGCATGAAATACGGCTCTTTTTATTAAGGAAGAGTTTTTATGGGCAGAAAGACTTTAACTAGTAACGTGTTTTTGCTGTATACAAAATCGGGACCGTAATGCTTTTTATCAAAGATTTATATTCAGTAATAGTATCGCCAATATTCAATGCATGACAATATTTTATTTTGAGCTATAAGATTTTGTAAATTACAAAATACTTTATCACGTAGTGCTTATTTTTTCTATTTAGGGTAGGGTCACAGAGGGTAGGGTTTTGTAATATCCCACAATTTAAATAGTCTTTTGTCTATTCTATTACGAACACAACACGGATTGCATAATGGTTTATCAATGTTAGTTATATACTATTTCTTAATTTATGCAAGTATGCTTGTCCTTTGACGGTATTTTTTCTTTTGAAATTTTTAGTGATGAGATTTATTGTACAAGGATCTTCTAGAAAGTTAAGACCCTTTTTAATTAAAAAATATCCCACACAAACTATTTGGTACTTCCTTATTATCCCATCGACCATACCGCTGTAAATAAAAATCCATAGAGAAACCAATGTTTTTTCCTTGGATTTTTACATGTGTATGTTAAGTTTGGTGCAGATTGGAAGAAAACAGTGAATTTGTATAATAGAGAAGTATTCAAACCCATACTCATATTATTTACTTTTATTATATAAATACTCTAATTCATAGGGGTTGGTAAAATAAACAACCTTAAAAAGGGGTTGCAGTGTCTTAAAAGATTGAACACTCCTGAACAATCGTCTTTTGATATTTTTTTACAATTACTGTTTTGAGTTATCAGAACCAACCAAATCCTTATTACCAAAATAATTTGTACCCCTAAACATTTCGTGCACTTTTTGTAAAAAAATACTTTCCGCACAAGTACGCCATTGATTTACTGGTAGTTTAATTCAGTCCTAAGAGTTTTGTGTTTCAAAACACGCGGAAATAGTTTCTCTCCAAATACCCGTTGTTTTTAAAACCAAACCTTGCCTTAGAGGACAGAGAAAATAATTTGACTAAATAATAATCAGCAATAAAAAGATTTTTTCCCTCCACCTTCTTTCTAAAGCTAAAGATTTCACTGACATTATTATTTGGCTTACTGCAGCTCTAACGAATGCAGCTCCTCCTATCCGAGTCTCTCAGGTATTGAGCCTCGAAGTTGTTATTCCTTCTTCGAAACGAGACTTCCGTTCATTTCATTTCACGATGGCAGTTGCCGCTCGAGGCTTCCAAAATTTTATTAAATGTCAATTCCTTTCCGAACGCAAACAAATCGCCGTCTTGTTTTGCGTTTTCGTTCCCCGGTGCTTTCATAACTAGGCTCTCGCGTTTTGAGTAAAGGCCGAAGTTCAGTTTGAATTCGATATTATTATGTAGGGTGTCCCAAAAAAGACTGACACATTTTAAAAATAAACAACTAATAACTCGAAAACTTAAAAAATAAAAGTACGCGGTTTGTTACATACTACTTTGGGAGTCTTAGGTATAGGATGCAACAAAGTGCATATTTTAATCTTTTTTAGTTTTTGAGTAATAAGTTATTGATTTTTAAAATGTGTCAGTCTTTTTTGGGACACCCTGTAATAAATGAGTACGTCTGGATTTGTCCTCAATTTTTCCCGAGTTAAAATTAGGGAAAATTAGTTTAACTTATAATGGGGGAATACAACGATTTTTCAAATTTAATTTATTTCAATAGAGCTTCTTTAAAAAGTATTTTTAAAGTTTTTGTTTTCAAAATCTGATCATTAGTTAATTTTCAAAAAATTAAAAACTGCAATGCACAGAAGGGTTCACAAAAAAAGCGGGGTTTCGCGCATAAAGTCACTTCTGCCATCGGCGCATGAGCAGTGGTTAAATCCTTTCCTTTCAAAGTATTGATTGGTTGAAGATTCGATAGAAAGC
Source organism: Tetragnatha versicolor (assembly GCA_024610705.1). Lineage (NCBI taxonomy): Eukaryota > Metazoa > Arthropoda > Arachnida > Araneae > Tetragnathidae > Tetragnatha > Tetragnatha versicolor. Next base: position 10,067,648 of record JANDEH010000007.1, read on the forward strand.
AAAAGTGACGTCACGTAAGCCACACCTCCAATTCTACCGATCGTTATTTTTGAAAATTAAAAAAAATTATTGATTAAAAAAAATCTAAAAATTTGAAGAGATACGTTTCATTACCCCATCAATGATTTCCAACAGTCGAAATCTTGTTGTATTCCCTATCGAAGTTCAATGAACTATCGTCGTATTACAGGAGAAAGACTCTAAGTCACTTCTGGTTCACCAGGCTCATTCACACTTCTTACTTTTTGTGTTAATTTTAGAAGAATCTTCCAAAGGGAATAGTGTGAATTGGCGTTTCACTCTCTACCCCTTTACTTCACTATTCAAATTACCGATTAACAGTAGTGAATCCCTCAAGATCAACAGTGAATGTAATGTGAAACAGTGTGAATGTTTCCCGTTCTTCTCGTTTTCCCTTCCCGTTTTTTTTCTTTCTTCAACGTAAACATAATTTTTCTCTTATTCTTCCACTCTCTCTGATTGCATAATTATTAACTCATGGACGAGCTGTTGCTCCTTTAGGATTATTATGACCAATGTTTTTGCATGCTTTTTTTGACCATATGTTTTTGTATTTATTTGTTTATTACAACTAGGGGGCTCTGCCCCCTGCTCGCTATCGCTCACCAACCCCCGGAACTGCTTCGCAGTTCTTTGAAGATCGCTTCGCGATCTTAGCGAGCAAAGCTCGCTTTTTTCATCTCAACTATCCAACACAACCTGGAACTTGCCTGCTTAGTTAATGATAATTTAATATAGAAACTTCTAATCTCTCTAACTTATCAATAATTTAATTCGCATTATTACCACGAAAATATCAAAATAAAACTGTTACCGAAGTATTCCTTCTTAGCTTATCAATAATTTAATAGGTAGGGGGCTACCGCCCCCTGCTCGCTATCACTCCCCACCCACCCCCGTAACGGATACGTTACGTAGCTCTTAACAGATCGCTTCGCGAACTGAGCGTTACATTTTACCAGCTATGATGACAACCCTCAGCCGCATAAAAATACGCTTTTCTAAAACCTTATTATATTTTCTTCTCTTATCACTAATTTCTCCAATTCTTATCACTAATTTCTCTATTTATATTTTAGCAGAGTAAAAACAACTTCTCGAAAATCCTCTTCCTTTCAACGGCACAAATAACACTCAAAAAAGCTAAATTATTTATATTTTAAGGGTGAAAAACCATAATTCTGATTTCAAAATGTATAATTTGTTTTATTAAGTAACTAAAATTCAATAAAAGCTCAAAATAGTAATACAGTCCAATGACAGGCAGTTGCTTAAAAAAAAAATTTTTTTTTAGTTATTTTTTTCGACGGTTTTATGTTTTTTGAGGTGCTGATCCCGAATATCTAGTTCACTTTCACTTGGAAAGTCGGCTTCATATGAAAAAAACGCAAAAATATGTGAAAAAATTGCAAAATTTTCACTCTACCTTCGGATTTTTTCTTTTATTTGAAAAAATATTAGTTTCACGAAAATAACTTGAATTACAAAGTTGAAGTAAACAAAATTTCCTACAAAATGCACTATTCAACTTTAATTTTTCAAAGAATAGTTTTGCCGTTATAACGCACTGAAAAACAGAATTTTAACGTAGATGATTTTAAGGCATTTTTGCAGATCCGGAGAAAATTTTTGATAAATAACAAAATTAAACTAAATACAATATAATTAGACATATTAATGCTTAGAAACATCAGGTTTTACAAAAAAAATTGCATTTTATCCACGTGATGTCTAAAAGCAAATCCATAGTGTTTTAAAAAGTGTCAAAATGAAGGGTCATTGAGCACCCCCTAAAAATAGGAGTAGAAAGCTAAAATTAAAGGAGGATGATACTATTGGTAAATGTAAAAAAATTAGGGGGCGACGTTTGGGCTAGCTTGAAAAAAGTTTTTTTGGACCACCCTAGTGGCCACCGCAATGGCGTCTAATAGAAACATAAATAATACTTAATTTGAATCAGGTTTTCTTCATAAACTGTTGACTGTGCTTTAAAATGAGTGTTAAATAAATTTGGTTTCATTCTGGCTTCGGGAACCAATGTTTCTAAAACATTGAATAACATGCTAAATTCCTCTCAAATCAGCTACAGCGTAGACTTCGGGCCGAAAACTATCAATTTTTTTTAAATAAAGCTAATTTGATTGAATCTAAAATACATTTCGTTGGGAAGGAAGATTTAATTAGAAATAAACTACTATACCAAGAAAAACCCCTCAATTTCATGCATAAACCCCTCATATAGGCAGAAAAAGACAGGTGTCCACTATTGATGCAAGAGGTGTCCACCATAGAAGCAACAGCTTCATCTATGTGGCCACTATAGATGCAATTTGGAGTACTTTTAAAAAATTAATTAAAAATTTTTTGCCCAATCTAATTAAAGTTTTTAATAGTAAAATCGAAAGAAGAAGATCCAATTAACCTAAAAATAGGATGATAACCGTTTCGAAGCAAATTGATTGGTATTTATTAAGAATTTAAGCAAAAATTTTCCTTAAAGTGTCCACTATACCCACATTTACCTTAGTTTTTGCGATATGAAAGTTCAAAGAGTTGAAAAATTAAATTTTCTGAAACAGCGGCGGCAGCGGCGGCGACAGCGGCGGCGGCGGTGACAGTAACTTTTTTTAATATAGAGAGATAAATTCTGATTCGATTTCTAAACTACTCTGTACGAGGTTACGCCAAAGTCGGGGATATTCAATCGTTTTCTTGTATGTCATACCATAGACTAGAAATAGTGGTGAGAAGAGCAATGGTAACCCTAAGGGGTGACTAAAATAATTTCCAGAAAGTCAGCCAAATAACGCAAACTGCCGTCACGTGATAGGTCTCCATCAGGTCTCTGAAGATTCACCTTTCTCCCAAAGCACCCTTCACCATATTGGAAACGATGCAAGTCAAACTTCAGAGGATCTATCTCACTACTGGGCGCAAATAATTTCCAAAGTATCGTCTCTGTTTCATTTTCCCCTTACACCACGCTCCCCATTTGCAAGGGGGAGATGGATGGGGGTGCTCAACACTTCCTCCCCAATCCAATCCGTCCGAAAAGGTTTGAATCCATCACCTCCTCCGTACGTGAGCGATGGCAGGGATTCCGCTCCCTTCCCCCCTCATTCGAATCGAATCTCGATTGGAGTGAAGATCTTCTAGCCTTAAACATAAAGACTGAATGAGATTGATTAGGGTGCCATGGAAAGGATGATTTTCAGTCACAGTTTGTCCTTGTAGCACTGCTCATACAAAGTATGTGAATTTTATGTAACTCCATCTAGAAGTAAACGAAATGTGGTCAGGTCATACATGACAAAAATTGGATGAATCTTGAAAGTTTGTCCTGCTTGGGTGGTATTAAAATTGTTAGGAATGGACGTTGTACTAATATTAAGGGGACTCAGTACCTTCAAATCGGTCAAAATATCATATATAAGGATTTTGCTCTCAAATCGATGTTTATACTGATAAATTGATTCTGTGCAAATTTCATATTGATGCACGGATTCTAAGCACAAACAATTTCCAATTATTATTGAGCAGAGTTACCACATATTTGACTCCTGCCCTTTATGGGCCTCACTTTCTCAGGAGCCGCACCCCCTTTGCCTTGAATCCTTGTGGAGCTAGGTAATTCCTAGTGGCACACGACAACAACAACCACATATTTTTTTAAATAAATATTTCTCAAAACTACTTTATTAGCATTTTAAAACCTAAGGATTTTTTTTCTACTGGACTATTTAACTTGAAACTCTGCATATATATTAACCATAGTGTTTTTAATAAAACTATGAATTCCAATTAGGGATTCAGAGTATACTATAAGGTCTTAAAATGAAAAATGTGTTTATTTTCATGATATTTTGGAGGTGTTTGGAGAAAAAATTTTTTTACGAAAAACTATTACAAGTATCAAAAATGTAAATTTATAGTTCCATGGACAATAACTTAGATTATGTTGGGGTAAAAAATCATACCAAAATTATCATAATTAAAGAAGGAGTAGTGTTTTAAAACTTGGTTAAAATTTTTGAAAAATTCAAAATTTCTTATAAACTGCTTTTTAAAAAAGTAGATTTTTTGCTTGGATTATGTTTGAGTTATCATTAAAAGTGTTTTGACGTTAAAATCTTAAAAAAATTTGTAATTTAAAGAAATAAAAATTTGGGTACTGAGTCCCCTTAAATACACATGAGCAAGTCATTTACGCGATTGTGAATAATACATTATATTACACACTTAAATTTGATAACAAAAATGGATAAATAAGAGTGTTTTGTAAGCATTTACCGAGTTGAAACATAAGAAACCAAATACAAGTGTACGCTTAATATTTTTTTGACTAATTAAATACATTTTATAAAAAGGAAAGGGAATCAAACACAAAATTTGGATAAGAGCAATTTACAAGTTAACAACTAGTGAAACTTTTATTTTTTTTGTTATGTTTAAGATAATGCGAATAAATAAAAATTATTTTATTGCTTAGCTCTAAAATAAGTTATTTGACAGTTTTTATATTTCCATCAATTTCGTATTATGCTTTTACTGAAAACAATTAATAAATGGGCAACATAACCCTACAAACCCCGATATATTTTATCCATCGATTTAACTCCTTTTTATTTAAAAAACCCAAAAAACTATACTTTCTTATACAACCTTTATTAAATGTAACGGCGGATAATTCAAACTACAATTAAGTACACTTCTTGTTCAGAAATTTCATACAGGAAATCCCTATAATTAAAAAAAAAAGAAAAAGAATCGAAGGACCTTTATCCCCCACTCCATTACGCCATTTAAACCAGACGCGCCGGAATAATCTGTTTATCACCGGCGCTTTAGTGTTCAACTCCCCTCCACCCAAAACGATTCCAGACTTAAAAGATTATCTTTACTGCCAGGGCAGACTGGACAGAAAAAAACGAACACTAAAAAGACACCTAAATTTAATTTATAGCCCTGGAGTCCCGTCTTAAAACTCACCCCCCGAAAAGAACTCCCTTAAAGACTCCCTTCGCCGTAAAGTTCCATTCCCAACTAGGAAAAAAAAGAACCGTCTGACAAAGGCACATTACAAGTGGATTAGCCCACTTCCCTTGACTGCTACTATGTAAATTAACTTCACACTAATTACCTCTGCAGTTTAAATACTGGGAGAAGCAGCGGACAAAAACCTACCGAGTTGTATTAATTTCTTTGGCTTAATCTTGGTGTATAGTCTTTTTGTGCGCCATAGAACAACGATTTTGTCTCGGGTTTTCGAAGGTAAGATTTTTTTTTTCGGCTGCCATCTTTAATTCTTTGAGCATTAAAGGTGGTGAATTTTTTTTCTTGTATCAAACAGTGCGTTCTTGGCATTGAGGCTTATTTTTGATTTACGTGAGCTCTTTATTGTTGCGATAATCAGGGATTTTAGAAATGCATAAGGTGATGGCTGTTATGAATATTTAAAGCTGGGTTTTTTTGTTGCATGATCTCTGTATTAGATTTGTGTATAGATATAGTTTGACAGTGGGATGACATGGCTGATTTTAGAAAATGTCATGCAGAATCTTCATGTTGGACTATTTATAAATTAACTTAATTTTACAAACTGAATTCTAACAGCATATAATTAATTAATTAGTTAATGTTGATAATTAAATGTATATATTGAGAAACTATAAAGTCTATAAAATTTCAAAGAGATTGTCCCCAATTAATTTCCATCTAACATATACTAATAACAAAATTGATACAAATTCTCTTAGTAACAGTGTTAATTTTGTGTGTGTTAAGTTTATGCGGATGTTTAGTGTACGTTACTCAAATTCATAATGAAATGAGTCAATATAATTTATAAATATATTTATTCGAAGCAGAGGAAACATTAAAGAACCTAAATGGGAATGAGATATTGGAACTGTTTACTTATCTTCACTGTATTTGAATGGGGTCTGGGTGAACTTTTTGCAACACCCTGTATGAATCCAGTGCGACTGAAGAGAAAAAAGGAGCTACCCAAAAGCGCATGGAAAAAATCGAAACCTTATAAGCAGCGTTCGAAATTTCTTTCTCGAGTCTTTTTCGAAAAATACTTTTAAATATCTCTATTAAAATATACTGTCTTAAACCTATTTCATATACAATTTTCAAAAAACTCTGAACTTTTGTAGGGTCCCAATGAATTTACTATGATGTGCTTCGACTATAATATACCTCTAAGTCCCCAGATGATCTATGAGGAACTCCTTGTGACAACCATGAAAATGTCATAAAACATCCTATCTCATGCAAGAGAAAATACCAATAAATCTTCTAAAAATACTAGTAAAGACAAGGTCACCTATAACTACTCAAAAAGAGTAGTTTTAAGTAGTATAGTTACTAGTTGTATCACCCAGCTACCATAGCGTTGTCCTAATATGTTGACTTGTTAGACATTTTCTCCCTCATACAAGTTCACCTGTAAAACTATTTTCTCCTTGTTGATTGTTCTGTTGCCAAAAAAACAACATGGGAACTTAGAACAGGAGTCAATATATGGATTCCACTAAATTACCGGTCCGATACCACTGAAAAATTCGGTAAAAAACCATTTGGTTTAAACCATGATTTAAACCAATTGGTTTAAACCGTGCCAACCCTGATATTTAATATTCTGAATATTACTTAAATGAAAAGGTCTTCCTCAAGAAAATGTTTGTAAATTTTCCTTAGAGGATTGTTTACCTAATTTTTTGATACTCCATTTTCCCCCTCCTCATGATAAAGGTTATAAAAGCCTTCATACCCCCTTGCTACGCTCAGGGGGGAATTTCAGGATTTACAAACGACCTCTCGAAACTTCAAACTTTTAATTCTTGCACCATAGAAAACGATCGAAGCTAGTCCATAATCTAAGAGGTATATAAGGGGGGGTCGGGGATTTTCCCCTGAAAAAAGTTTGAATTTTAATGTGCTAAAAAGTGTTTTGCAGCTACTTTTTGGAGGGTTTTCAGAGAGCTTCGTGAGCCGCACAAAATGACCCGGCGGGCCGCCTGTTGGAAACCCCTGTTCCAAACTGGGCGCTGTAAATCCGCCCTAACGTTGCTTATAAGAAACTGCAAAGAAACACCCACTCGGTAAGCAAACATTCGGAGGTAATCCTCTCTCCCAGAAAGAGAAGATCCCAATGATGATAAAAGCTCGGATTACCCTGAGGAGCACCCGAGTGTCCGAAGGAAGGAGTGGCCATTCATCCATCCATCCACCCTCGTCACGTATCTTGTCCGTGCGGTGCATTATCGTTTGCAAAGAAGATTTGATTCTACTCAGTAGTAGCTCCCGAAATTGTATTCTTCGAGTCATACTCAGTGAAGTCATACTCATATGTTCGTCAAGATCAACATATGAAAACATATCAACATTTGAAACAACACTTGAACATTTTGAAAACAGAAAAAAATGCATTTTTCCAGCTAAGGAAATTGATCTAAATCCAAAAATCGACATAAAAAGTTTAAAAAAACTTAGTTAATTAAATATTTAAAAATAAAAATTGACAAGCCCTTTGACTTTGTATAGGATTGAAGTAGGTCACAACTGATTCGGCCTTACTTCTAAGTGAAACCCAACCATGACTTTGAATTGTTTAAACCAGTGTTTCTCAACCTTTTTACTCTCACGGAACCTTTTTAACAATCTCCAAGTTCTGGAAAACCCTAGCGTCCATGTAACAATATTTTTTCTTAATTTTACCTAATATTTTAAATTATTAAATAAAATATCAAATAAGTAAAACAAATCGTTTAATAAATGCCATCGTAATGATTTTAAATATAATATACAGTTGTTATCATATACAGTTATTTTAAATATCATAAACAGCATCCCCAAGATTTGTTTTTTTGGGGGGGAGGCTAGGAATTTTCAAATTCAAATTGAATCCTTTCAATGAACAGAACATTAAAAGGTAATGAATAATCGTGCTTTAACTACGTAAAGGGGGGTCTGGGGGACCACCCCCATAAAATTTTTGGAAATTTAAGTCTAAAAAGCAGGTTTTTAACTAGTATCGGTACACATAATCGGAATTTCGGACATTTTTATACGTTTTCGGTTTTGACTAAATATTTAAAAAAAAAATACTATTTTTAAAAATGTTCCCCAAATCTACTTACAATAAGTGAAAAAGGACACGATGAAGCACGAAGTAAAAAAAGACACTGGCTCTTACATCCGCATAATCACACAGACCGCTGAAGATCGTTAAGTCTGCCGAAAATGAGGGGACAACCCTTGACGAGAACAGTTCGGAGCAAATAATATGTAATATGTTCACTTAAGTTAGATTTTTCCCACTTATCTGAATCAGCGGATTGATCCATAACTTATTTAGGGTTGTAAAATGAACACTAGAAAATTTTTTTTCGGATCTCTCGTGGAACCCTTCAGGAAACCTCTCGGGACCCCGGTTGGGAAACGCTCGTTTAAACAATTAAATAATAGTTTAAAATCAATGTATAAAGTGTAAGTACGTCACATTTTGAAATTTGACGTTTTGGCGCCCTTTTCTGCCTTTGGTGCATGCGCAATGGTTAAATCCTTTTCTTTCAAAGTATTGATTGGTTGAAGATTCGGGAGAAAGGAGAATTGACATCACGTAAGCCACACCTTCAATTCTAGTGGTCGTAATCTTTGAAAATTAACTTTTAAAACCTAATGATTTAAAAAATCTAAAAATTGGAAGAAATGCGTTTTACAACCCCAACCACGATTTTCGATAGTCGAAATCTGGAATTTCCACAAGTGTTTTATTCCCTATTCAGCACCTGTACTTCCCCCTTTTATCCCCTTAAAACCTGGACCGCCCGAAAATTACATTAATTCCTATACAAATTATGTGGCGGCCGGTGCGAAAAGGTTCAAATCAGCCGATGAATAATGAGAAACCAAACATCCGGCAAACCCCTACTAATTAATTTCAGCAGGAGCAGCTCCTCAAAAAAAATATCATCTCCGGCTCCATCGATCAACTTGATCGGCGGAATTATTACTGCCCTAAAAATCCCCTCGACTTAAAAAGATTCCTCCAAAAAAAATAATAATAAAGGCACGAAAAAGGTCGATGAAACCTCCCGATGGAGGACAAACATAACTTTTTTTTTGCTTGTCGATGAATCCGGCACCACACACAAAAGGGAATAGATGCATCTCTGGCAGTTTAATCCGGAGATAATGCCGAGCAAACTGCCTTATCTATGGGAAATAAGGCAGAGGGCGTAAAAAGCGAGAAATCCACTCGTAAAACCGTTTTAATACTTATGCGGAGCTAGCTAATCACGAGGCTTCTTTTATACTTTAACAAGAAAATGCTCTTCGTTAACGATTATTGAATGAGGAGATTTTTATAGGGATGCGAAAAATCGATACTTTTGCGTATCGAGTGTTCCACGCATCGAATGTTTGTGATACGAGTACTTCTTAGCATCGGATACATTTCGGTGAAAAGCCTCTGTTTTTAAAAACCAATAAAAATTTTAACATACTAGACAGCAACTTTAGTTGACCCTACGACGTCTCTAACAAGCTAAGTAGTTCCCATCGCGGTGTTTGAATTTCGAGTGAAACGAAGAACGTCAAATTTCAAATACGATTATTTCGTTAAACTCGTGTACACATAGTGTCTTTTAATCACGATTTGCGTACCGAAACTCCTCCTAGCCACCCAACAGGCTTTGTGTTTACCCACTCTCTCCTTCAGCGTAGTGACGTACTGGGCTCAGGAAGCTTAGCTGTTGAGTATAGAATTTTTTAAAAGCTAAATTTGACTGTAGTTCTAAGTGAAAATGCACACAAAAGGGTTTGTTTTAAATAAATCTCGCCAAAATTGTGTTAGGCAGGATATTTCATTCTGTGCGGTAGACCCTTCTACTAAGATTAAATATTGTGGCTGCACCAAAAAAACCTGTGTAATCGGCAACGTCGTTGGACTGCTAATAAAGTCTGGAATATGTATGACCTTTAGGGAAAGTAGGGTACAATTAGAAATTTGTGAACAATGCTGGCTTTTATATGATGTGTAATAAATAATTTTTAATAATCTGCCTATTCTCTTCTGGGATACCCTTGAATTCTAATTGTTGCTTTGGGTCAGGAACAAAGATAACCATTAAAAACAAGATTCAAGGAAAAATTAGTTGCAGCAACAAAGAAAAATACTCAGCTTTTCGACTGAATTACTAACGACTCCGTATATTCCACATAACATATTTAAAACTTAACAACAACGTGTCTAAACTATTATATTATAATCTAAATAATGTTTTCTGGTAAAATTGATGGGATTTTCATTTTTAAGAAGTAATTTTAGTTTACTTTCAATTCTGACAGTTAAGCGGTTTGTTCATGATTTTGACAACCATTCGAGTGACCTGGAAGTAGCGAGATACATTCTCGCCAATTAAAAAACGCGGCAAAGGGGAAAGAAAGTGAAATTTCAAGAAAACAATTTTATGTGCACTTAGGACGGCAGTTCAGTCTTGATATAAAAATAACTGTTAGTTAGTCCTTTGGAACTATAATTTTAGGTGGATTCTAATGTTATAAATGAGACACCACGGTTTCGGTTTTAAACACCAGATTAGGTATTTCGTTTCATGCATTTGCGGTTAAATTTACGGTTAACTTTTTAGCGGTTAAATTGCTTTTGCGGTTAAATCTTTGGAATAACTTCCACGAAAACTTCAAATAAACCGAATTAAAAGGTGCTTTGTCACTGTGTGATGACCCCCATAAATACACCTATGAATAGAAAAAACAATAATTAACCATATAATATGCAATTTCGTTGAATATGTATTCGATACTTGTATGAATCGATTCAACCTCTTCCGTTTTTATGCCTGTGAGAGAGGTTTAAACCGTTCTGGGCTATTAGAAACCCCTTTGTTGATAGCGGGATATGTAGATTATTCTTCGAGCTGTTAAAATTATGCTTCCTGGGCGAGCCGTAAGTCAGGTTGAAAGGCCTATCGGAGGCCTTATCTCGGCTTAGGTATTTGGGCTGTGTTCGGTAGATAAGCCCGGGTGTTATTCATTCCATTTTATGGCGAATTGCTGGTATATATAAAATCAGGTTCTGGTTTATGCAGGCCTTCGAATGAGGCCTCTTTTTTATAGGGGCTTTTGATTACAATTAGCTATAAAGATGTCGTTACTTTAGATATAAAGTAAAGAAGGAAGGATTTTGGGTTATTTGCAGAGGTAATTAACTCGCGGGCGTGAAGGAAAAGATTTGGAATGTTAAGACAAAGCACTGATTTTGAGATAAAAATGTATTGTGATCGTCTATAATAAGGATATATTGCAATAACGTGTCAGAAAAATAACTTTAATAGCTAAAGGAACGCAGTAGATTATATGGTGTAGTGTTGTGAGCGGACATCTAAAAATCGTGCTCAGAGGGGACATTGATAAAAATCGAGAGCAAATTGGTAGGATATTTGTATTAATATTGGCTATTTTAATGCTCTTTTTGTCTGATTTGTGTGCGTGTTTTGTGTAACATTAATGAGTACCAAGCCCCCTTTTTTCTGAATCGTCTCTGTTACTGATTACACCCAAAACGATTTTGGTTATAGTTATGGCAGGGGACTTTTTACAGTTCTTCTGATGTTGAAATTCAAAATTTTATTTTTTGTTTGAGTGCTTATTTTATTGAGTTTTCCTGCAAGAGAAAATTAATTAAAAATAGCTTATATTAATACAAATAGCATACAAATTCACTAACTTACCTATTCGATCTCGAATTTTTTATCAATGTCCGCTCACCACACGCAACCATTTTAACGCTTGAAAATTACTCAAAAGAGGAATGGAAATAATATTCAAAGCAAACTTATTTCAAAAAATAGGTTTTTAACTTAACCTTTGTTGAAATTATGCATGTGCAATACACAGCTTATCTTGCCTACAACTACAAATGAACGTTTTTTATAAGTTCCTTTAGTTTTAGAGATAATTCCCCGTTTAAAATGAATTAGAGCTATAAATAAATAGAAAAAAAAAATCAGTAACGAACACTTCTAACCATAAACGTTCAGATTAAATCTGTTTATTTTTGTGTGGAGAATTTGCAGTATAGAATATAATTTTATGAATTAATTACTATAAAATATGGTTTAATTTTAGTTTTACAAACTAGTTAAGAAAACTTTAAGTAATTTCTTAAAGGCTCCCTCCCAGAAAAGCCATAAAAATTTTATTCCATAAGGAACTCACCAATATCCTCACCGTAAAAATCATTTACCTTTAACCTAAACGCTCCTTAACGAGTAATTACGAAATATTCAGTACATTTCAAGGCATCAATCATGACATAACTCATAACCAGCAGCTAATTAAAAGAACAGCCAAGGGACAACAGCCGAGATGACAAAACTCGTGAAAAATGACAGTTTCCTGTGTCTGAGACCGCTTCTCGAGAGATTGTACCCTTTCCAAATTCCTCCTGTCACTTATATTGTATGTAATCATAAGGTTACACAAACATACCCAATTATAGTCTGTTCACTTAGAATTGGGGCCTGAAAAATAGTGTTTTTCCCCTCACCAAACCATAGCTACACTCTTCGCGCAGCCACGTACTTTTCTACTCCAATTGAGGCTGGCTAGAAAATATAAGGCGCATCTTTGGGAGACGTTTATACAGGGTGTCGCATAAATAATGGGTCACACTTCTAGGGGGGATAGTAGACACCTAGACGAGTCAGAATCACATAGGATTTGGGGATCCCAGACCAAATCCCAGGGAGTCAAAAATGGAGCGACACCCCAAAAAATTATTGAAAAATTCAATTTGTGGAAGAACTACTATTGGTAAAAATTTAATTATGGTCTCAAAAGTTGTGGTTTAATATGATCTTTAAAATGATCTCAAAAGTCTTAGCTTTAAAGTTTTTTTTTATTATGAAAAAAGTTAAAAAACCACAAAAAATGTGAAAATTCTGCCAAAACATCATTTTGTATTTCAAAATCTTTTCTTTTGACTTTCTAATCTGAAAGATCATAGTTGTTAACCTTTAAGTCCAAAGTTTCACGAAAAAACCTTCAATATTAAATGCTTGAGATCCTGTTAAAGTTCGTTTTTTGCTTGCGCAAACTGGTTTCTTATAGCAGTTTCCAAAACGGCAGTTTGCGAACGCAAAAAACGGACTTAAACCATGCCTTAACAGGATCTCAAGCATTTAATATTGATGGTTTTTACGTGACACTTTGGACTGAAGGGTTTTCGAGTATGGTCTTTCAGATTATTGAATCAAAAGAAATGATTTCGAAATACAAAATAAGGTTTTTGCAGAGTTTTCACATTTTTTTTTCGGTTTTTTAACTTTTTTGTTATAAAAAATTTTTAAACTGAAAACTTTTAAGATAATTTTAAAGATCATATTAAACCACAATTTTTGAAACCATAATTAAATTTTTACCAATAGCAGTTCTTCTACAAATTGAATTTTTCAATAATTTTTTTAGGGTGTCGCTCCATTTTTAACTCCCTGGGATTTGGTCTGGGTCCCCCAAATCTTGTGTGATTCTGACTCGTCTAGGTGTCTACTATCCACCCTAGAAGTGTGACCCAACATTTATGGGACACCCTGTATTTTACCAGTTTACGGAAGTCAGGTGGGAAAAAAGTAGTGAGCCTTCGTCGCTTTGACCGTTGATAGATGCCATCGTTACTGATTCGGTGGTAGGGGAAGGAAACATTTTCAGGAGCCTGTTCAAAATGGATAGACAGAGTATAAATGTAGGTACAGCATAAAAATATTTCCAACAGTTATTTTGATTAAATTTTTTCAAACTTGGTATTTTGTATAATATAACTATCACTAGATAGTAATTAAGAGATGTATTTTATACGTTTGAAAGAAATAAATACTTTAGTCAAGAAAAAAAATATTTAAATGTTTCTTAATTGAATCGTCAGTTTGAAGAAGGGAATAAGTCCAAAAACCAAGTTTTGAGAAAATCGAAAAAAACTGTATAAGTAATAGAATTTTCATTGTATAATCACCAAATTTTTACTGGAAGTTTACAACCCTATTTAGAAAACAGAGCAACCATCAAAACAAATATAAGTATATTCAAAAATATTTTACAGTCAAAATAAGTTGATGGACTTATTCCCTTCTTCAACCTTATGAAATTTTTCTGATGAAAAAATCTTAAAAAACCCTTAAATTCACATATAAATTATATTTCTCCTTAGTTTACACCACAAAAGGGTGAAATAAAAGGAATAAGACAAATAAAATTCAAAATTATAGTGAGACTGAGTTATTAGAGCAGTATCAATGGAGTGAGTGAATATGAATGGAGTTAAACATTCCCTACATAAAAAAAGTTTGAAAAAAAATTTTAAATTAAAAGAAAATTTCATTTTAACTTCGTTCACATCTCAAAGAATAGGAAAAGAAAGACAAATTAACTTTAACTCCAAATTAACTTGAAAAATACAATGAATGGACATCGATTTCACAACTTCAAGGGGCGATATCTCCCTATAGGGATTAGTTATTTTCCCCCTCTTTTCACCCATGTGTAGAGCAAAGCTTAGAGATTGTTTTGAGCACAAAAAGTCAATTTGTCATTTTTAGGACTTATTCCCTTCTTCAAACTGACGATTCAATTACGATTAATGAAATTACAATTTATCTGATTTTCTACCCCTGAAAGTAACAGAAACATTGCTTCAAAATACGTGAATTCAATATTTATTTCATTTTTAAACGATTTCAATCCTCCAATTATAATAAAATTGACAATTACAGAATACAAATTAGATCAGGAGATTATTTCACAAATCAGCCTGATATCCCTAATTACATTAGTGTAAACAGGTATACAATGCCAAACAAAAGTTCAAACGCAAAACCAACTTATTCAAACAAGATGCAATATCTCAACTGCACGTAACACAAAGTTGTTATTATACTCAATACGGTGAATAAATCAAGAAAATTTTAATCCCACCTCATCGGTGATCCAAAATGAAAAATAAAATTTGCGTACTCTGGGTACCAAAACAAATCTTGATCCATCAAGTGATGTTATATGCAGCTCTTGGGGATCCAAAGGCTTGCATCACCTGTTCAATTATTCAGCTAATCAGCCTACCTGGTTCATTCGCGCTTTGCCAATAAGTTCTGGCCCGGAAAGCATATTCTAATATGTGTAATGATAATACGTCAAAGACGGTTTGCAAAGCCGCATATCTCGCGCAAATTGATCGATGAGCTCCATGAATATGAAAATAGATTCCGAGTAACGCTCTCTTGTCATGCTATAAATATTTATAAAAATCCGAGGCGCGACGTCCAGAAACAATTTTGGAGGAAAAAGGCGTTTTGTAACTCAGTCCGGGTGACGCGCCTTAACCGTGCTTCTCTGTAGACATTTTCAAATAAGAATTTTGTAGTAGGTTGTACGAGTAGAGTTAATTCGTGCGAATGTGCAGTCGCGTTATTTTATTGAAAGTGCTGAGGCAATTTCAATTTGTATTTAGTTTTGTCGTAAGGCAAATTAGGATCACTTAAGGATCATTTACACTGTTTCACCTGTTATGCTTATCATGAGTGATCATCACCAATGAATCACACCACGAGAAATTGGAGAAAAAATCGTAGAAAAGAAATCTCATCACCCTCTTTTGACCTGTGACGAAGTTTGATACCATTTTCCAGCAGTTTTCTTTTCACAGCAATTACACTGGGGAAGATTGCTTACAATTTATTGCATACAATAAAAGGTGCTGGATTATTTAGGAATTGAAAACTATTACGGACAAAAGCTAAAGCTTGGCGACAAAACGCGAGGCCAAGATTTTTAATAATAATAATATTAATATTAATAATAATAACATAAGCTTTATTAACACACAACATAAGTACAAAAAATAAGGTAACATATTTGTCACCAAGGGGACTTTGTCCCGTTCAGGTGACAGATAAACTTGAATATAAATAATGTAATACATAAACTTTAACTTAATGAAAATAATTTTAAGATAAATATATATAAATTTATCGCTGTACGCTGAATATTAAAAACACTGCTAGGCATAAATGTTGTGCAGTGATAACAGTCATCAGTAAAATCACCGTCACGTGACGGTGGTCACCAGTTTACGTTTATCATGTGAGTGTGGTCTCAGGCACTAGGAAATTGTCCTCCTAGTCACTCTTTAGTGTTACCATTGCTTGCTCCACCACTATCTCTCCTCTAAGATGCGACCACTTCCCGCTTTCGTCCCTCGGTCAAAGACGTCACGCAAAGGAGACAGCTGTCTCTGATCGATCCTCAGTTTTGAATCGGGTTCAATTGATTACTGTGACGTCAAAACGCCAAGCGAGTTTATTAATTTCTGCGCTCTGATGAACAGTTCAATTCTATCTGCTCTCGTTGTTCTACCCCTTTCAACTCTACCCTCTATACCACTCGGGATATTTTGGGGAAGTTTTGTCACTTTTCGGGGAAGTTTTGTCACTTTTCGGGGAAGTTTTGTCACTTTTCGGGGAAGTTTTGTCACTTTTGGAAGTGTCTGTATACAGGGGGGTTTCCGAAAATAATAACACTAGTCGACAGTGGTTTCCTAACAACAACCAAAATATTATTTCTGTTACTAATTCACATAGTTATTCAAAAATCTGCAAGTAAAAAAGCTCCATCACGTCCAATTTTTGTGTAGTAACAAAAATTTTGGATTTTCTGCTTCTTTCCCCTAAATCTTTGCTATTTAAGCGTCATTTTTGTCCAATAGCAACCCTGCAACCCCATCAAATTAATTTATTTCTAGTATCCCAGTATGTAGACATTCTTTTAAAAGTGTTTTTGTTCATTTGAAAATTGACGTGTTTTCCGTGTAGATTTTGCACATTAATGCACAATACGTTTTGCTAAATTTTGGGGCGGGTTAAATTAAAATTCAACTGTAATATTCAATAGAAACAAATTTCTTCCCTAGAAGATTTTTTGAAAAATTGCCTCATAAAGAAGTGTTTTAGCTTATTTTGATTTACATTTTTGGTTACACCCGAAGAGAACTGCTCCTTGTGAACCACATTATTTTCAAAGAAAAAATTATAAACTGAAAGTAACTTTCGAGGGGGCTGGGGGTCCGACCTCCTATTCCAATCTTTTTAAAATACAAAAACACAATCCCGTGCATAAAAGAAAATGACAGAAAAAATGACTAGTGAGAAAATAACAATCTCATGCGCTCTTAAATATAATAAAATAACTAGTCACAAATGTTGTGAACACTAGTACTTCACAACACTTCTCCACCCCCTCTAGAAAAACAATCGTCCACTATATTCTGTTTCTGAGATTGTAGCTATATCCTTGTTTACTGTCTGTGGCTTGCGAGTTCGTAGGGATGACTAGGTAAGAATTTCTTGTTGGTGCTCTTCGTAACCTATTGACATGCACTGTTTGAGGAGAGGCTTCAATATCATCAAGCGGTCTGATCTGATAGTTAACTTCAGTTGGCCTTCCAACCTCAAAGGGACCAACAAACTTGCTTTGAATTTTCCCCAGAGAGGACAGGTATAGACCACACTTTAAGAACCGCTGGACTACACGATTTGGAAGCACAAAAGTATGCAAGGTCGGAAAGGCACTCCTAAAGACATATCCCTAAAGCACAGCTTATTCCAAATGTGTCAAGTTTACGTAAGTGCAGCTAAAAGTAAACAAAATTCAAGGATAATTAGATTTTTTTGAAATAAGGACACAAATGTAATTTTCTGGGCCCCTAGGCAGAAGTCGAAGCAAACCCATATGAGAACTTCAAATAATATGGTTACTTCCCATTGATAGGATACAAGAGCTAAAGGCCTGCAATAAAGATTGTGGAGGGGTTATTAGTATCATCTAAAAATAGTACTTAAAAATAGTATAAAATAGTACTTATTATAGTAATAGTAAGATATTCCACTCACTTAAGTAATGTATGGAGTTCAAGAATGTTGTATCCTTTACAAATAAGAACAGGGAATGTTTTTCTAAATGACTCTCACATGAATATTTCTACAATCCGTTGATGCTGCAACTGCTTTCCGAATTGTTTGGAACTCCATTAATGTTATAAATGTGTAGGGCTCCCATTAACTATTGTTAAGATAATTTGAATATGGACCAATCTTCGAAGATCATTTGACATTTGACATGGATTTCATTGATCAGTCACTAATATTTGAGTCATTATTCCAAAATTAAAATTATCCTTAATTTTTGGACACCAGTATACACAAAATTTGGCCATCAATGGCAAAAACTTAAAATTATACTGCTTGTGTATAGGTACTTTTTTAAGCCTCCTGATCGGAAATTGGTACTTCTTAGGTCATAGGGTCAAGTGTAAATTTCCGCTCATAGTGGCTCTAAACAACCTTATGTCTTTAGAGATGCATTTCCAGCACTTCATTCATATGCGTTTTGATCCGGGTAGTATTAATCCCTCTGTAGTATTAATTTGATCATACATTAAGAGTCGGAGACATTACTTGTTGTATTTCGGGATCATGAAATCCAAGAACTATAGACTCTGTCTTCCTTAGCTTAGTGTTTCTTTCTTGTGTGCTTCCGAGATACCCGCATTGCTTCGATTTTAACAAGAAGCGCGAGGTTTTACATCGATCTGCGGGAGCGCTTCGGAATTGATTGCAGTGACGTCACGAATGCAGAGTCCAATAAGCAGGTAGGCTAATTAATTTTCTGGATCCAAAAGCTAGAAAAGATTAATTAAGCCGCTTTAAATATGTAATTTCACTCGGCCGCGCTTCCTCGCGCCTTGTATGGAGCTCATAATCTGGGTGTACGGTGCGGAAAAGGCTTTTGTTGTCTCCAAGAATGCGAAACTTGAATGCATATCGGGAAAATGTGAATATTTTTGGTTGATAAATGTTTTCGAAAGGGAATGTCTTGGATTTATGTTGTGATTTCCAATCCAATCCAATGCCTCTGGAAAATCTTGGATTCGTCCAAAATGCAGACAGATATTTCAAGTGGGTTTTCTATGATCGTACGTTAAACATTGTGCAGGGACAACTACTAAAACGATACAGTATCCCGTAAAATAAACTTGACCAATATCCATTAGGCAGGTCTAAAAAGTCAAAATAATTATCCCCTTTCTAGATCTGTATAAGAAATAAGCAAGCTTAAAAAACACATCTCGTTTATTTCCTCATCACGCGAAAATTATAAAATTTCCTTTTTTTATTGTCTAATAACACTTTTAGTCATTTATCTAAGTCATAAAAATGAAAATTTCTCATTTACGCTTTATGAGGAGCGTTTCAGGAGGTAAAAGCTTAGGAAATTCTCCCTAACTGAGCGTCTGTTTTAGGGGTTCTATTCAAGGACTTTCTGCACAAGGTGTGTTTTCCTTTTAAATCGATGTTGCTTTACAACTTTTTCATGGACGAATTTGGCAAATCAAATCTAAATGTTTTTTAAAATTAAAAAAATATAACTACAAATATTGCCGATAGGGGGAGCTGAAAATTGTCGCTTTGGATAGCGCATGATCACCTAGACACCACTAGATAGTGTCACCTAGACACCACTAGATAGACTTCATCTGTATAGATGGACACTTTAATTGGGGCTCCCTGTATATCCACATCATAAGGAGAAAATAAGTGCCTTATACCCAGTTCGCACTGGCCTTTATTTTTGCCTTTATTTTCGTTAGCACTTTGGTGTCATGGAAACAAAGGCAAAATCGCCCCATCTTTTGAAAACAGCGTTTGCACTGACAAGGGGCGAAAATAAGCACTTTACTGTGTGTAAACAATAACAGCATGATTTATAAAATAATTAAAAATTTAATTTCTCAATACAACTTAAAACTAATGAATAAAATCAACAAAAATACAAGTAAAAATACATAAAAGATTATTAATTTACTAGTGAATTGATTAGTGTGTTTCCATGACAACAAAGTGCTAACGAAAATAAAGGCAAAAACAATGGCCACTGCGAACGGAGTACTATAGTGTATAAATTTGGCACTTTATTTACCCTATTTAATAGTAATAGGGAACCCACACATGAGATAGGTCCAAATCGGATTTGTTTTGGTTCGTGACGAAATAGGATGGCATAATTTGACCCATACCACATCACAAATAAAGTCGTGCAGGCCTGCTTTAATGTGTATTATAATTATTAAAGAACACTATTAGTTTACTTAAAATTAAGAAATATATTATTTTAGTTGTAAGTTCCAACACGTTATCTTATAAACATAGAGTGAAAGATAAAATAATGAATAAGTTTTTGCTAGTTTCGATTAGAATTAAAAACTAACAAACTCTGATATGTGCTACTAGAGTTGTTCTGCTGAAGACTTGGAAGATGTAGGGGCTTTGAATGATTTAAGACGACTGTAACCGAGGAGTGGAAGACGGTCGGGTGACACGGAGGTCATTTCGAAGCAGTAAATTGGGGAGACGGAAACATAGTGAATATTTCACAATAACTGGTGCGGACAGGGCAGGACTCGCTCCTCGTGACCTGTGAAATATTTACGGCATGACCTCGTTCGCATTAAACACACGTTCTAAAGGCTTTAAATTAAAAGCAGGCTGCCTACTGGGAAACCTGAATGCAATGGAAATGGAACTTCTAGTAGAAACTGAAAGAATGGAACTTCCTAGTAGTTTTGAGAAATTTTTAATACATTACCTTCTGTCGGACTTTAGTACATTGAACGATCATATTGAACATGCTCTTGCAGTTAGAATAAAGTACACGTTTTTGTAGCTTTCTAAATTAATAATTAGTACTATATGCATTTTTTAAAAATTATAATAATTAATACATATTTTTATCTTGTTACTAAGATGTATGCTATGACGAATTTAGCCAAGACCCTCTATATACATGGCCATCCAACTCCGGGTGATGACGTCAGACGTGGGTGAAAATCGGCGAATTTACCATGTAAAGTCTATGGAGCATAAAAACTTACTTTCTTGAATTCTCCCGTTATGTATCTCTTCAAGGCTGATATCACTGTTCTTGAAACTCAAAAATCTTTTGTTTAGAATCAAAATTTTTTCCCTTTTGTACAGATTTCTTTTATTTTCATTCAGTTTTTTTGGCTTAAGACTAACATGGATGTTTGTTTAGTTTGCAAATAATGAATGTAATGTAGGTTTTTTTCTCCCAATACTATTAATTTTATTTAGAAATAAAAAAACCACTAGTAAAATAAAAATGCGAAAATATTTTAAAGACAAAAAATCATCGAATTTTGAACTGTAACAACATTAAATAATTTATTTGACCCCATTATATTCTTTAATTTATTGTAAGAATTTAAACTGACGCTAATTAAACCTTCTATTTATAGTAAGGAAAATGAACTAGTGAACTAAGTTCTTTTTAATTAGTTTGGTATTCATTATTGCATTTTATGCAGATGGCATCACGTTTTTGTTTGTTGTTCCATCAATTTTTTTGAATTAAAAGACATTTTTGTTTTTTTATGTTTATTTCAAATTTCTACTTATTAGACTTAGATTTTAATAGCGATAGCCATTAAAATTATTACAGCGTTAATTTTACCATTGTTAACTTAATGTTAAATTACTAAAAACACGGATATTCCTTGTTCACTGTTAACAATTCAGAAAGTTTAAAACATGGCGTCGTGATGATAGTGACGTCAAAGGTGGGAGAAATTGATGACGTTGCACGGCCGAGTTGGATGGCCTGTTATATAGAGGGTCTTGATTTAGCCCTTGGTTAAAACAATTTGTACGTTTCTTACCGGTAGTGGTAACGTAGGGGTCATTATATGTAGGGGGTCGTTGTACAGGAGTTCTACTTGATACATTTAATTCCATTATTGAGCGTGCTCTTGCAATTAAAATATAGTATGCGTTTTTGTCACTTTTTAAAGCAACATGTATGTTTTTTATGCGCTCTTTTATGAAACTGTGATCAGGCATTCTTATTTTCTTTGCTTCATCACTTGCTTTATTTCATTCGTCTTTGCATCTTCTCTAGAGGAAAAAGCATGCAGAAAATTATTTCGGTTCTCACCTTCTGGACCCAGCGTATCTGGAATTTCTGTAACATTCAAGGTTATTCTAATTGAAAAGAAAGTTTTAAAAATTTTTAAAACAAGAACCACTGGATAGAATAAAAATTTAAACTTTATTTGAGAACTTTTGAGGGAGGGGGAAGGAATGTGCAATAAAAAAAAGGTGAGGTATCATCAAATATCATGTAATGTTTTACGTTATTCTGACCAGTTGTTCTTGTTTTATATTCGTAGATTTTAAAGATATCAGTTTAACTATTCTGTTACAACTTTGTACATCATAAATTAACTATTATCAGCAAATTTATCTCGCAATTAAAATATGAATAAATTAGCCGAAGCAAACCTTAAGCACATAAATAATTTTATAAAAATGTTTCGATCATGTTTAAAATGCTTTATAAGGTTATATTTTGATTACTTGATATTAAAATTATCAATTTCGTAACTTTTTTAAAATTTATAAACAAAATGAAACCTCCTTAAAAATATCATTCGTTTGAATATCCTTATAAAACTATAGTCTGTTCACTTAGAACTGGCGCCTGAAGCAGGATCAAAAACACTCAAAAACGCCTAATAACGCTCATCACACAACTTCAGGGACCGATTTTTTTACAGTATTTTAACTACTTCGGTTTCGGCTGCCTTGTTATTGCACAAGAAAAATTTTCGATGATAATTACAGTAGTAACTGCTTCTAATACATTACGTCTCAGGCGCCAATTCTAAATGAACAGAGTATAAAAAAATTATGTATGACTCGATTGAGTAAATACAGGGTGTTTCAGATATGTGATTCATAACTTCTAGGAGGGGTTGGGCACACCTAGACGACTCAGAATCACCTAGGAATGGGGGTCCGAAATGCACACCTATCGAGCTAGGGGCTTTTATAAGCGGGCATGGGAATTTAAATAATTTACATTGTAAATTGAAACGTAACCTTTTAAGATTGAAATAAAAACATCAATTCAAGCATTTATTCCATAAAACCAATAATAGAGCTGATATTTGAGCTCCTAAAGAATGGTTTTTATGTTAACAATACGTAAATGAATAGAACGATTTTGCTGGTTTAATCCAATGGGCAATACCACTATTTATTTTTTATTTTTTTATTCGATAGAGGTACCATAGAGCGGAATGTACGCGCAAATTTTTTTTAATTACGATGATTATTTATTTTTTTATGTAATTTCAAAGTTCAACTTTAAAAAAGGGCGTTAAATCGTCCAATTTCCCAATGTGATGTACTTTTAGCCTTTACATTGATTTCAAAAAATGATTTAATTGTTTAGACAAATCAAAGTCATTGTTGGGTTTCTCGTTAAAGTCTGTATGAATCAGTTGTGACACAAAAAAATATAATTACTAATTAAAATAAATAAAGCATGCAACCACTGAATGACTTCGTCAGAATCAGTTGTGACGTACTTTTACCCTAAACAAAGACAAAGGGCTTGGCGATTATAATTTTAAATATTTAATTAGCTAATTTTTTTGAAACTTTTCATGTGGATTTTTGGATTTAGATCTATTTCCCTTACTGGAAAAATGCATTTTTTTTGTTCTCAAAAAATGATGGTATTGCCCATTTTAAAATGTTAAGTGTCAATTTTTACTGGGAATTTTGTATTTTTTCATGCCCGATTATAAACATCCCTTAGGGGTGCATTTCTGACCCCCTATTCCCAGGTGGTTCTGAGTCCTTTTAGGTGTGCCTTACCTCTCCTAGAAGTTAGGAAACACTTACCTGAAACACCCTGTATACTAAAATAAAAACACGAAATACCATGAATGATTTAGAATACTATGAGCACTACGATAACTCAAACCTCAGCAAAGAAATCCCCAACCTGTTATTGATGAGCGATAAGAGAAATCCCAATAACAGAAAAGAAGGCTGCCGTAATTACTTACATATTACCATCCGGAGGAGATAAAAAATGGCCGGGAGAGATGGATGCGCTCCTCAGAGCATCGGCCTCCATTCCGGTATCGGGCCGAGTGAGGTGTGGATCCATTTGTCTTCAAAAAAGAGGGATGAGGGGTCGGATTGCCACCGGAAGGATGAGTTTGTTTCCACCATTCAGCAAAGTTGGAATGGTTTTCTTTTATGGGATAAAGGACCCAGAATACATCTTGAATGTTATACGGAAGAATGTTTTTGGTGATATTTAACTCTCCTCCATTTTTTCAGCAAAAATAAGCAAATACAAATAATGTTGACCAACTACATGCTTAAGCTCAGCAAGGTTGGTCCGGTCTATTAACCCTAACTACCGGATTCCTAGTACCTGTCAATTTTTTTCTTCAACCCATTTACCCCACTTGGATTTACAATCGTGTCAGGTAATGCATTCCATCTTTCCACTACCCTATTAAAAAATGCTTTCTACAATCCCGATTAAAGTTTTCCTTATTCAATTTGAATCTGTGACTCTCTATTACCATTATTGAAATATATTATACATATTTACATATTTACATGATACATATTTATCTTCTTTAATCGTCCTTCATAGCTTAAACTGGATATACCCTTGACCATTTTAGTAGCCCTGTGCTGAACCCTTCATTTGAATCAATATCTTTTTCAAGTATGCAGACCAAAATTAAACATCATATTCTAGATAAGGCCTACCAAGCCTCTGTATAGACAAATAGTAAAATAATAGTTTTTTAATATATCCCAATATCCTTCATCTTTCGCATTCTTTTCTTATTGGTATTCTTTGCAATGATGTGAATATATATCGCTTCTTACTTCATCTACTCTACAGATACGTACTATGGATCTAAAGTGCAGGCTACCACATTCTTTAACAATTAGGTTTTAAGTAGAAGGCAGCACTAAAATCAAACAATGATATTGTACTTTATCAATCAGTCTATCTCAACCAATAACACTGTTCAACAAATTTGACCTTCAAATTTTTTTCCTTGATGGAAATAGTCATTTCTTATAGATTTTGGGTCGCTGAATACGAAAATCACTATTAAAATTCTCGATTGACTCAGGATTTTCGGGGAGCAGCCCCTCCCCCTTTTTACGTTTTTCAACGACTTTATAACTTTAAACTCGATTTTCAGGGTCAAAAAGCATTGCTTTAGTCTTCAAATTGCTCCCCAGGGGACAAGACAGGTTCAAATTAATAAAATATGATAAATTTACAGCAAATGGATAGGTTTCAGGGGTAATTGCCCCCCTAAAAACGCAAAAAAATCGTTAAAAATAGTAGGATTTGTTATACCCTATTCATTTCGCTTATTTTTTACTCAATTCCTCTTTGAAGGGTCCTAACCCTTCCCCAAGGACCCAAATTTGATGACAATATGCAGCAATAGTTTTTACTAAAAGCGGCTGAGGTGTTAGCCTCCCAGAAGCCCCCGCGGAAGAGTTCGGAAGACTTCCAGAATCGCGAAGATGCTCGCGAGCTCAGGAATTAATATTAATGATTTTGAAAAGGTTACAAATGACGTTTTTCTAATATTTTGGGTCTATCCTAAGTAGAAACTCTCCAGTTCTTTAAAAACTGACCGGTTTTAAGGAGTGAGGAATCCATGTTTCAAGCTGTTAATAGATGCACGGCTGTGGATAACAATTAGGGGGCGTCCCCTTGAAAACTGAGGGTGATGGAGGAAAATGGGTGTCATATTTGAATTCAGCAGGTCATTCTACACAAGAATCAGTTGAAATTCAGTCGGTGGCATTTTGACTTTTTTGTACAGCAGTTTAACTCTAAGTGCGGCATTGGAACCCTTCCGTGGGTGCTTTGGGGACGTTAATACCTCAACCGCTTTTAGTAAAAATCATTGCTGCATATTGCTATCAAATTTGGGTCCTTGCTGAAGGGTTAGGACCCTTCAAACTTGAATTGCGTAAAAAATAAGAGGAAAAAATAGCGTATAAAAACCTCTACAATTTTAATTAATTTTTTGGCATTTTTAGGGGTGTAATAACCCCTGAAACCTATCCATTTGCTACAAAATTTCATATTTTACAAATTTCAACCTTCCTTGTCCCTTTGGATGTAATTTAAAGACTAAAGTAATGCTTTTTGACCCTGGAAATCGAATTCAAAATCATTAAGTCATTGAAAAACGTAAAAAGGGGGAGGGGCTGTTCCCCGAAAATCCTGAGTCAATTGAGAATTTTAATGGTGATTTTCGTATTCAGCGACCCAAAATAAGAAATGACTATTTTCATCAAGGAAATTTTTTCATTGTTGAACAGTGTAATCAACCAAAACTAAAACAACCAATAATCAACCAAAACTAAAACAACCAATTTTGCAATGAAAATCCCATCAACTAAACTTTTGTAGGTAACACGCTAAATCAATTAAAAATTTAATTATTCTTGCAGCTACAGTTATGACATCTTTGTAAGAGTAGGAAACCCAGGTCAAAATTTATGCTGGAAATCGTTTGCTGGACAAGCATTGCATGCTAGATTCATGCTAGAAAACTAGCAAAAAACCAGCATAAATGTTTGCTTGTTCCAGCATAAGTCACTAGCAACCCAAGTGTTGTTATGACCCACTTTTTATGCTCGCCAGCAAACAAAAATCCAGCATGTGTTGCTAGAAAATGTTGCTGGCCTAGCAAAGATTACGACCACCACTTGCTGGAATTTTGTGCTATTCTAGCATACAAAATCCAGCATGCGTAGCTAGAACATGTTGCTGTCCTAGCAACAATTACGAGCACCTCTTGCTGGAATTTTTTGCTACTCTAGCATACAAAATCCAGCATGCATTGCTAGAACGTGTAGCTGGCCTAGCAACAATTACGAGCACCACTTGCTGGAATTTAATGCTATCCTAGCATACAAAATCCAGCATGCATTGCTAGAACATGTAGCTGGCCTAGCAACAATTACGAGCACCACTTGCTGGAATTTAATGCTATCCTAGCATACAAAATCCAGCATGCGTTGCTAGAACATCTTGCTTGCCTAGCATCAATTACAACCACCACTTGCTGGAAATTTGTGCTATTCCAGCTTACAAAATCCAGCATGCGTTGCTAGAACATGTTGCTTGCCCAGCAACAATTACGACCAACACTTGCTGGAAATTCATGCTATTCTAGCATACAAAATCCAGCATGTGTTGCTGGCCTAGCAACACTCAAAACCATCACTTTTGAAAGGTAAATATTGAGGAGGAAATACTCTAAAATGAATCTCCTTCCTCAATATCTATTTTTTTGGCTTAAAAAATTTCATTCCTCCACATACACACGACATCCTAAATTTTAATACATATAAACTTTCAGAGCAATCAAAACTTTTCTGAAAATTTCAAAGGGAACAATTTCAAAAGAATTTACTTTTCGAAACTATTCAAGATGTTCAAAAATCCCTACATAAAATTAGACACGTTAGGTTTATGTCGAGAAAAGAAATCAGGCCAAAAAAAAGTAAATATAAAGTAAGATGCATTTTAAAGTTAGTTTAAAAATGGACATTTGCTACCCTAGCACACAAAATTCAGCTAGTGTTGCTAGAAAATATTTGCTCTACTTGCATTTTATTTTTTTACAGCCTATAACATTACTTTTCTAAATTAAGTCGTACATAATTTATCATAATTTTTACCTGCAGCTGTTCTTATTTTTTACTATTTTAGCATTGTTATGCAGACATTTGTAACATAATAACTTAAAACAGTAACTTATAAAATTAATTTTATTTTCTCATGTAAAAAAATAAATTTTAACATTTAAAAATATTTATTTAGAGCTTCAGCATTCAACAAAAATCTAGAACAATTTTTTTCTTCTTTGGCAAGTCCTTTCTTCTTTCATCAGACATTTTCTCATTTGATCTGAAATAGAAACAGAACATGAAATAACAAAAAATTACTATAAATAATTAATGAAAACACATATTAAAAGTCCCAACCCAACCTAGTGTAACCTATCTTACAAATTACTTGTACATACAATATGATGTAATACACACTTTTCAATTATACCGAGTTTTTATGAGCTTTTTCTTTGGGGGGGCATTTAACAATGTCCAAAGATTACATTTTCAGTTATCATTTGAGCACTTTTATGATTTTTTTCTTAAAATTTAGGAGTTTTTTTGCACTTAAAAAATTTTAACGAATATTTAGTGCAGATTAAGTTTTTGATGAGGGAAAAAACTTCAAGTACTCCAAGGGGAAAACTCATAATGAATATATTGGACATTATTAAAATCAATTCAAATAAATTAAAAGAAACTTATTTTTGTTCACTTTTTAAGGAAAGTGAGCTAGTTAGCAACTCTTGAAATGGGTGGAATATCATGAATGGGTGAACTCTTGAATGGGTGGTGAATACCCATCTCTTGAAATGGGTGGATATCATGGTAAATAGGTAAAAGATGTTTTATAAGAATTTTCCTTTCTATCTTTTTTCTGCTTTGTTCTAACCATGCTTTTCAAATCACAAACTATAAAGCTAGCTATTAGTTTTCAACAGTTAGCTCTACTTAGTTTAAAATTTTACATTAATACTATTGTTGGAAACGCCACCTCCGCGTTGGGAAATGATGTGAACTGATCACCTCAAACTGTCATTCCGATTCCGAGGCTGTGTGTAACTTGCCACACCGAGAAATGTGGATTGTAAAAAATACCCATTACTTGATCTAAGTTGTTTTGTGATTGAATAAACCTGTCTGTTGTCCAAGAAGGAGTAGTTTTTGATGTGCCATCTCAAAACAACTATTAAACAAGATATCGATATCTTTCAACTGAACTTAAAAGGCAGGGTTTATTGTTAGGTTAATTATTATCTAGGTTTTATTTTGAAAGGACTTTTAAATAAATACATAAAAACCTGACTAATATTAAAGAATATAAAGTAAAACCATTTTTTTTAATGAATCCAAATTCAATCATATAAGGGGACATCCATAAATTACGTGAGGTGTTTTTTCCAAAATCTGGACCCCCCCTCCCCCCACATGAGATTTACCTACAACCTTTAAAAATAATTTTCTATCCTATTCATTTGCATTTTGTGCTTCACAGCACCTAAAACTTTCTTTTCCATTATTAATGATGTGGGGGAAAAGGACATTATTCCGCCTAAAAATCATCACAGTATCTTATTTGTGGGTATTATTCCTTTCTCATACTTAAAAAAATCATTTAATTTCTAACTTAAAAAGTTGACATGAGATTTTTATCGACCCCCCTCCCCCCTTGGTGAGATTTTTCCAAACCCCTCCCTCCCCTTTTTGACCTCACGGAATTTATGGATGTCCCCTAAGTTAAAATTGGGGAAATTCTAAAAGCTTTGAATACTAATAAATTTAATACCAAAAATAATTGATTATATTAAAACAAATTATAATACTACTAGCTGTTATACCCGGCCTTGCACGGGTGGGGTGTATAAATTTATTTTTTAAAATATTTCTTAAAATACATATAATTTTGTAAATTAGCAATATTACAAATCATCCCGGTATCCCAGGCGCCTCTTTCCTATCCCAGTGTTCCCGGTAATCTTATCCCGTTGCCCGGTGATCATGGTAATTTTTCTAATCCCGGCTGCGTTCCCGGTAATTTTCCTATCTCAGTGTTTACGGTAATTTTTATATTCCGGTATTCTGGGTGTCTTTATGGTAAATTTCCTATCCCAGTGTTCTCGGTAATTTTTCCTTCCCGATGTTCTCGCTAATTTTCCAATCCCGGTGTTCTTGTCACTTTTTACAATTCCGATGTTTCTGATAATGTTTAATAATATCTTGGTGCCTTTATAAAATAACAAATTTGAAACCGTAGTAAAAAGTCTAGTGAACAAATTAAGAAATTTAAAACCAGTGTTTAAAACTAAAATAAAAGATCTAGTAAATGAAAAAGTCTAGTGATCTGTGTCTCATTTGAAACAATGTTTTATTTTTAACTCGTTGTATGACTGGTAAAACAGGTTTTCAAACACGGAAAAATAAGTGAAAAAAAGCAGGAAAAACGGGAAAAAAAGAATGAAGGACTGATTTTCTCTTTATAAATTATAGGCTATGTGTTATTCTGATGTATAAGCTACATTATGGTAAAATTTCATTAAAATCCATTCAGTAGTTTTTGCGTGAAAGAGTAACAAACATCCGGACAAACATTCACAATTATAATAGTAGTAGGATATATTTAAAGTGCGTTCAAAATCAAGAAAAGGATTTAGAAGGGATTTTTGAACTATTCAAAAAAACTCCAACTTTTTGTGTCAACATTTGTAATTGAAATTGGGAAACAAAACTTTTTTGGACTTAACTGGATTGATTAACTGGACTCAAGGCAAAATTTCTACTTTAAAAACTTTTGATTTTATTTTCCCACAAAGAAATTTTACTTTTCATCCTCCAAAGCCAGCAAATTTTAAACTCAAAGGGTTCAAATAGGCCTACTGGTCTGAAAATGCAGGCAAAAGATGGTACTATTACAACAACTTATTGATATTTCTTCAGATTTTTAAATTGAATTGAACATAGAGAAATATTAGTTGTTCTAATGGACCCCATGTACAAATAAGACCCTCTCTCCCCATACAAACATTGAAGACAAAAGTAACTTACTTTACTTTATCCAACACTCTTCCAAGTTCTTCTGGTCATGCGACACCTCCCCATCAAGATTCTTAGAGCAATTCTTTTTATCCACCATCCTGGACTACTGGCAGGGAGAGCAACTTCATCAGCAGACTAATTTGGTTGAGGTGGCCTGCAGGTAGAACACAAAAGTTAATTAAATGGTTATGAATATTATTTAGACGGGGCTGCTAAAATTTATAAATTCATTTTGCTGTAGGTAATACATCTGGGTTTTGTAAATCCTTCTGTGGAGGCATCATAAATTCCTGGGCCATCCATCCTTATATTCTCTTACTGATGCTTGTTTGTTTGAGTGATAGCTTTATCAATGCTTTTTGTTAAACAAGTACAATGATTTTTAAAATTAGCATTGCTGTGATGTGAAATGGTTTTAACAATGATAAATATTGGGTTGTCCCATAAGTTCTGTTACTTTTTACTAAATTTCGTGTTTGAAAATTTTTTATGAAAAACTGGTAATAGATGGAGATTTCAAACAAAGGGGATTTTGATCTATGTATATTTATGAACATAATGTGTGATTTTGGTAGTTCTTGTGATATTATTTCTTTTCAAAATGGCGGTTTGAAAAAAAGACCACAAGCGACGATTTTCGCGTAATTTTTTTCTTTTGTTTAAAAAACTTGGAAGAACGCATAATTCATGGCTAAAAAAAGTTGTACTGTATGTTTGAAATGTTTAAATTAAGATGTCAAAGTTTCAAAATAATTCGATAAGTTTATCTTAGGAAATTTCGGTCTCAAACATATCATCTTTGCAAGAAACTTACCTCAGTAATGTTAGTCATTTCGAAGAAATTTTCATGAAAAAAAGCATCAAAATAAATCAAAAAGCTTACGAAATACCCAAGTATTCAAAATATGCAATATATATTAAATTATATCTGAAATTAAGTTCAGAAAGTAGAGCGCAATATTCAAGCTCGCAACGTTTTAGCTTATCAGAATTACACTCGCTGAACTTATGCTAAGCGAACAAAGCAATTATTGGCTTCATAGGAAAACACTACAATAAAAACCACTCAATGGAATTTAGAAATAAATCAATTCAACGACATTATGAGAAGAAGCTTTCAATGTTTAAACCGTTGAAACAAGCCTTATGGTTCAAAAAACATCTGCCTTTAATTTGCTTCATAACAGCTGCATGGAAAAACAATAGGTGTGCTTTAAAAAACACGTGAAATTACCAATATATGAAGTTTTAAAGTCAAAATTTCCTACCTTAAACTTATCGAATCATCTTGAAATTATGACATCTTAATCTTAACATTTCAAATATGCAGTAAAACTTTTTTTAGCCATGAATTATGAGTTCTTCCTAGTTTTTTAAACAAAAGAAAAAAATTACGCGAAAATCGTCGTTTTTGGTCTTTTTTTCAAACCGCCATTTCGAAAAGAAATAATAACACGAGAACTACCAAAATTACACATTATGTTCATAAATATACATATATCAAAATCCCCTTTGTTTGAAATCTCCACCTATTACCAGTTTTTCATAAAAAATTTTCAAAGACAAAACTTCGTGAAAAGTAACAGAACTTATGGGACAACCCAATAGTTTCGCTCAAATTTATTTAAGAAAGTAACATACTCAAATTTATTACATGTATATAAAAATAAGGGTCATTCCACAGTATTTATGTTATGTACGGGACAAATATCAGCAAAATTTTGATATTTGTACTACTGTGTTTTCCATATTAACATATAAATAAGAAAGTTTGCAATTATTTATAATTTTATACATACCACTTCAGCTTAATTCTTGTAAAATATTTTTTTTTTAATAGACAATAATTTTTTCCCTAAAAATCAATTTAAGCTTTGGTACATACGAGACTTCACAAAAAGATGTTTTAAAAGTTCCTCCAGTAATTCCTATTTTGCTTGCTTTGAATTTTTTTTGAGTAAAAGCACAAATAAATATTTGTTAATTTACCTTACAGTTATGTTTTAAAGTAGTGTCATTTAATTAATGAAGGCTAATTATTACTGTTAAGTACGGGACAAGGCTGTTTGTTATGTACAGGACATTATGAACTAAAATTTATTTAATAGTTTATTTTAGTAATTAAATAACTTTATTAACATTCAAACATCTGTTTAATTACTAATTTATGATATTTTTATTATTTTAATTGTCATTATGTTAATTATACTAGACAGCCACGTTAGTTGACCCTACAACGTCACTAACAAAGTAGTTTCCATCGCAGTGTCTGAATTTTGAGTGAAACAAAGAACATCAATTTTAAAATACGATTATTTCCTTAAACCCATGTATAAATAGTGTCTTTTTTCCCGATTTGCAAACCAAAAGTCCTAGCAACCGTGTTTACCCACTTTCTCCTTCAGCGTAGTGAGGTACTAGGTTCAGGAAACGTTGCTGTCGAGTATAGGATTTTCCATACATGGCTCTATTTTTAAATAGGTAAAGATTCAAAAACTAAAACTGTTTTATCCAAGTCCCTGAACATCAATTATTGGTTAGGGAAATGGAAATATTGAATTTTGGGTAACAAAAGGTGTATTTTTTAAAAATACAGCATTGGTAGAAGTATAAAAATTTTAACATTTTGAAAATTATTATGTAGCCTTTGCATACCAGAAAATAGCTATCTACCTTTAATATGAGGGTTAAATGTCAAAAACAATTCTTGGAGAAACCCAGAAACACCCTATATTTTACATACACCTAAGATAAATGTTACTTACTTTTTACTCCACTGTCTGGCCCTTTATCTATTTGATGGTGCACAAAGAGGGTACACATCTTCAACAACCACCCCGATGCAGGAAGTGGGCCTGCAGGTAGAAGACAAAAGTTAATTCAATGGTTACAAACATTATCATTTAGACTAGGGGTACTAAATTTAAAAAACAAATTTCACATTGGTGATGAATCAGTTTTTTAAATCCCTACGGGGAAGAGTCAAATTTCTGGGCCATCCACCTCATAATCTTACAGGTTACTCGTTATGATCCAAAATGGCAAAAAAGATTTGTTCAAATTTAATTAAGAGGGTAGCGGTAGTATATTTAAATTAAATGCATATAAAAATATAGGTTCTTGCGTATTATCCCGTCGACCGTACCGCTGAATCCGAAAACGGTAAACAACCTATTGACTTTTCTATGGCCTGCCGCTGAATTTAACAGTTACGGAATAATACGATTCGACGGGATAATACGCAAGTACCAAAAAAAATGTAACTGAAAATAAGAATCAAAAAGTAGGTAACAACCTCACAATTATCACTGGCCAATCAGATGAACCTAATGAGAATGTACCACGTCTACCTGGTGAATCGGTGAACTGACGCTTTTTATTCCACTGATGATGTCGGGCAGTTTCCGACAAAATGTTTGGTTTTTAATCTCTAGAACTCGGCCTACAAGCCCGAAAGCATGAATTTTACAAATAATAGAACTGGCTGTGAAAGTCTACATGTTTACTATCTCACTATTAAATCGAAAATTTCTTTATATTAATAGTTAAGAAAAAATTTTACATGTAACAATTCACTCATTTAATGAAGTAGCATTTTATTTTGTCAACCAAAGATAAACATATGATGACTTTTTAATTTCTTTGGATATCTAGTTCAAGGATTGCAAGTAATTTAACGAGGGGACTAAATAATTTTGAAAATTCTTGCTGAAGTCCAGAGAAAAAAATAGGTATTATTAGGGGAGAGGAGGGAGGAATGGGACAGTGGGAGGAGTGGGACAGCTGAAATTATGGAAAAATAAATCAGTTTATTTTATTTCCAGTTTGGTCATTAGATGACCTTCTTATAGCTTCTTGTTATTTCCTTCATTTAGTTTATCCTGTAGCAAGTTTCTGTTTATAGTTGTAAAAATTTGATTTTCCCACCTCCAAAGTTAATTTCCAGTCTATCTTGAGTTTTATTTCATTTCTCATGTAATTTGTAGAACAAACATTATATAATGCCATTGTAATCTAAAAGATATAATGTATGCTAATCTGCAATTTCATAAAGCCTAACACCAGCATAGTTTATGTGAAAAGTTATATTTTAAAAGCAATGTGTGGAGGGAGGAATGGGACACTCTGAAGAGGGAGGAATGGGACACGTCCCATTCCTCTGCAATCTGCAAAAATGTAAACAAAATTTGAAAATATAAATTTCTGATAGCTATCTTTATCGCTTCAATTGAAATGCTTTTCTTTTCTTCAATAAACATAAACAATTCCAAGTAGTTACATTGTAATTCAATTATTGAATCTTAACACCATGGGAAAGGGTTCAAGTGTACTAAATATTTTTTAAAAATTGTTCTATAATAGATATAAGATTGAAAGTTGTTTAACAATGTGGGAAAAGGTTAAAAGAATAGTAGGTAAAATACTAGGCCCTTTCTCATTATTACATTTTACTAATTTTCTTTACTTTTCAAAAGTGTCCCACTCCTCCCATACTCATGTCCCACTCCTCCCACCCATGAGGGAGGAATGGGACAAAATTCTTGTAATTTGAATGATCAAAAGTGATGAAATTAAACAACATTTAAGAACTTAATATTTCAAAAAAAATTAAGTTAAAACATGCAAGTTTATTATCCAACCATTTGCATCTATGAATAAGCAGGGGATAATGAATAAAAAAATATTTAGGGAAAATTGTCCCATTCCTCCCTCCTCTCCCCTACTTTTAAATTCTCATTTTCATATACACATTTTTACATGGTTTCAATTTAAGTAGTAATACTATATTCTTAATTATATTTTTTAAACAGTTAGTTGCCATAAACTCATACTATTTTGCAGAAACACTATTTTCAAAAATCTAATTTACTTATAAAATATTGAAAAAGAATTTATGAGGCCGCATTGCTCAAAGGAATGGATGTCGTGAACAAGAGAATGTTGAGAGATGGCCCGGGAATTTGGGATTCCTCCCTGGATGGATTTAAAAACCTTAAGATTTATTCAATTTTTTCTATTGAGAGATAGATGCTAAAAAAACAATATACAGAAATATCAGAATTATATAGTAATTAAAATGTTTTTAAAAAATATATTCCATTTTTTCACCTCCCCTGCTACGGGTTAACTACAAAGAAATAAACTTTCCTCACAGAGAAATCTTCAGAAAGTTCACCTCTAAAAGAGGTTCAAACTAATTGCCAGTGTCCATGAATACATATTTATGATTTTCAAAATGGTTTGGCGGTCACGGAAATAACCTCACCCATTATGGATGCAGTCTGCAGTCCAAACCTTTTTCTTAAGTTCATACCTTTTGAAAACTCTGGTTCGTCGCTCAAGTCGTATTTTGATCAAAAATTATTTTCCACAACCTTTATAAAGAATTCTTTTATACAATTTTACTGTAAAACCCTTTTAAAAAACACACAAAAATTAACGGTTCTTACGTATTATCCCATTGACCGTACCGCTGAATCCAAAAATGGTAAACAACCCATCGACTTTTCTATGGATATGCAGCTGAATTTGACAGTCAAAGAACGGTCAATGGGACAATTAGGTAAGTCCCAAATTAACTTTTATCGAATCAAAACCCCGACAGTATATTTAAGAAAGCATGAAAACATTGCACACAAATAAAGCTAGTATACAAAGAAATGCAGCTGCATCGCACTCAAAGTGTGTGATTGCAAAGTCAAGAACAGCTAGCTAAGGAAAGAATTTTCGGTACTTATGCATTATCCCATCGACTGTTTTGTGACTGTCAAATTCAGCAGCACAGCCATAGAAAAGTCAATGGATTGTTTGCCTTTTTCGGATTCAGCGGTACGGTCGACAGGTTAATACGTAAGAACCGAATTATCTCCCCAAGCCAGCATGACAAAAGCTTTTCTGCTTGAGTTGCCCATTTCTCCCTTGTATACATGCTGTTGAAGGTGAATTATTCAGACGAAAAACTCTAACGAACTAAAACTTACTCTAACTAGAGTACGAAAAACTCTAAGAAAATTCTAGTACTTTAGGATCAGCCAGGCGGAAGTGTAAAGTCTGAAGCTAAATTGCTCAAAAACAATTAAGTACATCATAAATTAAACACTTTAAATATCTCACTTAGCAGTTTGTTTCTTTTCATTGTTTTCGTTATTTAAAGAGAAGCTTGAAAATCATCCAGAATACGGTAAAATTTGGCCCTGAATCTGATTAATCACTTTCACTGGGGGTAAACGTGCTCGTGAATGCCCTCTTATGAAAGAGCACTGGCATCCACACAAATAGGGTAGGTTACGTACAGTTAATTTGATTAAATTATCAGTATTCTTAAAACAGGACCCTGGCAGAAAATCCTAAAAACGCAAAATAAAATATATTGAGAATTTAACTTACTTGAAATATAAGAAGCCACGCGACGATCCCCTGATAACTGACATAACCATAACAAACCTTGTGTTGCCATTCGCACAAGTAAAAGATATAAAAAATTCTAAATCTGTGCGTAATTTATAAAATAAAAATTATACTCGATTAAAAACACCAAGCTTTAAAAAGGAATCCTGATAAAATTTAAGAGTAAATTTGCAAAAATCTGAGAAAGCAAATACACTATTAAATACACACAGTACACAACAGCCCATCCGATCTGTTTTTTAGTGCGTGGGTGGGAGGGGATATCTCATGTTCTCAGTTTTAGGTTCATTCCCCCTTGCCCAGCTTTGATTTTTTACTTAGCTTCATTAAATAGTTCAAATTATGTCATTATTTTTTATTAATTTATATTAATGCATGCATTTTTGTCTATTAGCAAATAATTATTATTTACAGGTATTTCAGTGTCGAAATAGTACGCTTTTGTCGTTTTAAACCCAATAAACGCTGTTAAATTTTTTTTTCCTTTGACATATTCTTACAGAGGACCTCAAAATGCACTTCATGGTGAATTTTCAAGCAATTCGCTGAATATTTAAGTGCGTTTCAGAGTTGGGAAAAAAAACGGTATTTCGAGAAAAACACAAGTCCGAAAAAGCCTAATAATTGGTATTTAATTTTAAGTTTGAAATTTTTTGAATTTTTATTATGGTAGTAAAGTAATATGGTAAGCTTTTTCCAGAATTTCAAGTTTCCATGGTGATTCTGACGTCATCCACGAATTTTTAAACACAAAAGTGATTACCTTGTCTTCATAAGAATTCATTACGTTTTTCGGGTTATGAGAAAAAGGAGGATTGCGAAAAAATATAAATAGACCCCCAAGTGTTTTACATCATCGTGTTCACATCATTTAGTAGATTAAGAATATGTAAAGCATAAGGGGATTGGCTCCGCATTTCGGGAGTTTTTCCGATTTTATTGGAAAACTTTAATTGAGCGTCACGTTCTTAATTGTAGAGGTAGGGTTCTGAAATTTTAGAATGTGTACCTCCTTAATATTTCCTATTGAATGATGTATGACACTAAGGGATTGGACCCATATTAAGAGATTTTAGTACCGCGTGCTCGTTTTTATTTTCACTTTTTAACGCCCCTAACTCCTTTTATCCAGAAGAAACAGCGTCTTTCTAACAAGGTTCAAAGAGTTCTTCAAGAATAGAGTTATTAATAAGCTCTCTGATGATTATTTTGGGAGAAATCCATGAAAACTAGTCTTGGAAAACCAAAAAAATGAATTTTCTGGACAGTGTAATTTTTATACCACCTCTTAGTTAAACCTATTCTTTAAAACGACTTTTCATATGCTTTCAGAAAATATAAACCACTAAGCTGGGCTTCAAATATATCCGGAGCTATTCAGCGTCAAAGCTATTACATGTTAGGCTTAACGTCCCATGAGGCACCCGTTCGATCCAGGTTCACCTACCATTCAATGCTATGAAGGTAGCTTAAACAGCTAGCTAAAAAGCATTGGATGCTTGTTACCAAGCATGTCCTGCTATTATTGCATAAGGGTCTCGGGACTCTGAAACTTGTAATAAGTACCTCTGTTTTTGAATTAGTATTACACAAAAACTAAATTTTGAAGAAAATTGAAATTTTTACTACATAATAACTACTCTGCGAAAGAATTTTCAAAAACTATTTTAGTAAATTTAAAAAAAATTACTGTGCTAAATATTTTTAATCACAGTATTTTGAAATTGAAATTTTTAAAAACGTTATTTTTAACTCATATAGAAAATTTGCTGAGGGAAAGAATTTAATTACTTCTATAAAAATTATCAAAACGTTTTGAAATCTTCGCAAGCAAGCTACATAGCATCCCATGCTGGAAAGCATAAAATAAAAATCAAAGTACCTAGCTCTCCATGCTATGAAAAAAGCATGAACAGCTAAAAAGCATTGGATGCTTGTCCATAGCATGTGATGCTATTGCTGCGTTGACTAGCTACATAGCATCCCTACCTGGCAAGCATTAAAAAGCATAAAACAGCACATCAAGGTACCTAGCTCTCCATGCTATAAAAGTAGCATAAACAGCTACAAAGCATCGGATGCTTGTCCACAGCATATGATGCTATTGCTGAGACATAGCATCCCAAGCTAGCTATATAGCATCCCAAGCTGACAAGCATAAAAAAGCATAAATAGCACATCAAGGTACCTAGCTCTCCATGCTATGAAAGTAGCATAAACAGCTACAAAGCATCGGATGCTTGTCCATAGCATGTGATGCTACAGCTGAGCCATAGCATTCCAAGCTAGGTACATAGCATCCCAAGCTGGCAAGCATAAAAAAAGCATAAAATAGCACATCAAGGTACCTAGCTCTTCATGCTATGAAAGTAGCTTGAACTGCTTAAAAGCATCGTATGCTTGTCCATAGCATGTGATGCTATAGCTGAGCCATAGCATCCCAAGCTAGGTACATAGCATCCCAAGCTGGCAAGCATAAAAAAAGCATAAAATAGCACATCAAGGTACCTAGCTCTCCATGCTATGAAAGTAGCTTGAACTGCTTAAAAGCATCGGATGCTTGTCCATAGCATGTGATGCTATAGCTGAGCCATAGCATCCCAAGCTAGGTACATAGCATCCCAAGCTGGCAAGCATAAAAAAAGCATAAAATAGCACATCAAGGTACCTAGTTCTCCATGCTATGAAAGTAGCTTGAACTGCTTAAAATCATCGGATGCTTCTGTATAAGCAAGTCATGCTATGATATGTATGCTGGTTAAGATAGCATCCCATGCTGTGCAAGCATAAACAAGCATACGCAAGCATAAAAAACTAGCATACCTAGCAAAAACTAGCAAAAACCAGCATACTTTCTTTGCTTGTACCAGCATAAATTTTGACCTGGGAAACATCGATTACTTTTTTGTATTCTTAAAATTCGGAACCTGCCCACAGCCGTTATCGCGTGCATCGTATTTCGCGTGCCTCGGAAACACCGCGCCGATATTAATAGCAATGGTGTCAAAGCTGGTGACAAATTAAGATGACCCTGACTCTCGCGAAAGCGTTTGACAGGTTAATTAAGGCATTTTTTATACATTTTTCACCTCCTTTTAATAGCTACTTTCTTGCGCTTCGCCATAGGGATGATTGAGTTGAGTACCCATCTTGTGGGTGGCCTATCCAGTTTTGCTAAAGAATTCAATGAGTTTTTTGTTTGTTGTTTCTCTCTATATAGTGGGATTTCTAACTTCACGAATATGGGTTTCGCGTGCTTTTTCGTGATTATGCTTAGTGAAAATAGCCATTTTGTTCCTTAGAATCTGTAGTTTACGAATCGCGCTGGTGGACACATCGGGTCTGCGCCAGGGGATGGTGAGAGGCGCAGAAGTGGAAAATCGACGAGTTTCAATTTTGTGTTGTTTGGAGTCAAAATGGTTCCTTTTACTTTTTAATTTCCTCAAATGCTCCATAATACGAGAGAGGCGAGGGAGGACTAACGGGACATAGAGTTTGGAAAGGATCAGTTCACTCCAGTAGAAGGGGTGGAAGGATAAAGTGGAACGTAAAAATTTGTAAGCCTATTTTCTCTGAGGCGCAGGCTTATAGTCGTCCATTAACGTAATGAAAGGTGCCATTCTTTTCCTTATTCTCAGGCAAGAAAGAATTGTGATTGTAGAAATCTGGCAACGCTCACTAGGGGTAGGGAGAGGGGCAGGAAAAAATTACGAAAATCAGCAATATCTCCTGAAAAATAATTTCTTTTCTGCACCAACTGCGGTTGAATGTTTTGTAAATTGACACCAAAAATGGGTAAAATGCATTAAACCGATTTTCGAACGATTCTTCTACTTAAAATAGGGCCTGAAAGGTGTAGAAAAAAATAAGGGGAAATTCTCAACTTTTAAGTCTTTTAAAAACTTATTTTTACTCGTGAAGAAGCACTAATTTCAGGCTAATTTTTCCCTTTATACACTTAAGAATACGAAATACCATCGTAGATATCTGGGACCTGCGATTAAGGAGGGGGGCAGGGGCAGAAAAAAATATTCCTGTTTTTATACTCTTCGTGAGAGTAAAATTCAAAATTTTCTACTTTTAGTAGAGTCATAAGTGGTGCAAATAAAGAAGATAGATACCTGACATGTCTAACAGCCCGTTAGAAAAGAGTTCCTCCCATTGGAAGGTGAAATGGAAGGGTTAAGCGGAACATAAGGAATTATATGGGATGTTTTGAAAAGAATTGTGTCTATTTTAGTGAAATAATGTAGAAATCTATTTGAGAAGGTTCTATGTAATCTGTACAACTGGAAATTCGACAATAAGTAACTTTCATTCTCGACCGAGGATAATAATTGGGGCAGAAAAAAAGTTAAAATTATACTTTACTGAGAAAAAGAGTAATTGTCCTGTTTAAAAGGTTTTATGGACTGAAATTTTTGATTGGGGTCACTCTAGGTGGTCTATCCTGAGAAGCATAAACTCATCTTTGGGGGTTGAATGGATGAAATGGAATACAAATTCGATTTTTTGACAAATGGCGTGAAATTGTTTGAAAGAGAGTGATAATAAACAAATCAATTTATCTCTCCAACTCTCTCGAATGGGTTACCCGACAATGAAATTTGGGAATGAAGACAAGGGTCCGTGGTCGGCGCAGAAAAATTTTATACATTAAATTTTAGTTTGTATAATTACAAATACAAATACAAATTAAGTCGACCAACTACAGGCGTAAGCCCAGCAAGGTTGTCTAAATAATGGTGTCCAAATAAGATAAAATATCCCTAAAATAAGAAAATTCATAGCAGACATGAAGGAGACCCATGTTAAAACTGTTTCTTGGAGGGTAAGAGGATAAAATAGAATATTAGGGGTATTGCATTTTACTATTTTACTAAAAAGTGAGTATTTCTCACAAAAATTGCATTAAAAGGATTCGATTTTCCAATTTTACTCCATGGAATATGATACGTTTAAGATAAATCTGTAGTATTAGGCAGGGGAAGGTTAGTTGGGCAAAAAAACCTGCAATTATTACAAAATTAAGACAAAAAAACTTTATGATACTCTAATTTTTTGAGAAATAATTAAATGTCTTATATTTGTAATAATTACAGGGTTTTTTGCCCAACTAACCTTCCCCTTCCTAATACTACAGATTTATCTTAAACGTATCATATTCCATGGAGTATAATTGGAAAATCGAATCCTTTTAATGCAATTTTTGCGAGAAATACGCACTTTTTAGTAAAATAGTAAAATGTAATACCCCCTAATATTCTATTTTATCCTCTTACCCTCCAAGAAACAGTTTTAACATGGGTCTCCTTCATGTCTGCTATGAATTTTCTTATTTTAGGGATATTTTATCTTATTTAGACACAATTATACAAACTAAAATTTAATGTATAAAATTTTTCTGCGCCGACCACGGACCCTTGTCTTGATTCCCAAATTTCATTGTCGGGTAACCCATTCGAGAGAGTTGGAGAGATAAATTGATTTGTTTATTATCACTCTCTTTCAAACAATTTCACGTCATTTGTCAAAAAATCGAATTTGTATTCCATTTCATCCATTCAACCCCCTAAGATGAGTTTATGCTTCTCAGGATAGACCACCTTGAGTGACCCCAATCAAAAATTTCAGTCCATAAAACCTTTTAAACAGGATTATTGCTCTTTTTCTCAGTAAAGTATAATTTTAACTTTTTTTCTGCCCCAATTATTATCCTCGGTCGAGAATGAAAGTTACTTATTGTCGCATTTCCAGTTCTACAGATTACATAGAACCTGCTCAAATAGATTTCTACATTATTTCACTAAAATAGACACAATTTTTTTCAAAACATCCCATATAATTCCTTATGTTCCGCTTAACCCTTCCATTTCACCTTCCAATGGGAGGAACTCTTTTCTAACGGGCTATTAGACATGTCTGGTATCTATCTTCTTTATTTGCACCACTTATGACTCTACTAAAAGTAGAAAATTTTGAATATTACTCTCACGAAGAGTATAAAAACAGGAATATTTTTTTCTGCCCCTGCCCCCCTCCTTAATCGCAGGTCCCAGATATCTACGATGGTATTTCGTATTCTTAAGTTTATAAAGGGAAAAATTAGCCTGAAATTAGTGCTTCTTCACGAGGCCTTTCAGGGCCTTTCTTCACCTTTCAGGCCCTATTTTAAGTAGAAGAATCGTTCGAAAATCGGTTTAATGCATTTTACCCATTTTTGGTGTCAATTTACAAAACATTCAACCGCAGTTGGTGCAGAAAAGAAATTATTTTTCAGGAGATATTGCTGATTTTCGTAATTTTTTCCTGCCCCTCTCCCTACCCCTAGTGAGCGTTGCCAGATTTCTACTATCGCAATTATTTCTCGCCTGAGAATAAGGAAAAGAATGGCACCTTTCATTACGTTAATGGACGACTATAAGCCTGCGCCTCAGAGAAAATAGGCTTACAAATTTTTACGTTCCACTTTATCCTTCCACCCCTTCTACTGGAGTGAACTGATCCTTTCCAAACTCTATGTCCCGTTAGTCCTCCCTCGCCTCTCTCGTATTATGGAGCATTTGAGAAAATTAAAAAAGTAAAAGGAACCATTTTGACTCCAAACAACACAAAATTGAAACTCGTCGATTTTCCACTTCTGCGCCTCTCACCATCCCCTGGCGCAGACCCGAAGTGTCCACCATCGCGATTCGTAAACTTCAGATTTTAAGGAACAAAATGGCTATTTTCACTAAGCATAATCACGAAAAAGCACGCGAAATCAAGTTAGAAAACCCCCTAATATTAAAAAAAAGTAACAGTGACCGCCGCCGCCGCTGTCGCCGCCGCCGCTGATTTTGAAAATTTTATTTTTGAACATTTTGAACTCTAACTACGCAAAAACTATTCAAAGGAATATTATGAAATTTTGACCATTGGTAGACAAATGCATGATAATCATTTTCTAATGTCAAAGTCGAAAATTATTTTTTTCTGCTGCGAGTTCGCCTCCAGCAAAATCTATTTACAGCAGAAACGTGATTTTTTGCATACACATACTCTTAGGCATGAAGTTTTGCACCTCATCGCTCTTTTTTCGAATTTCGAATTAGTTTTTGAGTAGTTCAATTTTAAAATTTCGAAATTTTTGACAATTTTTCGATTTTTTCGTTATAAAATAAAAACTAATCATGATAGAGGTACAATATTTTAGACACATATACATTTATTTTTTATAAAAATATTGGCGTTTCGTTTTTTAAAAAATTCGAATCAGTTTTAGAATTATTGAGATTCAAAGTTTCAATTTTTTCTTCTCTTTCTGATCTTTCACTAGGGAAACAGCTTTCTTTTATGAGTCTTATTTCTTTAATTTCCGACGATTCACTAGATGTTTACGTGCATATTTAAAATTTAAAGTTTATTAAAGGCTTGTTTTTACTCTAAGTTGGTTGATGATAATTGGTAGACTTGCTTGATATTTTTTTAAAAACATTTCTATTCAATAATTGAAGAAAGAAGAATTGAAGTTAAGAGATGAATATTTTAGAAACAGTTTTACTTTGATA
The DNA here is from genome assembly GCA_024610705.1 of Tetragnatha versicolor. NCBI lineage: Eukaryota > Metazoa > Arthropoda > Arachnida > Araneae > Tetragnathidae > Tetragnatha > Tetragnatha versicolor. The sequence goes on from JANDEH010000007.1 coordinate 10,112,286, forward strand.
TCTTCGAGGGAATGAATGATTCGAATTAAATCATTGATAAACTAGAGAGATAAGTAGCTTCGGTATCAAAGGAGCATTAACTAAGCCGACGAGCCTGGATTGTTGAGATGAAACAAGCGAGCTCTGCTCGCTAAGATCGCGAAGCGATCTTCATAGAACTGCGAAGCAGTTCCGGGGGTTGGTGAGCGATAGCGAGCAGGGGGCAGAGCCCCCTAGTTGAGTAAAAAAAGGTTGGGAATTTATTGCGATACAATTTATCTTTTCTGTACATATTATGTATATGGATTGTTATCAAAACCGGAAAAGTATGTTTTTCACATACTTGTTTTCAAATTCAATTCCGCGGGAATGGAAAAACGTTTTCGTAATAAATATGGTTTGTCTCTCTTTTAAATCAAAATATAAGTTATACAAATGTTATCTTGGCTTTTATGATTAGGGGAGAGTGGGGACGATAGTAACAAAATTTACTATTTGATCTCAAACTTAGCCATTTTTTATGTTAGAGTTTTGAAAATTGGTTTAATTAAAATTTTGTTTTGAAAATACTTTTTGTTAGGTTCTAGTTTTCATGCACGGACAAATGTATTCCAATCGATCCACAAATATTGTAATTTCAAAGATAATAAGTTTTTTCTTTGGACAGAGTAACTTGGCAAGTTCTCTTTTCTGTATGGCTATAGAAATCAGTATGTTTAATAGGTTTAGTGATTAAGGCTAAAGAGCCTAATGTTGAATAACCACTAAATATATTGTGCGGGAAAAGAGAAGGTACATCGCAACAGAAACCCTATTTATAATGTTGTGAACAATTAAAACTTCAGTTACAATAGAGATCGATTGAGAAATTAAATAATTGAATTAACACATACACATCTAAGTTCGATTACTGCATCTAAGTTACGTATAGAGTTAGGTTCGAGTCCGTGGGTTCCAACGTTTGGGTTTGAGTCCACCACGTAGGTATATATGGTATCAAATCTCTCCAATTTTTGAGTTTCAAAAATTTATAACGATTTGGGAACAAAGATATTGACCGAGTTATCAGATAACGAAAATATTCTATTTTAAACAATTCAGAATCACCCTGATTAGGAAAATGTGCGAAACGACTGAGGAGTTAGAAAGCGGACACAAATTCCCAAAAGTAATGAAAAATTGATAATTGTGTGTAAACGTTTAGGGGTAGAACTAATATTCTAGTGTCAATTATAATATTTTAACTTAAAGTGTAAGAAAACATGTTTTTTTCTTTATTTTCTTATAAATTTAACTTGAAATGAACTTGTAATAGATTGTTATCACTGATAGGTAGCATAGCAATACACCTAAATAGTTTAGCATTGGCTAAAAGTAACTCATCGCCTTAACTTTGAAGGGTTTTGAGGTCTTGGTCAAAGTTACCCCAATTCAGGGTAAGCCCAAAATTTCAAAGATTCATCAGAACATTTTAAATTACACTTCAAAAACAGTTTACATTGAAGTTGAACATGTTAAAAATATTCCAACGACTTTCTCAAATTTGTTTAACTACTTTTATTTGCTTTTAAGGCGAAAAAAACCCACTCCATTTGGGCCAAAGAAACCCCATTTTACGGTATTGGAAATATTGTATGAGGATCAAAAGTTTACTCCAGTATTACACCTGATTCGTAGTTAATCTATAGAATGATATTCAAGCTCAAAGTTTGACAGAAGAATCTTTGTTATGTGCCTGTATACTGCTTAACCAGCGATAGTAAAATGGTCATGTGATTTTGACAGACTCGGAGGGGAGAAATGAAGAAGCTGTTGCATCAACAACACCAAGACTAAACTAAAGAGGTCTACCAGACCATAATGCAGGTTCTTTTATCCTTTAGATTTAATTTAACTAAAAACTCTTAAAATCACAAATAACTTCATAACTCAATAACTAAAAATTCACTTCAATAACTACTAAAAATTCACACTTTAATTACTAAATATTCAAAATCATACACTTCAATAATTTCACTTGTTCTCGGTTTCTTGCTTCCTAAAAACTAAGAGAACCTAAAAACTTACCTGGGTAGCGTGCAGCGCCTTCTCGTGCATTTGCATTTCCTGCATCTTGGTTGCTGCTGTGGTGTTAGCAACAAGGATTACAACTACAACTTTTTTACACTTAACTCAACTTTAATAAACACGCCCCCACAGCACACACACCACACACACATACAAAAAGCGAACCGCTACATTCCAGAGCTAAAGACAATCTGTCCCATATTGCACCCCTCAACCAGGGACAACCCATAAAAATTGCTCGCACTTGAGAAAGGACCCTTATAGATGGCTAGCGCCACCTATTGTTGAATATTAATTAATATTCCAAATTTATATAAAATACTGCATCTCTAAATATGTAAAAAATTGCAAAACTTATAACAAATAAAAAACATAACACAACTAAAAATGAAAATATCTCGCAATTCCCAACAGAAGCTGAGGGGCAGTTGATCGAAAGAGGAAGATACATTTGCTCCTTCTAACCTAAGTTAGACCCTCTATATACATAAAAAAATCAGTATATTTTAAATAAAATGAAAAATACTAATGCAAAAAATCACGTGACCCTTTTACTATCGTTGGCTAAGCAGTAACCTCCTACACTCCAAAATCACTATCATTTCATTAATATTAATCAAACTTATTTGCACAAACAAAGTACCTAAAAGTCAAAATTAGAAGTAAATATGAGATAAATATGAGACCCCTGAAGAAGTCCTCAGTTGGGTTGACCATAAAAAGTTTAAAAAAATCCAAATTTTTAGAAATTTAAATTTTAATCTTATTTGTTTATATCTTTCTACATTCCGAAACTCAGATAAGAGTGAGAGCTGTCTTTCAAACATATCGAGGGGAATATTAATCCCTCGAAATTAAGTTAGGAATGGAGCCTCCCGAGGAAAGTGACTCGTCATCGTCCCTCGGAATTAACGAGCGCGTGCTGATGACAGTCCTCGCAGATGTGTTGTGGAATGCGGTGGTACCGTAGATTGCGGATGAAGACACTGGAGGATCCAGGGGAGCTTGGGGGCTTTAGCCCCCCCTAAAAGGAATGAGAACTAACAGTGAGAAAGGGGGGAGGTTCATCTTCATAACTGTCATAGTGTAAAATAGATTATTAGCATACAAAAAGACTAAGTGACTCTTTGTATTGAATAATTAATTAATTTAATTAATTTAATTAATTTAATTAATTTATTAATTTAATTAATTTATTATTAATTAATAATTAATTAATTAATTTTTTTAACTGTAATCAGCTTTAGAGGATTTATACTGTTTTATTTAGAACTGGCGCCTGAGACGTAATGTATTAGAAGCACTTACTATTGTAATTATCATTGAAGAGTTTTTCTTCTGCAATGACAAGGCAGCCTTAACAGAAGTAGTTAAAATACTGTAAAAAAATCGGTTACTGAAATTGTGTGATGAGCGTTATTGTTATTAAGCATTATTGAGCATTTTTGATCCTGTCTCAGGCCCCAATTCTAAATGAACCGACTATAGGATATACGACTATAGGAACTTTTCTAAGGATATCTTTACTAAACATTTCTTTTACCTAGCTCCCAAATTATTTAACAGTTTGCCTCTAAATTTAATTAGTATAAATAATTTATCTTCTTTTAGACGAAATTTATTTAATTTCTTAATAAATATCGACGATCCTGATCTATATTTTCACCTCATTTGAAGCAAAATCATTTAAATTTTGCCCAGCTTTTTGCCAATTTTTTAATTTATTAAATTGTGTTTGGTTTTTTCCTTCTTTGTTAATCAATTCATGTAAGATTTTATTTTTAGGTAGCCTGAACGGGATTTCTGAATTTATCCCCTTGGCTACTAATGTTCTTAATTTCTGTATTTGTTTTTCTGCCCTTGTGAATAAAGATTATTATTATTATTATTATTATTATTATTATTATTATTATTATTATTATTATTATTATTATTATTATTATTATTATTATTATTATTATTATTATTATTATTATTATTATTATTATTATTATTATTATTATTATTATTATTATTATTATTATTATTATTATTATTATTATTATTATTATTATTATTATTATTATTATTATTATTATTATTATTATTATTATTATTATTATTATTATTATTATTATTATTATTATTATTATTATTATTATTATTATTATTATTATTATTATTATTATTATTATTATTATTATTATTATTATTATTATTATTATTATTATTATTATTATTATTATTATTATTATTATTATTATTATTATTATTATTATTATTATTATTATAATAGACTCTTGACCATATAAGATTTGAGTATAAGTCCTGAAATTCAAAATATATTGGTTAAACTGTGAAGGATAAGGTGATAAGAAGTCCATTCGATAGGAATTTTTATCGAATTATAAGCAAACTGAAAAAAAAAGAAATTTGAATAAAATGAAGAGCATCCCACTCGACGAAAGCAATCTCCCCCATCAGAATCCCACCTCATCTGCATTTTCCGTCTGTCCACATTTGTTTCCAAATCATTCTCAAACCGGAAAATCTGCGGAAAAAAACTTCTCAACTTCACTAGTGCGAAAGAGTACATCAATGCGCTTATTCCAGGAGAACTCCTTCTGTCCACATACACTCACACAAAAGTCGCAATGTATACCGTTTCACTTTCTGGAATTCCTCCGGAAATTTATTCCCTTTCCCTCGTTTGAAGAAAGAGAGAGGGAATATTTTCTTATACTAGTAATAGTAATGACAACACAGTGGCGCAGAAATAACACCTGTACCGGTGGACGGACAGAAAAAAAAACAGCGCTCTTTCAACAGAGAGAAAGCATTTAGAATTTAAAATTGAAATATTAATATTAGCATAAACTTTTCCTTTCCCGAAAACAGCCGCGAAATCATGTATAATAAAAGCGCCGCTTCCACTACTGGATGTTAACAATGCAGCAGGGATCCGGTATTATCTCAAAGGAGGAGAATTCTTCCTCGACAGAAAAGGACTTGGGGAGAACTCATTTTGAATTTTGTGACTTCGTCATTTGCCTAAGTCATCTCCCCACTCTTTTCCAGTCACAGACTCGACTATCGTTAGCGGTATAATGCGGAACTATCATTTCAGATGTTGCTTAGTTTTTTTTCTCCTTCAAAGCATGCAATGTTGCAGGTGGCGCCCGCCCATTAGAGCAAGGACTTTTTTTTTCGTTTGTGTGTGTATTTAGAAACATTCGTCGCGTGGGAGTGTGTGTTTGGAAGGGAAAAAAACGAACGGGGGGAGAAATTAAACAGCTGCGCTGGTTGATGCTGTTTTGAAGCGGGGCCGTATATTCAATTCTCTTTAAAAGAATAATTTGAAATGCATTAACATACATCCGTGTGGAGAGTGAAATTTGTGTTCTTAATTACAAAAAAGTCGGGAAGGATGTACGTTCAACCAAAAAATGGTGCCTTGAACGAGTTATTTTTATGAAGATAGTGGAATGTATGCTATCACTCCAGTCTGCGCGGCGCAGGCAGGTAAATGATAATCAGATTGTAGATTGCAGAAATAATAATAAAAAAAACAGACGTACTAATGGGAGGAACTCCAACATTTTTATTTTATTTTCCTTTTCCGTAGTTTAATAGATAGATATCCAAGCGAGGAATATAATACGCGCACAATTGTTTTTATTTACTATGATAATTTATTTTCAAATTTAATTTCAAAGTTTGATTTTTAAAAAGGGTGCGAAAACACTGGGTGACGCAACTTTATCCAAAACAATGGTTTTAGGATTCGAAGCAATTGTGAGTTTTTACTCTAAAATATCGAGTTTACTAATTTTTTAAACATGCAGTGCCAATTTTTGAATTTAGAAGCTTTTTTTACTGGGGAAATGCATTTATAAAACAGTAGTACAAAAGATAAAATTTAAAATTAAAAACCACCAAACAGAAAGCATTGTTTCCATTATCCTATAAAATTAGATTTATGTTCTCGACAAACAAGCACAATGATTCAGCAGCCGCTCGATTATTTAAGAGGACATAAACGTATTGTTGTTTTCTCCCCATTAACACCGAGACAAAAACATTGCACCCAAGTTCCCCGCTCGAAAATGATAACGTTGCATTGTTCCCATCTTCGCCAGAAGATTGCAGCAGCAGCAGCTGAAATCAAAAAAGCAGCTGGATGAAATAATTAGAGGACTGGCAAAGACAATGAGCGGCAAAATTGCAGATCTAAAAAAAACATCGGTATATCAGCAAACATGAAAAAGACCTGAAGCACGAGGAAAGAAAAGACCCCCTTTAAAAAAAACTGATCTTTGCGCGCATGCATTCAGCCGATTCTTTTGCGTTTGTCACTTCATAACAGAGAAATTTTAATTACGCTTCTCTCGTTGTTAAGGTCTTTGTTTTGCGAGGGAATTAATTGTTTGCAGGGCAGATAAAACGGAGCGGGAATCGGGGAGAAAGAAAGAGCGCCGGCTCAAGCCCTGATTTACATGCAACGATTCGAGAGACGCGACTGTCGCGTCTAGTCGAAACTTCCCTATACAATACAGGGTGTTTCAAAAGTCCGTTTCGCGGCTTTTATTAGGAGCCAGAGTGTCCTAGGACACGAAGGTAAGGTCTATTCCTGGGTAAGTGACCCTGGATAATCCATTGAGATGACTTACAGCGCCCCGAGCGGTGAAATAAAAAAGTTAGAAAAATTAATTTAAAAACTAAAGGAGACAGAACAGTATTGTTTTTTGGGTACTCCTCTAGAATACCGGCGCAAATCACACCGATGAGATTTTTTGGGACAGCTTTTGACACATGAACTTCTGAAACAGAAACAAGGGTTACCAGTGGTTGCATCATTATTGGCGACTTTATCGCTTGCGCCGGGATTATGTAGTACCGTTGTTGATTAAGTTTCGTCTTTATTCAGTTAAAGAACCACAAAACTACACGATAAGACTTAAAAATTCGCAAATTTGTTAACTTTTTATTTTTTGAGGCCTGAAAAAGTGCTATTTTCACACGCTAATTTCTCCGTGAATATTCCCGATATTTTCATGAAATTTTTTTCAGTGAGTTCTTCATAACGTTGGCAACAATACACTTCATGAAGTTTTTGCTCTCTCTCCTCCTTTAGTTTTTAAATTAATTTTTCTAACTTTTTTATTTCGCCGCTAGAGGAGCTGTAAGTCATCTCAATGGATTCTCCAGGGTAACATACCAAGGGGTAGACCTCACTCCCGTTTCCCCACGCTGGTTTCAAATAAAAGCCTCGAAACGGACTTTTGAAACACCCTGCATATTTCCCATAAATGATGACGTAATTACTACGCCATAGCAGTAAGGACCAATGGCAGAGCAAGATTGTAAATCGACGAGGAGAGCGATAGGAAATTTTCGATCGTTTTACCCTTGCCCCTTCGCTCGAATCACTGCATGCAAAACCGCGCGGCAGAGAAGGGGGTGGGAGAAGGGTTTGAACGTTTTTGCGCTCTGTCGACGCGATCTGGAGAGATAGGAACGCCAGATGCTTCGGCTTTCTCTTCGAAATTGCCTTTGCGAAGTAATTAACTTGCCTAGAAATATGTTTCACTTAAAGCTGTTGTTGGTTAGGGAGCAATTTTGATTCATAAGAACCAATTTGACTCCTGATAGAAATCGGATGATGATGTTACGCTGTAGAAATCGAATTAAGTTTTGATTTTCTCTATAAAACTGAAAATTTTAATGTAATGTTTCTGACGGGTTTGATAGGGTTAATGATATTTAATTGTATTTGTTAATTTGTTTGGGGGGGTTATGTTTTTAGTGATTCCTAAGATTTTAAATTGAGACATTGCAAAACATTAGAAATAAAGATTAAGAGTGTGTAATAATAAGAAAGCTGATGAGAATGAATGATAAAAAAGTAAAAAAAATGATATGAGAGGAAAAACATGGGAGAGGTAGATGAGAGAGGAAAAGAGAGATGGAGAGGATTAGATAGATTAAGAAAAAAGAGTAAACGATTGTAAAGTGAGAAGATGAAAGGGATGAGAGAATAACAAATATAAGAGGAAAAAGGATGAGATAGATGATAATGAAAGAGTAAGGTGAAGATGAGAGGGATGAGGAGTATGACAGATGAAAAGAGGGATGAAGAGGATGAGTTGGATTCAGATGAAAGAGCAAAAGATTGTAAAGTGAGAAGATGAAAGGGATGAGAGAATGACAAATATGAGATGAAAGAGGATGAGATAGATGATAATGAAAGAGTAAGATGATGATGGTGAAGATGAGAAGGATGAGGAGTATGACAGATGAAAAGAGGGATGAAGAGGATAAGTTGGATTCAGATGAAAGAGCAAAAGATTGTAAAGTGAGAAGATGAAAGGGATGAGAGAATGACAAATATGAGATGAAAGAGGATGAGATAGATGATAATGAAAGAGTAAAATGATGATTGTGAAGATGAGAGGGAGGAGGAGTATGACAAATGAAAAGAGGGATGAAGAGGATGAGTTGGATTAAGATGAAAGAGAAAATTATTTAGGTGGGTGTGTGAGGATAAGAAGGACGAGAATGTTAAATAAAGAAGGATGCAAAATAAGAGATGGTGAAAAATGAGAGATAAAATTTATTTACAATTTATAATAATAACTTTATTAGACATTCATTATACAAACACAGAAAAGTAAGACAATGTGATTCGCCAAGGGGAAGAAACTTCCCGTACAGGCGAAAAAGAAATTATATGGACAAATGACATATTACAAATTACAACACAAACATAAAACTGTAAAAAAAATAGCTAAATAAAGATGGCAGCAAGCTGGTAAACCATTAACAAAAATATGCTTCATTGAAGTGAAAAATATAAATCCAGGTCGTCGATATTAATTATTAACTCAAATAAATTTCTTTTGAACTCTGAATATTTATTAATGGAGGTTAGATTTAAAGGTAAACTATTGTATAATTTTGGTGCGAGGTAAAAGAAATGCTTACAAAAATTGATTTAGAAAATTTGGGAATTTGATATGTTGCTACAGCTCTAGTATTATATGGTCTTGCTATAGTGTTAAATAGATATTTATTACGATAAAGATAAAGTATAATACGGAAAAAAGCATTGTGACGAAGAGGCAATAATTTGAGTAATCTAAAATTATCAGGATATGACTGCTGATTTAAAATTTTGAATATTTTATTTTGAATAGAAATTAAAGGTTGGAGATTGGATCTATATTCTCCACCTCAAACAGTAACACCATAATTTATTAAAGAATAGAACCAAGAAAAATATAGAGTTTTTAGAAACGACAAATCAATTTTATTTTTTAGGTGGTAAAAATTAAATAAAATAAAGCGTAATTTTTTCCCCAATTCAGATATATGAGTTTTCCATTTCAAGTTAGAGTCTACGTTAAGTCCAAGATATTTGTAGCTTTGAACACATTCAAGAATATGACATTGGCAGTTGTTTTTAGATTTACATGAGGAAATGTGATATTTTAAGTCAAATGGTAACTCAGATGGTCTTAAACTAAAATTAATGTATTTAGTTTTGTTTAAATTTAAAGCCAAATCATTAGCATCGAACCACTTGTCTATTTCGATGAAATCAGATTCAATTTGAGTTACCAGTTCATTTAAAGTGGAACAAGAATATAATAAGACATAATCGTCAGCATAGGTTAATATCTTGCCTGAAAGATTTAACTTACAAAAATCATTAATAAAGATTAAAAAAACAAAGGACCTAAAATTGAACCCTGAGGAACACCTCGATTTGTTACTAAGTACTCGATTAGATTGTTACCAACTTTAACTCTTTGTGTCCTTCCTGTTAGATACGAAATAAACCAATTTAAAATATATCCTCTAAATCCTGCTCTTTCTAGTTTGTATATCAATAACGAATGGTTGACATTGTCAAAAGCTTTTTTTATGTCTAGAAAAATTGCCACGGTAACTTTTCTGTCATCCACACTATTCACAATAAACTTAGAAAATTCTAAAAGAACCATTTCAGTAGATCGGCCTTGTATAAACCCATATTGGTTAGAGGCAAAGAAATTTGTGTGAGACAAGAAATTATACATCTTTTTTACAATAATTTTTTCAATAACTTTAGAGAAAGAGGGTAAGATCGATATAGCCTCTTCAGACCCGAGGTATAAAAAAATTCTTTCAACTAAAATTTTTTTCTTAAAATAGTATTAAAATACTTCACAAAGTTCATAAAAATCGTCAATTCAAGAAAATGTTTTTCAGGGGGCTTACAATTTAAGGTCCACCCTGGTGGACCTCAGTTCTCAACGTAGTAAAACATGACACAATTTCTATGATATAAAATTGTTACTTTCTATAATTATAATTTAAATATATGAATTATTTATAATTTTTTTGTCATAGTAGGTTATTTGAAGGTTGTAACTTAATTTCCTTTTTAAAATAAAGAATTTTTTAGAAAATTTAATTTTTTAAAAATTCAAAAATTCATTTTTATTGGCATAGAAAACTTTTTGTGCATGTTTTTAACATTTTTATGCAATAATCAAAGTAAATTTACATTTATACTGTGGAAAATAGTACTCATTTTGAGTTTTACAGAATTTATTTTAAAAAATTTTGAAAAATTAAAAAAATTTTGAAAAATTTTTTTTTTAAATTTGTTTTTTCTTCATGAAATTCAAATTTTTAAATGACAAAAACACTAATTATCATTTAAATTATAAAATAAGTGTTTTAAATTCTCAAAATAGTTTATTTACCCGTTTTTTATTAATTTTTACTCCTACACAATTACCATCGTTAAGAACCGAGTTCCACCCTGGTGAACCTCTCTATATCTTGCTCTCCAAAACTCAAAATTTGTTGGATTTCTTTACAAACTGTATTATTCTACTTGAAAGGATACTAATTAATAAAACTAGTCAAATAAAGTCTCATAAAAAAATTAATTTAGGTTTAAATTAATTAATATTCCCAAGTTTTAGATAGGACGCCATTTTTTCCAAAATCCTCTTTTTAAATATGTTCTGTGCGCAAAATATTGTTTTAAAGCGCCATCTCTCGATTGAAATAGAAAGTAAAAACATCAAATAATACATATTTCAGCTTTTAGCTGATAAATTTCAGTAAAAAGTTTGTTTTTGAGGGGGTAAGCAAAGGTCCACCACGGTGGAACTGGGGTGTGAAGAGGATAGAGTGTAAATAAAAGAGGATTCAAGAGAATAAAAAAGATGAAGATGATCACGTGGATGAGTGTTGAATAGGATCTAAGGGATAGGCTTACCATATTTTCTCGGGTCCAACCTTTAAAAAATTGCTTGATTTACTTAATTTTTATCACAAAATTAACAGAAAGTAAGTTTCTGAAGTAAAACAGGCGTTAGAAAATGTAAAAAAGCGCAATTTTAAACAGCTTGTTTGGGATTTTTACCTTAAAATGACTGGGAAATCCTAAATGCTTGAAACCCCGGACATTTTTCGACCCAGGACATTTCCCCGGACAGCTCTAAAAACCCCGGACTGTCCGGGGTAAACCCGGACGTATGGTAAGCCTACTAAGGGATGACGAGGACGAAGTGTAGAAAAAAAATTATGAGGAATAAAGATAATAATTGATAAAGATTTATGGGGACCCACTAGATGAGAGGGATGAAGATGGCAGGTGAATAAAGTCAACAAAGGATCAAAGAAATGATGAATATGAAGAGAATTGTATAGATAAAGGGAAGAGAAATGAAGATGGAGAAGACTGCAGAGGGTAAGGTGGGAGAGGAAATATTAAAAGAATTTGTCGATGATTATCAGGATGATGGTGTTGAATAAAATGAGAAGATGATGAGGGATAAAAAGTAAATACCTTAGGAACTATTTTCTTCTTCTTCCTTATCCCTCTGATCTGGATCAGACCAGATCCATGAGATAGTTCTTTTTCAGCACTCCAAAACCAAGTCAGGATTCCTGTGGAGTTCCTTCTTCGCCAGTCCCATACAATCCAAAAGGTGTTTGGCGGTGGCCTACACCAAATTGCACTTGGTGCAAGCAGGAAAGGTCCCACAGCCATTTAAAGACCTTTAGGGACCATTTTAACTTTTGCATTTGGTTGCGGCAATTCGACTTTAACAAATGATGATGAATCCTAGAGAGTCAAAAATTACGTTATTTCATCTGTTATTCAAAACCAAATACAAAAGTTTGCGAGCAGGTATTTCGTTGCCTTAGGTACTTAAAAGTTCTCACCAGATTTTCCTACAACAACCCAACGCATGACGCTCCTTTGCTGTACTTTTCTGCGGTAGGGAGCCTGTATACGAGAGAGAGACGACAACTCGCTTAAAAGCGTCTCTGCGCATCCAGTTCTGTCCAAAATTCTGTCCAAACTGTATCATGCCTCTTGTCTCGAGTCCAATGCTAATCCAATGGAGGGAACCGGTTGTGGCGAACAGAAAACCTGTTTACCGATCTGCGCGCGCTATACTGAGTTGTCGCCTCTCTCTCGTATACAGGCTCTCTACTCTGCGGTAGTACTTGAACCGGGGAGTAGTCAACTCTTCTATTGAAATCCATTGCGTCCAAGGGGGATATCAACGAGTGAAACCCCCATTAACTGCAATTACAGGGCACTCCTCCCCCTTTAAATCACGGGCGTTTAATATCGCGTAAAGGCCGCCGCCCAAAGACAAAGCCCGCCGCGCGATAACGTCACAACGAAAGAATTTAGGGCGCCATAAAATTATTCATAACGCACACACACAGCCGTCCCGATGGCTTTAGGGGCCTTTAAAGTCGAAGAAAATAGCGCCCGGCAGATTTATGGCCCCCCTACTTGTGTCTTACGAGCGAAAGTGGGCTCTTCTTAATACCTCCTCTTCTTCGGTTTTATCATCCGTATAAAAATCCTTTTTTTTTCTGAAGAGGGGAGGAAAAATTAAATTATGCGCTGGGTCGTCAGGGGTGGTTCATCCTTTGCGCGGCGGGAGATTCGTACTTTTGAGGCATCGATTGGGTGTCTGAAGGAAAAGCGATGTTGACGCCCCGGCGTGATAAAGGGAGCGTTTACATTTTTCCTTTTAGTCCCTGTACGACGGCCACCCCCCTGCTAAATTGTATGTAAGACACTGGTCCACGAAGTGGGCGATGCTGAACACCCTTATTTATTTGATTAAATGGGGTGCAAAAGCCTATAAAACGATATGTTTACAAAATTTCTTTTAAAACATTTAAAAAAAACGACTGAGTTAAATAAATATTAGAGTTTTATAGTGAACTATTTTCAATAAATGCTTATCTAATTATATCATTAATGTTTTGTTCCTTTAAACAGATTTGTATCCCTACGCGACGGCATGATTTTCATAATATTAAAGTATATAAGAAGTTTGCACTCATCGTTTATATATAGCTCAGTGGTTGCATTTGCATCCTTAAAAAGGGAAGGAAAAGTGTTATTAGGTTTTTCAATACTGGCCAAAGACGTTCTAAGAGGAAAATCGCGAAACAATATCACATAAGACGATACCTTTGAAACTCACTCAACATTTCAAAAGAATTAAACCTTGATAGCACGATCTTTAAAAGCTTAACATTCCATACCCGAATGGAAATCCCCACTACATTCGTAATCTCCGACAAAAGCATATTATAAGATACGAACAAAAACATATCACCTAACTCCATTAACCTCCGAACCCTTAATACAAAAGAAACAAAAACACACCTACAAATTCAAACACTCCTTCCTCCGGCGTGATATATAAAGGGAGCGTTTACCTTTTTCTGCATCGTTGTTGTACGGCCACCCCCAGGCTCAATAGTATCTAAGACACAGGTTCTCAAAGTGGGCGGTGCCGCCCCCCCTCTGAGGGGCGTTGAAAATGTCTAGGGGGACGGTGATGAGTTGAAAAAAAGGGGGCTGTTGGAGCAACTGAAGCTCGGGTTTATAACTCTGTTTACTTTTATATTTAAATTCGAAGTGAAGAGTGTTGATGTCCTGAAATCTGTATACAGGGTGTTTCAAAATTGAGTTGCACGACTTTTATTCCGAACCAATGCCTCCTAGTGTCTTGGAAGTAAGGTCTACCCCTTGGTAGTGAGCCTGGAGAATCCATTGAGATGACTGACAGCGCCCCTACCGGCGAAATCAAAAAGTTTTAAAAATAAATTTAAAAACTAAAGGAGATAGAGCAAAAACCTCAGTGAGAGTATTGTTGCCAACGTCATGAAGAACTCACTGAAAAAAAATCATGAAAATATCTTGAGTATTCGTCGAGATATGAATTGCATGTGAAAATTGCACTTTTTCAGGGGTCAAAAAAGAAAAAGTTCCCATATTTGTAAAATTTTCAGTGTTGTTGTGTAGTTTTGTGTTTTTTTAGTTGAATGAACACAAAATTTAATAAAAAAAATCAAAAAAATTTGCAAATATGTGAACTTTTTCTTTTTTGACCACTGAAAAAGTGCCATTTTCACATGCTAATATCTCGGCGAATATTCAAGATATTTTCACGATTTTTTTTCAGTGAGTTCTTCATGACACTGGCAACAATACACTCACTGAGGTTTTTGCTCTATCTCCTTTAGTTTTTAAATTAATTTTTGTAACTTTTTAATTTTACCGCTAGGAGCGTTGTAAGTCATCTCAATGGATTCTCCAGGCTCACTTACCTAGGGGTAGACCTTACTTCCATGACCCTAGGAGGCGTTGGTTCCGAATAAAAGCCGTGCAACGCAATTTTGAAACACCCTGTATATAGTGCCTTTTACTTTGAATAAACTAGCTTTGAACCTATGGATTATTTACTTTTCGTCGTATTACAGTCTACTTGCCACTGAGGTATTGTTCCTCTTTTAGAACAGGGGCGTTGAGAACTTTTAAATTATTGCTTAATATCATTTTTATGGGTAAAATATTTACAAAATCTAGGTAAAAGTAGCTTAAAGTTCCTTTTTATCATGTTAAAATTCAAAAATTTTCCTGGGGGAGGACCCCCAGCCCCCCTTTAATCTATGAATTGAGGTATCAATTTAGTTTACTTTAAAGATGAATACAGGAAATTTTCAGAAGGATATACTGAATTTCCTTTGGACATAGACAAATATTTTAGTTCATTTATATAATTAGGTAAAGAATTATTTTTAAATCAAATATTTTTAAAAAGTAGGGTCTTATTATATAAAAGGAAGAATCATTACCAAATAGTTTCAAATTAAATTTTAAGGTGCATAGGAAACGTTAACTTTTGAATATTGCCCCAGCTTTCTGTATTGTTTGGTTATAAATTCGTATTTTTATTACTAAATGTTTGTAGTATAAAGTACTATAAAATATAAGCAAATTTGAGGCAAAAATTTGTAAGGGGGTGGCGGAAAACTTTCTTCTTGAAAAGGGGGGGGGGTCCCAAAAAATTTGGAAACCTATCATCTAAGTAAGTAAGACGATGTACTAATACCTGTTTGTCTACTTTTGCATTTGGTTTTGTTTTCTGATCAGAAAGACATAATTTTTGTCATCCTAGAATTCAATAGGTTCATCCGGATTGCCGTAACGCAACTAAGCGCAAACGTGGAAACGTTCCTTAACTCTGTCGTGTCTTGTGGAGTGTGTTGGTGATGTCGAGTTCACTGACTGGCTGTTATTGCGATTTATTAAGGTTTTTTTGTTCCATGGCAGAGAATAACTCTCACACTCTGTGACCGAAGTCATTACAACACACACACATGCCGATATCAGAATTGCATCGTATTGCCTGGTGGTCACCTGTGAACCGAAGCCTCGGGGTGGTTCATAACCGTTTTTTTTTTCAAGTATTGTAGCTATAGCGTCAAAAAATAATGTTATTGCCTTGCGTTAATTGTTACTTTATGAAAAAGGGGCGCGATGGAAATTACGATTGGAAATTGAACATCAGTATTGAAAGTTTGAGAAGCTTTGAATTAACCCATGTTAACAAGTTCCATTGTTTATAGTTTCCAATAAATAATCAAATATAAAAATCAGAGAAAATTTAATTAAAATAGATGGTTCTTACGTCTCTTTGACCGTGCCGCTGAATTTGAAATTGTAATAAAGTCCCTTGACTTTTCTATAGCTCGTGACGCTGAATTAGGCGGTTGCTGAACGGTCGACGGGACAATACGTAAGCACCAAATACATAGTTAGCCTCGAGACTTTTGGGCCACAACATGCGAGTTTGAAGATACAAATTCTTTAAAACGTCTCGCCGGTGTAAGAATCCTTACCATATGGACTGAGACAGAATATCCATCTCATATAACCCAGCATCTCCCCCCCCAACACTCACGAAATAAAAACGCAGAAAATTTTTTCGGGAACCGTAAATCACTTCGCGGCAGGCACACCGCCGAGATCGATCCCCAAAAGTTGGATAAAAGTTCAAACGCATAATAAGATCTCCAGAAATCGAATTCTTATTTCTTTCCCTTTAGTTACCGGTTTTAAAAAATGCCGAGGAGTTCCCTACTTTTAAATTTACCAGTTACTTCGAATTTCATAGGGTGTTTGAAAAGTCGTTTTCTTTGACGGTATTGGAATATATATTTTTTTCTGTTTGTTCGTAAGTCGAGGGGGGAAATTTCTCGGTCTCCTGAATCGAGTAACGGATTCGGGATACTCTCGAACCAGTAGGTTGTTTTGGAAACATCCGCTGTGTGAAGGAGGCCTTAGTAGGAAATAAAACATTTGTGGAAATTCAAGATTTCGACTATTGGGATTATAAAACGCATTTCTTCAAATTATTACATTTTTTTATAATTGTGTGGTCTACGTGACGTCCCTCCTTCTGCTTTCTCCCGAATCTTCAACCAATCAATACTTTAAAAGGAAAGGATTTAACCATTGCTCATGCGCCAAACCCCACTTTTTTCACAAACCCTTCTGCGCATCGTAGTTTTTAATTTAAAAAAATAAATAATGATCAGATTTCAAGAATAAAAATTTAAAATATTTTTTTAAAAATTTATTGAAATAAATTAAGTTTGAATAAATGTATTCCCCATTTTCCGCAGTGGCACATTCGGACAGTTTCCTGTCTTCAGTGTACATCTAAGGTTCACTAATCGTGCTGGATATTTAGATAAATTTCATTCATCAATAGAGAGCAAATATCATAGAGAGCATTGACCTTCTCGTTTTCCCGTGAGAATTCATTTCATGATTTTAAATTGTTTAGAGGCTCATTCATTCAGACTTATCAATGTTGTGTTTGTTTTGAGGGAATCATCCAAAGGGAAAAGTGTGAATTGGCGTTTCACTCTTCACTTTCCAATGCAAACTAGAGAATCACAAGAGTGAATCACTCAAGATGAACACTTAAAGTGAAACAGTGTGAATGTTTCCCGTTCTGAATGAATTTAAATACAACGATTTTTATTTGCAACTTAAAAACATTAAAATAGACAATTGTTTCGGGGATGCTTGAGATCCCCTTCGTCAGTATAAGTTTCAACAGTCTGACAGAGAATATAAATAGAAAAAATATACATTACAGTTACAGTGAGCACACAAGAGACACAACAAATCATCAAGTTACATGTTCGGGTACAGAGAGTCAAAAAGTATTAAGCCTTCCAAATATCTGAAAGAGGAGGCACGCTTGAGAAAGAGGAGGCACGCTTTACTTTTTGACTCTCTGTACCCGAACATGTAACTTGATGATTTGTTGTGTCTCTTGTGTGCTCACTGTAACTGTAATGTATATTTTTTCTATTTATATTCTCCGTCAGACTGTTGGAACTTATACTGACGAAGGGGATCTCAAGCATCCCCGAAACAATTGTCTATTTTAATGTTTTTAAGTTGCAAATAAAAATCTTTGTATTTTAAATTCATTCATATTTTGCAACGTATTGGATTTTTATTTACTGATATTTCCCGTTCTTCTCATATTCTATTCACGAGTGGAGATGAACACGGACGTGGTTTCCGGGAGGGAACGCGTCCCCCCAATAATTAGGAACATTTTTAGAAAACTTTATTTAACTTTTGAGGAAAGACCTAAAATTTTCTGAATGTGTTTTTACAACCTTCAATCATAAAGGATGGCCCCAATTTACCAATGACAACTAACATAAGAGGCACATATAAGGGGGGGACGGACTCCCATGATTTAGAACGGTTTTTCTTTTAGATTATATTAGGACCCCACTAAAAGTTACTCACCAACCCCGTGTTTAAAATAAAAGAAGAGTGCAAAACACAACCTCTCTAAGGGTAAGGGGGAGGATCATCCTATAGCGGATATTCGAGCAGCCACGGATAGAGAAAAAAATTCTTTCGGTCCCTTTATTCCCGAGATCCAAACGGTTTTTTTCTTCCTGCCGCAGTGTGTCGCAAACAATCGCTTTCGAAGAGAATTCTTAAAATGCGGGTTCAATATTTGCCCGGGACTGCGAAGGTCTCCTTTATGTGCTCGGAAGGATTTTAATTGTGAGGTTGAAGTGGATTAAAGTGGGATGATTCGAATCAATTGGAAGTATCTTTCTCGTATGCTGTTAAGAAATGAAATCAGGGTGTTATATAACCTCTTCTTCTTGTGTCCATGGATACGTGCACGGTAAAATTAGACACCCCCGAAGGTGGCAACAATTGCGGCAGCCAATCTCTGTGCGTCCTTTGTATAGAGCAGTGTTTCCCAACCTTTTTCGGTCCATGCCCCACCAAAGCCTTTCTAAATTTTCCATGCCCCCCGGTCTCAGTGTCATTAATAGAAATATATTTTGAGAGGGAGCCAAAATTATTTCTTAGCCCCTCCCTCCTATGCATATTTACTAAGTCTAATGAAGCTTTTCAGAACGTTTTTAGGTAGAATTGTAGAATTTGCATGCTAAAGAACTAAATCAAGTTATGAGTAATTCAGTTCTAAGGGGTTCTGGGGGTCCTCCACTAGCAAATTTTCGGAAATTTGACTCTAGGAAGCAGCCTTTAAACTATTTTGGTACCCCTAGTTGGGAAATTTTGGATATAAATTTTTAGGTAAGATTTGAATTTTGATGAACCTAATGTAAAAAAAGTTTCAAAAATAAGCGTTCTAAAAACAAAGAGATCTTGGGTCATCCCCCAGAAAAGGTTTGGAAATTAGACTCTAAAACAAGATTTCAACTAGGTTTTGATACATACTGGTCCAGATTTCAGACATACATTCTCACAGATAGGATAATAGGATCAGATTATGATAAACTTCTTTTTAAAAAGTTTTTTTTAAATTTTCTCCCTGGATAGGACCAACCTGGGGGGCATTTTGGTTGAAAATTTTAAAATTGCTCCCCTAGAAAATGATATTGTCCCCCGGTGGGGCTTGCGCCCCACGTTGGGAAACACTGGTATAGAGGGTCTCCTGTAGTGGGTCCATTAGTGGGACTAGGCCAAGATCTAGTACTCTTGGGATGAGAGCTGGGCACTCGAAAATATGTCTCGGTGTGAGCGGCTGAGTCCTTGGGCAGTTTTTGCACTGTATATACGATCTTGTTTTATCAGGTTGGATTTTCATGCACTTGTGGTGCTGAGTTCTCAATCTTGCTATTGTAGATGTTATTATTCTTGGAGAGTCAAAGTCCGTTATTAGTGGCTTCTTCTATGAGTGGGGTAATAGTCTGAAACTGGCCACAGCGTATGCATCAGCAAGTGTGATGGTGCTGGTGCAATTAGCTTTTTTTATGGTTTTAGCTTATTTTTTTATAAAAACTGTGTAAAATTCGTTTTTTCATTAATGTCATCTTTATAATAACAACAATAATGATTTAGACAGCATCGAATTTAAATGGACCATGGATCCACAGAAGCCCCAAAACTTATTTTTCGGGGGGAATCTTTATATGAAAATATTTTCTGAAAAGAAGGCTTCCCCTCTCATGGAAGGCATAGGTGGATTTATTTGGGCTTATTAGAGGCCGAATGATGATGAATAGAGGAGAAATGCTCCCATAACGTATTGTGAAAACTGAATCCTAAGAAGATTGTTAGGAAATGAGTTTATATAATCTAAATGTGTTCTTAAATTTAGATCAAAATGGTATGAGAAAACTTTGCCAGCCTCCATAAAATAATGCCCAGAGGGGGGACGGGCAAAGTAATAAATTTCATTGACCTTTAAATTTATCACATTTCCCTCCTTCATTTCGGACATTATTAATAATGCCCGATTTATCACATTGCCCATTTAATTGATTATTTACGCAGGAGTTAAAGTAAAAAAATCGTATTTTACACTTCCAGAATTAAAGAACTATTCTACGTCACTCTACCCTGGCATGGATTTAATTTTGGTGAATGAATTTCAAATTGAGTAAACAATGTAAGTCCCTAGTAAAATTGGCGATCTAGGGTTCGTCTCCCATAAATTACCGGAAATTTTCCTATTCAGATTGCAGACAAAGAGCACTGTTTATTGTAAGTGGCAGAACTTTCTAAGAAATACATCATAGAATAATAAACGGCTAAATTTCAAAGGGAGTTTGGGGATCCTTCCCCAGAAAATGTCGGAAAGTGTTTTTTGAGGGGTTACAACCCTATTGGAAAAATTTTTGCTGGTGTTCCATAAACCAGTATGAATTATATTGGATCCAGCATCATTTATACTGGTTCCAGTATCATGTATACTGTAAGTGTAAACTCACAGCTCTCAAGCGTCACCTACATGTCATGTACCGTGCCTTTCTGGAATTAAATCTGTCCTAGGAAAGCCATTATCTTTCCAGCAGATGAGTGGAGGACTAATCAATGGTCACCACTTTTTCAGTTATAGTCGGCTAGACTAGTACTTTCCCTCCGCTCTCTTGCGTTACCTTCCTATACCGTGCTGATGAGTCCTAACAAGGACGAAACCGGTCCACGGTTGGAGGTGACGCTTGAGAGCTGTGAGTTTACACTTATTGTCCGCTTAACCAGCGATAAATGGTGAAATTCTCCTTTTATCATGTATACTGGTTCCAGTATCATGTATACTGGTTTCAGTACCATTTATACTGGATCCAGTATCATTTATACTGGATCCAGTTTCATGTATACTGGTTCCAGTATCATGTATACTGGTTCCAGTATCATGTATACTGGTTCCAGTATCATGTATACTGGATCCAGTATCATGTATACTGGATCCAGTATCATGTATACTGGTTCCAGTATCATGTATACTGGATCCAGTATCATGTATTTTGGATCCAGTATCATGTATACTGGATCCAGTATCATTTATACTGGATCCAGTATCATGTATACTGGATCCAGTATCATGTATACTGGATCCAGTATCATGTATACTGGATCCAGTATCATGTATACTGGTTCCAGTATCATGTATACTGGTTCCAGTATCATGTATACTGGATCCAGTATCATGTATACTGGATCCAGTATCATGTATACTGGATCCAGTATCATGTATACTGGATCCAGTATCATGTATTTTGGATCCAGTATCATGTATACTGGTTCCAGTATCATGTATACTGGTTCCAGTATCATGTATACTGGTTCCAGTATCATGTATACTGGATCCAGTATAATTTGATACTGGTTTATGGAACACCAGAAACATTTTTCCGATTGAGAAAGAAGAAAACCAGTCTGTAGAGAGTATTAAAATTGATGTTAAATTTTCGGGGGGTTGGAGGTTTTGAACCCCTAAACCCCCGTTGGCCCTCATAGAAATTAAATGCTCCAATCCAATCCTCTTCAACTCGGGCCTGGTTAAATCCTACCTGAAGTCACTAATTGATCGCGTGGAAGTCGTTCGCATCTTGCATGACAACCAATTAAGGAGCTGTTTGGGATCCCGTCTTTTCTTAATTACAAAAATAATTAATGTTGCTCTGAGAGAAAGAATTGTTTTCCAGAATGGAGGGGGGGAGAGTCCATTGTAATTCGGTTATTCTTTAGATGGGGCTGTTTTTTGTGGATTTATACAGGGGGATAATTAGGATTCAATGCGTTGAAAAGAGAATGAGTTTGTCATCTTTGTTATAGCTCTTTGACTCGGTTGTTTAATGTTTGACTTTTCACTGCAAATTATTCTCCACGCAAAAATAATCACATTTCAGAACAACTTTTTTCTTCTCAAATCAACAACTAACAAATTTTTATCACTTTTGAAACGCTAAGTAATAATGAACACTTCTAATCAAAAGTGTTTTTACGATTTTGTTGTGCTTATGTTGCGAATGTGTTTTTGGAGAAAAAGATGGTGTTGAAAATGTGTGATTAATAAATTTTAGAGTCAGAAAAGGAAATCTTATAATGTTTCTATTCAAATTTATGGACACTTTTAGGTTCTAAATACATTTTAGAACACATTTCTAAAATTTGTCGTATATTCAGAACACTATTAAAACACAATAAAGTGTTAAAGTAAACATGATTTAAGTAGAGGATGAAAAAGTGTTAATGAATGGGTTTATTTTTGCGTGGAGCGTTTGCAGTGATTTGCAACGTTTGACTTTAACACCTTTTATTGTGTTGTGATAACATTGTGAATATGTTTGAAAGGTCTTGAAAATGTGTTCTATCGCGAAATCGGTTCTGAAAAAGAAATGGTGTTGTGAAATTAAACACAATAAAGCGTTAAAGTAAACATGACTAAAAAGTGTTGTTAATTAGAGGATAAAAAGTGTTAATGAATGGGTTTATTTTTGCGTGGAGCGTTCGCAGTGATTTGCAACACTTAACACATTGCGTTGTGATAGTATTGTGAATATGTTTGAAATGTTTTGGAACTGTGTTCTATCTCGAAATATGCCCTGAAAAAAATAGTGTTGTAAAATTTGTGTAGAATCTGAAAGTGTTAAATTTGGATCGAACAATATAAGAACAAATTTCTGTCTAATTTCTTAGCAACACTTTTATAGCACTATATTTTTTTTCCTTATTGATTAGAAGTAGTAATACCTCGACTTACGCGAATTCAGAGTTGCGCGGTTTGAAAATTAATTTAATAAATTTTTTTAAATTGTCTTCAAAGATCGCGCAACTTTCCACTTTAATTTGCTCAAATATTCTTTAAATTTACTCATTTTTTGTTAACAAAGTTCCTTCTTCACGAAATGAGAACACTGCTTCTAGAAAAGGTGAAAATAAAAGAGACTATTAGTCAGGGGCGTAGCGAAGGGGGGGGTCCCCGGGTCCGGACCCCCCCCCATGGGCCCGACCCAAAATTTTTGAACCCTTTTTAAGGCGTTAAATATTCCAGTGCCTACTCAAAAGAGGGCGTCTATGTCCCTTAAAAGTGTCTAAAAACCACCTATTTTGCATGTTAAAATCTAAAATTTTCCGGGGGAACCCCCGGTGTCTCTATAACAAAAGAGTAATACTATACTAAAAGAGTAAACCAAACCCTGTTTTTAGGGTCAAATTTCCAAACAAATTTTGGGGGAGAACCCCCTGACCCCCCTTGGGACTTTATTATAAACAACTTTTTTTTAATGAGTTCGTCAAAATACAAAACTCCTAGCAAATAATAAATTCCTGAAAATATAATGTTCGAAATTCGGATTAGGTGTACCAAAACTAGTTGAAAACCTGCTTTTTAGACTTGAATTTCCAAAAATTTTCTGGGGGAGGTCCCCCAAACCCCCCTAAGGTAATTCGAACACGATTATTTTCAATTTTTTCAATATTATATTCGTTGAGAAGATTCAATTTGATTTTCAAATTCTTAGCCCCCCCCCCCAAAACAGAACCCTGGATCAACTACTGCCTCAGAAACGTCCGATTTTCTATTTTTTTCTTTAAAAATTATCTAGCTTACAAGGAGTGGTGTTCCTCGGTTATTACCTCATAAATGAAGTAAAAATACTCCTTTTAAAATTCAAATTTCCAAAAATTTTCTGGGGGTGGAACCCCAAACCCCCCTCTTTAATATGGAGCTACTGAATTGAATACTCTTAATCTGTTTCTTCACGGTCTCTGTACTTAATAAAAAAACTATGTGGATCAGAACTTTCAATCGAAGTAGTAATACTTAATCTTAATTATTAATAAATGATTAACTATATTAATTAACACAGAGAAAAAATTAAAAGTAATATGAAAATTATAACTTTATTTCACAATTGTAGAAACTTTTTGATATCCAATGGTAAATTTTTCGCACTGGACCCCCCCCCATAGGAAAATCCTGGCTACGCCACTCCTATTAGTTCTCACTCGATAAAATAAATTCTTCTTGTGCTATGTTCTGAAACATCCCCCCTAAAAAATATTACAAATTTTAGAAAGGATATATCCAAACGGATTTTTTTAAGACAAAACAAGGTGTAGAAAAACTTTTAACATGTTATCAATACATTTCAAGTGCAAACTGTTTTAAATTTTTTTAAACAGGCTTTAATTTTTCAGATTTCTACTTATAATGTTTTAAAACCGTATTCATCAAAATACTTAAAAGATAACACTTTAATTCTGTATCTTTTTGTATTTTCTGAGATTAATAATTAAATAATAGTCTTCAAAATTATATGTTCTCTTGTATCTAGTCCCAATTGAAGATAATTTTTATGTATTCTTTCTATATGGAAAAATGTACACCGACTTACGCGGTTACCGCTCGGTCCCACCTATCGGGTAAGTCTGAGGTATTACTGCTGTATTCATTATTGTGTTTACTTAGAGTTGCAAAAGACGTATTTGCAGTGTAATATAGTACGAGTGTATTCTTCTGCTAGACAAAAAATATTATACAGCCAGAGATGATCGCAACTATGAGGTAACATATAATTTATTTGCTCTCACTTCATTAGCAAAACCTAACAAATAATGCACGAAGAAAAATAACAGATGGTGTTATAATAATATTGAATGAGTTCTTTACTGAGAACCGCTAAAGTAAATTTACATAAGATGAATAAATAAAAACATAAACAGCGAGAATTATTATCTTAATTTGTGTGATGAAGCATTAAAGGATCAAGAAAATTTATTATGGAAGATGCTTATTTAGTGTAGAATTCCTGTTTTTTTGTATTTAGCCTCTTAACTATCTACTGTTTTTTCAAACTTTAATACAAATCTGTAGTTATTTATGAGATCAGTTCTAAATTATCACGATGCAAAGCTTTGGAAATTATTACGAGTTTATTTCTCTACTTTTTCTGCAAATATACAAATCTACAAAATTGAGAGGTGTGAGAAATTTAGGAAAAGGGAAAGTTTTGAAAAATATGTTCAAAGCTTGAGGGGAAAATTCTAGAAGGGATAGGGCCTTAGAGACGACTCAAAATCACATAGCAATGGGGGGCATCCCTTAAAGACCCGGGTTTTATAAGGGGGCATGGCAGGGTGTATAATACCCTGCAGAAACTGACGCATAACCTTTTAAGATTTAATTCATAGCAATCGTTCATTGCCGGTATTAATTATGTAAAATCAATTTGAGATATGAAATTTCAGTACTGCTAAACCAACATAGTAAAACGTAGTCACGTGATTTTGACAACGCAGGTGGGGAGACAAGGGGAAGTTGAGGGACAGTTGAACGAAAGGGGAATAGACATTTGCTTTATAATAGAAGCAAACCCCAACTATCGGCCGAGCAAAGTCTGTAAAAACCACGTGACCCTTTTACTATCGTTGGGAGAACAGTAAATGCGTAACCCGACCAATAGTAATTTCTCAATATTAAAGGCTTAGAAATTACAATTAAGAGGGTTAAACATGCACTGAATTTTCAGCTCCTAATTTGGTTTTATAAAACAAATACGGAATCAAACGATTTTGCTTGTTTGTATCAATTGGCAAACCATGCAGCACAAACGCTCAAGATCCGTCCATTTTTTGCCATGTGCGGTGGAATTTCGTTTCTTTCTAGTAACAAATAAGTTAACTTGACTTTATTTGGTATGAGCCAGCTACAAGGGAAAAGAGCTACAAAGGACAGATAATATTTTCAATAGAGTATTTTCAGGTGACGTCACGAACAGTTATAATCTTCCTTTCCTTAGGTCGAAAAGTCTATTGCTAAGGCCGTTGCTAGGGGCGGCGGTATCTGTTGCTGTCAAGTGATTGCAAATGATCCAATAGAAGCATTCCATGACCAGTTATTTTCTTTTAACTGTTAACTGCTGTAAGTCAAAAAATCTGTTGCTAAGGCCGTTGCTAGGTCCGAGTCAAGTGATTAATAATGCTCTATTGTGACACAATCTAAAAAGAACCAAAATTAAAATAAAAAAATTTTAGACGATTTTCAGTCAAAAAAATAAACAAAGCAATGAAGCAATCAGGACTGCGTCTCACTTATGTCACTGTTATATTGAAAGTTTAATTATGGGAGATGGTAAATAATTTAACCCTGCCCCTCTAATATTATATCCAGATGATAAACTTTTAAAAACGGTTTTTTAAAAGAGAATACCGAGTTTATAAAGTAAGATATTTGGAACTTAGGTTTTGAATAAACCCCTTTCCCGACAATTTCAGAAGGCTGGAACCCACTATCAAAGCTTACATCTTTAAAAGTAGATTTTCCCGAACAAGAAACCCGAGTAAACTTTTCCCCCAATAAATAAGTCCTAACAGCAAATAACTATTTCTCAGAGTTCCATCGCTGAGAAAATTGCTCCTAAAATAACAATGTTCTCGCCCATTCATTCTCGAAACCATGATTCATGTTTTTGAAAATTGCCGTTTGGGAGAAATCTCGTTTGTTGTTGTATAACTCGGACGAAACCAGTCTTTGAAAAGGCCTCATTAGAACCGTCGTTTTTCACGGGGAGAAAAATAGAAGATACGAACACGGGAAAAAGAGATAATCGTGTA
Source organism: Tetragnatha versicolor (assembly GCA_024610705.1). NCBI lineage: Eukaryota > Metazoa > Arthropoda > Arachnida > Araneae > Tetragnathidae > Tetragnatha > Tetragnatha versicolor. Next base: position 10,139,062 of record JANDEH010000007.1, read on the forward strand.
ATAGCTTAGAAATTGGATAACGATTTATACCTCCCCTGCCTTACTCTATCAAAAAATATGTTTATATTTATGTGCATTTTCTACCCCTCAAATTGGTATACGACTGTTGTTTAGTCGGAAATCTCGATTATATCAATATGTCACGAAGCAATATTTCAGGCTATGAAGTTTACAACGATATAGAAATCATTCTACCTACAACCCTCGGGTGTTACGTTGTTCTTAACCTTAACTCTGAAATAGAAATGCAAATTAAGATTATTATTACTTTGTAGTTTTAAGAGATACTTTTGGCAAGTTTTTGTAAATTTTCAAATTATATCTTTTATGTTTGTGAATGTATTCTTAATCTCACTTTACTCTAAAATGGAGGTGGGTTGTTTCCAAAAGTAATGAAACACTAAATACTTTTACACGAGCGCTGTTTTGGAACTAAGGGTTAGAGTTTTAAGAAAGTACGATGTATAAATCATCTTGAAAACTAACGGAATGTAAAATTTTGATGGTGATTTAATAATTATAGCATGTGTGATATGTGATACTAAACCTGAAGTCACTTTTGATAATTATTTAACATCAACTGAACTTCTCTATAAATTAAGTTGTTTAAATAATATAAATTCATTCTCATAACTTGTCGGGCATTTCAAATAATTAAACAGGGTGAATTTTCATTAAATTTTTACGAAGTATTCCGGTTTAAATTAATTTAATTATTATTTATGATTTCATTTAATTAAAGATGAACTTCAGATCCATAAGGTTCTATATATCTAGTTTCTCCAGAAGAGAAGAAAAACTATAACTGTTTTATTTCTAATTTTTGAAATAATCATTTCAATGAACTGTTTTTAATTTAAGTAATTTCAACTCGTATAACGTTAAAAATTCGAATTAAATACTGTAAAACCTCTTTATGTCGAATTTCGATACCTTGGAATACCTTTATTACTTAAAAAACATTTCATTGAAATAATTTACTAATTATTTATTTTTTACAACAGAATACCCAAAACAGATGGAATATACAAATAAAATACATACCACACATATATCCCAAATTATTAGTTAGTTGACACTTCCCAAAGGGGCAATCACCCGTCCATGGGGTCTCGGAATATCTAAAAAAATAAAATGGGACAAAACACAAAAAAAAGATGGTGGATGAGAGAAAAAAGAAAAAAGAACCATAAATAAATAAGATATATAAAAATGTAAATATAAATAATAATGGATTGACTGGAAAATAATTACTAGTTTAAGATAGAATGGATAGAATATGTTAAACCTGACAAATTAAAATAGAGACTTGATGTTGTTATATCCAAGATAAATGAAATGTAGAGCTTTTTAAAATGGTTAATGTTAGTTTCTGATTGTATTTCATTAGACAGGTTGTTAAAAAAAGTAACGAGATATACTGAAAATGTTTTTCAGAGATTTCTTTGTGAGGGATAGGCAAGTGATAATATATATGAATACGAAGATAGTATGAAATATTTTCTTTTTTTGTGGCCCAGTCAGGGAATTTCTTCAAAAACATGAGACTATTAAGCATAAATAACTGGCGCACAATTAAAAATTTGTTGGGAGGAAAGTAACGTAATTTTTTTTTGGGTAGAGTTAACAAGGGTTTGACGTTTGAAATATAGTCCCCACCCCAAATCAATATACCATATTAAATTTATATTTATAGTTAAACTCAATATCTCGGATTTATTATAGGTTTTCCTCAATTTCGTGATATCAAGGTTATGTTAATGGGGAAAACTAAGCTATAGGCACTTTTGGTTGTGAAGTACAGAATTAAATTTAATTGAGAATGAAGTTGAGTTGATAGCCATCAAAAAGTGACGTTAGAACTACTATCCCACACTGCACAATTTACAGCTTCTTTGACCTTATGAGTCTAAGTGGCCATGGTTGTACAAATTTGAAAAAAAAAAGAGAATTCACAACATGTTTCCTCTTGTATCCTTTTGAGAACCAATAACAGGTTTTTATGTGAAAGTAAAACATCCAATTTCTAGGCTTATAATAATAATGGCTTGACTGGAAAATAATTACTAGTTTAAGATAGAATGAATAAAATATGTTAAACCTGACAAATTATAATATATACTTCATATAACCTCTTCATATAAGCTTCTTCATATATTTCACCAACGCTTTGTTTTACCTACAGGGTGTTTCAGATAAGTGTTTCATAACTTCTAAGAGGGCACGTCGGCATCCCAAACAACCTATAGGGGTTTTCATAAGTGGGCAAGGAAAGTTGTAAAATCCCTAGTAGAAATTGACACGCATAACCTTTCAAAATTGGCTTAAACCAGCAAAATCTTTCGATTTTGGTACTTATTTTATAAAAACCAAGTTAGCAACTGAAATTTTTCTGCTCTTAAATTTATTTTATGAAATAAATGCCTGAATCGATGGTTTTATTTCTATCTTAAAAGGTTAATTGTCAATTTCCACTGGGGATTATACTACTTATTTATAAAAACCCCTGTAGCTCCTTAGGGTTGCAATTCCGACCCCCATTCCCCCCCAGGTGATTCTGAGTCGTCTAGGTATGTCCTACCCCTTCTATAAGTTATTAAACACTTTATCTGAAATTCCCTGCATATTACCTCCAAGAAGATAATACTTTCTTCTATTCCATCTTCTTTAGCCAGTCATTTCTTTTGTTTTCCTCCTTGAAGTGATCGTAATCCTTTGGAGCTGGGGTGTTTGGGTGACTGGGATACGTCGATCCAAAAGGTTCTCAGTAATTTGTCAAGAGATTTTGCAAACGCCATTGCACATCCTTCCCCCTTAGACATTCGAGACACTTTTGTCTGGGAAGTTTTCCTTTGATTCTATCTCGAGTTTGATTTTCGTTTCTTTGTATGATAACATGATTCGTTGTATGGATTCGATCTTCTTGGTCCCATAAAACTATCTTAAATATTTGTTTAACTGACCGTATGATTGTTTATTCCAACGGAAAGTAAAATTTTTTATAATGAATATCAAAAGTATTGATAGCTTGATTAGAGCTTAAATTTATCTACATTCGATGATTTTTCACTGGTTAGTGTTGATAACTAAAGGGAAAAGTAAAAGGAAATTTATGAAAAAAAAACATTTAACGCTCGAAGAGAATGAAATTCCAATTTTAGTTTTCGGTAACCTCTTTTCGAACCCAAATACCATTGCTGTAAGATATTAATGAAGAAATATAAATCCTTAACAGATGCAACGGGATTTTGGATAACCCCGTTGGTTTTTAACCAAAAAAAACGCCTATGGTTTTTTTGTTAAAATTAACTCTTATTACATTCTGGCAACCAAACTCAAATGGGTCGACAGATTTTTTGTCTCATTTTCCTTTGTGACACGTAGTTAGAATAAAAAAAAAGTTTAATTAGAAGGACAAACTGTTTCTTTCCACTCGTCATTTGTAAGTTTTAATTTGTTTTCTTTTCTTTGTAACATTTGTTTCCAAAATATCTCGAAAAAATGTCTTATTTTTTTGTGCAATTTCTTTTATGATGGCTGTTAACTATTCAAAGAGCTGTGGTGAAATTTTTTGTAATATAGGATGAAGATTATCCAAAACATTGTTTTATTTTTAGTCGATACATTAATATTTCCTCTTTGTCCAAAGAAATGAAATACGTATTTTATTATAAATGTCTAGCTAGCGTAGAAACAAAATATGTGCACAATATCTGTAACAACCTAACAGTGTCTTAAAACTTTTGCTTATCAAATTCCAAGACAGCTAAACTGATCAAAATTTTAGGAAGTATTTTATAAACTAGGGAATAAAAATGTTAAAATTCCTTAACTATCACGGTACATAAAGGAAAATGGTTATTCTTCAAACCGTCCATCAAAGTATTCATTTTTGCCTCTCTCACAGTTTTATAACAGGTATAGCTTCAAGAGTTTTCGCATACTTTTGGCTGTTACTTCAAAGTGTCTGAACTCAAATTTCGTTTTTTTGTAGCTGTAAAAAATTTTACATTTTGAAGATACTTTAATACTTAAGTAAGAAATTGTATTACAAAATAATCCCTTAATTCTGTAAATGTTTTACTATGCGAGTGAATTACATTAAGGATGGCGGTATTAATTTTTTATTTTTAATTCAATTAGTTTGTTTTTAATTGTTAAATGAAGTATTATAACAACAACAAACATACAATTATAATCCAACCTCCCTTAAAAATGAAATATTCAACATTTCCTTGAGTTTTTTACATGTGAAAAGTATTTACGTATTGGAATTTATAATTAATAAAAATGTGAGTGAATTAAAATTTTTGAATTAATTGAGTTCCGAAAAAAGAGATTTAAAGGATAGCTCGCTGAATACATTTTAGAGATTTATCTGTAAGTAAATTCGAATTTCAGAAAATATTGAAGATAATCTGTGTGTGTGTTTGTTTTTTTATTACGTTTCATTTATACTTAACACTGTATTTAAAATATTTTTCTGGCTGCATAAATTTGAAAATAAAAATTCTGAATATTCTTTTTTATTGCATTTAACAATTTCTGAGAAAGTGCATGTCCCAGATTTCGCCAGTTAGTCTAAATTTAGTACTTAAATCAGATTGTATTTATTTTAACATTCAATTTTTAACTGATTTTTGAACTCATTAAAATATGAAGTGTCATTATGTCAGTATTGCTACAAAAATAAAGGAAACAATGTTACGTTTTAAATTTATATTTTATGATTTTCTGAGATAGCTCTTATTTTCTGATTCTTCCGGGATTTTCAAACTAAAAGGAAATTTTAAGTTCATACAACCTGATGGATGCTCCTTTGCTTATTTACTTAGAAATGTATTAAGAATTTCAATGCTCTCGTTAAAATAAAACTATATGTGTTTTGTGCACGTGTTTCTTAAGTCAGATATTCACCTGTGAGAACGCCTCAAATCTTACAGAAATCAAGAAAAACCTATAAAAAATAGGTGTGTCTTGATTTCTGTAAGATTTGAGGCTTTCTTAAGCACTGAGAGAAATGACACTTTAAAATCTGAGTAAATGGCCGATTTCATTACAAATATGACGACCTGATTCTTTCAATATTAAAACATATCTGAAATAATCAGTTTCAAATCTGAGTAAAAATGGGTGAGTACCGATTGCCACCTCTAAAATATTTTTATTTGGTATTTGGAAGTTCCACTTTTTGTAATCAATGGGCAATAACACTATTTATTTCTTATTTTTTTATTCGATAGAGGTACCCAAGAGCGGAATAAACACGCAAATTTTTTTTAATTACGATGATTATTTTGTTATGTAATTTCAAAGTTCGACTTTAAAAAAGGGCGTTAAATCGTCCAATTTCCCAATGTGACGTACTTTTACCCTATACATTGATTTTAAACAATGCTATTAATTGTTTAAACCAGTGGTGCCCAACCTATGGCCCGGGGGCCAAATGTGGCCCGCTAGGCTGATCCATGTGGCCCACGGACTCCTTCAATCTTGAAAACAAAGTATTAGTTAGCAATTTAAATTCAGTTTATAAAAATCTATTTAGAACCAAACTTCGAAAAGATGTCCGATCGTAAAAAGTTAAAGATTCACTCGGAATGCAGAAACTTTAAAGAAAAGTAGACAAATTCATATTTTTTCATTCAGCGAGAAAATAAACCGTTGTGTATTATTTGTAAGGAGACTGGCAGTGTTTAAAGAACATAATAACAAGATACATTACGAAACGAAACATATCGCACCCTTGCTACTAAAGTGCCCCAACTCAAAAATTGTAATTTTTGAGTTATGACCGCCATTAGGCGTAGTTTTTACATCTCTACCAATCTTCAAAAGAGCCAGAAGTTGCATTGAAAAATCAGCCGCCAGATCGCAGTTATGGCGTTTTGTTGTAATCAAGATGGCCATGATTCCTTCTACTGAAATGCCACATCTTGAGTTGTCGTCCAGCCGTCGTTGAGTATGAACTACTAGAACAATGGCTAACGATCATAGTTTGAGATGTATCGTTTTTCTTATTGACAAATTCAAAAATACTAAAATGTGCCTAGTCAGTTTTTTGCAATTTCCGGAAAACATAGTTTTTGAGTTGTGGCACTTTAGTTTAGCAAGGGTGCGATATAATCATCTTATTTCAGTTTTAAGGATAAGTGTTACAAATTTGGAGCCAAATTTACAAGAACTACTTAGTATCCTCCAAACAGTTGCTTCCGTCTCATTGAAAACGGGTGTGTAATTTTTCTTCATGTTAAGAAAATAAATCCTTAAAAGTGTTTTATGTGGCCCGCGAGATAAATCTTCAAAAGCAAATTGGCCCTCGGGAAAAAAAGGTTTGGCACCACTGGTTTAAACAAATCAAAGTCATTGTTGGGTTTCACGTTAAAGTCTGTATGAGTCAGTTGTGACGTACTTTTACCCTAAACAAAGACAAAGGGCTTGGCGATTTTAATTTTAAATATTTAATTAACTAAATTTTTTTGAATCTTTTCATGTGGATTTTTGGATTTAGATCTATTTCCTTTACTGGAAAAATGCATTTTTTCTGTTTTCAAAAAATGATGGTATTGCCCATTCAAACACCCAATTAAAAACTCTGCGATACTATATTAGTCGATCGAAGGGGAAAATATTACTACTAAGGGGATATATAGTCCAATACTCTGAAACTTGTCGCTTTTACTCATAAATGTGCGTTATTTTTGAGACACTGCATATTTTCAAGAAATGAGTTATTGCATGTTTTACACTCGAGTAAATTTTAATCGGAGTCAGTTTGGCTACGTGACGTACTCAAATTAGAGGATTTCTTAACTCAGTTTCGAAAATGTCGATTTAAGAGTGTGAATCTCGGTCTTAATTAATAGAAAATTAGAGGCGCTTTTACAAAAACACTTCCCAGAATTAATTTGGCACATACATACAAATTATTGAAGACATTTACTTAACATCGTGAAACTGTTTTTTTACGAATGATAAGATGTTTTCAACCATAATGGTTTTAAAATTAAACGATTAACTGATTAATTGATATCTTGTAGTTTTTTTTTCAATCTTCTCATTTGTTATATTGGATAAATTGAATAAGGATATAATGTATTACATGGGTTGTTTGTTATACTATAGCTTTAATGAAGCCATACTCAAGCTCAGAGTTGTTCTTTTTTCCGTCCTGAGGGGACCAACGTCCCTGATAAAGTACCTTTCACCCCCAGATCATTAACAACCCTCCTAGCAAATTGGAAAACTCTATTCACTTCAATCCAAGAATCCAGAAACTGCCTTCTTCGGAAATTTCCGTCCCAAAAATTCCATACATACCCTCCCTCCCTCCAATTATTTGTTGTCATTGTTGCTGCTTTAGCCTCTAATTACTCTTTACCAGATAAAACCCCTTTTGAAGAGAGGAGAACCGGAGGAAAAATATGGTAACCGAGATTGTGTGCTCCATTAAATTAGACCGACCGGCTCAGACTGCTTTCTCTTTTTGAGGCATTGATTTTTGTGTTGGTGCAATTCGGTTCCTTTGAGGCTGACATCGGTAATTACTTCCTTTTATTCTAATGCCGAGAAGGGGGGAGAGTATTTTTGACAGAAGCGATGCTCGTTTGGTGTTTTGAGGGTTATTCATTGCGGTGCCATTTGAAGCCTCCGCTGTTTTAAGATGTGTTGTAGTCGCGTGTTTAGGAAATGCTTTGTGATGGGTTAGCATTGTGTGGCGAGTTAGTATTTATGAGGTGAGCTCACAAAGTAAGGTCTACCTCTTTAGTTCCTCTCAAAGAATCCCCCTCTAAGTTTTCTTCAAAACATTCTTACATCTCAAGCAAATCTTTTCTCATCGACACTTATTTTTGGAAATAATTATTTAGATGAAAATTTCAAACTTAGGTTTTATTCAGCTATACTGTGATTTCTTGTTGGTGGAAATATTTTGGATTTTTGAGACACGCTGATCAAAAGTTCTTTTAGGAGAATGTTCTGTCGCGCTTGGGATTGTAGAAAGCTGAATCAGAAGATTAACTATTATACAACTTTGTTTATTGGGGTGAACATGACAAACAGTAAAACAGTAAACATAAGAAGCGGAAAAAATGATAACATAAACTGAACATAGTTGCGGTTAAAGTTACAGTTAGATTTTCGATTGCCATTAAATCTTAAATATCACAAAAAGTTGATGTTTAGTAATTAAATTTAAAAGTAATAAGAATGCCTATTTAAGATTTTAAATACTTTTCTCTTGTCAAATTCAGAATTCTTTCAATTCAGAAACTCTTAGGAAACAATAAATAAACCACCACATGCCTATTAGATTGTGTTATAAAAATAATTTTCAACATAGATATATTTCAAAAGGGATAAAAAAAACAACGCCAAAACAACACAATAAATTTAAAAGTTAAAAACTGACGATGTTTCGGCGGTATAAGATCACCGCCTTCATCAGAGCTAAAAAGTAAATACAACACGGAAAACACCTGACAACCAGACCAACGAAAAAGCAGAAAAAGTTACAGTTAGTATAAAAGTAGTATATTTACTGTATAGATATATTTGTAGCATTTTATTTTCAGCTATTTTCAAAACGATAAATTTGGAATTCATAAGATATTCTTAAAATAAACCATAAATTACCAACAAGGAAAACATAATATTCAATTAGAGTAGTATAATACAAATCGAAACATATGTGGCTCATTCCATGCCAAGTCGACAAAATAAAAATAATCGCCGTGCCTTTAGGTCATGGATTTTTTTTCAAAATTTTTCTATAGATAGATCTGTATGAGAAATATCACCACATGTTTTTTCAGAATTAGTACTCAAAAAGGGACCCCAGGAAAAATTTCTGAAAATTTGACATTTTCCTCCATTTTTTGATTGATGAGTTACAAAAAGTGACGTTTCTCAACTTATTTTCAAGCAAATGAGCTGATTCTGGTGCTAAATTAAAGCTTACACTCTACTTTTTCTATTAAAATATAAAAGTCCATAATTGTTTTAATTATATTTCTATTATTTTTCGAAAAATCGCTATTTTCGAAAAAATTGAATAACTTCGAGTAATCTTAAAAGATACACTTCAAAGTTTTACCCAAGAATCATCTTGACACATAATTTCCATAGCATAAAAATTGGGATGGTGTCTTGGGTTAATGAAAAATAAATGATTTTTTCTAAAATTCGTTAAGTGGCCAATGCAGCTTTGTAACTTTCTTCGCGAGCTTGGCTTTGTGAGGTTTCGAAAGGTTAAGCAGTTAACAGAGATTGATTAACAACAACAAGCAGGGGGCAATAGCTCCCTATTAAAAAAATAATTTTGAATCCTTTTTATTTTCACGAAACCCATCTTACGAATATTGAAAATACCCGTCTACAAATTCTTAACAAAACCTTCAACGCCATCTTGGATTTTTCACATCCTCAGTCAGAACTGCTTACACAATATTACATTAGCTTTCAATGACAAACAGCTCCAACATGAAAAAAAACCCTGAAAAGCAACTGAATTCACCAAATGATTAATGACAAAGGAATAAACCAGGGCCTTTTAAAAAGATTCACGGATAACATCTTGTTTTATTTTAATCCTTCTTTGCTGACCTCTACACTCGTGCCGAATCTCTGCTCGTTTATCATCGAAACAATTGTGCTCTGTAAATCGTCGGTTAACATACTAACTTTTCGGTGAACAAACGCTTAATTGCTTTTCCTATATAGAAGTTTCTTTTTGCCCAGTGTCAATGTACATGATGAGTATTTAGTTCTTTTGTGTTTAAAAGACAGAAGTTATGATGTTTCGATATAGTTTATTCTATTGGGCGTAGCTAAATTCTTTATCTCGTGAATGTAATATAAAAAAGTTTGTTTTAATCTATCTTTTTATCTTCCAAATTTTAAATTAATTGATAACTTTCACCAGCATGACATTTATCTTTATGAATGAAGTTTATATAACAATAACTCTTTTAGTTTATAAAGTACTAAGTCTTTATAACTTACTACTTAGAAACTCAACATTAAACATAAAAAATTGTAACTGGTGTGAAGTTTTGCAGTTAGTTACTCTCGAATAGAGATATTAAATATTAATTTAGGGTGATTCTGAAACTTACAGTAGAACTTTTGAGGAAGGGAGTAAAGGAATGACGTAATGAAATTATTTTCCTACAGTATCAATTCATTCCACCCTTTAAAAGTCTTTATATAAAGTTTTGAGTCATTTTACTCCATGGATCTTGCTTTATATTTTTTAAAGTTTCAATTATATAATAATCATTCATCATCCATTAGTTAAATTTTACCAAGTGTAGTTAAATTCTTAACAATCATGAATGTTGTATTATAAACAGTATATAGTAACCTTTTCTTCTAAATTTTAATTAATCGTTAATTTCATCAGCATGACATTTTCTTTATGAATAAAGTTTTTTTACAAGTTTGTTTTCAAGTAGTATTAAATATTCACACTAACACATACACCATTGAAAAATAAAACAAATACACAGAAAATAATTTTGTGATATCAGAAGAGCATAAAGCTCGTCCTTTGTACCTAAAAGCAGTACTGAAACATTAAAGTGTTTGATTTCCCTCTCACTTTTATAAAATTAGCTTGCATTAAGTCAAGTGTGTTTATTCTAATAAAGTTTAGAATTGCTGTTCTCAAATGATCAAAACCCATCACCCAGAACAAAAAAAAGAATCTAGTTTCTCTTAAATTGAACTGCATAAATATTTAATGTATCTCTTCCACGAACCTGAAGCTGGGGTCAATAAAACGTTTATTTAACCCCCTTTTCTTAAAAAAGAGCAGCAAGGATGCTCACAGAGGCGTTAAAATGGAACTTTTGGAGATAACCTGTTTACTGCCGTTCCTGTAAAGTTACTTTTTCTCAACACCCGAGTGACTACTGAGAAGCTGATTTCACAGGCGACTTGCCTCCGCATTCGATATTCTTCAGTAATTGCTTTTCGATGTGGAACCCCTCGTTTTTACACTTCTGTTCGGAATACGATTTGTCAGACTTGTGTGTGGTGTAGAGAATGGATAGAAAGGTGGTTTCAACAGGAATTTCGTAATAAAGGGTGATTCGAAAAAATTATACTTGGGCAAACCATAGAAATACTAGGAGTAACTGGATAGACTGCTCAACAGTAGAAAAATGCCGCCGTTGCCAGATCGTTGGGCGGAGGAAACTACGCCGTTTGCCGTAGCGCTTCATGTTGTATTCCGATTAAAAAATAGAAAAAAGGTTTCCATAGCATTTTAAGTTTAAAAAATTGGATTGTTTAAGCAATTTAGTTCTTATTTAAGATACTGCACTGGTTAATAATGGTCCTTTTCTTTCTGATTATTAATAAAACTCTACACGAGTGTTTGTAGGGTGACGCGACGGTTTAAGAAAGCTGTCTAAAACAGTGGGAATGGAGAATAGTAAACATTTAATTTATTTCTATTTTGAAAATTTAGGGGGAAATATTTAAAAGCTCAAAATCTATTAAAATTATAAGTATAAATATTGCTTCAAATTTAGATGCATTAAATACACCTACATTGAAAGCAGAATAACTTATAAATTTTTCATTGAAATGTTTAAAAAATTAATAGTATAATACAGTCGAATCCGCTTAATGTGATCGCATTTGTCCGATATTAAACTGATAACATTATCCGATTGATAACAATAAGCGATTTCCTATAAAAAAGTAGCAAACAGTGTAACTAGATTATTTGCTTAATATTAAAATTATGTAACCCCTAATTAATGTTTTCAAAACAATTTTACACTATATATGTACTTGGTAACTTAAAAATTTTAGGGTAAAATATAAGAGTAATCCAAGTAGTCCAATTAATAAAAAAAATAATCGCTTACTTTGTATTTTCATTTATGTTAACACTACACCTATGCGATGCGATTCCGCCAGTGGCGTATATAAGGGGGGGGCCGAGGGGGCCCTGGCCCCCCCCGAAATCCGGACTTGGTGTACCAAAACAAGCTAAAACCCTGTTTTTTAGGGACAAATTTCCACAAATTTTCTGGGGGGGACCCCCAAACCCCCCTTTCTGATTGGAATTTTATTATTGCAATTATTTTTATAATAAGTTCATCGAAATCCTAATCCTACTTATAAATATATGTCCAAAATTAGGACTAGGTGTACCAAAACCAAGTAGAAATCCTGTTTTTAGGGTCAAATTTCCAAAATTTTCTGAGGGAGGACCCCCAGATCCCCTTTTCTACTTGGAACTCTATTATTTACAACTATGTTTATATTAAGTTTACCCAAATGCAAATCCTATCTAAAAATAGAAATAAAAAATTCTGACTAGGTGTACCAAAACAAGTTAAAAACCAATTTTTAAGAGTCAAATTTTCAAAAATTTTCTGGGGGAGGACCCCCAGCAGACCCCCCTTTGGTACTTTGAACAAAATTACTCACAACTCTTTTTACATAATAAGTTCTTTTAGATGTAAATTTTCACAAACAAATTTTAAAAGTTACATTGGACGTAATAAATTTGCTTGGGAGGGGGTGAAAAATATTTTGGGCCCCTCCCGAAATAAATTCTTATATACGCCACTGGATTCCGCTCATAATTTGTTTTCTTTCAACTTCCATGCAAGATGTAATTTTCAAAATTTTATATAGAAAAGGCTCAGAAACATAAATAACCACAGAAATAATAAGAAAAAACAAGAAACTTAAGAATAACAAACAAGAAAAAATTTCAAAAATCTCTTATCATCTGCAAGGCGCCTATGGTGATACCCAATGACAAGCATGGATTCGCCCCCACCCTTTTCTTTCAATGTATGAGGTCGGATAACATCAAATGTTTTATTTTTCTAACATTCAAAGAAAAGAAACATAACAGTGCAACTGAGTTTCAGAAAAAAGAAATTGACCTCCAAAACGAAACTCGAAAGCGGGCGTTTTTTAGGGGATATGGACAAATTTTGATAACATTAAGCGGCGTGTTGATCCATAGTTGATCACAATAAACGATTCATTTTACATTAAGTTAAATAAGAATGATCGGGACCTGTTGATTTCGATAACATTATCCGATTGATAACATTAACCGTGATCACATTAAGCGGACTCGACTGTATAAAATATTATTTCTGCTTAATCCAAATTAACATTTTACCATAACTAATTCTTCAGCATCCTTCGAGCTTTGTAAAGATGATCATATATATTTTTTATTACAATTTAATTTATTGATAAATACACCAGAGAGAAAGCAAAATAACAGTAAAACAAAATATCTTTATTTCTGACAATACAAATTTACATTTTACCACAACTAATTTTTCAGCATCAATCGAGCTTTGCAAGATGAACATATATTTATTGTTTAACATTTAATTTATTGATAAATACACCTACATAGAGAGCAAATAATAGAGTAAAACAAAATATCTTTATTTCTGACTAATACAAATTCACAACTAATATTTTTAGCATCACTTGAGCTGTTTAAATGAACATATATTTTTGATAACATTTAATTTATAGGGGAGAGTGTTGTACCTACGGACGGTTGTACCTTCAGCCACCTCATTTTAAAATTCGGGAAAAAATGTAAATTTGAATTTGTGGTCGATTTTGAATGTAAACAGATGCTATCTAGTTGCTAACGTGAAATCAGCTGTTTAAAATATTATTTAAATTTTCTATAATAAAAATACTGTTTTTAGGTGCTCAAAGTTTTTTTTAGTGCATCACTACATTAATTATTTTCTTCCTCTATGATTATGATATGATAAAATGGGATATATGGGGGGAATCCCCGAGATCTTGACTTTTTAGTTTTGATATTAGAAATCGTCAGATCTCAATTATTTTATCTTTTATAGAACTTTGAATGCAAAAACACCTGATGCTGTACCTTCGGACACCATAAGTGTTGTACCTATGGACACGTTCTTGTGGGTGTCTGTAGCTAATCGGCGTTTTAGAATCAGGTTTCATTTAACTGAATACATTTTAATAAATGTTAAACGAATTCTAAATGGTAATCTATTTGTCAGTGATTATTTTCAAGTGAATTTTAGATGAAAAATCAAATATTTTGTGATCTAAACTATTTTTTTAAATTTATGATTCTACTTGGAATTTAATGTAAAATATGGTGTAAAATCCTAAGCACCCTATCGCATTTAAGTATGATGATTAAAAAAACTTAAAATTTCCACTTAAGAAGATTTACCACCAAATTATTATTGTTATTACCACCAAATGCTTGCACAACTAAGTGTCGATCGAATTGGGTTTTTTGGATCAGTGAAGTTGTCAAATCAATCAGCATGATTGATGAAGCTATTACCTTAAATTCTGATCTGAAAATACCATGTGATTTTTGTGTTTTTGGTAAAAAATCAAGACTTTTATCATTCAACTTCGTTTTAATGATCATTTACGATCTAAAACTACATTACTTTAAAAAATCTATTTTCAATTTTAAAAAGGCTTGAAATAGGTTATTAAAAGGTAATTCATCAATAAAAATGTTCATTCTTAGCTTTTTTCAACTAAAACTTCCCTTTTTAAGGGTGTCCACAGGTACAACTGGGTCTGTCCATAGGTACAACAGGTTGTTGTACCTTTGGACACAAATTTTTCCAAGTTATTATAAATTATTAAAAATCCAATTTTCAAGATTTTGACTAATAAAAAATATATCTCTACTCACAAAGGTTAGGACTATAGGTTGGGCACTTTAAATGGTCAAAATGTGATTTTACCTGTCTTAGAAAAATACAAACGTGATTTTTGTCCATAGGTACAACACTCTCCCCTATAGCTTGTTATAACAATATCAGTATTAAAATTATTGGGATTAACTTTGAGGTGGTAGAGAATTTTTAAAAAAACTGAAATACTTTCCTAAGGGGACATCCGTAAATTACGTGAGGTCAGAAAAGGGGGGAGGGGTTAGGAAAAATCTCACCAAGGAGTGAGGGGGGTCGATTAAAATATCACGTTAACTTTTAATTTAGCAACTATAAGATTTTTTAAAGTATAGTATGAGAAAGGAATACACACAGATAAGATACAGTGATGATTTTTAGGTTTAATACCTTCTTTCTCAGTTTGAACGAACCATTAATTTTTAAATAGTTTTGAGTGATTTTTATAATAACATAATAACATTTTTATAATAACATCTCCTGGTAGCAGCACCTGGTCGTAGCTGGTAATCATCGCACATCGATCGAGAGCTCTCGTGTTGACCTAGCGATCAAAAGATAAACATCGCTCGCCCCTGAACAAACTCATGTATTCCCGCGCGCGCTCTGGCAACGCGGGGAATGTTAACTGCCACAACCGCGCGTTTTATGGCGCTCTGTTGATCTTCATTTCCCTTGCATCATAAACGAGCCTTTAATCGTATGGCGAGGAAAAAATTTACGACGCTCCTTCGGTTGTAGGCTTACCGAGCAATAAATAGATCTTGGTTTAATTTGTTGTAAAATGAGGAGATATTGATATGTTTAAGTGGTTTTGGTATTGAGTGTGACTTTAGTTTACGATGTTTCGTTTGGAGCAGGAATTCCTAAAGGGGTCGGTATCGACCTCCATAGGTCGATCGGGGTCTTCACTGTAAAAAAAAAACTGTAGAAAAACAGAAATTTTCAATAACAGTGACTTTATGTTTACAGAGATATTCTGTCATGTAACATTCCCACCGCACTTCTATTTATTTTATGTAAAAAAACAGCTTTCATCTAGTTTTTTAGCTTATCTGTACTTTAACAGAAACTTACTGCATCGAAAACCAATACAGCTATTGGCAACACTACACTGAATCTTCTTTGGTTCAGTGGTAGCGTGCGTGCTTAGCATGCGGTAGGTCGTGGGTTCTATCCCCGGATATTAATTAATTATAATTATAAAAAAACTCTACTAAA
The DNA here is from genome assembly GCA_024610705.1 of Tetragnatha versicolor. Lineage (NCBI taxonomy): Eukaryota > Metazoa > Arthropoda > Arachnida > Araneae > Tetragnathidae > Tetragnatha > Tetragnatha versicolor. The sequence goes on from JANDEH010000007.1 coordinate 10,154,988, forward strand.
ATAAGTGCATGCGCACAAGCAGAAAATTAATGAGAGGCAACAGAAAAATCTTTTTTAATAATAAGGGAAGAACTTAGAGATACTGCCTTGTTACAGTGAAAAAAATATCTTATTGACCTTCAAAATAAACACATTTAACTGACAGGTGGAAAATTTTGGATCATCCTTACTTTTTGAAAGAATGAATAGCTTGCGATGATGGTCAGTAGGAAAAAAAATAGATTGGGAACAAAACCTTTTTCATCGTTTATCATCACCCTCCACAAAATTAAGAGGAACAACCAGTCGCTACAATATTATACTACGTCAAAGATTTTCTGTCGGACTGTACTTTTGATTTATTTATTACCTTGTTTTGAGCACTGTAAATAACTGGACCTGATGCCTGAACACAAAAACCAAGATCAAACGAGGTAATTCTGTGCTGTGCTTTTTTCAAAGCAAAAGAAAAAAAAATGGTATTTGAAATCAAATTATAAAAGCGAAAAAAAAATACACAGCGTGTATTTCTGTTAATAAGTCAATAATCTATAACTTATTCCCCAGAATCTGCACAGAACAGTAAAATATAGTATTTCTCGTTTTCAAACAGTGAATTTGCGGTTTCCTTAATCCTGAGTCCTCTTTATACACCCTGGGAGCACAATCGCTCCTTCGAACTCTTGAAAAATTCAACTCATGTGGGAATTCCAAGAATTCCTAGCTCATGAAAATAACACTCTCATGGGTGGGAACGAATAAGCGACGAGGATTCGTTCTTGCTGACTGGAGAGTTAGTTCATCCCAGCTCTTGAGCAGTTGAATTCCCAGCAGAGGACTCTTCCTAAGTGTGCACTCTTTCGGAAAGTTTAGAGATAAAGAAACCATACATTGCCTTACACCACCTAAAAGTGAAACTATTGTTTTAAGAATTATGGAAATCTATGCATTTTAGTTGTGAGTAAGAAAAAAGGATGTCTATTTCTAGAATTAGTTGTATGCTTATCGTGTGTGATAGTAGTCCTGACTTCACTTTTGATCAATCAACAACTCAACTTCTCTCTCTGAAATAAAATAAATCCCCTACCTCACAACCAAAGGTCTTATCACTTAGTTTCTCCAGGAATGGGGGAAAACTAAAAAAAATTTTAGGTTTCAATTTAAATTTAGAAGTAAACATTTAATGTATACTTTTCTGAAAATAATATATGTAATTTTAAACTTTTATGTAACTACACTCATTGCCATAAAAAATAGCGCACCAAGACGAAAAAGAGATATCAAAGTCAAATTTATTTCCATGATTACCCATAGTATGAAAGTTGGTTGATAAAAAATTCAGACTTCCTTGAAGTTCGGGGGCCGAGAAAATAAGTAAAAAGTGTTGACTCCATATTAGGTGTCCATAACCGCCGCCACACCCCTTGGTATTGTGCATACCTACCCCGTTGCATACCAGGGTAGATACTTTCTCCTCATTTACCGGACTTTTTTTGTGGGCGTCGGTTCTACAGACAAGAAGGACGGGGTAAAAATGCAACCAAGGGGGGTAAGAAGAACTCTTGGACATTGCATACAACATGTGATTGGGCATTTTTATCTTGAAACTTGTCCGCAAGACTCTGCTGAAGGTAAAGATGGACAACCGGCTGCAAAAACTCAATGACGCAGCTCTGGTTGGTAAAAGCATTGGTAAATCATACTCAAGAGTTGCAAAAATGGAATCCAACCTCATATCCAACCGTAGTGGGGCTGCAAACTGAAGCGGGGTTCTCTTCTTACTACAATGTCATGAAATTGGAATTTTCATTTCCTTATTTGGTGCACTATTGGAAACAGAAAGGTCCATTTTCCACCCCTAGTTTTATAGACAAAGATGTAAGAAGCTATGCAGACCGAATGGACAATCCGCAGTACTGCAAACGACATCCATCCCACTGCCGCATGTGCTCAGTATGATCTATCGGTACATTGACCAACCAGAGTTGCATCATTGAGGTTTTTCAGCCGGTTGTCCGTCCTTACCTTAAGACCTGTCCTGCGGACAAGTTTCATCATAAAAATGCACAACCACTTGTTATATGTGATGTCCAAGCGTTCTTCTTTCCCCCTAGGTTGCATTATTACCCCGTCCTTCCCGTTCTCTAGATCCGACGCCCACAAAACAAGTCCGGTCAATGAAGAGAAAGTATCTAGCCTGGTATCCAACGTCCGTTGGTGGACCAGATGAAATTTGGCTACGTGGAGACGCACCAGGGTCCGCCTTTTCCCAACAGTTCATTTAAAGCCTCTTTCACACAATACCAAGGGGTTTGGCGGCGGTTATGGACACCTATGGAGTCAACACATTTTACTGATTTTCTCGGCACCCGATCGAACTTCAAGGAAGTCTGAATTTTTTATCAAATAACCTTCATATATGGGTAATCATGAAAATAAATTAGTCTTTGATATCTCTTTTACTTCTTGGTGCGCTATTTTTTATGGCAATGAGTGTATGAAAATTCGAAAACCTAAGCAATAGAACCTTTTGAGTTAAAAACAAATTTTGAATAATTTCAAATAATGTTATCAAGGCAGTTTTTAACTATAGGAAAGTATTAATAATGGTTAGTTTAAATGGAACTGGTTAACTTATCAATTCAATTCAAAATTACCCTACTAATATTATTTGAAATGTCTCGAAAGTTTCAAGAAAATTAAATTAAAAAATAAATAAATTCTGAGTTAAGTTGTTGTCAAGGAGCGATTAAAAACGGCTATCTTTCTCCTCTGACCTCATCAGTCCATAGTTCGACCACCACGAGAAAAAACTTTGACAGAAAAACAAAAATTTGAAAGATGTTCATATCTACAGGTTGGTCCCGAATTCGTGGTACAAACTTGGTAGGGTAGGTAGAGTACATCAAGACGAACAAGAATGTATATAATTATGGGGAGAATGTATATATTTTAAGGGGAGAAAATCAATCAATAAGAGCAACAATGAGGTATTTGCATGAGTGAGGGATTCGCTTGATTTTATACTTTTTTGATACATTATGGTCTAAAACTCCCAAGTTTCTGATTTTTAAGTTCAAAAATGTGTTTTAAATAATTTAAAATTCAATTTTATTTTTGCCAAAACGTCAGAAAAGTCACGTTATCAGAAAACGGGCTTCTATTGGATGTGACGTCACAGCGCATGAAAACCATTGTGTTTTCTGTTTTCACGTGATCAGAAAACGGGCTTCTATTGGATGTGACCTCACAGCGCATGATTTGTGATTCGAAAGTGTTTTCACGCCCAAACAAAAAATGAAATTTCAAAAATTTATATCTCAGAAACTAGGCTACTAAAATACTTGATATAAACGTCATTCTTCATGGTTTTTATCTACTACTTTAATAAAATTTTATCTCAAAACGTGAGAATACCTCATTGTTCGATTCCGGCATTTATTACATTCAATCAATTCTAATTTGTCATGTAATAATGATATTTAAATGTTTATTCTAATAAAAAAAAGACTAATAAATGAAACAGGCATGCGTTCTAGGTAGATAGACTGCTGTAGAAAGTGTCACGACGAAAACATCGTAATACTAGTCTTGTTGGTTGGTTGGTTGCTAGGAGTTATAAAGTGCAACTAAAGTCTGACCAAGGGACAATTGTAACTTAAATCTACCTTCAACGCATGCCTGATTCATTTATTTGCCTGTTTTTTATTAGAGTAAACACTTAAATCTCTCATTTTTATAGGAACAATTTGAATTAGTTGAATGTAATAAATGCCGGAATCGAACAATTGTTGATTTTATTGGCCAGATATGCGAGGGGTTTGATAATTTTTACCCCTTAAACTCCACTTGCGACCCCTAATCACACCAATTCTTGTTCGTCTTGATGTACTCTACCTACCCTACCCAGTTTGTACCACGAATTCGAGACCACCCTGTATAATGATAATCACACAGATTTGACTCATGACGTTTTTTCACCGTTTGTGAATTACTATCCTTATACAAAATTGAGGGGAATAACCAGTTTCTAATAACGATCTCCAAAATATTGTTCAGTGTCAAAAATGTTTCTCGTAGTGGTCGGACTCTATGTGACCATGAACAAAACCATCTCTGCATTTCCCCTCAACCATTTCGATCCATCTCCTCCGCTTGAAATCCCTCCAAAAAAATCTCTCCACCCTAAACAGATTGCTCCTCTCCATTATACAAATGAACGCTCTTTGTCTTCCGAAATAAATCAAGAGCAAGCGATAATAAATCAGAGCCGCCGCCTTTAAAAACTGCCCTTCTCAAATTTTTAAGGAAACTATCTCCTAATGAACTGATGGCGATGATTCTTTTAAGTGCTCCTCTCTCTCTCTCTCTCTATCAAGCTAGGGGTTCCCACGGTGCCATTTACGATGACGATACAAGTCACTGCCGTCCGAAAGGAGGGAGAAAAGGTAGTAATTGGCTGGGATTTGCGGGGAAAAAGTGGATTTTCCGGATTTCTCCGGTGATTAAACACGGCTGTTTGCGTTCCAATCATGCGTTTGAAGTGTGATTATTATCGTTATGGTGGGTGATTTCGCGGGAGAGTGAATTCCAAAACTCGCGAGTTCGTTATTTGAAGGATAAATATTTTCGTTTAAGAGCGTGTTGTTTGTATTGATGTTTTTATACTCTATTCATTTAGAATTGGCGCTTGAGAAATAGTGCTTTCCCCCACGCTAGAAGCGTAACCATAGTTACGCTCTTCGAGCAGCCAATAGTAAGCCTTCTTCGTCACTTTGACGTGATAGTTGCTATGGTTACCGATTGGTAGTGGGGGAAGGAAATATTTTCAAGCGCCAGTTCAAAATGAACAGAGTAGGAGAGAATGCAATAAATAGGGGGAACGAGGGTATTTGAATTTTTAAGGAGTTACTGAGGAGAGCATTTAGTTTGAATATTCTCTTAATACACTCGTCAGGGTTTTCAAGGTAGCCCCCCCGGGAAATCTGTTTTAAGAAGCATCAATCCCAAAATTACGGGTTTAAGTGAAATTTTCGAAAATTTCGAGTTCAACAGGAAGGCACAAAACTAGGTCCTAATTAAAAAGGTAAGTGCATTAACATCATCTTAATGAAGAATCCAGTCCCACCATCGGTTCTAAGCGTGAATACGTTTGTCTGCCTCGAGTTGAGCTCTGGCCGTCGCTAGTTCACATGAGCATAAGGATTTTTTTACTTTTGTTTTTATGATCTAAGAACTCTTTTATAGTGATTTACTCGAGTCATAAAAATACAAATTTATGATTTTTCATGATCGTGATCTCGAAATTTATCATTCGAAACCCGAAACCATACCACCGCTCGTGTAAACTAGCCAGAGCTAAACTTGAGGCAGACAAACAATAGTTACTATACGCCAATCTGAAAGAAGTTTTTCGCCCCCATAATCGAGTTGCGTTTACTTTTGCCGTAGGTAAAGCATTCTATACTATATTCATTTAGAATTGGCGATTGAGAAATAGTGCTTTCCCGCTCGCTAGAAGCGTAACCATAGCTACGCTCTTCGCACAGCCAATAGTAAGTCTTCTTGGTCACTTTGAGGAGGATAGTTGCTATGGTTACAGATCGGTGGAGGGGGAAAGAAATATTTTCAAGTGCCAGTTCAAAATGAACAGAGTATAGGCCGTTCTCTCCCTTTGGTTTATTGGGAGTGCCGTCTAAGTTTAGTTTGAAAAATACCTACAGAACAAGAATTTTTGTAAATCTGTAAATATTCCGGATTTTGGAGCATTCCGGATAAAAGGTTCGCCACCAGTGGCGAATCCAGTAGGGGGGGGCTGTGGGGCTGCAGCCCCCCCCAGGAATAAGACATTCAAGTTTTGGTAATAGCAATAAAGCCAAAAAAGGAATTTCAACACGTTGCGGACATTCGGTGGTGTTACCCAAAGGGTCTCAAAATGAATCTGAACCCTACTTTTAAGGGTAAAAATTCAAAAAAATTTTCTGGGGGAAGACCCCCAAACCCCCTCGAAATTTTGGAATCTAATAAGTACAGATTTCCTTGAAACTTTAGGGATTTACAAGGAGTCATAAATAATCTTTGATACAACCTAAAGTGTCTCACAACATGAGTTAAAATGCTACTTTTAGGGGGCAAAATTCAAAAAATTTTCAGGAATAGGAACCCCTAAGCCCCCTAGAAATTTTCCAATTCATAATACTATAAACTTTTTCCTTGAAAATTCTGCCGGCTTATAATGAGTGGTGCTCTTCGGGTGGAATCTAAAAGGCTTCAAAATGAGCTAAAACACTAATTTGAGGGGTAATTTTTCAAAATTTTTCTGGGGGGGACCCCCAGACCCCCTTTTTATATGGAGTTGACATTTTTACACAATTTTGAAATTTAGGGCACAAAAATTAAAACCTTACGAAGTCATATCACCTAAAACTTAGTAATCCTAAGATTAGACCTCAGAAAAGATGTTGAGTACCCCCCTAAACAAAAATCTGGCTACGGCACTGGCGTCATTTAGGGGGGCAGAGGGGGCAACCGCCCCCTCCAAGGTTTCTACTGTTATGTGAAAAATAGCTGCAAGTCCCTTGAAAATTCTCTAACTTCCACAAAGTGCTTTGGGTGCAACTCAAAAGGAGTTAAAACACTACTTTTGAGGGTTAAATTTCAAAAAATTTTCGAGGGGAGGACCGCCCAGCCCCCTTCTAAAATTATCATGTGTGTTATTCAGTGTTTTCCCCTTGAAATTTCTGCCGCTTACAATAAGCTTTTCCTTTTTAGTGCTCCCCAATGGTCTCAAAATGAGCTAAAACACTACTTTAAGAGGCAAATTTTCAAAATTTTTCTGGGGGTGAATCCCCAGACCCCACTTTTTTCTTGGAGTTCACACTGTCAAATTTTGACATTATATGTCATACCATTCAAATCCTACTTTTCGGAGCTCTAGCACTTAACCTATAAATGTGCCCGTTAGGGGATACCTTAAAAATGATGTTGAGGCAACCCGACGAAAAAATAGTTACAGCGTGGTCCAGACCTACTTAAAAAAATCCTTGCCCCCCCAACCAAAAACTGAAATGACGCCCATCGGCACTGGCAACCTTTGAGTTGCTTATATTAATATTTGAACAGCCCATAGTAGCAATTAAGTTATTTGTGAAACTCAGCCCCCCCAGACCAAAATCCTGGATTCGCCACTGTTCGCCACTCTTATAGTTTTCCGGGATTTTGAAATGAAGTCAGTGGCACACTTTATTGGTTCATAGTTTTTTAAGTGCACTGCAATGAACTGTGAATTTTATAGTGATGGGCCTTTCAAATGTCTAATTTGAACATTTAAACAATAATTTAATATTAACCATCTCATGTCAACATGATTAAACAAATATCAAACCCTCCTCATCAAATTACAAAGCAGTCAATCTGAAAAATCGTGACTGGAAACTCGATCCCCCGCACACGTTCCCCTCGCAGCCTTCGCAATACAAAAAAGGGGATTGAGAGCGTTAATTATTCTTCTGGACAGACAAGTAAACAGATCCCCTCTAAGACGCTCTCAACCCCCTTTTAGCGTGCGGGGGATCGAGTTTCTCCAGTCACTGTTTTTCAGATCGACTGTGCGGAGGCCCTAATACATATTTAGAATTTAAAGAGGGAATCGAAATTAAAAGAATCTAGAAAAACAAATCAAGGGAATTAGCAATTTTATTTATCCTTTATCGTTACATTAAGTTGTTTTTCTAACACGCTCCCATATTTAAGTATGCATAGAAAAGATCCATAATATAAAAATATTTAAAATATTATGTATGCAAAAGAGAGATATCTCTATAGTTGCTGGAAAACAAATTCCATGTTTTTTTAGGACCGATATTAATGTAGTATTTATCTATTTCTCCGTTGAAAATCCTAAAGATTAAGCTGTATTTCCCAAACCCAATAACAAAACTGTTTTATTCCTCTGATTCCAAGATTATTCCTCTGATTCCAAGACACCTTTATTAACCTCTTTAGAGATCAAGTAGTCCCACTTTCCTTTTGGGAAAAATTCCTTAGGTTTTTAAGCTGCGTGTATTTGCCCCAAAACACCTGCGTGGATTTGCCCCGTTTTACTTTATTTTGAAAAACAATTCTTATTATTTTTAGAGACATGTTGAGGCAATTCTTTCAAAATGAAACTGAAGTTGAATTGCTATCTTATCATTGGGCTATTTGTTTGTTATAGGGCTCCTCAAGCCCTATTTTATATAATGTTTAAGTAAAAGATCAGAAAAATTACATCTAAATGATGAAAATCAAACTTACAGCATTTTTTCAACTCATGAGTGACTTAGGGGTACGAACTTTCGTAGAACAATAGGTCACGGTACAACAAACCAACCACCTGGTTTTCAAATTTTGAATCGATCATTAACAATTAAAAATCGCGATGCGTGGTTTTGCCCCGTGCGGGTTTTTACCCCCACCTACCCTAATACATTATAAAATATTATGTGAGGCGGAAAACGAAAAGGGACCTCGTGTCAGCGTTCGTCGAAATGGAGTTAATATTTTTTCTCAATCTGTACAGATTTATGAAGATTTTAAGACCATCATCATCCTTGTAGCTCAAAAAATGACGAATCGCCAGTAATTAAAAGTTTTAATAGAATAAGTGGATTTCGCGAAAAACGACCTTAAACTTTCAAAATGCTACCCTCTCGTTATTTTTCACAGTTAAGGAATGATTCCAACAGCTAAAATTCGGTTCAAAAGGGTCCAAGGATCGATAAAATCGGGAGAAAAAAATTCGATAGTTTTGACCTTCTTCCGGTTTTTTGGCTTTTTCTCGAAATCAACTTTGCCGACAAGAGGTCCCTTTTCACTTTCCGCCTCACATATATTTATGACACAAATTAATATCATTGACAGCATCTCATCCAATTGTATGATCTAAGATATATTTCGGAATTTTTAGTTTTTAAATTGCATTTTGGAATTAAAATTCTCAAAATATTGGATAGGCTGTCGAAAAAGGACATTATGTGCTGCGCAATCATATCCAATTCTGGTATAAATATACTATTTTACAATAAATTTGATGAAAATTGCCATTTTTCGTGTCAGACGAAGTATGGATTTAGATCCAATTCTAGCGATCGTAATTTTTGAAAATTAATAAAAAAAACTAATGATAAAAAAATCTAAAAATTTGAATAAATGCGTTTTATAACCCCATCTATGATTTCCAATAATCGAAATCTTGAATTCCCACAAGTGTTGTATTCCCTATTGGCCTCTAAAGGCAACCCAAAAAATCCCTTTCCCCATACGAACACCGCAGAAATTATTCGAAGCCAATATCGGCGGACTTGGACCGGTTTCGTTCTCAGCAGGTCATTTAAAACATCGCTGACAGCATAATTGGAGCCTTTTCGGAATAACACAACATGTCGATTCCGCCGTAAAACAAAGCTGACATCTTCTGTTGATCGCATATATGTTAGTTTTTCTGCGAAAATGCAGAAAGAAATACTCTACCTAAAAGGATGCATTGTTTTTCTTATTCGTAGCTTTTGCGGATGCGTGTTTTTGAGATTGCGTTGTACTTATGTGGTATGTTTGCGATGCTAATTTAATGTGATTTTGGTAGGTTTTGAAGTCGAAATTGAATATCGAAGGGATGTTTTTAGGTTTTTCCGAGTTGAATATTTTTCATGGTATATTTAGATCGAAGGGGTATTGAATTGTCTAGCAGTATTTTCCTCAAACAATGATTGTTTATTTTTTATATCTGTGAAAATGCATTTTACTCTTTTGCATTTCTGTAAAGTACATTTTAAGAAGAAAAAACGTGTTGCTCTATTAACGTACATAATTTCATAGTTTTTCCCTGACTGATATATTTTTAACGCTTCTGAGAGCGTATTTCACGCAATTGAAATCGGAAATAAGCTTTTTAAATCTAACCTGGCGTATTTTCACGCTTTGAATTTTTAACAAAGTTTTTGCTTAAAAAATGTATGACGCCTCACTGAAATCGAATATTAAAATTTTTTTTCTACTCAAATTTGCAATATTAAATAAATATTTCATTTAGATTGTTTAATGTAAAATAAACTAATTTATTCATAATGTTTGGTATTTTATACTAATATTTAACAGGTGCTATAATTGTTAAAAAACCAAAATCGTATCAACATTTTTTTTCATTAAAACAGAAAGCTTTTTTTATATATAAAATTTCACACTGTATATGCATTTAATGCTATTTCCATGTTTCACACTTCATAAATAAATTTCACGCCTCCTAAAAAAGTCGAGGAGTATTTTTACTCCTTCAAAAATATCTTAAGAATATCACTGATCCCTGTATATAAATTTATTTGAAATAGTGGTAAAAATATTTAAATGCGTTAACAATTGAATCAACTCGTTCTTTTATATCGGATACGGAAATTTTACAAATGCCCTAGAAACATGCGATATATATGAGGGAATAAGCTAATAACCACAATTGAAATTAGTTTTTTACATCTAAAAAAAAGATAAATTCCCCAAACCCTTTCTTATTAAGAATTTCTTAAAATTATATTTTAAATTTTATATTAGTTTTATCCCTTATTACGAATAGCTATGCAATAATAATGAACAGGTACATTAAGAAGTAAACAAAAACATGAAAAAAAAAGTAGTGAAGTGTATTTATCCAGAAGAGCGTTAGCGCTAGTTTAAATTATAAATCATTAAATATTTTGTTGATTTCTATATACCAGTTCTCAATCATATTATCTCAAAATACTTATTTAAAAAATAATACAAAATCCTATAATAAGTTCGAAAACTTTCAAAAAGATTGTAAGCTCTACGGAATCACAAGACTTTAATACTTATTAAAACCTTAACAATTTAACATAATTTTTAACCTAGCAAAAATAATTTTCTCTTCATTATAGTATCGTTCACTAAGAAAAGTTATAGTTCATTAAGTATCCTGCACTCATTAATACCTTACGGTTTAACATATATTTTAACCCAGCAAAAATAATTTATCTTCATTATAGTATCGTTCACGAGATAATTTATAGTTCACTATGTATCGTTCTCCGAAGAAAAATGAGAATCTCCGCTACGTCCAAAAAGGCCTACGACATTCTTAGAGCAGTGTCCCTCCTCAGAAAAATTGCAAACGACTTTCGGCAGAATCCATTCCTTGCATCTGGCAACGGAATCAATCTCTCAGAATTAATACTCATAAAAATCTGACAGGTGTCGGACACGGCGACCAATAAGACCTGATTTAGAGGAAGCTCTGCACCACAGAAAAATCGTCCGCGGGATGCAGGAAATTAAAGGGGGGGACGTATATTACTCGTTTGCGCCGCGAATACCTCGGGTGAAGAGTGTGCTGAGGATTTAACGGGAGTAGGAATTCGCTTATTTTCTCGGATGCCGCGAATACCGCTCCCCAAAGAAGAGATATTAATAATGTCGACCGAGTATTATTGAGGGCTAAATGCAGGGTGTCCTTAAATTGACAGGATAATTTCAGAAATTAAATAAATAAATATTTTATTTTCCATAATGGACTGTAAAAAGTAAACTTTCCATGGGCATAGCTGCCAATTCTTCCGATTTAGTCGGGAGATTTAAGGTTATTATTAACAAATCGTATTAATTTTAGTTTTTTATTCAACTCATCCGTAATTGTCCGATTCCGTCTTACCAAGTTCAAGAAAATTTAACTTGCTCACTAATTGGAAAACTCATTAGGTAGAAAAAAATCTCCAGGCTAAACTGAAAGTATTGGCAGCTATTCATGGATATATTTGAACAGATTAATCGTACATCATGGATCAGCCACCAATTTGGCAATCCGCTGTGTCGTGGTGGTTGTGGTAAACATAAAAAAACAATACCACAAGACAAAAATTCAGCACAATCTTCCCTACAGAACTTTACAACGAATTCGTTAAAAAGCATAAAACTCAACTATAAAACAAATATCAGACGAATATTCTACGAACCAATAAAAATGAACGGAAGAATGTCCAAATGAACAAAATGCAAAGACTCTGTCAGTTAAAAAAATATCTCCACATCATTATTTAAGAAAAGCCATGCCTTAAGATTACCAATAAAAGAAGAAAACGTTACCTAGGAGGATACAGAAATGAGTAAAAAATTAAAAAGTTTTGGAGCCAAAAATGTAAAAAAAAACGCTTATAAGCTTCGACTCTAGGAAAAAGAATTTCGTAAGAATTTTCTTTAAAGGAATTTCACATTTCAATTGAGTTGTAAAAATTTCTGTCTGTAATTTTTAGCAACACTTTCACAGTACTATAATTTTTCCTCACACAACCCAATCATAAACGCTATTGATTAGAAGTATTCATTATTGTGTTTACTTAGAGTAGCAAAAGTATAAATAAATAACAATTTTAAGCTCCTGTACAAAGTAAACTTTCCATAGATATATTTGAAATTAATCGTATATCATGGATCAGCCACCACTTTAGCATTCTGCTGTGTTGTAGTGGCGGTGTTAATGAAAATAAACTGAAGGAGATAAAAATATAGAGGAGAGAGAGACACCCCTTGAGACAAACCTCTTTTCAGACACAATTTTATAGTTATGAACTCGTGCTTTAACACGTTCACGCCGGCGCGGTCCACCGGTGGTCCACACTAGAGAGCCTATATACGAGAGAGAGACGACAACTCGCTTAAAAGCGTCTCTGCGCATCCAATTCTGTCCAAACTGTATCATGCCGCCCCACGCTAATCCTATGGAGGGAAACCTGTGGCGCCTGTTTACCGATCTGCGCGCGCTATACTGAGTTGTCGCCGCTCTTTCGCATACAGGCTCTCTAGCCCACACTAGACTGTTCCATGGGGCGGCGTGGTCCACCGGTGGGCCGCACGGGTGGCCTTATCGAGTGGCGCCGCCAGATGAAGCGCAGCCTGAAGTCGAGAGCCGCCTCCCAGCGAAAAACATGAAAATCGGCCCCGGCGTGAACGTGTTAACAAACCACAGGGTGTTTCTGATGCATATTCACAGATCCCGCAAGGTTTTTATACTTTGATAGAAATGCGCATGCGTATGGACTTGATTTTTGCTGTTTTTTGGAAATTTTAATAAAATATTATCTGGGGATAGAACCCACGAACTGCCGCATGCTACGCAGGCACCCTACCACTGCTCTAGCGGGGATTCATTAACTTTAAAACTTATTAGTTATTACATGTTATTTCTTTGTGACGCATGCGCATTATATCAAAGTATAAAAACCTTGCGGGATTTGTGAATAAGCGTTTCGCATAAGTGTTGTTTCATAACTTCTAGGAGGGGTAGGACACAACTAGACGACTCAGAATCACCTAAGAATGCTCCACTAGCGACCTAGGGGTTTTTATAAGCTGGCAAGGGAGGTTGTATAATCTACAGCGAAAATTGACACGTAACCTTTTAAGATTGGAAAATTGTTCGATTCCGGAATTTGTTACATAAAAACCTATTTGTGTGTAGTACACACAGCTGAAAGTTACCTTTAATTTTATTTGATCAAATAATATGATCTATTTCATATCTGATCTGTGTACAGAATATACAGGGTGATTCAGAAATAATCATCAATAATTGGGGGGGGGTTAGGTAGAGGGGCCCTAGACAAGCATATTTTGAAAGGGATGGTGGAGCGCAGCCTTACGGTTAAAGAGCTAGGACCTAATGTAGTGCGAGCGCGTTTCAAAAGGCCATTTTTAGAAGGCCCGTGTGACGAAACGAAACATAATAAAATGAAAAAATATATTGCATGAGGTAAGGAAGTATCCCTACTACTTACACCATAAATTCGATAGAATTTAAACCACTTTCTAAACCGTGGAGTGAGTTTCAAAAGTGCAATATTAATCTTTTAGTCAAAGAATGGAGTTCCCTTAACGGTATTTAGAAAATGATGATCGGGGAAGGAATTTTTAATGATCGTAACATTTATCATTGAAAATGTTTGATCATTGAAAATTCCTTCCCCGATCATCATTTTTTTAAATACCATTAAGGGAACTCCATTGTTTGACTAAGAGATTAATATTGCATATTTTAAAACTCACCCCATGGTTTAGCAATTGGTCCAATTTCTATCACATTGAAGATTTAAGTAGTACGGATACTCCTGTACCTCATGCAATAATGTTTTTCATTTTATTATGTTTTGTTTCGTCACACGGGCCTTCTAAAAACGGCCTTTTGAAACGCACTCGCACTACATTAGGTCCTAGGTCTTTAACGGTAAGGCTGCACCCCACCATCCCTATTCGAAATATGCTTGTCTAGGGCCCCTCTACCCCCCCCCAATTATTGATGATTATTCCTGAATCACCCTGTAGAAAACGATTATTGGAAAAAAGATGGGTTGATATTGTAGACGAATTGGTGATTAATTTGTCGGACAGCGATTCAGAATCTTGGTCAAGTGCTGACAGTGATTGCAATTCGTTGCAATGAATTACACTATATTGTATTTAAATGTTATAAAATATTAAAAATAAATAAATACTCCTATATTTTGTCTCTGCAAGTTTCTAACGCACTATACTATTTACTAATACTATACGCACTATACTAATACTTACTACTTAAATTTCAAGTATGGTGATTAAATTATAAAATTATTGATTTAAGTGATATCGGCTATTTTAAATAAAACTAAATATAACTATCTAACACAAAATAGCAATATAAAAGCATACTAAACGTAAAAAAGTTTTCATGCGTAAAGATATTTCCTATTTTTATTAACGAGAAGTTTCAGAGATAGCCTATATTTTAATGTAGTTTAATAAAAGATAATTATCTTATTTTCATTCGTGAAACGCGTTTTCTATTTTCATTCGCCAAATGTACGCTTAAAATGCCAAATATTGCAGTTCAATTCATACCAGCTTCCCTCTTTTTTTGGACTCGTCTACTCACGGCAACCCTGTTCATAGCTCTTCTCCTCGCGGTATGTCAGTACTAATAAATGACACTAAAATTTACTCTTCAGCGTGTTTTGGAATCATCGATGCGTCTGGATTATTTTCGTCTATATTGTTGTTTCGTGTTGTGCTACCTAGAGAGCCTGTATACGAGAGACAGACGACAACTCGGTATAGCGGGCTGATTGGTCAAGAGCTTTTTCTGTCCACCGCAGGCGGTAGTTAGGTTTCCCTCCATAGGATTAGCATGGGACGCGAGAAAAAGGGCTTTTTCGTAAAACTGTAGTTGGACGGTTTTAACTGCGCGAAAGGATGCGCAGAGACGCTTTTAAGCAGCGTTAGAGATTGGGAAAAAAATCCACTGGTCCTGCGGACCAGTGCTTTACCAATCTTACTGGTCCGCAACAAAAATTACTGGTACGACAAATTAAAAAGGATAAGTTTAAATATTATTATAAAGTAACTATTGCACTGAATGTGAGTACCAAATAGTATTGTGAAAAATTAATACATATTCAATAATAAGTTACCAGCTGTAAACATAAAATCTATATTAAATAAATTTATTAGAAATAAGCAATAGCACTAAATAATCAAATAATTTTGAAAATATCTTATTTATTATTGATTAAATCATATTTCACTAACTGACATACAAATGAAATACTCTTCTTGATTAAATAAAATTTCTCAAATTGACATACAATTGCACTAATTGACCAAAAATAAGAACTTTTCTTGAATAAAGGATATTGCACACAACTTAATACATAACTTAACTGGTGGAGGGTGGGATATTTTTTCATAGATTAATAGGTGGGATTACTTCATAGTACATAGTGGCTAAGGATATTTAGTAGGGTGGGCTGAAAACACACTTTATTTTTTATTTATATTCTAATAGCGTGGAAAGGGTGCCACTTGGGTTCAATAAGTACGGTGTAAAATATTTTTCGATTGGATAATACCTTCGGCTCCCTCATCGCACTTAAAGTTTGAAAAAATGGATGACTTTTTTACAAAACAACTAAAAAACCAAAGATTAAACTCCCAAATAGAGTGTTTATGATTTTTATGAGATACTAAAATAGTTATAGACATAATGTTTCAGGTTCCATTCTTCTATCACCCTTGTTTCGTTAGATATAATTTTTTAATAAGTGTAAACTCACAACTTGCTTAACCAGCAATAATTGGTGAAATTCTCCTTTCATGTATAATTTTTTAATGTTCAAAGAAATTTGGTAAAGTTGTTTTTCTTGCATTTTTAAATAGATAATAACTCTAGAACTATACAACTTAAAAACCGGAAATTAGTCCCATTTTGTTTATAAAAGGTTTGTATTTGATTTGATGTGCATCATGACCATAATTTTCAAAAAGATTTTTCAAAATTTAAAAAAAGTGAAAAAAAAATTAATAAAAAAAGTCCAAAACCTGTGAGAATTCTGAATTCATTCGTTACCTAAAAAAAAACTTGAAAACGAAGGATTAGAGGCGAACATTGTAATTAAGTCAAGCCTTGTTATACTACACTTGAATATTAAAAATATTTCAATTTTTTAATAAATATCATCTGGTGTGTTACAGAAGGGCTTCGCTAGTCCAAATGTGTAGGCCAAGCGTTACCCGGACAATATGCCCTGCAGAGTGGGAAATAATTAAATAATTGGATCGATTTTTATGTTTATGCTACAACAATCGATGTTATATCTACATCTACAACAATCGATAATATGGCTACCACAATTAATGTTACTACATCTTATCTTGTTATATTTACAACAATTAATGGTTTTTCCTTGATGTTAGGCATGAAATGTTTATTTTCAAGCATAAAATGAACCAAAAAAATTGTTAGGATGCTTCGAATTTAAATTACTTTTCTTTAGAAACCTTCCCGGGAGCAATTGGATCAGCATGGTAAAGTTTAAAAGTTAATGCATGTGGGAAAATTTAAAAGCAGTATAAGACAGACAGACAGACAGACAGACAGACAGACAGACAGACAGACAGACAGACAGACAGACAAGCATTTATTTTTATATACAGGGTGTTTCAAAAAACCTGTAACGATAGGCTATTTCCTAAAATATTTCCCCTAGACCCATACTTCCAATGGAAGATTTTCTTCAAATGAGGTGAAGAATTATATGACACCAGTTTCAACTCCATGGGTGGTCTATTTTAGGAGAATGGAGCGCTGTGAAGAAAACGATATTTGATGAATTTTGGTGCAATGGCGAACGATTAACTGACGGAGCAGACAATAATAGACCTGTAGCAGTATTCTAACAATTTAAAACATGTCGAAAAATCGCTCAGTGATCCGGCACTGCTATGGGAATGAAGTCTCTTTCATCCCGTGCTGACGTGACTATGAGGGGTCCAGACCCCAATTTTTAACTTGCCTTACCATCTTTGGACCTCTGCTTGAAATCCCATATCACTATTGTCCTGTTTCCCATCCCCTGAGCAGCGGTAAAACAGTGTGAAGAACACCCTTCCTGGAGGCATAACATTAATCCTCTTTTAAACTCGGTTAAATGTTCATATTACATCCTTTTAAGTCAAAGGGGTATAATTACATCTAATGACAAGATAATCAACGGCAGACAATCTTCTTACAACTCCTTAACGTCCCGTTATAGCCCCCCATATACGACTAAATCAGTGGTTGAGAAGACACTGCTCAGCTCACGCATGCGCTGTAGCTCTGAATTTGATATCATTTGATAAGCAAATCATAATGAACATACCCTGAAAATTTCAAGTTATTTCACAATTCCTTCTTGGTGTTGCATTTTTTATGAACAGGAGTATACATAGAGTCATGATTCCGATCTATTTATATGTTTACAATAAACTGAACGAATTTTGTCCACTAGAGAGAAATCCTTTTGAAAACGTAATAAACTCTTTTCCCAAAGCAATTCGCAATTTTTACCATTTTGCTCAAAGCTTCTCTTGTGCTAAACCCTAAAGGTCTAAAGGAAGCTACATTCGAATGTTATTTTAAGAAGTTTTAATATCATCTTATATGAATATCGTCATCCTTATAAGAAATTGATATAAACTAACTAAATTCTTATATAAATCAGCGCATTTTAGGTTTTTTAGAGGCATGTTTACAATTCGATCTCCGTAGTTGTTTTTCCAGCATAACAACAGTTCCATCATGCAGAAAAGCGCCAAGACCTTTTCTTCGTAATGTTGAAACTGTGCAAATAAGTTTGCGTTTGGCTTTTTCTTTGATATTGATCCTATCAAAGAAATTTGCAATGAAAGAAAATATGACGAGTGGTTCAGTTTATGAAAAGGCGATATTGAATTATTTCGTTTTGCTGATTATCAGAAGATTAAAAACATGACAAAAGAAGAGTAAACAAAATTAAATCAGCAAGTTCTAAACACCGTTTCTAAGAATTTTAATCAATCAAGTTTTTGTGACTTTCTAATTTGTAGCTGAAGGTTTTAAGTGAGGTTGTAAAACTTGCTAACCACCTTTCCTGCACAAAAACATATTTTTAAAAACTTCATCATATTTTTGTTTGTACAACATTGATTCTAGGAAATAATTTTTCCAACCGTTAGCTTACTGGAGAACATTTTGTTTTTCTTTTTTTGACTAGTTATTGACATTTTATATGAGATATTAAAACAAAAACTGATTCCCCTACATAAATTAACACGTTTTCCTTAATTTTTTGTGCTGCCTTTTTTAGATTCATTTTTAATCATCAGTGATGTTTAAAAAATTATACAGTTTTACCTCTTTATAACCTCCCCCCCCCGATATTGCGACTCCTGTATCACAACGATCTATAAGAAAAGTCCCGATTGTTTCATCATAGGGCTAATTTAATTCAATGTAACGTCATTTCGTTAAAACGGTCATTATTGTTGGTCCCATCAGGGGTCCCCCATCAAAGTTGTAATATACAGGGTGTTTCAGATAAGTGTTTCATATTTTCTAGGAGGGGTAGAACACATCTAGACGGCTCAAAATCACCTGGGAATGGAGGGGAGGAAATGTACCCTTAAAGAGCTACAGGTTTTTATAAGCGGGCATGGGCAGTTGTAAAATTCCCAGTGGAAATTGACACGTAACCTATTAAGATCGAATTAAAACCATTGATTCATGTATTTATTCCATAAAACTAATTAAAAAGCTGAAACTTCAGCTCCTAAACCAGTTTTTATGTAAAAAATGCCGGAATCAAACAATTTTTCGGGTTTCAATCCAATTATAGATCAATTATAGACCAATTATAGATAATTTTCCATGTGGATTGTATGCAACTTCCCATACCGGCTAATAAAAACCCCTAGGTCGTTAGGGATGCAGTTCCGACCCCCCATTCCTAGGTGATTATTAGTCGTTTGGTATGTCCTACCACTCCTAAAAGTTATGAAACACTTATCTGAAACACCCTGTATTTTATTAAGAAGCACATCATTAATCATTATAAAAATGTGAAATTCTGTTCAAATAACACAAGTCTGCAAAAAAAAACTTTTTTCTAGCTGTTTGGGTTATTTCACCTGAACTTTGTTATTTTTGGTGCGCTGAATCCAAAAATGACCTCCATTTTGTCCTGGGACGTCACGTTTTTAAAAAATTCAGGTTTTTAGGTTTTATTGGGAAATGCCTTAAAATTTTGAAAAATTTACTCTTTACAATAAATTTTTTATTCAAATTTTTCCATAAAATCTTTTTTTTTTATGATTTTTGATGTGCTGAGAATCTAAAATTGCCCTCCAATATATCTTAAGACTTTACCTTTCTTCATAATTTCAGTAAAAATGCCAATTTTTAAGGAAATAAAAGTATATTTTAAAAAAATATTTTTCGACTCAGACTTCATCTGAAAATCATTTTTTATGTTTTTTGGTGTGTTGAATCCAAATATGACCTCTTTTGATTTTTAAGACATCGCAACACGAATGAGGAAGTTTCATAATTTTTTTTTATTTTTTAAATCTATCCAACCTTACGAGAAAACCCTGAAACCGAGATATTTTTTAATTCTGATCATTATTTATTTTTTTATCGCGGCTTAAAGTTTGCGCTCTGGAAAAGGCGGGAAAAACAGCGATTTCAGATTCGTGATGTCACTCGGCATGTCAAAACGACTACAGCTCGCATCTCCTCCTAAACTACGCAGCCGGCGTAGACAAAACTCGGTATATAGACGTATCTCGAGGCGAGGACGATCACTACCAAGTTTTCTAAGTTCGAAAATCAAATATTAACAAGCAATTAACGATTTTATGGCTAAAAACGCTTATTTCTCCATTTCTCTACTGATGTGGATCTGCTTGACTCGCTATTTTAAATATGAAAACCTCAGGATTAAATATTTTTAATAAGAAAAGCCCTATAATTGCCAATTTAAAAGTTAAATCAGCTATGAAAACACCAAAATAAAATAAAATAATTAATTTTAAAACATTACATTCTTATATTTTAAGATGAATTATTTATTAAGATTTTATTTTAAGAATTAAATATTTTTTTTAAGTGGGACTAATCTTCATCTGGTCAAGTGAAACTAAGCCAGATCCATGAGGTCATAAAGACCTTTTATTTTAATTGTTTGGGATTGGTGTATTTAGTGAGATGGCGCTGTTCTGTACATATTTTTATTATTTCTAGATGGCTTTTTCTGTATGTATTAAAAATGTATATATACCCTGTTTTTGTAAATAAAAGAGAGATTTTATACAGTCCACTGAGTTGTGTTTGAGTAGTAACATTTTGGTCAGCAGAGCCGGAGATTTTCGAGTCGGATTGAGTAGGTTAGTGTTAGGTGAGATTATAGAGATGAAGTGTGTTGATTTAGGTTAGGAGTGATTGATTTTGAGCTGCGTAGTTAGGGTGAGTTTCCTTAGTTGGTGCTTAGTAGTAGGTGCTGTGGTTTTTTTGATCTGCTGAGGTTAGAAGGTTAGTTGCTTAGGTTAGGATGCTTAGTTTTTAGGTGTGTAGTTAGTGATCAGGGTAGCTTTGATCTGTCGATGAATAGCTATTAGCGGTTTGTGTAACGTATTGAGCGGATTGTGTAGGTTCAAGTGCATGTTGTTTAGGTAGTTGATCTGGTTGATTAGGTCTCGTGTAGTTTGAGTGGATTGATTTAGCTTTAAGATGGCGGTTAGTATTAACGCTTTGAGAAAGGATGAACTTTTGATGTTGGCGTCGGAGTTAGGGTTAGAGGTAACAAGTAGTAAAATGATTGAGATCAGGAACGTGATTGAGGATAGTGAGGTGTTCAAAGGTGAAACAGAGTTAGTAAAAACGATAGTTGAATCGATCAAAGAAGCAGCGGAAGAGGAAAGACAGGCCAAGGAGTTAGAAAGGAAGGAGAAAAATGAACGAGCATTGTTAGAGAAGAATAAATTAAAGTTGGAGAGTGAACGGTTAGAGATCGAGAAATTAAAAGCGATGCAAGCCGTTCCCGATAAAGAAGTTGAACAGCTTAAATTAAAACAATTGGAGAAAGAACTAGAGTTGGAGAATCTGAGAAAGGAAAGGTTAGGCGAAGTAAAACCAGAATCAGTGGAAGATCTGGAGACTTTGATCAAAAGTGTGAGGACTTTGTGTATACCTGTTCCTACGAGAGCCGATTCCTTTCACTTATTCTTCCAGTCACTTGAAAGAGCATTTAAAGTTAAAAACGTGTCGGATGAGTTGAAAGCTGAGATCCTGCTGAACCTTTTGGGAGAAAAGGCTAACAATTTAATGATTCACATTACAGAGGAGGACTTAAAGGACTACGAAAAGTTGAAAGGTGTGGTTCTCAAAGAATTTCAAGCTACACCTCAGGACTGCTTAAACCAGTTTCGTAAAGCTGTAAAAACGGCTACCGAGAGTTACGTCCAGTTTGCTTCACGATTAAGCGCGATCTTTGATTATTACTGTCAGTTAAGAGGAGTAGACACTTTTAAGGGATTGTGTGACTTGATCGTGTCGGATAGGATCTTCATGACCTTGGATAGAGAGCTTACGAGTCATATAGGGACAAAGCAGGGGGAGTCGTATTTCAAACCACAAGAGTTAGGTCGCGAGTGTGATATCTTCTTGTCCTCGAAGAAGTCGAGGTTTGACAGTGAGTGGAATTCCAAAGGGTTTCGTAGAAGTTCGGAAGAAACAAAACCCAAGTTCCAGAACTTTCGGTACAACAAACCTGCTGGGAATGTATTTTTGTCGGAGGTTAAGAGTAACAAATGTGTCTTGTGTAAGGGGAATCATGGGTTATACGCGTGTCCAAAGTTCAACGCGAAATCTGTTCCAGAGAGAATCGAGATCTTAAAGGAGCACAAAGCATGTTTTAAGTGCTTGGGTCAAGAATGTACTGCAGTTAATTGCAAGTACAGGAACTGTTTTTGCGGGAAACCCCATAATCGTCTAATTCACTTTCAGAGAAATCAGAGAGTTAGTGAAAATACAGAAGTAGCTGGTGAGCGATCAGGTGAAGCTTCAAGATGCCCTGTGGTAGCATCTAGCCTGCATCAAAATGAGCCGAACGCTTTATTGAGTACGATTGGTTGCCTGATCAAGGACAGAAACTCCGAGTGGCAGGAGGTAAGATGTCTATTAGATGTCGGGAGTCAGACTTGTCTAATTAGTAGTGAGTGCTCAAATAGATTGCAGCTTAAAAAACAAAGGATAAACACAGAAATATCGTGTGTAAACGATTCAAGTTTAGCTATAACAAAAAGAGTTTTTGCTACGATCGCTAATAGGGAAAAAAGTTTTGTTAGAGATTTAACAATGTTAGAAGTAAAAAGGATTACGGACGTAATTCCACAAAAGTTTTTGGATATAAAGAGTGAGGTCTTGAATTCTATAAAACTAGCAGATAGGAACTTTAATGTGCCGGGTAAAATAGACTTATTGTTAGGTGCTGAGCTATTTTACGAACTTTTGAGACCGGAGCAAATTTTGATACAAAATCCTAACTTGATTCTGCAAAACACAGTGTTTGGGTTTGTAGTTAGTGGGAAAGTAAATGAGTCGGTGAGAGATAAGGTTCATTGTGGTTTAGTTAGAGAGGATCTAAATGAGACGTTGAGAAAGTTTTGGGAATTAGAAAGTGTCGATGAGTTAGAGTCAATAGGTGGTAGTGAGAATTCGATTTGTGAGGAGCATTTTGCGAGGACTCATTGGAGGACTAAGGAGGGAAGGTACGTGGTACAAATGCCACTCAAAGAGGAACCTTCGTGCCTGGGCGATTCTAAAGAGATCGCTCTCAAAAGACTGAGGTCGCTGTGGACTAGACTGGCGAGAGATCCAGAGTATCTGAACCTCTATAAGGAATTTATGGAAGAGTACGAAAAACTGGGTCACATGAAGGAAGTTACTGAGAAGGAGGAGCCAGATGTATCGTACTATGCGACCCATCATGGAGTTTACCGCCCTGAAAAGAAGAGCACGAAACTGAGAGTAGTGTTTAACTGTTCTTCAAAGACCTCAAATGGAAGATCCCTAAACGAGATACAGTACAACGGAGGTGTGATACAGGAGGACTTATTTTCCATTATGGCAAGATTCCGGACTCATGTGTATGCTTTATCAGCAGACATCCAAAAGATGTACCGAATGATCATGATTGATCCGAGTCAACACTGCCTTCAGAGAATTCTATGGAAGAAAAGTGAATACGAGTCACCGAAAACCTACGAGCTCGTCACAGTGACGTATGGAACTACGAGCGCTCCGTACCTTGCGATGCGCACATTGAGACAACTAGCGAATGATGAAGAGGAAGACTTTCCGAAGGCTGCACCAGTCGTGAGGAATGATTTTTATATGGATGATGTCTTGAGCGGTGCTGCAACTTTAGAAGATGCTAAAGAGTTGCAACGTCAACTTATTGCTATCTGCCTAAGAGGGGGAATGACGTTGCATAAGTGGTTTGGGAACCACCCAGAGCTGAACCCCACATTTAACCGAGAGATGTACGAGTTCGACTCAACTGAGACAAAGACGCTTGGCGTATCCTGGTGCCCAGTAGAAGACTACTTCTTGTTCAAGGTGAAGGTGGAACTAGAAGAATCCTACACCAAGAGAGGTATTTTGTCAACCATTGCAAAGATCTTCGATCCCTTGGGACTCTTAGGACCGGTAGTCTCAAAGGCTAAGATATTTATGCAGAAGATGTGGAGGCTAAATCTGGACTGGTCTGATCCGGTACCCGATCAAGAAAAGAAGGAATGGAATCAGTTTCTGATGAATCTACAGAGTGTGAACCAATTCAAGATTGAGAGATGCATTCAACAAGAGCAACCTGTGAGTATAGAAATCCATGGATTTGCCGATGCTTCCGAGCAGTGTTACGGTGCGGCAGTGTATTGTAAATCCGTCAACTCAACAGGCAACATAGAGGTTAAACTAGTAACCAGTAAATCGAGAGTCGCCCCACTAAAAAGTCTTACGATTCCGAGACTTGAACTGTGTGCTGCAGTATTACTGGGGAAACTAGTAAAGAAGGTGCTAATGGCCTTAAAACTCAAAGTGTTTAAGGTTTTCCTATGGAGTGACTCAACGATCGTTCTTTCCTGGATAAAGAAAGAACCGACAGAGCTGAAAACCTTTGTGCGGAATAGAGTAGCTATTATTCAAAATCTGTCGTCTGAGTGTGATTCCCAGTGGTTTCACATAAAGTCAGAGGAGAATCCGGCAGATCTCGTCTCCAGAGGAATGGATCCTCACAGACTCCAGAACTGTGAGTTGTGGTGGAAAGGACCAGAGTTCCTGACGGGTGAACTGATGCATCTGGATCAACTGATTCAGATCCCGAGTGAAAGAAACGAGTACTGGTCGGAACTCAGAGATCCAGTAAATGTAAGTGAGAACAAGTCATTTGTGATAAAAGTGACTATGAACTGTGTTAATCAAATTTTAGGTTTAAGTAATAACTATGCAAAAGTTTTGCGTATTTTAAGCTATGTATTTAGATTTATTACTAATGCTAAGTGTAAACAACCTAAAATGTGTGGACCAATTAGTGTTTCTGAGATAAGTAATGCTGAGAATTTTTTGATAAAGGCTATTCAAGAGGACAAGTTTTCTTGTGAGATTAAAAGTTTGTTAAAAAATGATAAAGTATTTTCGAATAGTAAGTTAAAGAATTTAAATCCTTTTTTAGATTCAGATGGAATTCTTAGAGTGGGTGGGCGTCTATCTAATTCAGAATTGCCATATGTAACCAAGTTTCCTGTAATTTTGCCTAATGACCATGTGTTAACTGAAATGTTAATTGAATGTTTTCATAAGAAGCACCTGCATGTAGGTCCTACTGCACTTTTGCATTTGGTCAGAGAAAAGTTTTGGCCTTTGCACGGCCGTTCTCTGTGCAGAAAAATTGCACATAAATGTGTAGTGTGTTTTAGGGCGAAACCCACTGTAACTTCTCAATTAATGGGTAATTTACCTAAAGATAGAGTAACTCCTGATTATCCATTTAATTGTTCTGGAGTAGATTTTTGTGGTCCTTTTATGATTAGATATAGAGGTCAAAGAAAAGGTGTTTTACATAAAATGTATATAGCTATATTTATTTGTTTTGTTTCTAAGGCGGTCCATTTGGAAATTGTCTCTGATCTTACTTCGGAGGCATTCATCGCCACTCTTAAGCGATTCTTTGGTCGGCGTGGTAAGTGCTCTAAATTGTATTCTGACAATGGTAGGAATTTTGTTGGTGCTAATGAGGAAATCAAAAGACTTTTACAGTTAGCAAAAAATCCTGATGAGAATCTTTCGTGTTTTTTGTCTGAAGAAGGCATTGAGTGGAAATTTATTCCTCCTAGAGCCCCATCCTTTGGAGGGTTGTGGGAGGCGGCTGTTAAGTCAGTAAAGTATCATTTGAGAAGGGTAGTGAGTGGGTCACGGTTGACGTACGAGGAATTTTTGACGGTTTGTGTACAAATCGAAGGAATTTTGAATTCCCGACCCCTCTGTCCTTTATCTTCTAGTGCTGATGATTTAGATGCCTTAACACCGTCCCATTTTTTAATTGGTAGATCTATGAACTCTATAGTTGAGCCTAATCTAGTTAGTATGAACGAGAGTGCCCTTAAAAGATGGCAAAGAGTCACGAGATTAGTACAACTTATTTGGAGTAAATGGTATAAGTGTTATTTGAGTGAGCTGCAACAACGAAATAAGTGGCAGTTTAAAAAGAACAATGTAAAAGTTGGTAACCTGGTTGTAGTTATTGAAGACAACATGCCTACTTTTAAATGGCCTTTAGGTAGAATTACGGAGTTATTTAAAGGTAAAGATAATTTAATCAGAGTTGTGAAAGTAAAAACCCAACGTGGAGAGTATAAAAGAGCAATTTCTAGAGTGTGCCTTTTACCAATTGAAAGTTAAATTTTGTGTAAGAAATTAAATGTAATTGAGTGTAAAGTGTTTTGTACTAATTTGATTTATATAGGTATAGAGTTGGTAGAGTTAATTATTCATGTTGAATGTTAGACAGTTCAACGGGGGGTGAATGTTTGGGATTGGTGTATTTAGTGAGATGGCGCTGTTCTGTACATATTTTTATTATTTCTAGATGGCTTTTTCTGTATGTATTAAAAATGTATATATACCCTGTTTTTGTAAATAAAAGAGAGATTTTATACAGTCCACTGAGTTGTGTTTGAGTAGTAACATTAATAATGAATAAACATTAACAATGCCTTTTGTTTGGTGTCGAGTGACGTCAAATTTGATTTTTGAGCGTTTGCGATTGCATCATTTGTTTACGACTTTTTTCAACTTTTATTTCTTCTGTATCTCAGTAAATAAATTTTTGAGGAAAATTTGGATTGCAGATTTGGATTTTTCACATCTTATATTGTATAATTATACCCCAAAATCGAAAATTTAAAAAATATGAAACTTCCTCATTGAGCAAATATAGCAACATTTCACAAAAAATGTAAGTACACTTAAGAAGTAGATTTTTTAATCCAAATTTATGAATAAGGTGATTAGTTTTAATGTTTTCATGGTTCCCTGAATTCAAAAATGGTCTCTGTTTTGCCCTAGAATGGCATGTTTCCTGACATTTTAGGTATGATTATAAAATAAGTCAATATTTCAATTTTAATGAAAACAGGTTTAAAAAATAAATTTTTTATTACATATTCTTCATGAAAATCATTTATGTAACTAAAATAAACTCATTTACACACTCTACAGTCAATTTTTCCACCTTACGAAGATCCTCTTGGTAAATTTACCCTTGTGATTATCAAGAACGTTTCTTTGAACTATACTACAAACATCCTTCATTATTGCACGATTAAATCTTCCCTAGTATTTTATTTCCATCTCTATAATATCCTGATGAGATAGTTTACTATGTGCGAGCATCATTCACAGCTAATAATTTTTAAAAATGACGGAGCTAGAAATGTTCAAAAACTATGAAAAATGGGCAAATTCGAATTTAATTTTGCAATTTGTGAAAAATCCTGACGTATAGGATTTTTTTTCAATATTTTTTTCGTTATCAGCACACCAAAATACATAGGAAATCGCTAAAATTATTCAAACGGCTTTTTCATTTCAGACCTGTGTAATCTGATCCTTCAAAAAATAGTTTTCTGTAAGTCAGTTCATATAAACTACACTTTTGATCACAGTGGATCCAGGGGGTGACACGGGGCACCCCAAAATTGTAAAAATTTATTGCTAAATAAACTAAGATAATTTAAGTATTTAAGACTTTGTATAATTTTCAATCGAGCAATACTGAAGGTAGAATAATATTATTTACTAATGATTTATATGCAGTTCCATACTTTTATTATGTATTCTGGCTAAAAAAAGGTTTTTTAAATAAATAATTAGTTGAATCTTGAATAGAATAAGCTGATGTGAGCATCAGAAAATGCCTAAATTCCAATTTTCCGTCGATGTTTAAAAAGTAAGTCATAACTAAGCTCGGCCGTTTACTACAAAATAACGGATGAATTTTTAAAAGACTGAAATAGTTCACGTATAAAAAGAACTAATTCGAGAACATCCGTTCCAAGTCAGAATATTTGAAAAACGTTTTTCTGGCCGAGATATATTCTTCTCAGATTAAGTTGAATAATGCACAGAATCTAATTAATCAGAATACCCCTCTCCTCCCAAAAACGTACCGAAGAAGAATTTCCTTCGAAAGGGCCCGAATCGGAGAAAAGAACGCGGATTACCTTTTCTCTTGTTATTTCCAAAATAATTTTTCAACGCGCGGAGAATGATGAAGGAATTTAATTTTTGCTTCAATTTTGCGCTTTTCGCAAAAATAAATTATTTTAGAGGAGGGGGCATTTATAAAATACTAGCTCGATTTCTTACCCTTCCCTGGAGAGTGGATTCACAAAGCTTTTGCTTGGTTCATTTAGAATAGGCGCCTGAGGCTAAGGCGTATATTGTATTATATTCTGTTTATTTCGAATTGGCACATGAGAAATAGTACTTTCCCCCTCGGTAAAAGCGTAACAATGGTTACTCTCTTTGTGCAGCCAATAGTAAGCTTTCTACGTCACTTTGACGTTGATTGTTGTCATGGTTACCTATTCAGTGGTGGGGGAAGGAAATGTATTCAGGCACAAGGCAGCTTAAATTGAAGTAGTTAAAATACTGTAAAATAATTGGTCGCTGAAGTTGCGTGATGAGCGTTATTGGGCGTTTTTGAGAGTTTTTGTTCCTGTTTCAGGTGCCTACTCTAAATGTCGACTGTAACCTGCCAAATTCGTTGAACTAAAAGTTCCTTTTACGCCTTTTTAAGTTTGGAACATCATCTCGTTGAGTCACACTGCAAATTCCTGAGACATTTTCTAAACGCTTATATTAAACACAATAACGAACACTTTTATCCCAAATATTTTTAACCCTTTATTTACCGACGGTACTTACAAGTACCGCCAACTTTAAAATTACATAGAATAACCATCCTTGCGAATATATTGACGATAATTTGCAAGAACTCTCTTTAAGTTATCCTCTTCCAGGATAAAGAGCAACGAAGGTTCTATGATGAGTATTTTAGCGGGAAATGCGAATAGATTTAACTGAAGTTGTAAATTTAGCTGCCATTTCGATCAGATTCACATGATTGTCATTTTTGTTCCCGCAAAAAAAGTAGTTAAAGTCAAAAGTTAAGTGTATTATTTTTAAGACTTATTACTGCGATAAAAAAAGCTATGTTTTTCTCGTATTGTGAGAATATTTTAGCACTCCGTGTACTCTGACAGTACCAAAAAGTATCAATTTAAGTAATTGGCTCTAGCGGATTAAATTTTCCAAAGATGATTATTTTATTTTTGTATATCCCTTAATTTTCTATTTAGTGACTTAAAAAAAGTATTTTCACGGAAAAAATTACGATGAATCATAATGCGGTAAATAAAGGGTAAAGTGTGAGAAAACTCCAGCTCTCAAGCGTCGCCTCCAACCTTGGACCGGTTTCGCCCTTGTTAGGGCTCATCAGCACGGTATAGGAAGGTAACGCAAGAGAGCGGAGGGAGAGCTTTTAGTCTAGCCGACTATAACGGTAAAAGTGGTGACCATTGATCAGTCCTCCACTATCTGCCGGAATGAACTGCGCATTCCCTAGAACAGATTTAATTCCCGAAAGGCAAGGTATGAAAAGAAGAGTTCTTCACCAGTAACCTCTGGTTAGAGGAATGTGTGAGAAAACTCCAGCTCTTAAGCGTCGCCTCCAACCGTGGACCGGTTTCGCCCTTGAGGTTTCGACGCCCTTGAGGACCGGTTTCGCCCAAGGGCGAAACCGGTCCACGGTTGGAGGCGACGCTTGAGAGCTGGAGTTTTCTCACACATTCCTCTAACCAGAGGTTACTGGTGAATAGGGTGTCCCTTATTTGGGCGTTTTTTCAAAAGGTCAGGAAACTTTTGCTCCACCCCCCAATTTTTTTCCATTTGGTACCCTAAGACTGTGTGCAAAATCTTAAATCGATCAGATAATATTAACACGTGCCCCAAACGGCCTAAAGTTAGAAAAATTTGACTTTTTTCTAATTTTTTTGAAAATTTTTTAAAAAATGTTTAAAAAATCCGTTTCCGAATAATAGGGCTCTAACATATTTAAACAATCATATTTGACCGTTTTTCATTAATAGTTTGGCCAAAATGCCCAGTTTGTAACCTAGTCATCACTCAGAAAATCATCAATTTTGTCCATTTTATACAGAGAATAGAAAAATCAAAAGGCAATGATAAACGACTTAAAACCGCAAAATTCTATGGCTAAACACCATTTGTAGACCATATTGATGTGGAAATAAATTTTTGGAGCTCAAATTAATTATGGGTTGCTTAATTACAGAATCCATGTTGGATTGCATTAAAACTAAAAAAATTCTGGAACAAAGGTATGGGCATGTATGATATCGGTTAATGGGTGTTTGAGGTTTCTAAACTCAATTAAGACTAATAAAATTATCTTAGACAAATTTTTAAGATCTTAATACGCAATTATAAGGCCCAGCAGATCTCCTACAAGTGCAAACAATGGTTTCAGAACTATAGATATGGTAATGAATTCTAAACACATGAAACTGGCAAGAGAAATTATGGAGAGAAACAAGTTACAAAACAGACTCCAGTGTGTCCATGAGTATGTTATTCCATAAGTTGAAAAGCTGAAGTTGATACAAAATTAACCCACTCTTCATCATAATTGAGTTATACTCTCAGAAGGTAAGCAATTAACCATGTTTATAGAGACTGTTCTTCTAATTTTATCATTATTTTATACATTAACATATAAAATACCAGCAGTTCAGCATATTAGTGTCGTTAAAAAATTAAACACTGTTATTTTGTTCGTGACTGTAAGAATGTTAAATATAAACTACAGTTTTTATAACTCTTCTACTTTACCCTTAGTTTTTCTTCGCACTGTCAACCTTTCATCAGTAAACGTCCTGGAAGAAGTACTTAGGTTTCGAGCAAATGTTTCGTGAAAATTGTTTATGGAATTAAATTATTTTAAGGTGTTCAGAGCCTTCTTTGAGAATGTAGAGGTAGGAAACTTACAGAGCGAAGAATAGCATACTTACAAAAAAGACTTTAAAGGAATGATTTTAAAAAACTGTTGATAATATTTATGATAGTTAAATAGCCAATTAAGTGTCTTAGATTTTAATGACTCCAATTTGTTGAATGGAAGGTATTTTTTTATGTTAACGAATAAAATTATGATATAATAGAAGAACAGTCTCTATAAACATGGGTTAATTGCTTACCTTCTGATAGTATAACTCAATTATTACGAAGAGCGGGTTAATCTTGTATAAACTTCAGTTTTTCAGCTAACTTACGGAATAAAATACTTATGGACACACTGGAGTCTGATTTTTAACTTGTTTCCGGAATTTCTCTTGACAGTTTTATATGTTTAGAATTTATTACCATATCTATAGTTCTGAAACCATTGTTTGCACTTGTATTAGGAGATCTGCTGGACCTTATAATTGCGTATTAAGAGCTTAAAAAGTTGTCTAAGATAATTTTATTAGTCTTAATTGAGTTTAGAAACCTCAAACGCCCATTACCCGATATCAAACATGCCCCTACCTTTTTTCCAGAATTTTTTTCAGTTTTAATGCAATCCAATATGGCGTCTGTAATTAAGCAACCCATAATTAATTTGAGCTCCAAAAATTTATATCTACATCAATATGGTCTAAAAATGGTGTTTAGCCATGGAATTTTGCGGTTTTAAGTCGTTTACCACTGCGTTTTGATTCTTCTATTCTCAGTATAAAATGGACAAATTTGATGATTTTCTGAGTGATGACTAGGTTACAAACTGGGCATTTTGGCCTAACTATTAATGAAAAACGGTCAAATATGATTGTTTAAATGTGTTAGATCCCTATTATTTGGAAACGGATTTTTTAAACATTTTTTTAAAAATTTTCAAAAAAATTAGAAAAAAGTCAAATTTTTCTAACTTTAGGCCGTTTGGGGCACGTGTTAATATTATCTGATCGATTTAAGATTTTGCACACAGTCTTAGGGTACCAAAAGGAAAAAAATTGGGGGGTGGAGCAAAAGTTTCCCCGACCTTCGATTTTAAGGGACACCCTACTGGTGAAGAACTCTTCTTTTCATACCTTGCCTTTCGGGAATTAAATCTGTTCTAGGGAATGCGCAGTTCATTCCGGCAGATAGTGGAGGACTGATCAATGGTCACCACTTTTTCCGTTATAGTCGGCTAGACTAAAAGCTCTCCCTCCGCTCTCTTGCGTTACCTTCCTATACCGTGCTGATGAGCCCTAACAAGGGCGAAACCGGTCCACGGTTGGAGGCGACGCTTGAGAGCTGGAGTTTTCTCACACATTCCTTTAACCAGAGGTTACTGGTGAAGAACTCTTCTTTTCAAAGGGTTAAAGTGTTGTATGAAAAAAATATATTGCTTTAAAAGTGTTGCTGGGTAATTCCACGGGTAATTGACTGACATTTTTTAAGGAAAACCCTTTGTATTTTGTATTTTACTTCCCAAAAATAAATTATAAAAAACTTACCACCCAATTTATTGCTTTCTTGTTAGCTAAATATGATGGCACAGTTAAATTTTCAAAATATGTTTTTATTTATTTTTGAAAAATTTTAAACAACATGGTAACTGACTGATTTAAATGTTTCATAAATGTCAGTCGGTTACCATCAGAGATAATTTTAACGCCTTTAAGAGCGTATTTCTCGCATGGAAAATCGGAAATACGCTTTAAAAAACTTGCGAGGAGTATTTTCACGCTTTGAATTTTCAACAAAGGTTTAGCTTAAAAAATGCTGGGAGCCATACCGAAAACTACTAATATTTTTTGTCTACTCAAAACACCAACTTTTATATTTTCTACTAATTGTTCGTTTGGATTGTTTTGTTTTTTATTTGTTTTAATTTTTTATAATTTGTTTAACATCTTCTACAAATACTTAACATATTCTTTAATTGTTAAAAACTAAATAGCATACTCATTTTTTTCTATTTCCTTTTTTGTCCATTAAAAAGTATTTTTATAGAAAATTTGATTTTGTATTTGTAGATTATGTTATTTCCGTATTTCACTCCTCCTAAAAAAGACAAGGAGTATTTTTACTCCCCTAAAAAAATCCTAGGAATAACACTGGTTACCATGTTGTTTAAAATTTTAAAGTTTTTTTGTTTCCCATATTAAATCCTATTTCTTAGTTTTTAGAAAAACACATGTTAAGTTCGGAGAATATAGGCCATACCTATTCTTTAGAAATTGGGTTGCTCAGATTTTAACTGATATTTTGGGAATAACGATTGTCATCAATGACATGTTTTACTGCATCATCCAAACACTCCACAATAGTTAT
The DNA here is from genome assembly GCA_024610705.1 of Tetragnatha versicolor. Lineage (NCBI taxonomy): Eukaryota > Metazoa > Arthropoda > Arachnida > Araneae > Tetragnathidae > Tetragnatha > Tetragnatha versicolor. The sequence goes on from JANDEH010000007.1 coordinate 10,188,274, forward strand.
TGCAGATGGTGGAAACGATATTTTCCTGTATAAGTATAGGTAGACTATATACAGGACATCCAAACAATTCAGAATGAAACACATCGCACTAATTTTACTTACCATCTGTCCTAGACATGTCACTTTTCGGACAAACGACAATGACTTATGACGTAATGAACGGACGCTCCCCGCTTCTTCATTCCGAAATTCTGATTCCAAAAACCCCTCCAAAAGGGAATTTAATGAAGCGGCAAAAGAGAGCAGCCCTCTTCTCAGAGAAATAATTTCATTTTCCTCCTCCGCTATGTCACTCTTTTACTTTTAAAGCTCTTAGGAGCAAAAACTTTACGAGATTGAATTATAACTTGATTAGTGGAGTTTGCGCTGCTGCAATCCCCCCTTTGGGATAGAGGGGGGGAAGAGGAATTATAATCAAAAGCTCCCCCGCTGATTGAGAGGAGAGCAATTGAGCGAAAATGACGAATGGAAAATACGAGCGCAGAGTCGTGTTTACAACTTCATTTAGTTGTCTTGAGAATTGGGATGAAGTGAAACGTCCGTTGAATTTTGATGTAAAGTGTGGATAGGATTTTAAATGTAGACTGTTCTGATTTTCTGATCTTTTTAAGTCATTTTTGTAATTTGTTCACAACTTTCAATTTCTATTAGCCGGCCGAGTGGTTCGAGTAGGGGTCTCGACCGGTGGCAAACGACCCCCTCGGGGGTCGCAGAAGTATCGGGAAGTATGGGGTTAAAAAACTGAAATATATAAATCCGAAAAAAGCACAGAGAAAGCATTTAAAAAAACTTAATTGTGATTGTATAAAATAACTGGTTTTAATGCTTGTTTTACTTAGAGTTGTGTGTTATTTTGTTTTCATTAGGTTACTTTGAATTGTGACATGTAAAAATTACAAATGTAATGAATTTTTTTAAAAATTAAATATTAACTTGATTATCCGCACGTGCTTAAGTTATAGCCCGTCAACTGTTCAGCGGCTTTAAAATTCAGCGGCGTAATTAAAAGGATTTTTTATTACGTTTTCGGATGCGGGGGGCAGGATTGACGAGGTAATACACAAGTACCGATACAGGTATGAAAAGCACCTCGAAGGATTAATGAGTGCATGCGGAATAAATCATGCAACTTTCAGTACAAATCATCAACAACACTACCGTATTGAAGCCAAAACCAACAATTCAAGAATATACGAACACACAACGGTTAAAATTACAGTTACAACACAAATCTAGACGGTTTCAAAATCAAAAGAAAACATCACTCTGGGGGAATTCCATCGACCATCTAATCCCCCGCGACAGCATGGAAAATTCGGGTAACTGATTTTAATCAAGAGAACCACAGACTTAATAAAGCAAAGGTTCCCTATTTTTTTGGAACCACCACCACCCCCTTTTAGAGAAAAATTTTTCACCTCCCCTTAAAATCTTTGCCTCTAATTCCCTTACATTTAATGTAATTTCATACAAACATTTTGTAATAAAAATACTTTAATTTACAACCAAACAAAGTAAAAAAAACTATACAGGCTAGTATATGGACACTATTCAAAATTTAAGTTTTTTCTATGCACCTTATAATTTAATTTGAAATCTAATTATGTAATAATTCTACATTTTATAAGACCGTCTTTTTGAAAGCCTTGATTTAAAAATAATTGTTTACTTTATTCCGAATGTCCTGAAATCTTTGTCTATGATGCCCGTTTCATCTTGAAATAATTATTTATATCTACCCCTAGATATAAGGGGGATCTGGGGGTCCTCCCCCAGGAAAATTTTTGAATTCGTGTTTAAAAGGGATTTTAAGCTACTTTTAACTAGATTTTTAACGTTTTTTCCCCATAAAAATGACATCAAGCGAGAGTGTAAGGGTAGTCAACTCCCCTTTTTAGTCCAATAACGCCCCCCGATTTCCTCTCAACTCATCACCACCCTTCTGGAGTTCTTCAACGCCCCCCATAGGGCGGTACCGCCCAATTTGGGAACCAGTGCAATAAAACATCTATTGAACGCAATTTGAGTTTCTCTTTTTTATATTTACTAATATAACTTTCTGATGAAAAGTGTGATAGCATCATCCGTGAAATGACTTGTTTTCCTATTAAATTCGATGCAACATACATAAACGTACAATGGCCACTTTTTTCCTCGTAACGTTTATGAAACACGTTCTAATCAACCACATTTATTGCATCATTATAACACTTCAATCTTTTTTTCAAATTAAAAAAGAGTTGACACATTCATTAAGTAAATACTGTTTAAAAGAGATTTGTGAAAAATTACGGAGAAAATACTCATTCTAAGAAGCACGAAGCGAATTTCCTTCTAGGAATTCTTCTGGGAGAAAGATCCTTGGAAATGCGAGTTTAGCGCGAATTATGAAATTAATCAAATCCACAGACAATATGAATACTGAGAAGCCGAGTATACGCTGAATTCCAAGAAGCATAACGATGTTTTACCATGAATACCTTGAATGTCAAGAAGCATTAACGATATCAACGCTTAAAGTTGTTGCAGATTGTTGAAAAGCCCCGATTATCCAAGTTAATGAGATTAGTTAATTATAAATCGGTTACAGAGAAAATCGTATGTACCTAATATAAATTGTGTATGTTTATGAATTGTCAAAAATCAAAACGCTTTTTGATGAAACTCCTGTAGATTGTTTTTTTTAATAAAATCCCGAAATACCCCTAGGAAAACTGTTTTTCTAGGTTAGATTTTTACTAACTTTTACTGTAAAAAGAGTACTTGTTATGTTGTTTACGTTTGTTTTACGTTGCTTTCATGCTTTTCTGCAGCAATTTCCCCAATTTTTTTAAAGCAGTGATTTTCAACCTGTGGTTGGGGGATATTTTAAAACATTGACCTTTTTGAAAACTTAAATATTGAAGAATATGAAGAAGAAAGAAACAAGGAATGAAATAGAACTTAGTAAATCTTTAAAATATATCGCAAATGCGTACTTACACTTTATGGAAAATATTTACTATAGCTTTAAATTAAACAAGCACATTCAAAGTGAAATAGAATAGTGAAGTGAATAAATTTCTAAATATATGCTTTGTGAATGAATAATGAGGTATTTGCATGAGTGAGGGATTTGATTGATTTTATACTTTTTCGATACATTATGGTCTACAACTCCCAAATTTTTGATTTTTAAGTTCAAAAATGTGTTTTAAATATTTTAAAATTCAATTTTATGTTTGCCAAAACGTCAGAAAAGTCACGTTATCAGAAAACAGGCTTCTATTGGATGTGACGTCACAGCGCATGAAAACCATTGTGTTTTCTGTTTTCACGTGATCAGAAAACGGGCTTTATTGGATGTGACCTCACAGAGCATGATTTGGGATTCGAAAGTGTTTTCGCGCCCAAACAAAAAACGAAATCTCAAAAATTTATATCTCAGAAACTAGGGTACGGAAATACTTGATGTAAACGTCATTCTTCATGGTTTTTTATCTACTATTTTAATAAAATTTAATCCCAAAACGTGAGAATATTTCATTCGTTCAAAAAGGGAATAATTGAGGGCTTCGGTGCAAGAACCGGGTATCTCCACTTTCGACTCAGAATCACTTTCGGAAAATATTTGGCGACGTCTTCAACGTTGGTGTTTGTTTAGGGTTTCTGTATAATGATTGGCGTATGTACGGGATTAGAAACTGTTCAATTACTTGCCAAGAGTTATAGTAACCCTTGTACTCTTAAAATGAACCATCGATCTGTGCTTTAGAAATTGAATTTTTCCGTTAGTCCAGGGTTTGATTCACAGACAAATCAGTCCAGTCAATGGGCGGAGCTTATTAAATGACCTCATCGAGTGAGGTCAGAACCAAAACCTTTCTGTGAACTCTTCCATTTAAAACAAGAATTAATTTTCTTATAAAGTTTATTATCTTTATTTTTTGTCTACTAACATTTTCGAAACCTTCGATCTTTTTACAAAAATGAAACTTCCTTGAATTTTAATTTTGTATAATTTTATTCAAATCCACTTTTAATTTTTTCATGATTTTAAAATATTTTTTATCAATGCTTCGCACCATGTAACTTAAAGTTTGATTTTAAAATAAAATTTCAAAGTGAATTAGAACATAGCATGATATTTTATACCCTAAAAGCACACGATATTAAGTAAATATTATATACAAGTAGAATAAAAGCGTTTAAAAATAGAAGGAATTTACATCGCATAACAGGTCTACCATCCCAAAGCTGTAAAAACGTAAAAGGTTTTCAGTGTAATTCAATGAAGATTAGATACTCGGTGCAACAGTTCTAAAAGAACCCCCTCTTATTGATTACCCTAAACCACAACCTAAAACCCCCATCCCCTTATAAAGTTGTCCAAAATCAGTTGTTTCTACAAAAACTAAAATTGAATGTGGCATTAGTTCTAAGTGAGTCTCGACGATAGCTAAAATGCGTGCAAGATTTTTGTCGATCCCTAGTAGGCTAGTAGCACAGCTCATACCAAATATGTCAAGTTTACGTAATCGCTACTAGATGTAAACGAAATTTGGCTATACATGACGAAAATTGGACGAATCTTGAACGTTTGTTGTGCTTGGGTAAACATTTCACTGGGCTGAATCTGTGAAATTTAGTAATCAGCTAGCTAGAATTGGCGATTAATCAGAGTTACGCCAAATTATTGTTAGCCATAAAAAAGGCCAAGCAAGAATGTAGCATATTTTAGGGTTGCATTGATTGGCAGTGTATTGCTGAACTGGCGAATCTAACTTAAAATAAACTTGATTTCAATGTGGAGATACCCTGTTCTTGCCCCGAAGCCCTCAATTCCAAAAAATATCAAATTGATTTTTGTGTTAAAAAAATCTCCGAGTGAGAAAAAGGGGGAAAATATATATCCCCTGTACGCAGGACTGATTCAAATTAAAAACTAAAATCAAAATTTTCAAGTAAATTTACTTTAATGTCTTTGTATGCATTCTACTTTATAAAAAATGAATTTAAAAGTCAATCAAATGGCAATAAATACTTAAAAATTAGTACCGCCGTACCAGTTTCCTTACGCAATTTAATTGTAGATTTTGTTTCATAATCATCTGATCATCTTGTTTTTATGAATCGATGTATAGAGTACACCCGACAATGGCCTTAAAGCCTGCTTAAATCTTTAACAATGTTTTGGCGCTTTTGTCCGATTTTTTGAACCTTGCGCCATTAAACCCTAACTAACCAACCAGCCTTACGCGATTCAATAGGCAAAATCAAAATTTCAGTCACTCGCTGATGATGTTATTTTCAAAGACATAAATAGCCTCCCCATATTCTGATGATGGTAAAGATGTGATTTAACTCCTTATACCTTATTGAATAATCTATTACGCCTATGAATTTTGATGCCTTAACTAAAATTAACCAATGTAGCCACATTATTACTTTAAATATTTGATAGCTTGGTTAAAGTGGAAACTGGAATGATTGTGAGTCAGATAATCAAAGTTTTACTGTATAAGTACTTGACCAAAAAAATAATTTGAACTGGATCGTTAAACATTCGTGTGAAACAAGTTAAACAACATTCTCAGAAACCGCTCCATACCATAGTACTATTCAAATTCGAAGAAGAACAGATCTTTCATTTGATATTCCCGCAAAAGAAATTACAAATCGTCGGCTTTTTCATCAGATTAGCACTAATGGCACTCCGCATCCACAAATGCGTTTTCTATGCTAAACGCCCACAAGAGCCCCTCCTTTAAAAATCAATCCCTACCTCAAGTGGCGAAATGTTGTTTTGGGGGATAATTACATACAATATCCCCCTAAGATGAAAAGAGAGTTAGAGCGGATTTGCATGCAGCAACGCGACCGTCACGACTGCTCGAAACTTCCCTATTGTTTGGAAATAGTCCAAATTTTTTTAAAGATCTATTGTTGTTATAATTTAAGAACTTTAAACCAACTCCCATAAAAAAAAACTTTTAATTCATTAAGTAAACCAACTTTCTTGAGAGATATTTTAAAGCTACTATTTTAATTACTTTTAATATTTATTTATTTATTTTCTGATTATTTTAAGGTGACAATAGATAAATATAGCGCATTTCAAATCACATGACTTGGACCTAGCAACGGCCTTAGCAACATATTGTTTGACTTAACAGCAGTTAAAAGTTAAAAGAAAATAACTTAGAAAATAAAAACTTAGAAAAGTTAAAAGAAAATAACTGGTCATGGAATGATTCTATTTGAGCATTTGCAATCACACGACAGCAACAGATACAGCCGCACCTAGAAACGGTCTTAGCAACCGACTGTTTGACTTACAGCAAGGAAGAAAATAAACTGTCGTGACGTCACCAGAAAACACTCTATTAATGTTCCAGAAAAATATATTTTTGTAGTTTTTAATAGAGATTTTAGTGAGAGTCAGCCTTCTTCTATAAAGTCGTTTTGAGTTTCAGTTTTGTAATAATTTTGAGTTAATGATAGTTTTTAAATTTGTGAATTCTTCATATAGTGTAAATAAATTAGATTTTATTTTTTACTGACATCCGCAAGTTTTGTGAGAATAGTGACAAAAAAGGTTATTTTTGCTGCTACACCTACTATATTATCTACAAATGATGACTTAACTTCTAAGTCGTGACACTAAAGCTAAGCGCGAACAAGTGACTTTCGTCACGGCGACTGACACAAAATTATCATTCTGGCTATTGCAAGAAGCTAGAAGCGTGCATTAGGCGACAAGACTCCAAGAATCTCGCCATATAGCTCTCGAGTGACAGCTCTAGTCACTAGTTTTCGAGTTACGGTTACAAAACTATCTAGTGCGCGCTTAGCCTAAGAACCAATGGCAGGTCAGGATTCTAAATCCATGAATAGGGAATTCGCAAGCATTTTCTCAATGATGACCCGGTCGTATCGCCAAATCACTGCATGAAAACCCGACCTAAGAGTTTTTAACGGCCTTCCATATCCTCGAGCTAAAAGATTTCTGCGAAATCCTCACAGAAAAAGCATCAAAATCTATGTAGCTACTGCTTTTCAAAATGAGTTTTTGAGAGTTGCTTCATTGTTTTTTTTTCATTCGCATCCCCCCTTTAAAGGGGTATCGCTAATGAATTTACATTCGAAAAGCTTTGTTTGCTCAAAGAAGCATCTTTAAGTGAAATAGGCTTAAGAGTTGCATCCAAAATGGAAAAAAGTTATCGAAATAAAACAAAAATGTAAGTAAGAACAAAACGGATTCCCCTCTTCGCTTATTATTTTTCGGATTGGAACAAAAGTTAATCTTCAAAGAGAGCACGCTGTTGTTCATTTGTAGAAAGGAGCAGCGCACACTTTTATGGCAAATTAAATGGGCTGAGAGAAATTCTGCGTAGTTAGTGATGTTGCTTCAACACGGCCGATTTCATGAAGTAGGGGTCATCCACTCATCAAGTTTTTTTCAATAAGTTAAGAACTGCGAAGAAGACCGATAGTGGTGAGACCAAGTGTGGAGAAAGTAAAAAATTAAATTTTCAAATTAATAAATCGCTTTTAACTATTTAATTTTGTTTATTATTTTGGGTATCCATGGAAGAAATAAAATTTGACAGGTAAAAGTAGGATTTTAACTCATTTTGAAAATATTTTTTGGGTCCATGGGGGGCCCTCTGAACCGCAAAGTAAAGAGGTAACAGAGAGAGTCCAAGGGGCAGTTTTCCTCTCTCGAGACGCAGCCGCCAATCAGAGAGAGCCAAATAGCCGAAATGGCGAAAGTGATTCCTGATTGGATATGGAATTATTATCAGGCGGCATTTTAATTTCATGGGGGCGGGGCTGCTTTTTTCCTTCCTCTTCCGATTTGAGTGACGTAGAGTGGCAGTGACGTAGCAGGAGTGAGGTCGAGCTATTATAGGCTGTCTAGGAGCTAGGAGGCGTTGCAAACTTTGCAACGCCCATCTATGGGAAAAGCAATGCTATAAGAAGTTGCCATTAGCGTCTATGGAGATGAACCCTCTGTTAGCTCTATCTATACTCTGTGCTCTGAACAGTGCCCTTTCTCACAAAAAGGTCTACCCTTGAATCCGCGCCGATTACATATTCATTACCCGCAATATTAATTCACTCGGGGTAAATCGGGATGGAGTGCGTGTGCTCCCTGAATATGTGCATTCGTGTCGAACTATTAATGTGCGGACATAATTTCCACTAATGCTGTCCAATAGCTTCCCTACCATCGCAAATGCTGGGCGGGAGTTCGCTTTCGATTTACCACGACGGGGTGGGGTGTTACCGATACAGTCCTATACTGCCATCCTAAGCGAAAGTGCACATAAAGGCATTTTCATTCAGATTTACTTAGAGAAAAATCTCGCCAAAATAGCATTTGGCAGATTTTTCCTTCTGTGTGGCAGATTTTTCCTTCTGTGCCTCTTTCTAAGCTTTCGGCGTTGGGCTGCATTAGAGTTCGGATTTTGTAAGCCAAAGGGGGATCGCTTACACATTAGTGGATAGGAAAAATACACGCCATTTCAGCTGCAAGTTCCAGCAAATCGCATGTTCTAGATGTAACAATACTATGATATAATTAAAACTATTACATGATGTTATCATCGATTGAACAACAACGTTTATTTTTACACAATTTATAAAATTTTTTAAAAATGTAGACAATTGTTTCGGGGATCAATGGATCCCCTTCTTCAGTACAAAAAAGACGAAAATAAACATCAAATCAACAATAATTTAAACATAACATGAAGGCAAAAAGTTACAGTTTAAGTGAAAATACAATAGAGGGAAAACGATTTGAGTTAAAAATACAAAAGCAATGGTTATATATAAATTACAGAATCAATACAAAGGTAACCAGATGGGTGAGAAATAAGGAATACTATTTAAATCATTAACAAGGAAATCTGAAAATTTATTTATATAAAACGATTCAAAAAAATCAAGGTCACTAGGTATATTACAATTTTTAATAATGGTAGCAGATGAAAATTCAAAGTTATGATTGAGGTTCCAAACATGTTTAGCTATGGATGATTTGTCGAATTCTTGCTTTCTTACATAACCCTCATGCTCTTTAACTCTAAATTTTAACGCACGTTTTGTTTGACCTATATAAGATAAACCGCAGTTGCAATAAATTCTATAAATACCAGATTTATTAAGTGTTTCTATAGGATCTTTAAGATTAGAAAACATAATTTTATTATGTGGGGAAAAAACGGTATTAAAGCCAAACTTTTTTAGAACATTAGAAATACGGGAACTTGTTTTAGAGTAAAAGGGTAACACAATTAAATTATTAACAGTTAGTTTAGTTTTAGCATTATGATGGTTTTTTAAAGTTTTATGCATAATATGGTCAATGAGGGTATGACAAAAGCCTCTATCAATTGCAATAGCTTTAATGTGGTTTATTTCAGAATTAAGAAGGATTTGATTTGAACAAATATTAATAGCACGGAACACAAGAGATCTAAAAGCAGCAATTTTTTGGTTATAAGGGTGATTTGATCTAGAATGGGGTGGGAGAGAAACACCCCATGTTTTCCCGTGTTTCTCTCCCACCCCATTCTAGATCAAATCACCCTTATAACCAAAAAATTGCTGCTTTTAGATCTCTTGTGTTCCGTGCTATTAATATTTGTTCAAATCAAATCCTTCTTAATTCTGAAATAAACCACATTAAAGCTATTGCAATTGATAGAGGCTTTTGTCATACCCTCATTGACCATATTATGCATAAAACTTTAAAAAACCATCATAATGCTAAAACTAAACTAACTGTTAATAATTTAATTGTGTTACCCTTTTACTCTAAAACAAGTTCCCGTATTTCTAATGTTCTAAAAAAGTTTGGCTTTAATACCGTTTTTTCCCCACATAATAAAATTATGTTTTCTAATCTTAAAGATCCTATAGAAACACTTAATAAATCTGGTATTTATAGAATTTATTGCAACTGCGGTTTATCTTATATAGGTCAAACAAAACGTGCGTTAAAATTTAGAGTTAAAGAGCATGAGGGTTATGTAAGAAAGCAAGAATTCGACAAATCATCCATAGCTAAACATGTTTGGAACCTCAATCATAACTTTGAATTTTCATCTGCTACCATTATTAAAAATTGTAATATACCTAGTGACCTTGATTTTTTTGAATCGTTTTATATAAATAAATTTTCAGATTTCCTTGTTAATGATTTAAATAGTATTCCTTATTTCTCACCCATCTGGTTACCTTTGTATTGATTCTGTAATTTATATATAACCATTGCTTTTGTATTTTTAACTCAAATCGTTTTCCCTCTATTGTATTTTCACTTAAACTGTAACTTTTTGCCTTCATGTTATGTTTAAATTATTGTTGACTAGCTGTTATACCCGGCCTTGCACGGGTGGGGTGAATAAATTAATTTTTTAAAATATTTCTTAAAATACATTTATAATTTTGTAAATTAGCAATATTACAAATCATCCCGGTATCCCAGGCGCCTCTTTCCTATCCCAGTGTATTCCCGGTAATCTTATCCCGGTGGTCACGGTAATTTTTCTAATCCCGGCGTTCCCGGTAATTTTCCTATCTCAGTGTTCTCGGTAATTTTATAACCCGGTAATTTTTCCATCCCGATGTTCACGCTAATTTTCCAATCCCGGTGTTCTTGTCACTTTTTACAATCCCGATGTTCCTGATAATGTTTAATATCTTGGTGCCTTTATAAAATAACCAATTTGTAACCATAGTAAAAAGTCTGGTAAATTAGTAAGTCTAGTGAACAAATTAACAAATTTAAAACCAGTGTTTAAAACTAAACTAAAAGATCTAGTAAATGAAAAAGTCTAGTGATCTGTCTCATTTGAAACAATGTTTTATTTTTAACTCGTTGTATGACTGGTAAAACAGGTTTTCAAACACGGAAAAATAAGTGAAAAAAAGCAGGAAAAACGGGAAAAAAAGAATGAAGGACTGATTTTCTCTTTATAAATTATAGCCCATGTCCTATTCTGATGTATCAGCTACATTATGGTAGAATTTCATTAAAATCCATTCAGTAGTTTTTGCGTGAAAGAGTAACAAACATCCAGACAAACATTCACAATTATAATAGTAAGTAGGATTTGATGTTTATTTTCGTCTTTTTTGTACTGAAGAAGGGGATCCATTGATCCCCGAAACAATTGTCTACATTTTTAAAAAATTTTATAAATTGTGTAAAAATAAACGTTGTTGTTCAATCGATATTAACATTTGCACAAGATTCTTTTCGCTATATTACATGATGTGTTTCAAACTTTTATGTTTTAGTTTAAATGTTATTTTCTATTAAATTTATTTATTATTAAATTTCAATCTTACAAAGTGTGATTAGTTTGCTTTCAATTCTGATAGTTAAAGGGACTTTTCATGATTTTGACAACCATTGTAGTGGCTTGGAAGTAACAAGTTATATTCTCGCCAATTAAGAAATGCGCCAAGGACTAAAGAAAGTGAAATTTTAAGAAAAAAGGGTTTATGTGCACTTTCGCTTAGGACGACAAAATATCTGAACCCATGCTCATTCTGTTTTTGGATAAAACTAATGTTTTTCTCAATACCTTACTTAAATCTTCTTTGTATGTAAATTAAATGTATTTATGATGTAAAATGTTTCTTGAAATTTGTTGACATATTCATATTTAAAAAGTAGACTTACACACGAGGATAAATTGGATTTGATTAATGATTAATGATTTGTGATGGGGTGGCTGCAAGAGCCTGAGCACCGCTGGATTAGAAAATAAAAGTTATTAAATTTCTTAAAGATTAATTTATATTTTTCTCTACTTGATACCGCAACTGGGAAAAATCAGTTTAAAAAATTGAATCAAAGTAATAAGTTCATTTTGAGGATGCAATGAGGTCAGGGTTGGCTGGATTGGACCCAATGGGTTTTTTAAAAAAAACGCATGTGAAAAAACCCACATTTTGGACCCCTTTTTGGGTTTTTTCTAGAAAAATCAAAATTTTGGCTGTTCCTTCAAAATTTAATGTGTTTTTCAAAGTTCATGTTTTTTAAATTTTAATATTTTTTTTCAAAATTTAAACTAGGTTTTAAAAATTAAATGGTGTTTTTACAATTTCAGGGAGTTTTTTTAAGTTAAATAGATTCTTTCATTATTCAGTGGGTTATTTCATTATTGAGTGGATTTTTTTCAAAATTTAGGACGTTTAAAGTTCAAACAAGGTATAAAAAATAAGGAGGATTTTTTTAAAATGTCAGTTGGTTTTTCCAAAGTTGAATCAATATTGAATGTCTTTTTATCAAAGTTTAGGATATTTTTTAAAATTTAGTGGGTTTTCAAAACTTAAACCAGGTTTTAGTAAATAAATGGTGCTTTTACAATTTCAGTGAATTTTTTCAAAGTATCAAAGCTTTGAAAAAACCCACTTAACTGTGGAAAAATTGACATTATTTTGACAGAACACCTTTAATATAGAAAGAACTCACTAAAATTTGAAAAAACCCACTTACTCCAAAGGAGAAAACCACATAATTTTGAAAAACCCAGTTTTATATGGGTTTTTCAGGGTTTTATTGAAAAAACCCTAAAAAACCCAGGTTTTTGCCAACCCAGAATGATGTCAATTATCCATTGGAGAGAAATTGAAAATTCCATTTTAGTAAATTACAAAAAAGCATTTAATTTAAAAAATAAGCATGTAATAATTTAATAATTAACAAAATTGTAATTTACAAAATTAACATGAGAAATATAAAGATAAAAGAAAAATTTAAAGTTGAGTAAACTAAAATATCATGACAGTGAGTCAAAAAGTCACTTTAATTAATATAAATGAACCAATCACCCACTGATTATAAATAATACTGTTCTCACTATCACTATAGGAAATGTGTGATAAGACCCCCAAATGGCATTTTTCTATGTTTGGTCTTTGTTCCATTCTTCAAACTTAAAAATTACATTTCAATATTTGCCTTTTGCATACACATCAAGACTCCAATAATACTAAGACAGTAATTCTGCAATGCTTTTGTCAATGCAATTCTTTATTGTCAATTGGTACTTTTTTTATAAAAAAAAGAACACTTTCTCAATGTGTATACAGTACGCGAGCCCTCTTTCAGAGTTTACCCAAACACAAACCAGAGTAAGGTTACAAATAAAACTAAAAGAAAACCAACGAAAATCTGTCTTGATAAGAAAACTAAGTTTGTTTTCAATCCGAGACTGAATTAGCTCTGTGAAAACGAAGTCAACCAATAAAAAAAATACATCCTTTCCAAAAAGCGGCATATCTATCAGTAATTCACGTCTACCGTTTCTCCAAATTGGCATTCGATCGTGTGGAAAAGCAAAGAAAGAGACAGACGACTATATTTTTTTCTCTATCAATCCTTTTAAGCCCTCCTTTTATTCGTTGGGTTTTTTTATTCCCACCTCTGGTCGGGGGGGGCGCTTTCATCAATTATGCAGTCCGCCTGCGAACAGTGCCCCAAAGAAGGTAGTTTACGCACGGCCGCGTTTGCGGGAGAAATAAGAAAGGTGTTGGGAAAACATTTTTGAGTAAAATTTGTATAAATTCAATTTGGGCGAAACACTTTCCTCGGGGGGCATCTTTCTAATACGCTAGTGTAATTGGTGCCCCATCAATATCCGTAGTGGTATACTTTTTACCGTCTGGTGCGAAGTTTTCCCAGTTTGCATTATACATCACAGCAACGTTTCCTGCACCCAGTACGTCACTACGCGGATAGAGAAAGGGAGTAAAAACAAAGCCTGTTGGGTTGACAGGAAGAATTTCGATACGTGAATTGTGATAAAAAAGGCCCTGTTTATACATGGGTTTAACGAAATAATCATATTTTAAAATTGACGTCCTTTGTTTCCCTAGAAATTCAGACACCGCGATGGGAACTACTTTGCTTGTTAGCGACGTTGTAGGTTCAACTTGAGTTGCTGTCTAGTATAGAGCAGTGTTTCCCAACATAGATTTTTAAATGATATTTTTTTATTTTCCATTTTTCTGACGGTACGTTATTAAATTGAAAGAAAAATATTAGTCATCTGGAGTTTTATAACCAATTAAGATGACCAAAAAAACTTACCTTAAATTAAAAGAAGTACAATGACGTAAAATTAAGATATTGATAAGAAAACCATACGAAGTGATAAAGAAAAAAGAGAAAAAAATAATACTAAAATATAAAATTGACAAAACACAATCTGGCAATAAATAAAGACTCGGATTGAGTGGGATTGAGTGTTTCGACTCAATCAATTGGGTGTTTTACACTTAATCGGATTGAGTGTAAAAAAAACCCACAAAACTATCAAGACTGCAAATGTGAAACATTTTAATAGAATAATGAACACTAAATGAATACAATAATGAACAATTCTAACTAGAGTTTTGATTGTATTACGATTGAGTGTAAAAAAACCACAAACCTCTCAAGACTGCAAATGCGTGAAACATTTTAATACAATCATGAACGCTAAATGTTGTTGTTGTTGTTGTCGTGTGCCACTTGGAATACCCAAGCTCCACAAGGATTCAAGACAAAGGGGGTGCGGCTCCTGAGAAAGTGAGGCCCATAAATGGCAGGAGTCCGACTTCTGCCTCATGAGATGATAGATGCTGCCACTATCTATCGCCACCTCCACAATTTTGCCATGTATCTGAAGGGGAGGGAAATAGTCTCCAGATACCTGGACCCGTGGTAAACTGCGCCGTGACGGACCACAGGACCATGAACCCTAAATGAATACAACAATGAACACTTCTAATCAAAGACGTTTTGATTGTATTACGATTAAGTCATTCGTAATACAATCAAAACTCCTTTGATTAGAAGTTTTCATCAACTTCATGTTCATTAAGTTCATTAGATGTTCATTAAGTGTTCAATGAACGTTATTTAGCGTTCATTATTGTAATAAAGTGTTTTACGCATTTGCAGTGTTGAGAACTGAGGTTCTAAATGGTTTCCTCATACACCAAAAGAAGAGAGAGGATGCTCCTTCTTCTAAAATAACCCAACTTCAAAGCACGTCTTTTGAACCTCGCCTTGTTTATTATAACCGTTAAAATGGGATTTAATAAGCCGAGTTTATTACATGCTCTTTTTTTAAAGGATTGTTTATCAGGAAAATGTTCATTTTGAGTTCCAGAGAGGAGAGACTCTGAATTTAACACATAATTAAGCCGCTGTCAACATGTTTATTGAATTCTCTTTGGGGGAGAAAAATGGGGTTTTTTATTCGTTCTATCTCTCTTCAAATGAGCATGTTGAGATGCCTGTCAACTGATGAGAGCGCTTCTTTTGTTCGTGAATGTCAACCTTGGTTCCGAAAGAATATTCAGTAACTAATGCAGTGAACTTTGAAATTAACGTTTATAAAAGTGGGTGGTGTTTCTTCGTTCATTGGTTCAGATTTAAGATAGAATGTGTATGATTTTAAAATGGCACTAATGTCACCTCTCGAATATGCACTTTCAAGTTGGAATTGAATAGATTTTTCGAGAGTGTTTAGTTTTGGATTACCTCTCAGTGTGGCATTTTCTCATGCGAGCAGGAAGTGTTGATATCGTGGCATATTCACAGCTATCAGCGTTAACCAGACCAGCAGCTATAATAAAGAAGGAAAACTGGAAAACTTAGTTTTTCATTGTATATGATTGGTGTAATACTTACTCAATTGACCAATGATTTAACATCTTCTCTGATCGCTGTGAAGATGGCTGTCAGGGAAGGTGTTGAATTAAACTTTAATTTAAAAATTTGAGGAAATATGTGTGCTTGACAAACCATACAAGAAATAAAGTGTCAAGTTTTCATTTAGATCAATTCCCAAATGAATCTATACATGGCAAGGAACAGATAGGTTTATTTTTAACTAATCTAAAACGTTTTTGAAACGTTTCTTTACTATCCATGTTTGACGGAAATGCGCCCCGACTTGCCTCAAATCCGTCTCTAACTGTGACTGACAGCTCAACTCGTTCCTGAACTTTTATGACTGCACAGTATATAAGCGCGCATGCATTTTGTGTTTTGCTTTTTCTTACCTTCCCATGTTGACCATGTTTTTGTTGCTGACTAAACATGTTGTCGGTATTTTATTATAACCAGGCCCCGACAAGCAACCAGGCGCCGACAAAATTGAATGTGTACAAGTAATTTGTTTTTATACTTGATCTTTTTTTGTTAATCTATACTATAGGAAACCTATAATTTTTATCTATTACTTTTATTTACTTAAACCATATTGAAGGTTCACAGACATGTATTGTAAAGAAGTTGTAATAATTTTTAGTAATGCTTTAAGATTAAAATATTTTGATAAAATCATGTTAGGCTTCCTTTCTATTTTGATGTAACACCAATTACCTCATCATTGACTGGTATGGTTTAACACATTGATAACATAACACAAAATGTTCGGTCTGGGTATGAAGTTTTAAATTTATCATCTTTAAATTTTTTGTCAAATGTTTTTTAAGCTCAATACGCACGCAGTAATAAATTTAAGAATGGAATATGGGAAAATAAATATTAAGGTTTGTGAAAATGTTTCAAAATATCCCTTTAAGCATTCATCTTCGACATATCACCATACAATAAGTACCATGTATACAATTACCAATAATTCTGAACTTGGGGACGCGTAAGTCTTTCCATATTCAATATCATTACAATCCCACTGCAATATTCAACTTACAAGGACTTTAAATTGAGGTTCAATACTTCAAACAAAATCGTATAACGAAAGAAACACTAGTTTTTAGAGTTCGTCGCCACTACGGGAATTTCATGGTAAGCACCTTAACTTTCGTCTAGAGACGGAGTAATGGCGCATTATGCAGCTCTTTCGAACTAACACCGGCCGAATATTGTATTTTGTTCAAAGAAAATCGGGGACAGTTAGGAGAGAAAGGGTTAAAAATTTCATCGAAGAAATGTCGTCTAGGTTGCGGTGAAGTGCATGGGAAAGATTCAAGTTCGAGTCGAGACTGTAAACTTTGTTGTATCTTTATTTCTAAAATGAACACATAAAGGCTATATTTATACGACTAATACTGTTTGAGTGTCTTGTAAAGAAGCAAAATGGGTGATATTCACCTTCACATTATGATTTATTGTTGAGGAGAAACGATATTTACTTTTTTTCTGCACAAGTTGATTTTGCATAAAATTCTATCAAAAACGTGTCATATTTGAATGAAATTGCAAATAATACTCTTGTTCTAACTCATAACTTTACCCACACATAGTTCTCTTACTTTGTTCAAAATGGGTCCATAAAAATTTAGAGCTGAACTCTTACTTCAAACTTGTTATGGTTGTATTGAACACTACCAAGTTAGTCGCAAAGTTTTCCCAAGGCAACACAATATATTTGACGTTTTATGCATGAAGGATATTGATGCTTTTGAAAGGGCAGATGAAGGAACATTAGAAGTTGGAATAAGAAAGGAATTTTAACAAGTTTATAGAACTTGTATAATATAGAAAATACTACTGGGTCCTTATTATATGTCTCGTGCAAAACTTATTAAAAAGCCCAGTGGTTCTATCAGCCCAAGCTTGTGAATTAATGCTTTCAAATTTTTATGGTCAAAAATTCTTTGGTGGAACCTGGCGCATGTTTATCTCTTTACATTTTTTATTGATGAAAGATTGGATCAGTCTTTTTTTTTGGAACATATTGCTTGGTCTACTCTTGCTTTTCAACATACGTTATTACTAAAATCAAACACATAATATTAAAAAAACTAAAGGGGCACTCAAAAAATTACGCCACACATTTAGGAGATTAAGAGATGTCCGGTTTTTGTGACAAAATGTTATACAAGGGATAGAGGAAAGTTTTACACTCTGTGAACCCTCACCTTAAAAATTGTTGACATAAGGGGAGAAAGGGGTGCGAATTTCCTTTGAAACGTAATTTGACAAAAAAATCTCTTGAAGAAAATATTACGAAACGAAAAATTTGTGACGTAATTAGTGAACGGTTCCCTAGTTTCTCCCATTACTTGAAAAGTTTCTAAAGATTAAGTCAAACTTCTTAAATTCTCTCATTTGCACTCATAACAGAACATCCTTTAAACTAGGCGAAGTTCATAGGAAAAAATATTAGTG
Source organism: Tetragnatha versicolor (assembly GCA_024610705.1). Taxonomy (NCBI): domain Eukaryota; kingdom Metazoa; phylum Arthropoda; class Arachnida; order Araneae; family Tetragnathidae; genus Tetragnatha; species Tetragnatha versicolor. Next base: position 10,206,410 of record JANDEH010000007.1, read on the forward strand.
ACTTTCCATCTACTTAAAAAATATAAGTGATGTGAAAAAACATATTTGTTTCTGTTTGTATCTACTTGCTTAGGTTTTAAAACTTCATTATGACATTAAAAACGAAGTCTTTCTCGAGTATTAATTTAAAAGGTGCTTAAAAATAATTCCGTGGTGTAATGAGTTTGCGAGGAAATCATTCTTTTAAGATAAAGAAACTTAACACCAGTGACACGATTTCCACTTAATCCAGTTCAAAGAAAAAGCAAAACGGGCAGCCATGGTAAAAACCTTACAAGAGTGTAATAAAGTAACCGATGTCGAAGTATCATGAAATTATAATTAAGTGCAAAATTCGGTCCCCAAAAATATCATTAGCCCAGCTTAATGAACCCAATATCGCTCAACCAGAGTAATTACTAAGGTACGATCCCCGAACGAAAAAAAAATTAACCTAATTCAAAAAGAAACACGTGATGCACTCGCAGTTTTCACCGATATTACCGCATAAATTTAATGGAACTTTTCCACCGTTTGAAAAAAAAGTGGTTCCTACCTTAATTACGGCAGTTCTAAAAAGCAATTGAATTTTAATTGAAATCTGCCGCCAAAAAAAAGGAGAAAGTAATTGCCGAGGATTTGTTCTTTCGGAGCCATTTCTTGAGGCCATTTCCAATTCAATTTGATACAACACCAACATATGTAAATTGAGGGACACTTTGGGGAAGCCTTTTCGACAATTAAGTAGGGGATTTTTACGGTCTGACATTTTCCGGTTGGAATTTTCCATTTGGAGGTAATTGCGTTGGGCCCATAAAACGTACTTCGAATTTCTCCAATACTCCTGACGTTTCTCGTTGAACATTCTCGTTGGAAGGCGAATTTCTCTTGAAGTGATACTCTCCCCTTGTTAAATAGTGCTGGAAGTAAAGATTATAATCCATCAAGTTTCTTAAGTTAAGTTAGGATGTGGGGAGCCTAGTGGTTAAGGCATCGGCTTCGGGATCGGAGGGTCCCGGGTTCGATTCCCGACGCCGCTAAAGACCCACCGAGTATATGCGGAGTACGTGCTCTCTAAATCTGTGGGTCCGAAAGTCCTGTGGTCAGTCATGGCGCAGTTTACCATGGGTCCAGGTGTCTGGAGACTATTTCCCTCCCCTTCAGATACATGGCAAAATTGCGGAGGAGGCGATAGATAGTGGCAGCATCTATCATCTCATGAGGCAGAAGTCAGACTCCTGCCATTTATGTCCTCACTTTCTCAGGAGCCGCACCCCCTTTGCCTTGAATCCTTGTGGAGCTTGGGTAGTACCAAGTGGCACACGACAACAACAACAACAAGTTTTAAGTTATTTAAGGCTTTTAACTCTAGATGTTCCTCTTGGAGGGATCTTCCAAAATGAATATGCAAATTGTCCTTTCAGTGTTCACTCCACCGATTTTCTCGAATAAACGCTAATTCCCACTGTTTCTCTTTCACTGCTCATTCTGATTGATTCACTCCCAGTGAATCGCTAGTTTGCATGGAAAAAGGAGGAGTAAAGAGTGAAAATCCTATTCACACTTTTCACCTTGGGGATAAGTCCTCCAAAATGAACATCAGTAGTGAAAAGTATGAATGAGCCATTACAGCAGGCTTATAAAGGGTAATAACAAATAAGGAACATAATGAATAATCGAAAATAGAGAAATGTAATAATAGAAAAATTAATAAGAGAGCATGATGGAAAATTTTATATCGTTTAAAATTTTTTAAATGATGAAAAAGAAATCGATCCCCTCAAAAAAAATAATGTTTCAAAGAATGTAATATTTTTTATTTCACTTAATTTCAATGTAAATAATTATTGTCTGTTGAGACTAATCCTCTTGGAGTAGGGAAAGACCAAAATGCGCTTAAGAGACCTTTGCATCTTAAGCCTCTTTATTCTCTTGTCGCACTAAGGAGAGAGAGATATCTCAAGGAAACTCCATTTTGTCTTTGAACTTATGCTTCTTATAAACTCCAACCACCAATAATTAAGAATCAAATTCCGTTAACCTGAATTTTTAGAAAGAAACTCAACTTATATGTTTTGGTGCAAGGCATAATTTTCGAAGGAATGTTTCTTTTTATTCATGTAACAATCATGTGTTTTACTTAATTGGTTTTATCTATACCAGTTCCAAACAACTTTATCTGCGATGAGCTCAAAATTTTATCGTCGTAACTTGCCAAAAAACATATCTTGTCTAATTTGTGAAAACATTTAAATTTATATTGCATGTTCACAACATTGATGGAAATTAAAATTTATTAGAGAAAAAGAGATAAGGTACAATCAGTGTTCAAGTTTTTACTTCGTAAATATGATGAAGCTTCTTTATGTTTTCTTTTTATTCAAGGTGTACTATTAGCCCTCTCGGCACCAGAACATCAAAAAAGTGAAAAAACTTTTTTTCTTCTTCTCAATACATCCAAAATGCCCCTATAATTTGTCTGGAAAAACATTTTTTTCTTGTGTGCACTCCTTCCTAGTTATTTTTATGAGCCTCATTGAGGCCATATTTTTTCATTTTAACAGAAAATACTTGGTTTAGAACTTATTAAAAGACATGATCATAATATTAGAAGGTTACGATAAAAGAAAATATCTACCAACCTATAAAAAATGTTCTACAGAAGCTAGTATCTTGCTAGTATTTTCTCTTCGCAAGCATCACAGCTTAAAATGTAAACATTTAGGTATAAATCATCTTGCTGCCATTTAGGAACGAATTCAGAAACCATGTAGAAGTCTCATATATGTGATCTACATGAATCAGTGAAGTCACTGATGAAAGAAAATAAATTTGCGTGTTTATATCATGCAAAAATGGAGCTCATAAGTAGGAGCCTCATATGAGGCCCGTGGTGGCGAGAGGGTTAATGTGTTAATTCTATTCTTAATGGTTTAAGGGGCTACTTTTAGCTATGTTAAGTGATTAATTGGGCATTAATGTACATTAATGTAATTGGGTATTAAGTACGAAAGTGATTAATTGGGAATTATTATTAATGCCCAGAGTGGATACGAATAAATAATAAATTTCATTGATAAATGCCATTGAATTTATCACATTGCCCTCCTCCACTTAATTATTATATTAATAATGCCCAATTTGTCATATTGCTCGTAACATCTATACCGATTGCTTTTAAATTACAATAACATAATGAAATTATGGAAACGTATCATTAAAATTTTTAAATAAAATGATTGTCCAAAGCAATACACTACACCCAAAGACATTCTTTAATAAATCTGGTGATACTCCAGCATGATCTGTTCCGGTTGGGAGAAGCTAACTAAGGAACGAATGGAAGCACTTCTGCACATCCTAACTTTGCAGGCTCTTTCTGAGGAATGAGGAATCCCAAAAGTTTTCCAGAAAGACACCTGCGTTTTCACTTCAACATCCTGAGGCATTCACGCAACAGCAGTTCGAGGGTATTTGAGAAATTCTCCCTCGTCTTTTAATAAAGGATATGAATTTGAATACTATTCTTATGATTCTGATTTTTAGATTTATCGTACCAGGGAACCTACTATTAAAGTAGTGAAAATTAAATTATTAAAATATTTCCCTCCCTTTAACCGATAATAATCGCTTAAAACAAAACAGTTACAGAACGGAAGAACTACCAAAAGGGAAATACAACGATTTTTCAAAATTTATTTCGGTAGAGCTTCTTTAAAAAATAAATTTTTTCGTAATCTGGTTATTTGTTAATTTTTAAAAATTAAAAACTACTATGCGCAGAAGGGTTCTTGGTGTGGTGCATGACGTTATTTCTGTCTCCGGTACGACACACTTTGTCGCCTTAGAATCAAAAACTACTATCTCCGTTCGGCAAACTTCGGGGACCCCGATCCTTGGCGACTTATAATCAGACGCCAATTCAAACCACTACCCATAAAAAATCCACCAATTAAATACCACTAAATCAAAAAATAATAATAATTACTTCAGATCGTTGCAGGCGCTCATTTGATTGGTTTGGCACTTTGCCAGCTCGATGATGTCACGCTTACGAACCAATGAAATGAGCTTTCTCGCTTGCAATTCCGAATATTTCCGAATCAGACCAGAAGGCAGTATTATTTGATTTTAAGATGAAGAAAATATTGCCCCTGATATGGCAACCTGCTTACGATATCAGACCGCCAAGATTAACACTGAATCTAGCTCGTTTCGCAGCAGCCAATGAAATAATTGGAACTCTTTTTTCTTTATAAAAGAAAAACTAATCATGGTAGAAGTACAATATTTTAAACACATATACAATTATTTTTTACAAAAATATTGTCGTTTCGTTTTTTTAAAAATTCGAATTAGTTTTTGAATTATTAAGATTCAAAGTTTCAATATTTTCCCTTTCTAGGACTGAAGTGAATTAACAATGGATATCAGCAACCCTTTAACAACGCCAAAACCGCCAACAAAACGAGTAGAATGAACAACTACTGTGAATGAAGCTGCGTGAATTTTCAGAGATAGTAGTTTTTGATTCTAAGGCGACGCACTCGTACGAAAGCGTATACGGCCTTTATTAAATCCTTTCATTTGAAAGTATTGATTGGTTGAAGATTCGGAGAAAGCAGAGGTGCCGTCACGTAGGCCATATACATCCGGTTCTAGCGAGCGTAATTTTTGAAAATTTAATTTAAAATAACAATGATAAAAAAAATCTAAAAATTTGAAGAAATGCGTTTTATAACCCTCATCAATGATTTCCGATAGTCGAAATCTTGAAATTCCACAAGTGTTGGATTCCCTGTTCTGCATGGATCTTCATTAGGGCCGCAATCAAAAGCACAAGTCCAGTGGCGGGCCGAAAAAAAAATCGGGTTTCTTTTGTATCCTTGATATATTTCTAGGGGAGAAAGAAATGAATTTAATAACTTTTTTTAACTTTTGGCAAACCCTCCCTAAACTACCATACACTTTTTACAGTTCCTCTGATGTTAAATTTGAAAACTACTTATTGAGCTATTTTATTTATTGCTATTTTATTGAGTTTTCCTGCAAAAAATACCCCATTCAAATAGCTAAATTAATACAAATATTATACAAATAGCATACAAAATCACTAATTTACAGATTCGATCTCGATTCTCAATCTCGATTTTTTATCAATGTCCGCTCGGAGCCAAGACCCTCTATATACAGGGATACCCTTTATATACTCTATATACAGGGTTATATAGAATGTCTTGTCCGAGCACGAATTTTAGATGTCCTCTCACAATACGTCCGCTCACAACACGCAACCATTATTTTTAATAACTACTTTCTCTTTTCAAACTCAATTCAAATATCCCCAAACAATGGATAATTGCAGTCAATTTTTTTTATCTTAATGTGTTCAGAATGGCTTAAAACCTCCAAAAAACATTTTAATTTACCTTTCAAAGCCCTAAATTTTAAGTTATTTTCAATTAAAAATAGCTTATTTTCTGTCTGAGCTGAAACAGCTTGTGACGTTAAATGTGCCTTGCTCCCGCTTGTTGTTATCATCCCGCTTTGAACACTGAGCTATAAAACAAACATGTTTGTTATATAAGCTCAGTGGCTTTGAAAGACTGAGCTCTAGCTTTTTACAGCCTAGTGTTTCGATGAAAACGGTGTTTTCCACATCTCCAAGAGACACAATGTGACGTCACATTGTAAGGAGTTTCTGTATTAAAATATGTCCTGATTACCTTAAAAAAAGTTGGTAGGAAAAGAAAAGCGTATTTTTGGAATCAGGAGAGAATTTTTAATAAATAAAAATCGAATATTTTGACTTTAAAGAGATGCTGAAATTCTCCATTACATAGTTTTAATATTTTTAAACTAATTTTGCAATTAAAAAAAGTTGCTTTGTATTCAACAGAGCGGTTTTGGGAAAAACCTATTCCTCTCAGCTTGTTTATCGATGTAGCAGCGCCCTAATTGCGAAATCGTCCTCCGTCGCAGGTAGTGATCCAAGAAGGACGAACAGGTCGTCGTCGGGTTCAACGGCTGCGGAAGCCCGCTCCGCTGCTTCCACCAACCACCCCCTCCTTCTCCATACACAGGAACGAATAGCAAGTGGATATTGGCAGTATTCAGGGAATTCGAATCTTGAAAATGACGAGCTTTCGAAATAAAAATTCATACGAAATTTTACAGTTTACCTCACAGAGTACAGAGCTATAGTCTGTTAATTTAGAATTGGCGCCTGAGATGAAATGTATTATAAGCAATTACCATTGTAATTATCATCGAAAAATTTTTCTTGTGCAATGATAAGGCAGCCTAAACAAAAGAAGTTATAATACTGTAAAAGAATCGATCACTGAAGTTACGGGATGAGTGTTATACTCTGTTCATTATGAACTGGCGGGCGCTTGAAAATATTTTCTTCCCCCACCACCGATCGGTAACCATAGCAACTATCCTCGTCAAAGTGACGAAGAAGGCTTACTATTGGCTGCTTGAAGAGCGTAACTATGGTTTCGCTTCCTGCGTGGGGGAAAGCACAATTTATCAAGCGCCAATTTTTAAATGAATAGAGTATAATAGGCGTTATTTAGCGTTTTTTTATCCTGTCTCAGGCACCAATTCTAAATGAACAGACTATAGCTGAGCGCACACTAGAGACTTTCGACTGAGACAAAATTATCACCCTGACTATTGCAAGAAGCTAGAGCACGAGCATTAGGTGACGAGACTCTTGACCGATTGCTAAGAATCTCGCCATGGATATAGATGCATTGCTCTCGAGTGACAGTTATGTTCTAGTCGCCGCGACGGAAGTCTCTGGTGTGCGCTTAGCTTTAGTCATTAATTTAATTCAAGCTGTCAGATAATAGTTAAGGGGCCGTTCAAATATCACGTAAGCACTTTTTTGGTCATTTCTAACCCCCCTCCCCCCTTGTCAGCAAAGATAAGCAAACCTCAAACCCCCCTACCATAATTACGTAAGAAACTGCTGCCCCCCCCCGAAATTTTGACATCCCTAGTAAGTACTGTTTTTTTCCTTGAAAATTAGGTGACTCGTACAAGGAGCTGTCCTTTTAGTGTTTAACCATAAGGGTTCAAAAAGGAGTCGAAACACTACTTTTCGGGGTTATACAATTTCAAAATGGTAGGATGGTCCATCTCCAGAAAAAAGTGCTTACGTCAGTTTTCCTAATTCAATTTTTTGTTACATTTATTTTTGGTTGAATTTTGAAATCGTTTATGCAAGAAACGAGAGATTTTCGAAAATGCATCATCTTACGTAAGCATCACTCATATCCCCCTCCCCCCTTGTCAGCAAAAATAAGCAAAGAGCAAACCCCCCTCCCCTCCCCATAGGTGCTTACGTAATATTTGAACGGCCCCTAAGTTCATTACCAACTAATCATAAGAAGGTGAAATGCGAAAGTGATTATTCGTGGTTGGATATGGAGCTTATAATCAAGCCTAGCATTTTAATGTCATCGGTGCTGCTCTTTTTCCCCCTATACTCTATTCATTTATAATTGGCACTTGAGAAATAGTGCTTTCCCCCACGCTAGAAGCGTAACCATAGTTACGATCTTCGAGCAGCCAATAGTAAGCCTTCTTCGTCACTTTGACGTGGATAGTTGCTATGGTTACCGATCGGTGGTGGGGGAAGGAAATATTTTCAAGCGCCAGTTCAAAATGAACAGAGTATAGGTGGTAGACTTTTTTCCTAAAGTAGTTAAATTATCCCCTGCTGGAATGAAATGTTTCCTCTCTTTTTAAACTTTGATTGTTTATTTTTCGTTTTAATGAAAGCTTTCCACTTCCGATTTGTGTGACAGCTTCAGTGGGAGAGTGACAGAGATGTAGCAGGAGTGAGGGAGAGCTATAAGAGGATGTCCAAAGTGTCTATGGGAAAATCAACACTTTAAATTTTCCATTATCATCTATGGAGATGAACCATCTGTTAAGCTCTATACCAGGGATGGCGAACCTTTTTCGATCAGTGTGCCATTTATATTACGGTTTATGATTTTCAGGTGTCAAGTGTGCCACTTGTTATTTTTTTAATAAATTATCTTTAAACCCTTGGAAAATGAAATCCTCCTTTGAGGGTCGATAGTTTAGAACAGGAGAGTTTCTTACTTAAAGTGCTCAAGTGGTGAGTGGTGGGCCGTAATGTCTGTGGTGTATATAGAAATTTATTTCGGGAGGGGCCAAAAATTATTCCTCAGTCCCTCCCATACATCTTTAATAGGTTTAATGCAGATTTTTAATACATTTTTGGTAGAATTTGCATTTTCTAAAATGTAATCTAAGAAAAAAATTTTAATATTAAAGTTCCAAGTAAAGGGGGTCTGGGGGTCCTCCCCAGATAATTTTTGGAAATTTGACCCTAAAAACAGGGTTTTGAACAAGTTTTTGGTGCATCTAAGACCGAATTTCGGACATTTTTAGGTGGGATTTTGATTTTCATGAGTATTATAAAAAAAGTTTGAAGTAGAAAAGGGGATTTGGGGGCACTCCCCCAAAAAATATTTGAAAATTTTACCCGAAGAAACTGGGTTTTAACTTGTTTTGGTATACCTTTTCCAAATTTCGGAGGGGCGCAGGACCCCTTCGCCCGCCCTTATATGCCCCCTTTTGCTAAAGTAATCAGGCTCCTTTTGCATGCATGATTTTGTTTTCTAACGGCTTAATGTCAGTGTCCTTACGCAATTATTATAAGGGTGGTAGGGATTTGCTTACCTTGCTGACAAAAGGGGAGGAGGGAGTCCAAAATGACCAAGAAAATGTTGTTGCGTAATATTTGAACGGCCCAACGTAAGAAGGAACATAAGAGGTGAGTGGTGGGATTCGGGGGTCCTCCCCCGAAAATGTTATGAGTTTCAGCTAGTTAAAAAGTGTTCTGAATCTGGTTTTGGGGAGTTTTCAGGTTGTAGGATATCTGGTTTAGTGCTAAAGTTTTTTATGTAATTTTTAGTGAATGTCGCGTGCCACCGAAATACCGGTCGCGTGCCACCCAGTGGCACGCGTGCCATAGGTTCACCATCCCTGCTCTATACTCTGTGATTTCAACCAAAGAAATGTTTCTAAACATCAATTAGGGGAAACTTGATCGTGGGGGAGAGCAGTTTTATAGAAGAGGGGGGTGAATTACAAATTTTGGGATTTTTCTAAAGTAACTTGTATTTTAAATGTATCATATTACTTTAGGTTTATAGAGAGATAGAGCCACGATATAAGTTAGGATACATTTTTACTGAAAGTTTTTTATTCTTGGGATGTAATATTTCTGTTGAAAAATCAAGAACAAAATCTTATATCAGCATTTCGGAAATAAAAAAATATTTAATATTTAGAACAATATGTATTGAATATTGAAGTTTTATCAAAATATTCAAAGTAGTATTGGTAAAAGCGACATACCTTTGTTGTCTTATTCTTAGGACGATCTCAGAATATGGGTTAAAAACTCTAGAACCTTAAGATTTTCTTATTGATACATTTTCCGGTATGTATTGTTGGTCATGGCTTAAAGCATTAAATCCAATAGTTTTTATTCCATATTTTATTTATTTGGAACACATGCGCATTTTTCAGATTTTTCCAAAATAACTTGCCTATAATTTTTTAACTGGCAGGTTTCCCTGTGTGTGCCAACCGTCTTATGTGGTTTAAACTCTAAAAACTAAAAGAATAAAACTAATAATAACAATAACAATAATACTAATTAGATAGTTAGATGTTATCAATCTTAATTAAAAGTGACGATCCACAAATATAAGTGAATGTGGACCATTTTTCCTTGCGTCTTTGCTGTCAATTTTTTGTCGAAATTGTAATTATTTATATACTTACTCTTTTCCTAAAAAGTGATGGCTACGTAAAACAATAGGATTAAAATTACTATTTTCGAAAAGTCCTGGTAACTTGCACAAAAGTCATTTAAATTAAAACATAGTTTTAAAATTAAGTCATAAGAGAAACATGCCTTTTTTTCTCAAACCAAGTTGGTTTTTTCATTTAATCTAAGCATGCAAAATTAGATCATGAATGAAGGTTTTGTTAAAAATATAAATAATAGGAAGAGCGGTGCAAGTTGCTTACGGAATTATAAGCAGGCGGGAAAAGATTTCTTTATTTTTTTAAAAGAGGGAGGAGGTTAAAATAATGAAAAAAACATGCATATACAGGAGGATTAATAATTCATCATCAATATTTGGTGGGAAGGTAGAGGGGACCTAGACAAGCATGATTCGAACAGGAATGGGTGGGCGCTGATACACCGTTAAAGAGCTAGGAACTAATGTTGTGGGAGAGCGTTACAAAAGGACATTTTGCCAAGACCCGGTTAACGAAACAAAACATAATAAAATGAAAAAAAATTATTGCATGAGGTACATAATTATACGTACTACTTACAACATAAATTTGATAGAAATTGGACCACTTGCTAAACCTTGGGGTGAATTTTAAAACGTGCAATATTAATCTTTTAGCCAAAAAATGGAGTGTTAGTGTAATGATATTTAGGAAAATGATGATCGGGGAAGGAATTTTCAATGATCATACAGTTTCAATGATTAATGTAAGATCATACAGTTTCAATGATTAATATAAGATCATACAGTTTCAATGATCAATGTATGATCAATTGATCATTGAAAATTCCTTCCCCGATCATCATTTTTCTAAATACCATTACACTAACCCTAAGGGAACTAACTCCATTCTTTGGCTAAAATATTAATATTGAACGTTTTAAAACTCACCCCACGGTTTAGCAAGTGGCTCAATTTCTATCAAATTTATGGTGTAAGTAGTACAGATAAACTTCTGTACCTCAAGCAATAATTTTTTTTCATTTTATTATGTTTTGTTTCGTTAAACAGGTCTTGGCAAAATGTCCTTTTGTAACTCTCTCCCACTACATTAGTTCCTAGCTCTTTAACAGTGTATCTGCGCCCTCCATTCTTATTCGAATTATGCGTGTCTAGGTTCCCTCTACCTCCCCACCAAATATTGATGATGAATTATGAATCACCCTGTATATTATATTTGAACGACACCATATCCTTTAACATTAAAAGAGTACTATGACAAAATATTTACCTTCATGTCTCCAAGGTGTGTCGGCTTGGTTGATTGAGTAGAGAACCACCAGCAGAATTCCGTGCCATAACGGTTTATCAGAGCTACGGCACGACTTTCTACCGAAGCTTCAGTACATTCCGGACGAGCTGGATTCTCAGGATAAACAATAATTTCTTTTTAAACTGTGTAAACCAAAATCAAACTAAACTTTGAAAAACATCTATAATGCTCCTAAATAAAATAAAGACATCTATCATAAATGTTTTTTTATCTAACACCCCAAGCACTACAATAGTTTGCCAATTGATATTCAAATAACACCTAAAATTACATTATTAAAAAAAGAAACTAAAACACTTCTTATTTAATACAGAAAATTTACTTATTCTTTAATTTTAATTCTGTAAAAGTGTAGTTACCTGTAAAATAATTTTTTTATTTATCAGATATTAATTTTTGTTTTGTAATTGAAATTTAATGTTGTAATTTTGGTTTCTTTAGTTTTAAAGAGTTCATATTATGTTATGTTCATTAATTACTTATTGTTATAGATTACAAAATAAATGATTAACCCTTTCAGATCTAGCCACCCCAAATCTCCAATTGGATTGAAAGGGTTAAGACTGCAAAATGCATGGATTTGTAATCTAATAAGTGTATAGTAAAAATTTATTGTTTTTTTCTTTTAAGGGTGTATAATGATTATTGATGTTAATAAATTATTATTAAAAAAGAAAAATAAATCTAAATGACAGTTACACAGATTTGTATTTTACTGTTTAAAAAAGTTGATGGACTTATTCCCTTTTACAATCTTATGAAATGTAAAGAGAAGAAAAATCTTAAAAAACACTTAAATCGAGCTTTAAATTATATTTATATGCTTATTTCACAGCATAAAATTGAGAAATAGAAAAAAAGACAACACAAATTCAAAAATTATTATGAAACTGAGTCAAAAGCTGTATAAAGCTGGAGTCAAACATTTCCCTGATAAAAAAGAGTTAAAATCACTTTTAAATTATAAGCCAATTTTATTTTGGCCTAGTTTACGCTACAAAGAGATACAAATTAATTTTTAATTCCAAATTAACCCATTAAGGACGACTTTAAAATAATGAAAATAAGTAACTTTTTCTTTCATATTTTGTTCATTTGGACCGAATATAGTAAGAAATGCCCATTTTCAGATTTTTCAAAAAATAATTTTTATGATTTTATAACTGGCAACTTTTCTTGCCAACCGTCCTTAGTGGGGTCCAAACTCTGACAAATGAAAAGTCGAAAAAACTAATTAGAATGTTTACGATTTTCATAATAATATGTTTTTATACACAATTTAAAGAAATAATACAAAAATAAAAGTGAATGGGGACTATACTGCTGATAGGGGGTCCATGAAAGGGTATATTACTCCTAATGAATAGGGCCTGTTCAGTCCAAAATATTGATATTCCCCCAATTTCAGGCTTTAAAAATAGCCGAACTAGTAATTTTTAAGTCGGAACGGTTGGAACTCCTTGATTTTAGCACTTAAGCTAACTTTCATGTTAAAATAGTTTTATTTATATCTCCAAGTCTGGGACATAGGGACTTTTTTTACCTGCCAGTCTTATATTTTCTCAACTTTCGTTTTTTATACCTTTCGTTAATTTTTTGCCTTCTGAAGCTTTTTCTCTTATTGGAATTCTACGTTCTTGTTAGTCATTCTCTATCAAAAAGTAATCATAATTACAATATTCATCTTTATGGCTCCAGATTTTGCATATTCCCCACAGAAAATGTTGAAGATTACTCATCAACTCGATAAAAACTAGGTATTGGCCCATTCAAAATAGGCTAAATAACTCCAGTGATATTTTATTTTATTTTTTGACTACTGTAAGTTTCCATAAAACCCTTCCAAGGAAAATAAATGTATCCACAGAAATGATTTAGTGTGAGATTGAACCAATAAATGTGTTAGGAATCGGTAAAAATCTAAAATCTATAAAAAAAACCACTAAAATTATGATCCAAGGGAAACATTTCATCATGCTAAAGTATCAATAAGATCTACATTTATGATAATAACTAAAAAAAGCATTAAGAATAATTAATTTGCAAAAGCTTCTTATGAGTAACTCGTAAAAGTTTAGACCACACATCGGACGATTGGCAACAAAAGTTGCCAGTAGAAGAAAACTCTTGCTATTGGCAATTTAAATACCCTCATTCCAACTGTAATTGGTAATAATATTTAGAATGGGATCATGTGAATATGCTGCAATGGGAAAAAGTCATAAAAATAACCAAAACATTAGATTATTTTGGTGTTTTCCAAATGATCTCCCAGCTATCTCCAAAATGTAGTGAAACACTTTCATTCTAACAGCGATTTTACTACTAAAACGGCATTGAAGGTATAAATTTCTAGTTTTATCTGAATAAATACATTCTTCAGAAGCTGTTATCATGCATTCTTTTAATGTCCTCTATTAGAGTCAGTAAAAAATGAAATGTCCCTTGGCAACTTTTCTTACCAAGCGTCCTTAATGGGTTAACTTACAAAATACAATGAATAAACATCGATTTTTCAAATTCAAGGGGCTATATCTCCCTGTAGGGGGTAGTAATTTCTGCACTCTTTCTACTCATGTGTAGTGCAAAGTTGGGAAGTTGTTTTGAGCACAATAATACAATTTGTCATTTTTTAGACTTATTCCCTTTTTTCAAACTGGAGATTCAATTATCATGTTTTAGCTTATTTGTAGGAACTTTAAGAAGTATTTTTTTTCACCTTAAGGAGATTAACCCTTTTAGTCCGGCGGTGATTGTCATTGAATCCTATGAAAAATTTGGAGGAATAAAGGGTTAAAATACGACAGTTATAATATCTACAGTAACCAAGTTATTACTGTCACATTTTCAATTTTGTTTTTAAAGAATTTGTAAGAAAAAACCCTTTGATATAAATAGGGAAAGATACCTCGCTAAAAATATACATTTAGTGGCCTTTAAAAATGAAGGTCCTTACCTGAAGTGTGCTCCCTTCGGTGACTGGACTGCAGAAAATTAAGTCGTGAACAAAAAGATTGGTCTTTCAACGCCTTCAACACCTCTTGTGGACCCCAAAGACGTTCTGCGATATGCGCTCTCAGCAAAGCTCTGCTGCCCGCACTGATGATTCGTATTACCTCAACCATCAAAAAAAGAACAAAATTCCACCAAAAAAGGCAACAACAAAAAATTCCCGATGAACTCATCTGAATCAGACGACGCGGTACCAACCACCCAAAGAAGATACCCACGGGCTCATCGGTTCAGTAACAGGCCGTTTTTTTTTATACTTTTGTTGGAAACGAAAATGTTTACGCAATTTCGCATTTCGAACAATGCTTGCGAAAGCGAATCAAAACCGGTTTGTTTCGGCAGAAGCAAGACGAATAAAAACTGATCACGTCTCGTTTTTGGGACGGAAAGGGTAATTTTCGACTTTTTCCCATAATTCTCTCTCCCGAGTTCAATGGCAACCCGCCTATCCGATCGGAAAGGGGGGGATTCATCATGCGGCTCTGCCACAGAACGACGATGGTCATTCCCCCCTTGTCACATGTAACATTTTTTTGGGGTGTAGGTTTGTTTCCTTTCCCATCGGTTATTATGGTGTAAAAAGAAATGATTTTGCACTGCTCTCACATTTTGAGTGGTATACGTTTGCCAGGGTTCCCACTGAAAGAAGCAAAAAAAAACTTTGTACTACATAGTAAAAAAATAGGAACTTTGGAAGTATAGTAAGAGTAATACTTAACTGTAAGTTTTCTAAAGGTTGACCACAATATACGGTCGATGTTTCATAAGGCTTTATATGACACCTCTCATTATGAAGGTTTCTATCCTGAATCTAAGTATTCTTTCTCTTACAAAAATACGATGTTTTTATTGCGTACGCGTGATGCTATTACAATGCAAACACTTACAATAATAATAAACTCCTTTAAGAGCACTTTTTGTCCTCGACTTAACATTTGAGTTTTGCTGTTAGCACTTTAACACTTTATTGTGTTGTAAGAGTGTTCTGAATAAGCTTAAACGTGTTGCTATCCAGAGTGTGTTCTAAAAATACTGTTGGAAAATATGTTCAGTATTATGTCCCAGGATGCTAAAGATTAGAACAGGAAATAGGAAAATTATGTTTATTATTTAAATTTCAAATTCGCCTCTTTCTCTTAATATTCAATTTTAAAAATTCAAAACCTTATGCAATTTTATAAGTTGAGTTGTTGGTATTAGTTAAGTATTGGTTGTAATTAAGATTAAATTAAAAAATTTAATTTTTTCCTTTTTCTGTATGAAAAAATCCTATTGATGCCCCTTGCGTAAATTTGCAAGTAAAGGCACAATTTTTGAATTTTTAAGTTTCATGTGGTTTACAAGATAAGCACACTTCACCAGATATCACAGGTAAAATTATTAAACATAATATCATGAACACTCTCTTAATATAATCATTGAATAATCAAATGAAGAGAAAGTTAGAATTTTTTTAAATATTATTGCATTTTTAATTTACAATATGCATGTTATTTTCTATTGCTCTGAATTGGATAATATCGTATTTAAATTTTAATATGGTGTTTTTCTATTTGTCTGAATTGGATAATATCGTATTTAAATTTTAATTAGGTGTTTTTCTATTTGTCTGAATTGGATAATATCGAATTTATTAAATTTAAATATGGTGTGAAAGTTGAACCATTTGGAAACTATGTAGACAGTTTTGCCTGTTTACGAACTTTCACTGTGGAGATATTTGATTTTTCGTGTCATAAACCTGATGCCTCGAATAGGCAAGTTGCGACGTTTTCTGTAAAATATCCCAACTTTGCTGATTCAGGCCAAACATTTTCGTAATATTTTTCTATAAACCCCCAAAATAGCTAAAAACTTTTGTGCACGATTGAAACTTTTTAAGATAGCCGATCTTCCCCAGTTCTATCAAGCTCCCGCGAAACCTTCCGAAAAAAGTCCGAGGAACCCAACCAGAAGACACTGTCCCTACCCAAAAATAAACAACAGCAACAAAAAACTTCAAAAAAGAAAAAGGGAAAAAAATTAAAATTCTTCGTGTCGTAAACGGCGAGCCTCTCTAAGAGATAGCGGGAAGGTGGCGACTTTACGACGCCGAGAATTTTTTCGGGAAACACCTTCCTTGCCTGTAAAGCTGACATCACTGCAAAGCCCGGCTGTAAACCCCTTTTTTAGTAGTCGCAATCACTCCATTTGGAAGAGCCTCTTTTACGATCTGCGGCCCTTCCTTACGGTTATATACTCCCGATCTGAGGAGCTGCCCTTCCCCGTATTGTGTGGAATAATTCCCAAGCAACCAGTGATTCACTATATTGGCTTACGCTCGCCTATTGTTTTAAAGTTTCGGATTTAGTGTCTTTACTTTGCATCTTAGGCGAGTTTTTGTTTGAAAAGTTTTATCTATAGCTCTATTCAAAATGGATTCTATAAATTGTTTTTTACTCATTCGAGCAACGTAGGTTACTATTTTTGACCATCTTCTGTTCTTGGTCAAAAATAGTAACCTAAAATGAACTTTTGGAAAGTGGGTTATCTCCGGAATTTCGGAGAAAGAGATGGTAAGTAATAACATGACATTTTTGACATTTTGAGGGATTAAGAAAAAATTTGAAAAATTGAAACTGAAAAATTTGCAAAAATTTTATTTTTATATTCATATTATTATTATTATTATACCTAAGAAAAAAATCAGAATTATTGTTATCTTTCATAAATATTATTTACTAAACTATATTTATAGGTGCATTGCTGTAATAATAAATATCTAATGAAGGAATTTCCAAGTGGGATCAGATCCCTCTTTGTATCCCCACATCAAGAGAAACATGATCTAGCGTTCAAAATTCCACTAGATGACTGACTGGTCCGAGACCACTGAAAAACGGCTTGGACCACTAAGGTCAGATAATCACTGGTCCGTCGAACAAGTGTCGAAAAAATATCCCACTCTCTAGTGTTAGCCTTATTTTTCCTGATATATACTTGATTAAATATCTGCATTAAAAAATTGCCCTTGCCCTTCTTATCATACTGATCATTGATGAGGATCCAGAAGATATCTCAACAAAATTTCATCGAACAGCCAGGATGGTTTGTTAAGTTTCACACACACAGGAGGCATGAAACAGGTGTGAAAACTTTCAGTGGAAACTCCATGACAATTTAATAACTTACAATTCTCCACACTAGTTTGTCCTGCTCTTTACATTCTTTGTTTTTGATATAGAATGTGAAATGAGCTGAGAAAATTTACCATGAAAACTAGAGCAATGAAATAACTTTTACAGGGTGTCCAACGAGAAGTGGCCCAACCCCTTTAACTTTTGAACCCCTAAAGATATAGTCATGAAAGTGGGGTCTAGGTACAGTAAAGTGACCATGCTCTATCCGATGAGATAACTTTCAACGCCCTCTAGCTGAAACTTTAGGAGTTATAATTTTTATTTTAAAAACTATGTGAGGTATGTGAAAATAGTCAATGACTAAGTTGTAGAGCAGCATCAATTTTGTAGGAAAAGACACCTTAACCCATTAGCGCCCCCCAGTGATCTATTTCTAGATCGCTAAATATAGAGTCATAAATGCTCTCTTAAATTACCTTAAATTCACCCAAAACTAACGAAACTGCACATATGGCAAGAGAAAACATCCCTCAATCCTAATACCCTGTGGTTTTTGCGTTTGCTTCATTTATTTTGTAATAGGGATGGGTTAAAGTTCGAGTTTTCTACTTTGATCGAAAATAATTTGGGCGTTAATGGGTTAAGCAGAAAAATATCTTGAATAAAACCCCTAAAATGCACGCTCAATTAGGTTGAATTTACGTAGATTTTACGTCTCAAAACACTCCTCACGAGGCAAAAATGAGAAATTTTCAATTTAATGAACTAAGAATACTTTTAGTCATTTACCTACTTAAATCATAAAAAATTTCTCATTTTCGCCTTGTGAGGAGTGTTTTGAGACGTAAAATCTACGAAAATTCAACCTAATTGAGCGTGCATTTTATTGGTTTTATTCAATATATTTTTCTGCTTAAGGTGTCTTTTCCTACTAAATCTATGCTGCTCTACAACTTAGTCATTGACTTTTTCACATACCTCACATAGTTTTCAAAATAAAAATTATAACTCCTAAAGTTTCCGCTAGAGGGGTTCCGCTCAAAGTTACCTCATCGGATAGAGCATGGTCACTTTACTATACCTAGACCCTACTTTCATGACTATATCTGTAGGGGTTCAAAAGTTAAAGGGGTTGGGCCACTTCTTGTGGGACACCCTGTATAAACTCTAGCGTAGCAAACTTTAAGCCCGTCTCATGAGGTTATAGACTGTTACAAAATTGGGCCGCTTTGCGTTGGACGCATGATATGCGACATCGACCCCAAGAAGGGGTTAAGAAAATAGAAACTTGGCCTTCTAAATTTGGCGGACCAGTCACTTTGTTTGAGGACTAGTAAGATTGGCAAAGCCCTGGTCCGCAGGACCTGTGGAATTTTTTTCCCAATTTCTAACGTTGCATGATTCTTTTGTAAAAACCTTTTAAAAATTATTTGATTAGTTTCAAACAAAATATTTTATTTAGTGATAGGGATAGCATACCCTAATGTTGATGTAAAATTTTTTTAAATCTGATAATTAGCAGCAGAGAAAAAAGGCACTGTCTAGCACCACGAAAGAAACAACTAAACTCTAACGAATTTCTCTAATAAAAGCATAATTAACCAAAAGTGGCACCCTGGATACGAACCAGGGACCTCTGGGTTAGAAAGATACTTTATCACTCAGTCCTCGAGGCTGATGCCAAGATTGCTCGATAATATAATTTTAATGTTATCTAGCTGATGGTTAATGCGCACCCTTGTTACTGCGCATGGATGAACTTTCGTGGATATAGATACTTCGTTTCCTTATATAGAGCTTTTCGCAATGACGTCACGACCAATTATTTTCACGACCGCATGCATTGAGCATGCGCAAACCTGTTGCTAGGCGGTTGTTTGGTCTGTTGCTAGGCCCAAATCACGTGATGTGAAAAGCTCTATTACAGAAAAGACGCAGCTAATAGATTAAAAGTTACGAGCTCGATTCCCAACAGCAAGGTTTGGAATGAGAAATTCGACACACATTTTTGACGATCACTTAAAAAGTGAAGTAAATAGCATATAACTATGTAAATAAGATGAAAGCTGATTGTGAATAGCAGAGTTCAGGGCTGGCTGCCGAGTGAGTCGCACGCGTTTTCTCTAAACTCACTTGCCTAGGCCTAAAAGTAAGCTCAACTTCGACTACCGGTCGGAAAAAGTTTTCATCAAGATCACATTTTTAAGTTGTTGGAATCTGACTGCGAGGTCTTTTTGGGGGCCCTACTTTGGGCGTAGCAGTACCGCCAGCTGGCCAGGATTTGGTCCTAACCTCCCAGATGACCCCTTCAGCGATGATAGCATCCCAGATGCCACATCTTCCATCATCACCAGCGATGCCCTCCAGCTTCAACGGCGAGATCTACCCAGGTGAGTTCAACCAGATTGATGCTGTTTTGTTCTCATTTGACCTTGTGAAAAGTATCGATTTTATCAATGCTTGTCTGGTCAGACAGCACATTATATTGGCAATTATTCCTGGGTATGATATATATGTAATGACAGGCTTGATATTTGATTTACAAATGCGATTAGAGTTATTAAATGTTACTATTTTCATGTATTTTGATGGTAAAATTAGTGCGTATAGAACTTTTTTAGGCGTAAAAATGGAGCGTTTATTTTTAAAAGCGATTGGTAAAGTTTTTTTAACACACATATTGCTGTTTTGAATTCGCCGATAAAATCGACAAAATCAGAAGGCAAGCTTAATCGAGGTTTGAATCTTAATATCTCTAAAGAGTAAAAACGCTTATTTTTTAATTAAATACCGAATAAAAAATTAACTCTTTACAATAAGTTGATGATACCAATCTGTGACACCAACGAAATATGTAAGGTATCACACAATGGTTCGGGATGGGGAGAAAAGACGATTCCATTCGCCACTTGTATATGTTTGTAAATTTCTTTCTCATTAAATTTATTTTAGGGGGATTAATAAAAATCTATTACAAACTCACATCGGCGGCAACTAATCGTGTGATATATGGGGTCATATTGAGTAATATGGAATATCAGTATTTTGATATTCGAATATCGAGGTTTCAATATGTTGACTTTAAAAAGCCCGAAATTAAAATTTTTTACATCACCGTATAATATTCAGTGACTTTTAAGGGGACTGAATATAAATCTATTATATCCCCAAATCAGCGGCCACATATGGTGTGATACATGGAGGATTATATTGAATATCAAAATCCTGATATTCGAATTTTGATGCGTTTCGCTTTATCGACTTTTAAGGTCCCGGATTTAAAATTTTTTTGCATTACTTTTTAATATTAAATAACTTTTAGGAGGATAAATAAAAAACTATTACAACCCCACATCGGCGGCAACGTATCGTGTGATATATGGGGTCATATTGAGAAATATGGGATATCAGTATTCTGATATTCGAACATCGAAGTTTTAATATGTTGACTTTAAAAGGCCCGGAATTAAAATTTTTTACATCACCGTATAACATTAAGTGACTTTTAAGGGGACTGAATATAAATCTATTATATCCCCACATCAGCGGTCACATATGGTATGATACATGGAGGATTATATTGAATATCAAAATCCTGATATTCGAATTTTGATGCGTTTGGTTTGATCGACTTTAAAGGTGTCGGATTTAAGATTTTTTTACATCACCGTTTAATATTAATAAAGATGGATAGCTCTTCCCAACCCGATTTCTGGACTAACGAAGTTAGTAACCGCTTAGCGGGCGAAGCGAGCCAGATTCCGAAGCAATCCTAGAGGAACTGCGTCAGCAGTTTCCGGGGGTTGGTGAACGATAGTGAGCAGGGGGGGGGCGGTAGCCCAGATCACATTATCCCAAAACAATATTCACCCCTGAGAACAGAAAATATATTTTGCGGAAGATGGAGATGAATCCCCCCAAATGCACTTTAATCCGGGGTTGGTTCATCCTCATCCTAATCCTTCCACGGGCCAGCTGGTCGGAAGTGGGTGCTAAGAGGCTTTCCTTTCTTCCAGGGGTTGTTGTCATAGGTGTATCGCGGGGTTATTTTGGAACTCCCAAAATTTTCTTTCGGAAATTGTGCTGTTTACAAGTGACCGTTCTTATCGGATCTAGCCCAAAGGGCCTCAAAATTAGCTTACACACTACTTTAAGAGACACATTTAAAAAAAAGAAATTTTGGGGGAGCACCCCCAGACCCCTCTAACATTTTAGGTATTTTACACTGTGTTTTACTCTTGAAAATCCAGCTTCTTAAATAAAGTTTTCCATTTGGACTTTCCATTTTGACATTTAACCATGGATAATTTCCTTTTTATGGTCAACACAAGTTTTCAAGGCTGGGCTGTGCAGTGTGGTATTAAAATAACCACATAGTTTTTGCGTTTTGCTATAACCTTGATAATATAAAAAAACCTTACATCTGAAAAATTAAACCAAATTTGGCGACATTTTTAAATGCGGCTCTCTTGAAATTGAAAGTAGAGTTTATCTTTATTTATAAAAAATGAACTGGTTCTGTAAAAAGTGAACAGTTATAGCTATGTATACTGTTTCGAATTTATAATACACCTTAGCCTTGTGAAACCAGAAAACATTTCCTACATCAAAATTAGAATCAAAAGATTTTTTGGTGGCTCTAAAACATCAAAATAAAAACATACAATTTATTCTTTCCGCTTAAGATTCAATGCATTCAAATTTTTTCAACAATTTTCACTCAAGTTAAAACGAAAACTAAAAGGATAAACACAAAACACCATCCACTATTCCCGAACTATACCAGAGATAACTCATTCTGTTCGTTTCCTTCCCTTGGGCCTCCCCCGGTTTTCTCCTTTACACTTGGTGATCGGGAAAAAAATTTTCGAAACCCCTTAGCTAATACCGAAAACAACGTCTTTATAATCGAATTCAATTGAAGCGACTTATTTCTGCTGATCCTTTTTCTTGTTTGACGCCTGAAAGCATAAAAATGCATCCCACTGTAGGTAAAATACAAAACGCGCCAAAATAGTATTTTTTGGCTATTTTTCGCTAAATTGATGAAAAATTGTATTCCATGAGTTCTTTAGAAATTTTTGAAAGTACGAGGGTTGTTTTTTAATTAACTTCCGTTTTTCTCCTGAGAAGAACGTATTAAGAATTTCAAAATAATGTTGGTACTGGTAGTTAGATACATCTTTCAGGTTCAATTTGCCACCTTACTGAATAAAATCGGACATTTTTTCTATTTTTTATCAATTTCACAAGCACGCTCCTCGAACTATTTTTCCGCCAACCCATAGAGAATTTCGCCTTTTACCCATAGAGAGCACGCTTGTAAAATCGATAAGAAAATATAAAAAATGCCCGATTTTATTCTGTAAAGTGGCAAATTGAACCTGAAGGATGTATCTAATTACCAGTATCAAAATTATTTCGAAATTTCTACTACTTTTTTTCAGGAGGAAAACCGAAGTTAATTAAAAAAACAACCCTCGTATATAAAATCTTATGTCCGTTTTGGATTTTACTGATTTCATTGGAATATAAATTTCATTTCCAACAAGTGACCAAGGTGTTTTCCCCCATTTTTAAAATGCTAAAATAGTACCTTATCACTCTTTGGTACACTATAGATCTGTCCTGCATAATTATGCTTTTTAGAATAATTATACCTATCCTTGACCACTGTTATCTATAGCTCCTTTATTTTGACTGACTAACGGCCTTATTCACATCTACCTGACCAGTTTTTACTAGACAGTTTTGAGAAAAATGGAAATTTAGTAAAACGCTTACTTATTATAGTGTATACCGGCACCATAGTTATAGTGTATTTAAGTCGAGTAATGTTTTAAAGAATCGGAATTCATAGGCTAAACATTAGGGTGGGCCGAAAAAAAACTTTTTATTTTATTTTGAAACGCTATACCACGGAAAACTTGCCTCTGGGGTAGAGAAGTAAAATGCAACAAAAATTTTTGAAATCGGTTAAAAATTGCAATAGCGCATTGCACCTAAAGTTTGACAAAAATGAGCTATTTTCATTACTTTTCAAAAAAATCAAATTAAATTAAATAACTTTTATAAACAGTATCTAAAGGCATATAATAGAATACAAATGTGGAGAAAACATATTTAATTGAAAAAAGGTGGTATTTTACATTTAATTGGTAGTACAATAACATCTAAAAATACACGTTTATACCAGAAATCTACATATTTCTTACGAAACAAAAAAAAATTATGAAAAAAAATTTTGCATTACTATACTACCTTTTTAGCTATCACTCAGTAATCCCCTTAACAGTTAAAAAAAATTTTTCAGTTCGCTTCGCGATCGGAGCTCGCTCGTTGCACAAAAAACCGCATCACTATCTCTCGCCGAAATAAAAACTTATTTTATATTTTGAAACGCTATACCACGGAAAACTTGCCTCTTGAGTAGAGAAGTAAAATGCAACAAAAATTTTTAAAATTGGTTAAAAATTGCCTTTGTACATTTCGTCCTAAAATTTGAAAAAATTATGCTATTTTCTAACTCTTAAAAAATCAAATAACTTCTATAAAGATATCTAAAGGCATAAATTAGAAGAAAAATGTTAAGAAAAAATATATTTAATTGAAAGAAAGATCTCATTTTACAATATAAGGTTGCACTAGGCATTTCGTCTTTTTTTTCTTCAAAAACCGCATTTTTCGATTGAATTAAAAAGTTATTATTCCTGATGGTGCATCGTTTGATTTGTAACAAAATGTATGCAAGTTTTCCGTGGTATAGCGTTTCAAAATATAAAATAAGTTTTTATTTCGGCGAGAGATAGTGATGCGGTTTTTTGTGCAACGAGCGAGCTCCGATCGCGAAGCGAACTGAAAAAATTTTTTTAACTGTTAAGGGGATTACTGAGTGATACCTAGAAAGGTAGTATAGTAATGCAAAATTTTTTTCATAATTTTTTTTGTTTCATACGAAATATGTAGATTTCTGGTAAAAACGTGTATTTTTAGATGTTATTGTACTACCAATTAAATGTAAAATACCACCTTTTTTCAATTAAATATGTTTTCTCCACATTTTTATTCTATTATATGCCTTTAGATACTGTTTATAAAAGTTATTTAATTTAATTTGATTTTTTTGAAAAGTAATGAAAATAGCTTATTTTTGTCAAACTTTAGGTGCAATGCGCTATTGCAATTTTTAACCGATTTCAAAAATTTTTGTTGCATTTTACTTCTCTACCCCAGAGGCAAGTTTTCCGTGGTATAGCGTTTCAAAATAAAATAAAAAGTTTTTTCGGCCCACCCTACTAAACATATTGTAGGAATAAGTTTTTTGGGGGGTTCACTAGCGGATCCAGGGGGCTAGGGGCTTTAGCCCCTCCAAAATGAAAAGTTTTACACTACTACAAAATATGGCATTTTATGCACCAAAATTACTTAAAACCCTGTTAATTTAAGGTCAAATTTTCAAAAAAATTCTGGGGGAGGACCCCCAGAACCCCTTGGTACCTATTGTAACTATTATTACAACTAACTTTATTTTACATTAAATTCGTCAAAACGCAAAAATTCAACCCTAAAATCTATATCCCAAATTCGAATGAGGAGTACAAATCGAGTTGAAAAAGGAGTTTTTTTACCAAAAAAACCCAGGGTTTTAATTTCCAAAAATTTTCTGGGGGAGGACCCCAAAACTAACTTTTTAGTAGTTGGAGCTGGGTAATTCACTACCTTTAAATATTAAGAAATGATCAAGAAGATTCAATTGGATTGTGAAAATTCTTAACCCCCCCAAAAAAAAACAAATCCTGGATCCTGTACTGGGGGTTTGAGGGGGCATGGTCATGGCACCACGATCACAGATGATCGGGGAGTTTTAAATATTTCTTTAAAAAACAATTAAAAATACCTTCAATCCGCGTAGAGTAATAATTTTGGTGTCGTTTGAAACGCAAAATGTAATACTTCATGAAACTGCGAAAATTGAAACATGGGTTTTTGGAAAGTTGTGAACCTACCCCCTGACTAGCAGCTAAAGTAAGAAATAATGCTTTTCACTGATTCTGTGATAGGCGAAATCCTTCTTTAAACACTGGTCAGGACGCAGTGTTATAAGCATATCTTCCCTTTTTGGGACACTATACGTTGGGATACCTATGTCCTGAAGTCCGGATTAACTTTTGACTTATTTAATTCTGAAGTTTTGATAATTAATTTTTAACATAAACCTACAAAACAAATGCATTATTAAATGAAAGTTAATATAATATTTTTTATGTATTCCTACGTTTTTCTAACTTTGAATTCGTAACTCGTCAGGATGAAAAATCCTGCCAAAGACCAGTTTGGCACGTTTTGTATTTCACCTATAGTGGGATTTATCTTTATGCTGTCTTTAAACGTTCTCTTGAAGAGAATTATTATCCCTCCAGACAAGAACGCTCATTCTGATTTTATGCAAATAAAAAGAAATCCGAATGCAAGAATCTCCTCATTATTAACAGGTTATTGAAATTCAGAAAATCGGTTTTTGATTGCGTCTTTTTTTTTGTTTTGGCCATTTCTTTTTGTTGCTCTCGGTGAGGTGTAATTTTTCTTTTCCTCACTTTAAATATTGATTGTTTTCGACCTCCGGGACATCTTTTAAGATTGGGGGCATAATTCTTTAGCGGATCGTAATTTTTTTCCTTGTTTGAAGCATCTTGTGATTTAAAAAAAATGTTTCGATTCTGCAAAGCGAAGAAAAGACGACGAGTCTTGATCAAACAGACGAACATTCGCTTGGATGGGGAAAATATGAGGGCAAAAACTCATCTTAATTAAGCTGATTTCTCTGTTGAGTACATATGTGCTCAAGGGATGACTCGATGCGAATAATGTCCATTTTTAACGATGTTCTTTTTCAAACGAGATTTTTTTTTCATTTGAGATTAAATTAAAATGTATTCATTCGTTACAATACTTATCTTTTAGTATGAATTCAGAAAAAAATCTGTACTAATGTGAGTTGACAAATGCATACAGAGTGCATATAGAAAAATCCCTGTAACCTGACAGCTAATACAGCTATGTAAGTGAGTTAACGGTAAAGGTGAACGTTTTTCCATGAAAATTAAATACAATATAGTACTGTCTATCACAAGAAGAGCTCTGTCCGTCGCTAGTTCACATAAGCGGTCATAAGGTTTTTTTAATTTTTGTTTTTATGATCTAAGAACATTTATATCATTTACCTAAGTCATAAAAATACAAATTTATGATTTTTCATGATCGTTATTCATGATCGTGATCTCGAAATTTACGATTTATCATTCGACACCATACCACCGCTCATGTGAACTAGCCACAGCCAAAGCCCTTCTTGTGATAAACAGACAGTATCCATGTGTGTTCATGTTCACTAAAGATATTATGAAAGATTCATAACGAAGGAAAATAATTTTATTTTTAATGTTCATTGAGGTAGCGGTTGAATTCATTCGGCTGCCTGAACGGGACTTCCCCTTGCCAGCTAATACGTATTTTTCTGTTATTCGTCTGTGTATTTCTATCAATGTAAATAAATATTAATATTATTAAAATTCATATAATTAAATTTATTAGTACATACCGGGGGTCCCAAGGTAACTGTCCCCCCCTATAACTTGTGAACCCCTAGTCTGCCTATAGATATAAAGCCTATAGCCCTGCTTATAATAAAGTGACAATGCCCTATCCGATGCGACAACTTTCAATGTCCCCAAGCGCAATGTTAGGACTTAAATATATTGTTATTTTATTTTTAAAACTTTTAGATATTTGCTAAATTAGTCAGTTACAAAGTTGTAAAACAGCATCATTTTAGTAGGGAAAGACACATTGTGCAGAAAAATGCCTTGAATAAAACCCCTAAAACGCACCCTCAATTAGGTTGAATGTACGTTGTTTTCACGTCTCAAAAAGCTTCTCAAAACGCGTAAATGAAAAATTTTTGTTTTTATGTTCAAAGAACACTTTTAGGCTATAAAAACTCAATAATAGGCTATATAACTCAATAATAGGCTCAATTAGGCTATATAACTCAATTGCAACTTAAGTTGAGCCTGACGTCATGGCCACGCGGAAGAAAATCTGAGTAAACAGAAAGCCTGCTGGGTTGCTAGAAGCTCTTATTGGCTGGTAAGTTTGAGAGCGAGTTGTACAACTACGCGCTACGCCACTTGAAAAAATAATAATGCTGAACATTTTATGCATATCGGAATGAAAAGATGCTTAATATACGTGGATTTAAAAAAACTAATCATTATTCAAAATTGAAGCTCTAAATTTCGCTCAAAGTTCAGACACCTCGCGGGGAACTACTACTTTCTTTGGTTGCTCTCAGCATATTTCTATAGGCTCAAGTTAAGTTGCAATCGAGTATAGGCGCGCGCACTGAAGACTTACTTCGCGGCGCGGCGACCGGTACATAACTGTAGTGCTCCTTAAATTATAATTTAAATCATAAAAATTAAAGTTTATCATTTTGCCTTATAAGGAGAGTTTTAGGACGTAAAAACTACTTAAATTCAACCTGATGGAACGTGAGTTTTAGGAGTTTTTTTCAATGAATTTTTCTGTACAAGGTGCCTTTTTATGCTAAATCGATGCTGCTCTTCAACTTTGTAATTGAATAAATTAGCAAAACTCTAAAAGTAAGAAAAAATTATAACTCCTAACATAGACGCTAGGGGGCGTTGAAAGTTGTCACATCGGATATATAGGGCTAGAATATTTAGGATTTATAAGGGCACTTTAAATAGACACCATTTTATGCCTGTTTCTCTAGGGGTTCAAAATTCAAAGGGGGTTGGACAGTAATCTTGGGGTACCCTGTATAATATTAATTACTATTGGTATGAAGGAAATTTTCTGAAAAAGCGTGAGGGAGTCTTGCTGATATTCTATGCGACAAAGATTCTCTATTTGCCTTCCAAAGAGAAAACCAAATTATTCTATTCAAAACTCTAAATATTTTACTTAGTTTATACTCTTTTACTTCTGCTCTTTGTCTATTCCTTATTTTAACACTTGGTATAATTTAGTGGTTTTGAAAATCACCTGATTTTCGCTTGAGAGAAGTTTTAAGAAAAGTTTGAGAATAATTCAAAGGAATTTAAAAATTACAGAATAGGGCGGAGCGAAAAAACGATATTTTTTATTTTGATTATGGCCTAGTGCGGAAAAGTTGTGTACTGGTGAGTTAAACACGTGTGCAAAATTTCGGGGAAAACAAAAAATATCTTCCGTCTTTAAAATGGCCTTGAAGTTTCAAAAAAGTGGTGATTTTTTTACAAAACAACTAAAAACCCAAGGATTAAACTCTCAAATATTGTTCATGATTTTTTATGAAGAACTAATATAGTTATATACATAATCTTTCAGATTCCATTCTTCTATCACTCTTTTTTCGTTAGATATAATTTTTTAATGCTCAAAGAAATCTTGTAAAGTTGTTTTTCTTGCATTTTTAAAAAGCTAATAACTCTAGAACTATACAACTTAAAAACCTGAAATTAGTCCCATTCAGTTCTTAAATTTTTTGTCTTTGATTTCATGTGCATCATGACCATAATTTTCTAAAAAATATTTTTCAAAATTTAAAAAAAGTGAAAAAATTAATGAAATAAAAATTTTTTGGAAAATTTTTTTAAAGCCTTTTGATTCATAAATGAACAGTACTACCAAATTTCAAGTTGAAAATAAAATTTAATCATGTATAAAAAAATTAAAAAATTCGAAATTTAGGCAAGTCCCTAAACAATACCCAAAATTATACAGCAAGAGCAATTCACTCATGGAAAATTCATTAACTCGCTTGAGGGTGTTCATATGACTTAAAACATATAAAAAATGTCACAAAATGTTCTGGAAATTCGACAATTAACAAATTCGGTACATAACCTTACAGAGCTAATTTTCAACTTAAAGTTAATTCAATTTGCATGAATTTTAACTCAATATTCCTAAGAAATGTGTTTATATCCAATTTTTTATGTTCTAAAATTTTTAATTTACTTTGATTTGATTTGTTAAAAGTAAAAACAATTAGATATAAACATAATTCTTAGGAATTTTCAGAAGTAAAGCATGCAAATTGAATTAACTTAAAGTTGAAAATTAGCTCTGTAAGGTTTTGTACCGAATTTGTTAATTGTCGTATTTTCAGAACATTTTGTGACATTTTTTGCATGTTTTAAGTCATATGAACACCCTCAAGCGAGTTTATGAATTTTCCATGAGTGAATTGCTCTTGCTGTATAATTTTGGGTATTGTTTAGGGCATGCTTGTCTAAAGTGCGGCCCACGGGCCGCATGCGGCCCAAAAGCCTTTAAAATGCGGCCCAGACACAAATTATGAAAATATTTAAATTTGCACATTTTTATTTTTTTAAAATAAATAATTACAATATTTTTCATATAAATCGATTCAAACTTAAATTAAAATATTTAGGGAAACAAAAGGGGAACCCCCTATGACTGAATTTAAAGACGAAGATTGGGTTTTAGATTTAGCTTTTTTAGTAGACTTAACAGAACATTTGAATGGTTTAAATTTGAGACTTCAAGGGAAAAAATCAATTTGTTAATGATATGTTCCAGAATCCAGACAATAACGAGCATTTGAAAGAAAGTCGACATTTTGGCACAATCAAATAAAAGTAAAATATTTGACACATTTCAGTACTTTGGCTGCACAGAAGCCTGTGAGTTGCACAAAATATATGCTGCATTAATTTGTGATGTAATACAAGAGTTTGAAAGTAGATTTCAAAATTTTCGAAAAAATGAAGATCATTTCAACATATTTTTACCCCATTTTCTCTAGAAGTAAATAAATTACCTTCAAATAGAATGCATTGAACTTCACAGCGACATCCAAAGAAAAATTTGGGAATGTTTCTTTACTGGAGTTTTATAAAGATTACCTACCCCGCGATAAATATCCTAATTTTCACCATCATGCTTTATTAAAGTCTTCAGCTTTTGGAATACCTATATTTGTGAACAAACATCTTGAAAATGCATTAAGAATTACAACCTAGTCTATTGAACCCTATATCAATTTGCTTGTTCAACAAAAGCAAATTTATCCATCTCATTAATTTGAACTATTTCTATCTTTATGGAATCCAAACTAAATGAAACGAAACTTTTACAAATTTAAATTAAATATGTACCTATACATATCTAATTAAAATTTTTAAAAATTATGGTAAAAAGAAGTTAATTTATTTTAATAAAACTACAAAGAGTAAATTTGTATTTCAATTTGTTGAAAAAATATTGTATGTGCGGCCCAGCAAATTTTTTTCGTTGCAATGTGGCCCTCAAACAGGCATAGTTTAGACACCCATGGTTTAGGGACTTGCCTAAATTTCGAATATTTAAATTTTTTATACATGATTAAATTTTATTTTCAACTTGAAATATGGTAGTACTGTTCATTTATGAATCAAAAGGCTTTTAAATTTTTTTCAAAAAAATTTTCCAAAAAAATATTTTTTTTTCATTAATTTTTTTCACTTTTTTTAAATTTTGAAAAACATTTTTTAGAAAATTATGGTCATGATGCACATCAAATCAAAGACAAAAAATTTACGAACTGAATGGGACTAATTTCAGGTTTTTAAGTTGTATAGTTCTAGAGTTATTAGCTTTTTAAAAATGCAGGAAAAACAACTTTACAAGATTTCTTTGAACATTAAAAAATTATATCTAACGAAAAAAGAGTGATAGAAGAATGGAACCTGAAAGATTATGTCTAAAACTATATTAGTTCTTCATAAAAAAATGATGAACAATATTTGAGAGTTTAATCTTTGGGTTTTTAGTTGTTTTGTAAAAAAATCACCACTTTTTTGAAACTTCAAGGCCATTTTAAAGACGGAAGATATTTTTTGTTTTCCCCGAAATTTTGCACACGTGGTTAACTCACCAGTACACAACTTTCCGCACTAGGCCATAATCAAAATAAAAAATATCGTTTTTTCGCTCCGCCCTATTACAGAATTACATATTTCGGGTTTAAAAAAAGTAACTTTTTACAACGCACGTATATTATAATATAGATAACATGTAAAGGCAGTACTGTATCTCATTAAATTTAGTTTTCCGCACCAAATAAGTAGTATCATTTTAAGGACGAAATTTATGAAAAATGTAATCATAAAATGGTTTTTTCTTAATGAGTGTTTGCATTATGATAGTAACTTTTAATTTTCTAATGCATCAAATATATAAGATCATGAGAATGTTACTTCTTTAAGACAAGTACAATGTCTATTTTTTCTATTTAGTATTCTTTGTCTGAATCTAAAATTTTAACTTTTGAATGTGTCCTATACTATGATCCAGAAACTCATAGCAGTTTCTTCACTGTCAGGGTCCTAGTACCACTCTACAATTCAATTTGGAAAATAGCCTAACCTTCCCAAAAAGTTGGGAAATCTCCGAAAGCTCTCCAAAACTTTTAACTCGCCCAACCATTTTGGTTTTCGGCTCCAGACGTTGACAAGAAGAAAAAAAAAACTTTTACCATTACTACGCTTTGATTTTTCGTTGGCGAATGACCTTCAAAAAAAGAAAAATCGAGAATCGGCGAAAAGAAAAAAAAACTCGATTCTGTATAGAGCTTTTTCCAAAGGAACGAGAAAAAAGTTGTCGCAATTTATTTCCGAAAGCAAAGAACTTTTGTCAACACTTACTTAAAAGCTATAGAACGATGAAAATAAAAAAACGAATCTTTTTTTTCGAATGTCGCTGAAGAAAGGCAGACATTCCCCCGATATCCTTGTGTTCTTCTAACAGCCTTTGGAGTCACTTACTTTCTGTTCTTTAGGAAAGTGACAATTCTGACGTGAGTGTTATCCATTTTATCACAAATGCGTTTTGCTGTGTCTCATAAGATGGATGGCTGTATACGAGGAAAAAAAACTCAATTAAATCATCCCTTACATTATTTTGCGATCTCCTGGATATGCTTTCGCAATTACATGTTACAGGACGCAATCTCGAGTTGAGTTGATTTTATTTCGATAGGAGCTGAGAGGAATATTGTTTAGATTAAAATGCTCTACTTTTAATGTTTATTCTTGTGCTAAGAAGTGGTATCGAATAGTTTTTAACAAATACGAGAAAAAAACAGATAATTAATTTGGGATGTTGTTGGTCAAAAGGATTAACTGAAAGTTTAAAATAAAATAAAATTGTTGGCCCTAGTATTGCAGATGTAGAAAAGCTACACGTTTTTTAAGAACATCTTTTTTACATCTACAAGAATACGGTCAACAATCTCGGAAATCCTAAGTTTTAATTATGACTCCGGCCGTAGAAGCCTTCGAAGTTTTAAAATAAGTTGTTTACGAAATTCTTAGTGACTTGTTAGTGAAAAATTTAATG
Organism: Tetragnatha versicolor; assembly: GCA_024610705.1. Classification (NCBI taxonomy): domain Eukaryota; kingdom Metazoa; phylum Arthropoda; class Arachnida; order Araneae; family Tetragnathidae; genus Tetragnatha; species Tetragnatha versicolor. The sequence continues at coordinate 10,239,064 of JANDEH010000007.1, forward strand.
GAGAATTCCCACATTTTTTTAAAAACAAAAAGAATGATTTTTCTATAAAAAATAATTTTAAAGTTTAAGAATCGCCATGAAAAGTTACAAAAATATTTAGTGAATTCAATGCTTTAAAATGATAAAAAAACTGCTCTTTGAATCCTAAAGATAATTGTTTCGAACTGAATGACGTCAGATCTGCTTTCGTGCATTTACAATACTTTTAAGCGAAAATCAATAATCGTTTTGAATCCTAAACTATTGTTTAAAACCGATATTTTGGATTGAATAACATTACATGCTGTTTTCTCGGCCTATTTAAAAGCCAAACTTTGAAATTAAATTAAAAGTAAATTAGCTTCGCAATAAAAAAAAAAATTTTGCGCGTTTAGTCCACTCTTGGCTATCTCTCTCGAATGAAAACTTAAATAGAAATACGGAAATCACCATTGATGTATTTTTCCTTCAGAATTTCTTTTCTTAATTCAAATTATAACTACAGTCAAGTGGGGTGTCCCAATTACATTTAACATTCAGATAAATGCTAAAGGAATGCAAGAAGAAGGTGCTGAATTGGGATGAGAAGTAAGCAAAAAACTCCCAGATTCCCCCCCCCCTTTTAAATTTTTTATTTGAGATTGTTATAAGTGTGGAATTTCGTAAATTAAGCAATGTTTATTAATAACTTGTAATATTCACTACATTTTCTTAATTTAACCCTTCACCTTGGAAGTTCAGTTATTGGATGTATCCACCAAAATAATCCGAATGTTATTAAGCCATGCAACCAACAGATATAGCAAACCATGGAACGTACATGTAAATCTTATTAACACCTTGTATCACAATTCATGGCAATTCAGGGCTTTATCCAAAAGGGGAGCTAGGGGTTCACCCCACTCAAAATTAGGACATGTTTTTGAACTTTTATTTCCCTTGAAAATTCTACAACTTACATGGAGCCACCATCTTCGGGTGTAGCCCCAAACGGTTTCAAAATGACTTAAAGCACTACTTTTGTGGGTTGATTTTCAAATATATTTCTCGGGGAAAGACTCCAGACTCCGTGATTGTACTTTGAGCTAAAATGTTGACATTTTGTGGAAAATAATCAGGTGAAACTTAACGTATAAATGTCATCGTTAGGGGGAATCTTAAAAATAACTTTGAGTCAAATCCCCCCGCTCCCCCGATACAAAAGTCTGGTTACGGTTCTGTCATAATCAAAGCTTTTCTCTTTTCGTTAGCTCTACCTCCTAAAACAGCGTAAAACATTCAACTGGGTAACTCCGTGGTTTCGTCACCCATCCCCAGTGGTCCAAAACCGAGCACGTGGAGGGTCGACGTCCACCTCTTCGGTCCAAGGATGCGGAATCGCGCGCCACTGGATCTCTCTCGTGAGAAGTCGGTGGCAGAAAAGTGTGACGAGATTAGGGTCGACAATGCGCGCGGAATGGTTAAAGAGGGCCTTAATGGAAATTGACGGTGGACATTCGTTACTGTCTTTTGGATTGGAAGGATGACTGATATGCTTTCGTTTTCGGTTTAGAAGAGATCCTTTTAAAGTAATCATGAAAGTAAAAGAAAACATGTTGATGTTGATTGGAGGGAGACATTTGCTGACTATTTACAGTCGCTTCGTCTTCCACTTTCAAAGAAAACATGTCCGTCAAACAAATGGTGATTATTAAAAGATATATTTAAAGTATGTATTCAACACAACGTCTTCAAAATACTACTTAACCCTTTATTTACCGCCGGTACTTGTAAGTACCACTTCCCAATGTTCCAAATTCGTCCAATTTTCGTCATGTAAGGCCAAATTTAGTTTACTTATAGTTGCAGTTACGTAAACTTGACATATTTTGGATGAGGACGAGGAAAATAATTTGGTAAATAAATGGTTAAAATAGCTTTCTTTTCAGTTTCACCACTTCTTAAAGATTCCCCTTAACTTCTAGCTACTTTTTTTGCTGCTGCTTCTAGCTTCTTCAAGTTTTCTTAGGGAGTGCAGCAAAATACTTCCTTACATTCTGACAGTCTTAAATTTGTATTACATGAATGGTTAAAGAGGACCATATTGAACGTTGACAGCGAAATATTTGACACTGCACAGTCTTTAATAGGATGGGAAGTGTTGAAATAAAAGATTTGGAAGCAAAATTAAATAGGTTTGTTAAAATACAGGGTGTTTCAGATAAGAGTTTCATAACTTCTAGGGGAGGTAGGGTACATCAAGTCAAACAAGAATTGGTATAGGTTAGGTTGTCGCAAGTGCGGTTAAAGGGGGAAAAATCAGGAGTCAAAATTAGCAGAAAACCTCGCATATCTTGGCAGAAAGAGATGTAATTTTGTTCGATTCAGGAATTTATTACATTCATTCAACCAATTCATATTTTTCATGTAAAAATGAGATTAAAGTGTTTATTCTAATCAAAAACAGACCAACAAATAAAACAGGCGTGCGTTGTAGGTAGATAGACAGTAATAGAAAGTGGCACGACAAAAAATTTTATTACTAGAATATTGTTGGTTGGTTGGTTGTTTGGAGTTATATGGAGCAATGAACTAGAGTCTAGAAAAGGGACAATTGTAACTTTAATCTACCTACAACGCATGCCTGATTCATTTATTTGTCTGTTTTTGATTATAGACACTTAAATCTCATTTTTACATGAAAAATTTTAATTGGTTGAGTGTAATAAATACCGGAATTGAACGATTGCATCTCTTTTTGCCCAGATATGCGAGGTTTTTTTTGCTAATTTTGCCCCCTGATTTTCACCCCTTTAACCGCACTTGCTACCCCCTAACCTATACAAATTCTTGTTCGTCTTGATATACCCTACCTCCCCTAGAAGTTATGAAACACTTATCTGAAACACCCTGTATAATAAAATCAGTGTGAGGAAAAAGAGCAGCGTGTAATAGGAAATCAAAAACATATTAGTACTAGCCAAACAAAATTGTCAGACTTTTTGGAGATTATCAATCTCCCTCCATCGATCTTTACAAAAGTCTTAATATTTTTCCTATTCGATATCTTTTTTGTTATAAAACCATTATTTTCTTTTCTACACATAAAAATAGCATAGAATTAAGAAGCTCAAACTACAATTTACGCTCTAAAAACAATTATGTAGTTCCGAAAGCAAACAAAGAAATTCTTCATAAAAACTATGTTTATTTATCTCCCAAACTATATAATAGTCTACCAGATTATATAAAATTAGAAAAATCTCCATTAAAATTTAAAAAATTATTAAAGATATTTATTTATTCTATTAACAATATTGAAGAATATGTTTGAATTTTAATTTGTATTTCTAATACGCATTATTTAACTGGGGTTCACCTAACAGCATGGCCACAATACTTATATTTAAATTTAAAAAAAAGAAAAAAGAGGAAGAAAAAAATGAAAAGTAAATTTTTTGTTTTTATTTATTTATTTTTTTATATTTTAAAAAAAATAAAGTTGTATTTCTTTTGTAATTTTGCATTGCTTTTTTTTCCTTTTTTGTCAATAGATGTATTTATATACAACCATAATTTAGCTGCCTGAATGAGTCTGCGACTCCTTGGTAGCACATATGTATTTTCCCCTTCCTGATTTGTCTTGTTCTTTTTTTTTCTCTCCTTAGTTTATGTAATGATATTATGATAATAATAAATTTGTTTGTTTGTTTGTTAAATATTCATTGGTTATAAAGCAATGCCAACAGTACTACACAGCCATACAGAACAACGTATCTCTCCAAATCATTACCTAAACACCACAAAAAAGAAAAGAAAATAACTTTAAATCTCCGGTGTTATTTCCTGTGGCAACACATAGGGTTCCCTCAACAGATTAAAAAAAACTGCCAAGCAAACAAGGACAAAAATAACCCCAATCCTGACACCTCCCGCCCCCACTTGTTCGTTGGGATGCAAAAATATGTATTTACTCTTTCGGAATACAAGCGACAAGAGAAGAGAGCAAGTCAAACAAACTTGGGAATTTATACTCTACCTCCCTCTCTCTATAAGGAAGAAAAAGAAAGCCTTCAAAAGAAAATCAATACTTTAATCTGCGGACTGCAAATCCGGGTTCGGTGGTGCAGATAAACATGCCAACGCGAGCAAGGGATCTTCTTATACTGAGAAAAGGAATTATTTTTTCTGGGGGTCGAGAGAAAAAGTGATCCAACTCTAGAAATGTTCCCGTGGATCCTTCTCTTACCTTATTTACCTTCTCTATAGGCAGAGTTGGCAAAAACACGTTTTTTTTTCAGTAAGACCCATATAAAACTGTGCTTTTTTTCAGAAATAGTGTTGGTTTTTTCTTCCTAAATAAAGTGGTTTTCTCCTATAATAAATGTTTTTTTTTCAAATTTTTGTGAGTTCTTTCTATGTTAAATGTGTTCTGCCAAACTATTGTCATTGTCAGTATTTCAATAGTTGTTTCTTCAAAATTCGCCAGTTTCCTTAAATCGGTCAGTTTTCTTTCTTTATTGAAACCGGTTTTAAAATTTGAAAAAAAAACACTTAAATTTTAAAAATATCCTAAGCTTTGAAGAAACCCATTCAATATTGAAAGAAATCTATTTAAAACATTAAAAAACAACACTGGAATTTTAAAAATCCTCCTTAATTTTTTATAAAGTTTAAAATTTGAACTTTAAACGTCTTGAATTTTGAAATATTCTAATCAGTAATGAAAAACAACTCCCTTAAGAAATGAAACCTGGTTAAAATTAAAAAAAACACTCAACTGCAGTTCTTGGTATGTTATTTCGTTACATGTTTATCTTTAATATTCAAAGTGCCAAAATCTTGATTTTCATTCTAGTATAAATACTGATAACATTAATATTGCGCAGACAAACTCCGGGTTTAACTCGCAGTGCTACACATTTAGACGGGTGAAGCCTAGGGTGTCTCAAAAAAAGCCTTTTTTCGAAAAACCTCGCTCCCCAGAGCTTTTCCCATTCCTTTTGGTCCCAAAAGATAGTGTGTGAAGTTTTAGCTCCCTAAGTTAACTCTAGGGTTTGCCTGTAGAGCCCCAAAGTTTGAAAAAAGTGGAAAAAATTACCAATTTTTGGAATTTTTAAAAATTATGTTTAAGATTGATAATGCTAATAAAACTGGTTCAAATGCATCTATAGGACTTATTTAGATGGAATATATTTATTTATGTGTATTAACTGTACCCTATAGCCCCTATAATTTAAGATTAAAACGTACTACTTCGGGACGTTGCACACGCCAAAGCTTATGATGCACTACCGGTGGACGAAATTTATTAAATCCGAATTTCTTCGAAGGATATCCCTCAAATGATGCCATTTGGGGATAAAATAATATTATAAATTATAAAAACCAGTGAAATAACAGTTTTGAGCCCTTCCATTGAGCTTTTAATGTAAAAAGTGCTTTTCTTCAAAATTTCTAGTTTCCACTTGATGAAACCCAAAACTTATACTAAAAAAGGGGTTTACTGAAATTTTTTAGATACCAAACATTGGAACCTTTATAGGTGTTTCATTTTTTTTAAGTAGAATTAAATTTTTAACAACACAGATTGGAAAAGACATGAATATTTCCTATACATGGACGTGAAAATCGATTTTCTTTTTTCAAAGTTAGGGAAATAGTTTAATACTTGTGAATCTTGGTTGAAATGTTAAAGAAAGAAGTTTTTAATTAAAACTTTCCCCTAATACGTTAAAAGGAAGTAATTTTCCAAACTTAAAAAGAGAAAATAGGTTTTCACGTCTGGTATAGGAAATAGCCATGTCATTTCCGATCTGTGCGCTATAAAATTTAATTCTACTTATTAAAAATGAAACCCTTATAAAGATTTCAAAGTTTGGTATCTAAAAAGTACAACAACCTTCTTTTTTAGCATAAATTTTGTGTTTTATCAGTTGGAAACGAGAAATTTTGAAGAAAAACACTTTTTACATTAAAAGCTCAGTGGAAGGGCCAAAAACTGTTATTTCACTGGTTTTTATAATTTATAATATCATTTTAGCTTCAAATGGCATCATTTGAGGGAGTTCCTTCAAAGAAATTCGGATTTAATTAATTTCGTCCACCGGTAGTGCATTATAAGCTTTGGCGAGTGCAACTAGGGTATGTGGTACGTTTTAATCTTAAATTATAGGGGCTATAGGGTACAGTTAATAGACATAAATAAATATATTCCACCAAAATAAGTCCTAAATGACACATTTGAACCGGTTTTATCGCAGTATCAATCTTAAAATATAATTTTTAAAAATTCTGAAAATTGGTCATTTTTTCCACTTTTTTCAAACTTTGGGGCTCTACAGGCAAACCTTAGAGTTAACTTAGGGGGCTGAAACTTCACACACAATCTTTTGGGACCAAAAGGAATGGGAAAAGCCCTGGGGACCAAGGTTTTTTGAAAAAAAGTTTTTGAGACACCCTAGTGAAGCCGGGTGTTGCGCTAGTATAAATCATATTAAAATATCAATATAAAGGTGGTTAAAACAACAAGATGAATGGATGTAAGCAGATGCAAAGATATTTCTTTCATATGTTATACCGCTTTTGTTCAACTTAAGAAAAAATATTTTATACATTCCCGGAATACTCCCTCTAATATTGACAGTAAAGGATGGACTGAAGCTCGTTAACTACGAAAAACATGAATTACGTTGATTTTTGAAGTACGGAACATGTTTGAAAGTCGACGTCATTTTATGCCATAAAAGATTCGGGTCACATTTTATTAAAAACATAGTTGAGTTTAGGATATTTGGATTAAAGGAAATGTTTTCAGGGAAAAATTCTCGAAGAGAAAAAAATTATACTTTTTAAACCTGAATTATTTTTACAGTCGAACACATTATCATTGTTTTTTAATTGATTATATTCCGACATAAAGGGTAAAAAGCGATCCTTACATTTCTCATTGCTTTATATTTCTTTGCATAGTAAAAGACATTGTGAAGAAGTTAATCTCATTAATTTTGCGAGCTGCCCTTTAGAAATATTAAGTTTTTATAAATTTGGTGAAAATGTCAAAACAAATGAAAACTATTGCCTTTTTTGGTCACTTTTTAACTCATAGAATTAAGTCGCTTATATCTTGTTTTGATATGAGGTTGTATGCTCACTTAGGGGTCATTCATTATAATTACGTAAGGCTCCTGTGGGGGAGGGGGTTGGAAAAATCTCTATATACCCTTACTTGGGGGGTGGGTGGGTCAAACCACTACCTTCGAGATAGGATAAGGCCAACGCACGGAGCTATATCGTCACTGCTATGAGACCGAGGAATGAATTCTCATTGGATAGCTCCAACTACATTAAACCACTATTATTCTGAATTTCAATGCTTATTGGCTCGATCGGTCTCTTACCGATGACTCATACACTTCGTGCTCAGGCTTTGTTTTTTCTCGAAGGTAGTGGTCAAACCCATTCTTACGTGAGATTTTCCAAGTTAATGTAAACAAATTCCTATTATTCTAATCCAGTGGTTCCCAACCTGGGGGTTATCGCCCCCAGGTGGGCGATTTGGATTATCAAGGGGGCGATAAATAAGTGCGGGGCGATGAGTACTCAAGAGGGAGAAAATTAAATAGTACTGTACTGACAGACTGTATTCAGACTTAATGTATCAAAAAAGTTAAAACCCTGTTTCTTAAGGTCAAATTTCCAAACCCAACAAAAAAGAACCCAGCTGAAAATTTTACATTTTATTTAAATGGTTATTTTTATTTTTCAATGGCATAACTGTAACAAAGATGATCTAATTTATTTTTTAAAATAACCTTTAGAAATATTTAAAAATAATATTACTTTATAAATTCATTAAAATGAACAAAACTAATAAAAACTATCGCCTAGTTCGCCAAGGGGTCGCGCCCGATTCACCGAAATCCATAAGACCAAAGTGCCTCTTTTCCGAACTCCAAATGACCGAAAACCTACCTGCTCGAACGGGATGTTTGACCAACAAGACTTTATTACCAACAGGACTTTTGACCAAACGGGACGATTGACCGACATGACCTTTGACCAAACGGGACGTTTGACCGAACGAGACGTTTAACCGAACGGGACGTTTGACAACGGGATGTTTGACCAAACTTAACGTTTGGTCTTGACAGCTCATTTTGGTATCTTAATTTTTATTATGAGCATTCATTTCAGATTCATGTTGCTTGACTACTGGTCAAGATTGCACTATGTGGCTAAAAATCGTTTTAAAATAAATGTTGGAGTTGCTAAATGATATTTTGAATTTCCTGTTGTTATAACATGTCTCTTTGGTTCTAGCTGACCATTGGTCAGTCCAATAAACTTTTGCTACTTCTATGCTTTGGAACTAAAATAGGTCATGGGATGACCCGCCCATCATTATGGTCTTGACCACGGGTCATTATCTCTTGACCAGTGGTCAATCCAGTTTTTATCGCTCTTTCCAGATTTTTGACCTTCTGTACACAATAACTGAAAAAATTAAAGTTTTATGGTTGAAAAAAGGCAAAATTTAATCAAAAAATAAAAAAACTTGCAAATTTGCGAACTTTTTCTTTTGGCGCGACCTATTTTAATTCGAATGTAAAGGGAAAATGTTTCAATGGTTATTGACCAGCACATTATGCAGTTGGAAATGCTCCCAAAAAATGGAGTTATGAAGTTGAAAAATTCTAAAGTTACCAGTGGTCAAATTGGATAGACCAAGTGTCAGGGACTCCCAAAGCAACAACAGGATAGAAAAAGGTCAAAAACTGGATTGACCACTGGTCAAGAGATAATGACCCTTGGTCAAGACCATAATGTTGTGCGTGTCAGGGCGTTTGGTTTGAGCCACCACATGAACTACTTTAGTACCTACCAAAGCAGAAGTAGCAAAAAGTTGATCGGACTGAACAATGGTCAGCCAGAACCAAAGAGACATGTTATAACAACAGGAAATTCAAAATATCAATTGGCAACTCCAACATTTATTTTAAAACGACTTTTAGCCACTTCGTGCAATCTTGACCAGTGGTCATACAACATGAAACTGAAATTGAATGCTCATAATAAAGAGACCAAAATGAGCTGTCAGGACCAAACGTCCCGTTCGATCAAATGTCTCTTTCGGTCAAAAGTCCTGTAGGTCAAACGTCCCGTTTGGTCAAACGTCCCATTCGGTCAAACAACCCATTCGATCTAACATCCCATTCGGTCAAACGTCCCGTTTGGTCAAACATCCCGTTTTAAAAGTCCTTTCAGTCAACCGTCCCGTTCGGTCAAAAGTCATGTCGGTCAAACGTCCCGTTCAAGCAAGTAGTCTTTCGGTCATTTGGCGTTCGGGAAAGAGGCCCTTCGGTCTTATGGATTTCGGTCAAACGAGACACACCCAATAAGGGGACATCTATAAATTACGTAATGTGTTTTTTCCAAAATCTAGACCCCCCTCCTTCCTTGGTGAGATTTAGTGAGATTTTGCTGGATCCCCCCTTCCCCCACGTGCGATTTACCTACAACCTTTAAAACTAATTTTCTATCCAATTCGTTTGCATTTTGTGCTTCACAGCACCTAAAACTTTTCCATTATTAATGATGTAGGGGAAATGGACATTATTCCGCCTAAAAATCACCACAGTATCTTATCTGAGGGTATTATACTTAAAAAAATCGCTTAATTTCTAACTTTAAAAAGTTAACGTGAGATTTTAATCGACCCCCCCTCCCCCTTTGGTGAGATTTTTCCAAACCCCTCCCCCCTTTTTGACCTCACGTAATTTATGGATGTCCACTAATGGAATGGTACTTCACGTTTCATATAGACAAAAACGGTCGGCTTCTTCGAAAATTATCGTGAATAGAGGAAAATTTAATAAAAAAATTTAGTTTGCTGTTTTAAATGGGTTTGTTATTGAAATGACAGCACCGAGAAAAATTCCGCATTATATATGAAAATTCAAAACAAGCGAGTTTCTTTACTCAGCAAAATCTTCCAGCTTCCGCCATGCAAATTTAATTCGTGCGCACTACAGACAAATTCATAACGAGAACTATGTTGCACAGAATGCCATCACAATAAAATAATTTGGGAAAATATCCTTCTAACTCATCCTCACGTATAAAAAAAGCCTCGTGCAACTTCTCGCTGCTAAGGATTCAAATGAATGAAAGAATAATGAGGATAACATGAGAGGCTTAACCTCAGAGGAAATAAACAGCGCGCTTTCGTAATCTAGAGAGATGGAAAAAGGTTTTTGTTATATATCAACCAGGGAGAGAGGTAATATAATGCGCGATGCATGCTATGAATTCTAAATGCAACTGGTTACTTTGAAAATCGCTCTTCACTGTCTTTTGTTACCCAATTCTTTTCATTGTTTCTATCCGCTTTTTCATTAGGCTACGATTTTTTCTGGTCTCTGGGGTTGGTTTGGAGCTATTGGAATCGTCTCTATAGGCATTATAGCAATCGATAAGAATGTTACGCACCATTTTTTTAGTAATTGCGCTTGTATTGTCTGAAGGCATAACAAAGTGTCAGGTAAAAACCATCAATATTCAATGCTTGAGATCCTGTTAAAGCACGGTATAAGTCCGTTTTTTTCGTCCGCAGACTGTCGTTTTGGAAACGGCTATAGGAAACCAGTTTTCGCACGCAAAAAACGAACTTTAACAGGATCTCAAGCGTTTAATATTGATGATTATTACGTGAAACTTTGGACTTAAGGGTTTACAACTATGATCTTTCAGATTATAAAATCAAAAGAGATGATTTCGAAATACAAAATGAGGTTTGGGCAGAATTTTCACATTTTTTGTGGTTTTTTAACTTTTTTAATAATAAAAAAATTTTAAGGTGAAGACTTTTGGGATAATTTTAAAGATCATATTAAACCACAATTTTTGAGACCATAATTAAATTTCTACCAATAGTAGTTCTTCTAGAAATTGAATTTTTCAATAATTTTTTGGGGGTGTCGCTCCATTTTTAACTCCCTGGGATTTGGTCAGGGACCCCCCGAATCCTATGTGATTCTGACTCGTCTAGGTGTCTTCTATCCCCCCTAGAAGTGTGACCCATTATTAAGGGACACCCTGTATTTCTATACATGCCACTGAGACCTGGGGGTGCATGGAAAATTTAGAAAGGCTTTGTAGAGACATGGACCTGAAAAGGTTTGAAAACACTGGTATAAGGGGTTCCTCAAGAAATTTGGAGCTTTTTGATTGAGTGCTGTGATTAAGATTTTATTAGGTACAGAATATATAAAAATCAAAGTCAGAAAAATGTTTCAATGTCAAAAAGCTGTAGAATGACTTGATATTTCATACGATTGTTCCTGAAGGAGGATTAATAATAGTTACTAATTAACGTGCTGAATATTTTAAAGGAAAACGTTGTGATTAAATAATGGATAAGTTAGAGTAAATATTAGGGTGGGTCAAAAATATTTTTTTCACATTTTCCCAGGGGCACAGCAACAAAAGGGTGCCAAATGGTCTCAAACTAACATGTGTAAAATATTATTCGATTATAATAACTCTTTTTGCCTCCGGATTGGCCTCAAAGTTTCGATTAATATAGTAATTTCATGCAAAAATGGACGAACGAAAATCAAGATTTTACCTCGATTGCACAAATCCGTCTTGAATATAAAGGTGCACAATGGTATAAAAATCATCATTGAAGACTATAAAATAATTATAAATGAAACCAAAGTTGAAATACTTGACTTGTAATACACCATATTTTGAAATACCTCAATGGTTAGAACTGGCAATCAAAAATTTCTTGCTGGAATCATAAAAATGTGCGAAACCTTTATTGTCGTTTGAGTAGGATGGTAAAAACATTAAATTTTTAATAAAAATGGATATGTCAGAAGGTGGATACCTTTTTTGGGTTATAGGTTTCAACCCCATGGAAAACATTTGGATAATAGTTTAAAAGTTGGGATTTCCTTGAAATTTTTTGGCATATTAGGAACAGTCCATCCCAAGTGTCCCCATGTGATTCCCTAATGTCCAAAAATATATTAAAACCACATTTTAAGAGTCAAATTTTGAAATATTTCCTTAAGAAGAGCGGTAGATCCCCGTTTTCAGCATAAAGCTCAGTATTATCCCTTAAGTTTTTAAATAAGCTACATTACTTTTCAAAACTTACTTGTAATTTTTCTTAACAGTTAAATTTGCTATATTTCAACTTTTATGAATGCATAAGGGAATGCTAAGAAGCTATTTTGAGTCAATCCTCAAAGAAGTATAATTTCATGGGCCTGGGTTTCAGTCAATTGCTATAGTAAAAAATTAGGTAAATCATGACTGAGCGAATCATAACTGATATTGCCTATGAACGAACTATCCATTCGACAATAATTGTTTCAAGATATTTTTGCGATCATATTTGGATCCTAAGACCAGCCAGTGAAATAACTGTCCGCTGAATTTCGAAAGCGCGGCATATTTATGAAAAACACAACTGTTTCTATTTTGAAAAATTAAAAATACCATTTTATACTGACCAAACTTGAGGGAGAATGTCTATGAACTAAACCAATATTTAAAATCTGTACCACTGAAAATCCACTATAAAAAGAGATTCATATTCTACGGCTCTTGTTAATATGATAGCATATTATATTGCCACTTTGGCAGTTATTTTTGTATTAATAATGCATGAAGGTGACTAATGTGATTAAAATTGCTTTTAAATACCCTTATTTGTGAACTTTAATAAGTTTCCGACCAAAAAATTTAATTCATAAAATTTCTTAAAAATATTAAAAATTACATATTTTTATTCTATTTGAGGCCAATCCGGAGGCAAAAAGAGTTATTATAATCGAATAATATTTTACACATGTTAGTTTGAGACCATTTGGCACCCTTTTCTTGCTGTGCCCGATAGAATTTGCAAAATTTTTTTTTCGCCATAGGAAAATGACCCACCCTAGTAAATATTCACATTCTTAAGAGACTCATGGGGATGGCCTGTGGTACATTTTCCGAAAGTCAGTTACGTGTGTTGACGTTTCTTCTGCTAATTTTTTTTATTAATATGTTTTATAAAGATAAATTAAGTGAGCTGTGTTTTATGAGGAGCGTCTGCATGAGCAATTTAAGGGGGTTGGTGAGCAATAGCCGATCAGGGGTTCCCTAGTTACTTAAATCAAAAGTTAAATTCATTTCAAGTTGAATTATAAAAGTTATTCTATGGATGGTACTAACTTAAAATAAACAAGTTATTATAAATCGTAGAACTTGGGAAGGCTCGAAAAGTGAGCTAACTAAAAATGGGCCGAAATTCACCATGTTGGCTTTAGACAAAGTTGAAGTACCTTACCGGATTACTTTAATGGAAAAGTACCAAAAAAATGCACACACTACCGCTCCTTGAAAAAAAAGATTTTTCCGATATACCTAATGCAAACGTATTGCGTTTTTTTTACTTAGCTTGAATAGAAAATCAGACAATGAAATAATTACATTAATAAATTTATAAGTAGAGTAGTTAGATTTCGTTAGTTATAGATATTATTTTAGAAGAGAGATACTTCTTACGTTATTCATAAACAGTTTTGTGCCAAGAGACGAAACGCATTAAATATTAATTGTATTTCGTGGATGCAGTTTCATCATTTGGAATCATGATTATTTTCAGTCCATCAAAACACAAAAACCATATTTGTGTAAATAATTTGTTTTTACCCCGAGAGTCATGATAAATCCCTCTACGAAATAGGCTTATAGAAATGTTTCTAAATGGTTAATTTGAGTTTTTAGTCTTACTTATACCCTTTTGACAGCGTTATAAGTATTAATTTCATTAAATAAAGCACTTTAGATGGTACATTTGTAGTACTATAACTTTAACCTGTGTGCCCCTAGGGAAGCACTGCATCTGCTTTCAACTCTCGTTTTTTGTACAAAAACAGACCTAAAAAATCATAAATTTTAATTGAAATATGATGCAATGTCGAAACTTTAACTAAATGAACGTGATTTTGTTCTTTTTTATGCCAGTTATATTTGTTTCTAAATTAATCTTTTTTTCACAAAATATACAAATACAAATACAAATTAAGTCGACCAACTACTGGCGTAAGCCCAGCAAGGTTGGTCCAGTCTTTTTAACCCAAACTACCGGAATCCCAGTATCTGTCAATTTTCCTCTTGAACTCGTTTACCCCACTTGAATTTACTATTGTTTCAGGCAACGCATTCCATCTATCCACTACCCTGTTAAAAAAATAATGCTTTCTACAATCCGTCTTAAATTTTCCTTTATTCAATTTGAAATTGTGACCCCTTGTTCTATTACCCGTATTGAAATCTAGTCCCTCTGTGTCCCCTTGCTTTACCATTTTAAAAAGTTGAATCAAATCCCCTCTAATCCTTCTTTTCTCTAGAGTGAACATATTTAGCTTCTTTAATCTTCCCTCATAACTTAAACTGGATATACCCTTGACCATTTTAGTAGCCCTATGCTGAACCCTTTCAATTGAATCAATATCTTTTTTTAAGTATGGAGACCAAAACTTAACAGCATGCTCTAGATGAGGTCTCGCCAAGCCTCTGTATAGTGGCAAAATAATATCCTCGGACCTTGAAGAATGAGAATTTTTTTCTGTATTAGAGTATGCATTTTAAACATCTCAAATAACCATTAGTCTATCAGCCCATAATGTCACATTTAATATTTTTTTTTATATTTTTTAGTCGGAACTAGTATTTCATATAGGAGGTATTTCATTTATCAAGACTAGGGGTTTTTGGAATAACAAAATAAATTTAAGATACATTTAATTAAGTTAAAATTGCTTCAATAAATATTAAGTTGCTCTAAGACAATCCAGGCCTTTGAACCGAGAACCAGGTATCCACTTTAAATTCAAAATTACTTTATCTTAAATTTTGGCATGCTTTAGGGCTGCTGTAAAATATTTTGCGTAGGTTTGGGTATGTACGGTAGTCAAAACAGAGCAACCTTTGCATTTGTACTATGATTCATGATTGCGTAAGAAAGTTTACGTATGTTATTACGTTTTAAAAAATTTCAAGCGGGAGTTATCGACGTCTTTAAAATTGTCTTTGAAAACTCAGCTACTTATTGATTACCCTCAACCTTAACCCATTATTGCCTGACGTCCCTTTTTAGGGACGTTTTTTAAAAATCCTCCTATTTCTACAAAAATTGTTCCTTTGAATCAAAATTTGCACTGATGTATCTCTGATCTTCATAGAACATAAGGAACACAAGAAGAAAGCAGAATTTAATTTTTTCTCACTTTTTTTAAAGTTGGATTTTTCAGAAAAGGGCTTTTTTAAAAATTTTAAAAGAAAAAGCTTAAAAATGCTAGTTGTTATTTTTAAAAAAAATCAATGCCGATATATATTATATAGGGTGTTTCAAAATTGCGTTGCACGGCTTTTATTCGAAACCAGCGCTTCCTAGGGTCATGGAAGTAAGGTCTACCCCTAAATAAGTGACCCTGGAGAATCCATTGAGATGACTTACAGCGTCCCTAGTGGCGTAATTAAAAAGTTAAAAAAATTAATTTAAAAGCTAAAGGAGATAGAGCAAAACCCCCAATAAGAGTATTGTTGCCACCATCAAGAAGAACTCATTGCAAAAAATTTGATCAAAATATCTTGAATATTCACGGAGATATTAGCATGTGAAAATAGCACTTTTCAGGGGTCAAAAAGTAAAAAGGTTCGCATATTTGCAAATTTTTTTGATTTTTTGATTAAATTTTGTGTTCTTTCAACTAAAAAGACACAAAACTACACAATAACACTGAAAAATTTGCAAATATGCGAACTTTTTACTTTTTGCCCCCTGAAAAAGTGCTATTTTCACATGCTAATATCTCACGAATATTCAAGATATTTTGATCAAATTTTTTGCAATGAGTTCTTCTTGACGGTGGCAACAATACTCTCAGTGGGATTTTTGCTCTATCTCCTTTAGTTTTTAAATTAATTTTTTTACCTTTTTAATTACACCACTAGGGGCGCTGTAAGTCATCTCAATGGATTCTCCAGGGTCACTTACCTAGGGGTAGACCTTACTTCCATGACCCTAGGAAGCGCTGGTTTCGAATAAAAGCCGTGCAACGCAATTTTGAAACACCCTGTATATTACTGTTTATACATTAAATCAGTTGGGGTGTTTTTTTATTTTTCCAAAATATTTTATCTTGACCTTGTTTTGGACTCTCGAAAAACGTCCCTAAAAAGGGACGTCAGGCAAGAATGCCCCCGTGTTTTTCCCCGTAGTGAAATGCTAGTGTTTCCTTATTTTTTTCATAAAAACGCGTTCGGTTCTTATGAAATGAATTAAATAACTGATATTTATATTATTACTTTAATTTTATCTTATAAATTTAATATTTTTTTGGAAAATACTATTATTTCTGCTAAATTAATGGAATAAAAAGTCTTAGATTATAAGGAATTAATTAATTTGTATTAATTAAGAGGAATAAATTAATTATTTTACTATATTTATTACTAATGCAAATTTATTCCGGTTATATTTTAATTAAAAGTTTAATAATTATTAGTTATAATGACTTTTTGTCATTAAAATTGCCAAAAAAGTCGCTTTTGTGATAAACTTTCGACTTTTTTTCTAATTAGATGTCGCTAATCATTGTGTTCTATACTGCAGATCAATCTATATCATCTGGCTTGCTAATGCACATCCCACTAATGCTTGATTTTGGGGGAGAAATTTGTGTTCCGCACAATAAAATTAATTAAAATGAAAAAAGTATGGACATTTGAAAGACTTAAACTTAACAAATTGAGATATTCTGATGGATTTGAGGTGTGTATAAGTGTATAAGTAATTAATACTTAATATTAGGTAACATATAAATAAAGAATGCCTTTTTCAGTTAAAAATCTTAATTTATTTGCAATTAACATAGATTTGGGAGGAAAAAACTTGTTTTAGAGCATAAAAAATGCTCAAATTAATTTAATAAAGATTAATTTTACAGTTAATTGGATAAATAATTAATATTTTTCGTTCATATTCTTGTTACAGTATGGTTTCGATCACTTATGCTGCACTTAAAAAGGTAGAAGATGTTTTGAGGCTTTAAAACAGTTTTCTACCATGCGTTTACTATAGGGAAAAACAACGGGGGCATTCATGCCTGACGTCCCTTTTTAGGGACGTTTTTTTAATTTTGGTGTAGAAATTAAAATTTTAACCTGGAATTTTTTTCACTAGTTTTCAGTTGTTTTGGGGCTATTTACTATGTTTTTACCAATTATTTAAGAAAAATAAAACGTTGGGCATTAATGGGTTAAATGTCTATAACCTCTCTCCCAGTGAAATTTTTACGTCTCTTAGAGCGTATTTCACGCATTGAAAATAGGAAATACGCTTTTAAAAACTAGCCAGGCGTATTTTCACGCTTTGAATTTTTAATAAACGTTTTGCTTAAAAAATGCATGGCACCCCACTGAAATCAAAAAAGTTTTCTACTCAATTTTGTAATAAGAAATATTTCATTTATAATATATAATGTAAAATAAATTATTTTATTTATAATGTTTAATATTTTATACTTATATTAATAGATGCTAAAATTGTTAAAAACCAAAATAGCATCCTCATTTTTTTCTATTTCAGTTTGTCCATTAAAAAAAGTGTTTTTATAAAAAATTTGTCTCTTTATATACGGGGTGTTTCAAAAAACCTGTAACGATAAGATCTTTCCTAAAATATTTCCCCTAGACCCATACTTCCAATGGAAGATTTTCTTCAAATGAGGTGAAGAATTATATGACACCAGTTTCAACTCCATGGGGGGTCTATTTAAGAAGATGCAGAAAATAAATTTTTATACGGCCCCCGTAGATTGAAACCCCCAATGAGAAAAATTGTCTTCATTCATTCTTGAATCAGATACAAAATATTTCATCTCGATACCTTCAAAATTCACCAAGATATTAAAAGCTAAAATTCGTGACTTACACCACTTTACCTATGAGTGACATACCTATCATACCTTTTCATACCTATGAGTGACATACTTTTACTGCAAAATAGGGGCCATCCACAAACAACAGTTGAAAATTTTAGAAACCAAACTACCGAAAAATTTGAAAAACTCCTCCAATCAGCCATGGTGTTGAGCTCGCTCAACTACGCTAATCCAGATACCTGTCATTGCTACTCATATCAGCGATGCCCAGGGGGGGCCCATCAGCTCTCATTTTGCGTTCAGATTTGTGACGTCATTGGTTTGAAAGTAACCCTCCTACCAAACTGAATGGCCAATCAGGAGTGTTGAGGAAAATCTCGGAGATTTTTCTTATGTAGAAATCAGGTACTCCTTCATACCTATTAGCTACGTAAAAAATAATTGTAGCACGAGTGTTCGACTCTCAGAAACACTTGATACCCAGGAATCAATATCTATAAGTTACGATTTAGCCAAACACTGTTTTATTGTTTAATAGAATGACGCGCTTTTTAACTTGCGGAAGGTCCCTTAAAAATCTAAACCCGCATATCTCAGTTAATATTGAAGATATCGAGACAGAATTTTTTCCATCTTATTAAGAAGTGAATGCAGAAAATTTTTTCTATTGGTGGTTTCAATCTACGGGGGCCGTATAAAAAGTTATTTTCTGCATCTTCTAAAATAGACCCCCCATGGAGTTAAACTGGTCTCTTATAATTCTTCACCTCATTTGAAGAAAATTCGCCATTGAAAGTATGGGCGAAATATGGGAAAAATATGTTCAAACGTTTCCTTTTTTCATTGTGATATTAGTTTTCTTTGTCGTCTTTTTTCTGAGAAAAATTAAATTGTTCTTTATTTTAAATTATTTTCAAATTCACAGACTTCAATAACAATGCATATAAAATGTTTCTAATATTATGAGCTTCTTCAATATCTTTGGTGGTGAATTTTAATAACCCTAATTTCTCTCGCCCGCACACACAAAATGTAATTAAAAACTACCTATCCACCTAATATTTCCGCACCCTGTGAGACAAAAAAACAAAATAACTCATCTTAGCGCAATCTTTTTTCTCGAACGGAAAGTAAAAGTTAAATGCGAGTTCATTACGTTCATAAATATTTATTATATGTTTATGTAGATTTAAAAAATGTTTTTGTTCTCGTTAAATACATTTTTCCAAACTTAAAATTTAATTCCTGACTCTTGGAGACAGGAAATCAATGATTGATGACATTCGATTATCAAGTAAGATTGATAGTATTTGGGGTCAACTGTAAAATTCATCTTTCCCGATTTGTTGATCATATATGCCAACAATAAAATAACAATATAATACTGTTTTGACACAAACAATTGATAAACTAATTGTAATTTATATACAATAAGCAAACAAGCGTTACATTGAAGTTTTTGTCCTATCTCTTTAGTTCTTTTATAATTTTTTAGTAGAACAAGAATGGGTACAACCCAAGAACAACTATGGGTACAAATTGAATAAGATTAATTTTAATCGGGATTTAAGGAAGGGTAATTGACATATGGGACACTTTGCCAGAAAATATAGTTACCTGGAAGAAGATACACTTGAGCAGTCAGTGAGAATCACTGAGCTATAAAACAAACTGGAGTAACGAGTGAGCGTGCGTAAACCGCATCACACCTTATCGAAGTTGGTGTGTGCGCGGACAACTTTGCGTCTGTTCCCCACCCTTTAGCTTGTGAACCCCTACAGATATAGTCATGAAAGTTGTGTAGGTATAGTAAAGTGACTATGCCCTATCCGATGCAATATTTGTCAATGCTCTTTAGCGGAAATTTTAGAAGTTACAAATTTTATTTTAAAAACTATTAGAGATTTACTAAATTAGTCAATTACAAAGTTGTAGAACATCCGCAAAGTTGTAGAACAGTTGTAGAAGTAGTTAAAACATCGATTTCGTAGGAAAAGACACCTTAAGTAACAAATATCTTGAATAAAACCCCTTAAACGCACAACTCTCACAATGCTAGTCTATGGAGAAATTGGTTTGTTTTGCCTCCTTTTGCTGAGCAAAAGAGGCATCTTGTAACCTTCCGCGCCGGCACGTTCCGTCGCTTGTTATGGTATAGGAGGTTGTCACTCCAGTTTGTTTTATAGCTCAGTGGTGGGAATTGAACAACTCATTCAAAGGACAAGCCTTGTTTGGCTTTGAGCCTGTAGCTGGTCGTAGGCCTGACGAGAGGCGGGGCGAGGGGGTACCATCCCCCAATGGCGCAGGAGCCAAAGATTTTCATATCGCTAAGACTGATATCATTTTGAAAATTTATGAAATTTTTGGAATTTGTTCACATAAAGGTCCAAAAATGAGTAAATTCTCAGTTTTCTAAGGGCATATTTTTAAAAATTTTCTGGGGGCGACCACCAGACCCCCTATATTGCTTCTTACTATCGTATTATCATGAAAACGATATTTTTAAGTTGAGTGAAATTCAGATATTGTCTAGAAATATTCTAAAAATTACATTAAGCCTATGAATGTATGGGTGGGGGTACTTACGAAAATATTAGCCCCCTACCTCGAAATGAGAAGTATAGGTATGTCACTGGGGGCCTGCTTCTCAACCTTGTCCCCGGGGCCCGACTTGGCTCTCGGCGGTCCTGGCTGGTCTACAATATTTGTATTTGTATTAATTCTTCGTTAGCTATCTTAATGGATTCTTCATGGTCTACCTAGGGGTACACATCTTACTTTCATGACAATAGACGTTCCCGAATAAAACTGACTTTTGAAACATCCTGTGTAGTCTATATGTTACCGCTAAAGTTGATAATTAGTTATTCTGAAGAATACCTAGGTAAACTTAAGATTAACTGATTTCTGTCGTTAATGTGCGGATTTTTGAGTTTTTCGCATTTTACCTAGGGAATCTACACTATAACGGCCTCTTGATAGTTAAAGTTCAAAATAGTTTGTTTCGTTCAATACTTTCTGTTAAAATGTTGAGATGCTCACTGCGCCATGTGCTTACCCCTGCGCAGTTGGGTTTCAATACGTAGTTTGTTGTCATATTTGGTGTTTTGATTTCAAATGTAGTGCGTAGCACTGGTAGTTGTCATGTTGAATGTTAAAACAAAATAATACAAGCAAGTAAGTACTGTAAATTTACATGATTAAGTACAGTATATTACTACTAAAACGGGTATTTTGAAACAATTGTGTTGAAGCTCCGACTTCAGAGTGACAGAGATTTCTTTTAACGAAAGCAAATGTCCCAGCTGTTGAAATATCTTTTCAACAAACGTTAATTCAACAATCGCTGGAACCTGGGCAAGGGTTTAACATATGTAATCGATCGCGGATCCTAGCAATAGTTCAGGGCAGGCTGCCAGCCGATTACACCGCGCTTTCATTAAGATTTGCTAGTTTAAGTGCTCATTGAAATACGCTGTCAAATCGAGATCGAAAACCACAATTGATACAAATATCAGTTGGTACTTTAATATTCTATTATTATTGTTTTTATATTCTAGTTTTAAAATTGCTATTTCATTACTATTTTTGTGGGATTTGCGTGTTTTGTGTAATATGAAAAAAGTACCGATCCCCCTTTTTTGATTCGTCATTGTTACTGTTTACCCCCAAAACGAGTTTGGTTATAGTTAGGGCAGGGGGGTTTGGGGGGGCGGCAGCCCCCCCAACCTCCTTAAACTTTTTATAAAATAAAATAAAATTTTGTACTTTAGCGGATCACCCTCGTTAATATGTAAAATAACTGATTACAGGTAGTATGCAGATTAACGAGTGTCTAGTCGGTAGGGTGCAGAATACCTAGGTAATTTCAAGATTACCTAGGTAATCTTAGAAATTGAAAAAAAATTCGCTCTTTAACGGATCACCCTCGTTAATCTGCAAATTACCTAGGTTATCTGTAAATTAACTGATTTCCGGACTTTAACTGTAACATATATACTCCTTAGCCCTTGACTTAGCCCACTCTCCCTCTGGATAGAAAACACTGAGGAAGCACTCTGCGAAGAATTACGCCGGGTATCGTCACGTTGATGACCCCTGAGTAATCATCTCGTTATGGTTAGGGGAGTAATTACGGCGGAGTCCAGCTGAGAAACTAATGGCGGATAGGACTCCCGGCTGTCGTGTTAACACGGCCTCCGATGTATCTGAGATGAGGAGCTTTTTAATTAAGTTTCAGGCAGATTTTAACTGTTTTTGGAGTGGTTAGAACAGTGGTTTCCGACTCGTCTATCTCGGGCAACTAAGCCTAAAATCGGAACCTTTATGGACAACATATATAATTATTCATTCTCTCAAAACGGAAAGATGAAAGTTCCCTATAAAAGCAAGAAAATTGATACGATGATCTGAAATGTATTGTGGAATACAACGATTTTTCAAATTTAATTTATTTCGATCGAGCTTCTTTAAAAAAAATTTTTTTCGAAATATGATCATCAGTTATTTTTAAAATATTAAAAACTACAATGCGCAGAAGGTTCGCTAAAAAAGCGGGGTTTGGCACATGAAGTCACTCCTGCCTTCAGCGCATGGGCTATGGTTAAATCCAATGATTAAATCCTTTCCTTTGAAAGCATTGATTGGTTGAAAATCCTGGATAAAGCAAAAGGAACGTCACGTAAGACGTCCTCACCTACAGTTATAGCGATCGTAATTTTTGAAAATTAATTTAAGAAAATACAAATGATAAAAAAATCCAAAAATTTGAAGAAATTAGTTTTATAACACCATAAATGATTTCCAAGAGTCGAAATTTTGAATTTCTATAAGTATTGTATTCCCTATTCTATTTCAAGGAAATTATACCTCGTGAAAGTTGTTAGACATTGTAAAAGTGTCATTCACAATGAAAAAAATTAAGTTATCAAGGAATTTCACTTTTGATGTTCATCTTTATTTTTTATCTTTGTTTTTGAGGAATCTCTCTATTCTAAAAAAAGTTTTTGGTGAATGCTTTCCAGAGAAAGGCTTTTTAATTACTGAACCGAATGAAACATGTATGGTATCAAAATGTCCGGATTCATTACGGATTTCCGAGTAGGCCCTTCAATTTTAAAATATTTCCATTTTTTTAGCAAACGGATAAGGTTGCAATTACGAAGCAAGTGTTGTCAAACAAATTATTATACAACCAATCACAACGGCTGATTGAGGCTATATTTTAAGATGAAACATGTTTTTTTCACCTTTTAAAAAAGTACTTTCTAAATAAAATATTCTAAGACTGGTAAAAGTATTCTAAAAACTTACATATACGCCATTTTATACTAAAATTTCACACTTTTTGTCTAATATTTATAATTTTTAGTCTGATTTAATCGAAATTAAAAATGTAAACATTGAGGGATGTGTAGGTTTTGTCTCTTGTTAAACAATACCGTTTAAGCAATTGAAATAATAAGTGTGGGTTTAAATAAAAATATGAATGATAAACACTAGGTATACATTAGGCATTAGGGTGTATCGAAAAAAAACTTTTTTTCGATTTTCATGACGCTTTAGTGCGGAAAAGTTGTCTAAGGTGCCAGAGAGTACCTGTGAATTTTTTCAGGATTTTTGGATAATTTCTTAAGGTGCCACATTGGCCCTGAAGTTCCCCATGTTAATCCAATATGGCGCGCCGTCAAAAAGGTCGAAAATTCGTTTTTCGCCCCTCATTTCTGCCCTAATCACACGAGGAATGTCTTCCCTTGAGTTATGGACCCTATATGATCTATGCTATCCGACAAAACTTGAATAATAACCTAAATATCTATATTAAGTTTTTTTGCATGCTCAAATTTCGTCGAAAATCGCGTATTTCCACGTTCAAATCAGATCCCACAATCAACATTATATAGAGATTTAAGTTATTATGTCGGGTAGCATACATTATATAGAGTCCATAACTCGAGGGAAGACATTCCTCGTGTGATTAGGGCAGAAATGAGGGGCGAAAAACGAATTTTCGACCTTTTTGGCGGCGCGCCCCATTGAATTAACATGGGGAACTTCAGGGCCAATGTGGCACCTTAAGAAATTATCCAAAAATTCCGAAAAATTTCACAGGTACTCTTTGGCACCTTAGACAACTTTTCCGCACTAATGCGTCATCAAAATCGAAAAAAAGTTTTTTCGATACACCCTTGTATATGTATATACATACTTTAACGAGTTACTTAAAAATATTAAATTTAAATATTCATTAGCGAATGGTTTTTGTATGGTCGGAATATTGATAACAATTAAAAATGGTTATTTTTATAACAATAGATTAAAAAAATTACGCTGAATATTTTTAAAAACATTTCGATTAAATTTTTGATAAGTTAGAGAGTTAATATATAACTTAAACTTTTAAGGGAGATTCATGGAGGGGATTTGGTGACGTATTTTTAGTAAGTTGGTTGACATTTTTTTCTGCAAATTATTTGTTTTATAAAGCGTGTCAAGTTTAGTGAGTTGGATTTTATGGGAATTGCGAAGCAATTCTAAAAGGTACTGCTAACGGGGGTTGGTGAGCGATAGCGAACAGGGGGCGGTAGCTTCCTAGTCATCTAAAATAAAGGTTATTGTTGAATGATCGCTGTTTCAGTCTTCGTTTCTCCGATTTCCTCCAGGAATATAAGTTCATTCTCACTCTTTTACTTTCATTGTTCACTCCGAGTGATTCACTCCTGTGAATGGCTATATAGTCTGCGTAAAAAAATGAAGGAGTAATGAGTGAAACGCCAGGTTACCTTTTTCACTTTGGATGGTTCACTTTAAGTTGTGAAAAATTGAAATTCGGCCAAAGCTGGTGGTTATGAAGCCTCTGCGCCGTCAGCACCACTCACCTTTTTGGAGATCTTCTCAAATAAAACACAAGAACAAGACCACTTGGAAGCTCCACTCCAGAGCACCCTTGGTATCACTGTCCACGACCTGGAGGTAGGGTTCTAAATATTTCTGAAAGAATCGATTCCGGAATCGAATTGGAATCGAATGCCTTGGAATCGATACCAAGGAATCGAACCCTTGATGGAATCGATTCACGCAGGAATCGAATTATAGGAATCGTACTTTATTTTCTAATTAATACAAATAATTGTAAATTTTTTTTTCACTAATTTGTAATTATTATTTTGATATTTATAATTAGCATTGTACAGCAGGATTTGAGTTATAAGAATCGTACCTAATTTTCCAATTAATACAGATAATTATTAAACAATTTTTTCACTAATTAATTAGTATTTTGATTATTAATTAATATTTTGCTGGTTATTAATTAAATTAATAATAATTATTAATTATCTTTGATTTGTGATTACGAAAAAGATAAGTTCGATGCTACTTTTTCGATACTGGATCTAAGGAATCGATTCCATGTTGGAATCGAACCTCTGGAATCGAATCAATGAATCGGAAGATTTAAACGTCAAAAATCGATTCCGGAATCGAATCGAAAGACTTTTTAGATCCCTACCTGGAGGCTCCTTGGCTCAAGGTTTCAATAGGCAGGACCAGACTATTATTGCCCGCTTTCGAAGTGGCCACCTGAAAACTATGAAATTTTCCGAGGGATCCAAAATTTATGACATGTAACAACTGTTTCACTGAGCAGGCTTCGCCTCAACACATCCTCGCGTGCCTGGGGATCTCTAAACTTTAAGGGTTTTTAACGTCATGGACCTGGTCTAGCACTGCTGATGGCCATGGGGGCATGTAACAACAACAACAAAAATTTAAATATGCAATCTTAAATTTAACTCACAAAATTTATATGTACTTAGATATTAAAGAAATAAAAGTTGAAAAAATTCGTCAACAAAGGATACAATCGAAAACGCTTCACAATTAGAACTAGTAAAATTCGACCTCACGCGATACGATCAAAGTAAAAACGAATAGGTTACAACTGGAATATGATTGTTGGTTGCTGATGCTTACTCTTATGGTTTTTATTTATCAGCGCTCTTGTTTTTTTTCCGAATTTTAAATTTCAAATATTCAGACACAATTTCTTAATCAATATTTCATATTAATACTTAATATTTCATTACTTAATATTTAAAAAAACCGTTAGTACATTTGAAGGAAAATACGAAGAAAACAAACAACAATTGGAAGAAATTCAGTTGCAGTCAGGTGAACATATCGCTTGACGTCACAAATCGGAAATCGCTGTTTTTCCCGCGCTATACAGAAAGCAAACTTGGAGTCGCAATAAAAAAATAAAGACGAGATTGGCATTAGGGGTTTATCGAAATGTTGAATGCATTAATAAATTAAAAATAAATTGTAGAACTAGCTCGAACACGAATTATTTTCTCAAAAGTCAAAAGTTTACCTCTTTACCCCAAACTCTTTTGCATCAGCGCGTGTAGAACTCCAATCTCAACCGCAAACGGCGACCGACAATTTCCCCTTCACGATTTAAGCACGTGCGGGGGTCACGAGAAAGTTTTGGGAAGACGGGCGGCAGGTAATTAAAATCCGTCCGGTCACGGATGGCCGGACTCCGGGAGGGGGACACAGAGCGGTGTCTTCTACCTCTGATGTGGTTCTCACGGGTTTCGGAGACGAATTTCAGAGTCGAGTGATTCAAAACAAGGTGCAAAGCTTGTTTTGGATGATTGCTTGAGTTAACTTAAGCTCAATCTATTTCGGAAAAGCGAGGAAGTCACATCGACAATGAAAAAGGGAATAAGTCTAAAAAAAGGAAATTGACTCTTTTGCTTAAATAAATATCTAAGGTTTCACTGTGCACATGAGTGGAAAGAAAGGAAAATAACTATTCCTTATGTAAGCAGATTTAGCTCCTTGAACTTTTCGAAATCGATTACTATGTTTTTTAAATTTGAAATTATAATTAATTGTCCATCTATTCTTATTTGTCCCGATAACTAAGCCAAAACAAAAGTGTTGTACCAGTGCGTATTGGACTCCTTTGATATTCATTAAGCTAACTTACGAACTCATTTTCATAATATACATTTAAATTGTATTTGCCCAGGCTTTGTATAAGCACGGCTTACTAGATGCTATACTGTAGTAGTATCTAGTAAGCAGTGGTATAAGCCAGTCTCACATTTTTTTTAATTTGAAAGTGTTTTACGATTTTTTTACCCAGCTAGTACTAAACTACATTGCTATTCATTAAACTGTCTTGTCTTTCTATTTCCTTTTGTGCTGCAAAAAAAAGAAATGTAATGTAATTATGATAAGACCCAAAATAAGTATTTTATTGATTTCGAGAACTTTGGAACACAAAATACAAAATGAAATGGTTCTGTTTTTAGCCAACCCTGTTTTCTATTTTTGAGAAAAGAAAAATCCGAGTTTAGATGTTTTTTCCAGAAATTATCGTATACCGCCGGTGCAAGTTTTGAACTCAAATAATTTCCCAGTCCCACAGAATGGTAGAACTCACATTCT
Source organism: Tetragnatha versicolor (assembly GCA_024610705.1). Classification (NCBI taxonomy): domain Eukaryota; kingdom Metazoa; phylum Arthropoda; class Arachnida; order Araneae; family Tetragnathidae; genus Tetragnatha; species Tetragnatha versicolor. Next base: position 10,266,435 of record JANDEH010000007.1, read on the forward strand.
AGGAACGCCATTAAATAACATAAACTTATCAAGTTTCGATTCAATAATTCCTGAGTAATCCTTACGAAAGTACTCTATGTAATTGAACCAATCATGAATGGTATCAAACCACACGGCAATTTTGAATTGCTGATTAAGCATTTTACTGGCGGACAATATTCAACCACCATGTCTAGAAAAATGATCGCATTTTAATCACTACTACCTTTTTCGCTCTTTTTATAAACATTCTCGGAAGTTTCCCGTTTACGTTCGCAGAAGCCTAAAATAAACTTGAAATTAAGAACTTACTTGAACTTACATAAAGGATTATGTAATAAATATGGTACATAATTTCCCTTTTGTAACATACAAGGTGTTTAAAAAGTCCGTTTTGCGGTTTTTATTTGAAACCAACGTGTCCTAGGGTTACGTAAGTAAGGTCTACTTCTAGGTAAGTGACAGAATCCATTGAGATGACTTACAGCTTACAGCTCCCCTAGCAGCTAAATACAAAAGTTAAAAAAAATTATTTAAAAACTAAAGGAGATAGAGCAAAAACATCAATGAGAACATTGTTACCAACGTTATGAAAAACTCACAGAAAAAAAATTTCATGAAAATATTCGCGGAGATATTAGCATGTATAAGTAGCCCTTTTCAGACCTCGAAAAAGAAAAAGTTCACAAATATTCAATTTTTTCAATGTTATTGTGCAGTTTTGTGTTTTTTTTAGTTTAATAAAGGCAGAATTTAATAAAAAATGAAAAAAAAACTTGCAAATTTACGAACTTTTTCTTTTTGAGGTCTGAAAAAAGCTATTTTCACATGCTGATAGTAATCCGCGAATATTCACGATATTTTCATGAAATTTTTTGAGAACCCTTGTTTCAAATAGACTTTTGAAATACCCTGTCGTATTTCCTGAAACCTGGAATCGGGACATAAATGGCGCTAACACATCAATGATCTTACAACAGCTTTCGATCCAATAATAAAACTGTTGAAAGAGTGTTTGCTGAATTAGCTCAATCTTAAACACGAAAACTCTTTTTTACATGTTTATTTGCATTCTCTCCAACACTTCTTCGTTCGTTTTTTATAAAAAAAAACGAATCCCACTGTAGGTGGATTATCTATCTCTATGACAGGGTTTTCCGTTCCGATGTGGTTTCGAATCCCCAAAAACAGGGGCGTTATTTCAGTTTTTGGTTGGGGGGGCAAGGATTTTTTAAGTGGGTCTGGACCACGCTATAACTAGACTTTTTTGGGAGTGTTGCCTCAACTTCATTTTTAAGGTATCCCCAAACGATAGGTGAAGCGTTAGAACACTGAAAAGTAGTATGTAAAGGATATAACATATTATAATGTTAAAATTTGAAAACGTGAACTCCAAGAAAAAAGGAAGTCTGTGGTTCATCCCCAGGAAAATTTTTAAAATTTGCCTCTGAAAGAAGTGTTTTAGCTCATTTTAAGACCCTTTGGGCTGCTTCCAAAGAGAACAGTTTCTTTTAAACGACAGAATTTTCTAGGGAAAAGGGTTGTAAATGAACGTCGAAGTTTCAAGGGGGGCTAGGGGTCCTTCCCCAGAAATCCCCTTTAAACTAGTGTTTTATCTCTTTTTCAAACGCTTCGGGGAGCTCCTGAAGGGAAATCTACTTGTAAGTGGCAGAATTCTAAAAGGAAAAACTGTATAACCAACGAAAAAATTTTAGAGGGGGCTGGGGATCCTCCCCCAGAAATTTTTTTGAAAATTAACCTTCAAAAGTAGTGTTTTAACTCCTTTTGAGACTTTTTGAGTTCCACCTAAAGCTCTTTGTGGAAGTTAAAGATTTTCCAAGGGACTTGCAGCTATTTTTCACATAAGTTGAAACCTTGGGGGGCGGTTGCCATCCCCCCTTGCCCCCCCCCCTAAATGACGCCCCTGCCCAAAAATGTCGAATAATATAAAACAGAAATAACTTCCATCTAATCATGCATTTTATTGGATTTATATCAATAAGATTACAGCCGTATAATTAAAGGAGTCAAAGACAAAGTTTCAGTCGGTTTAATGTCAATGTAAGTATGAAGTGTGACAGTTTTCTTACGTAATTGTGAGGGGATTGCGATTTGCTTATCCTTACTGGCAAGGGGGAAGGGGGAAAATGACCAACATCATGGTTACGTAATATTTAAAAGGCCCCTAAAGTACCTGGATAAGGTGACCAATTGTTTCCCAATAAAAGGGAAATAATTTAACAAAAAAGTATAACGTTAATGAATGAAACATTTTATTAATTCAAACAGAAATACCCTAATTATGCTTACATATATTTTAATTAAACAAGTATTTTTCCATTGAATGAATATTTTTGGTCAATGTATCATGTTCTAACCATCTATTGGAAGAAGTATCCTTTATAAGGGGACATCCATAAATTACGTGAGGTGTTTTTTCCAAAATCTGGACCCCCCTCCCCTGAGATTTATCTACAACCATTAAAAATAATTTCTATCCTATTCGGTGCTTCACAGCACCTAAAACTTTTCCATTATTAATAATGTGTGGGAAAAGGACATTATTCCGCCTAAAAATCACCACAGTATCTTATCTGTGGGTATTATTCCTTTCTCATACTTAAAAAAGATCGTTTAATTTCTAACTTAAAAAGTTGACGTGAGATTTTAATCGACTACCCCTCCTCCCTTGGTGAGATTTTTCCAAACCCCTCCCCCCTTTTTGACTTCACGTAATTTATGGATGTCATGTAATTGAATTTTACGGTAAGTGCTGCAGCCAGAGTATCAACATTTAATCTTGATTTCTCACTATCATTAAAATATTGAAAATGAGTAAATAAAGGACACTTTTTGAGGGAGGACAGAACCTAGAAAAGGACTGTCCTCCCTAAAGGAGGACGTTTGGTCACCTTAACCTGAATGCAATTCAAAACGGACTATATATGCATTTAATTTTTTCAGAAATTAAAAAACTCATTATATGCTATTTCTCATCAAACTAGCGAAACATCGCCAAATAAGACTATCGGCACGTTTCACATTCCACCGTTGGGGATCCGTTTTTGCTTAGCGAGCTAATGGTGGGGATTGGTTTGGCGACCGTCTCATGTTATCCGCATAATCGACGAATTGACAGCATCAGGGACAATGGGCGGATAAGAGCAAATTGAAAAACGAAAGCCGAGAGACGCATTAATGCAATGCGAAACAAAGAGAAGCCTCCTCCAACACTGTCAATCCTAACACCGGCCAAGATTTCCGTTGAAATCTACTGAAAAATCGGGGCGGCCGGTGCTGAAAATGTAGAGATGCCGTCTGGAATCCGATAAAAATGCCCGCGCATTTAGAGAAGGAATAATGGAAATGATAAGAAGCAGTTTGGTTGAGTTTTTCTTTCTCGAGATGCTTTTAAATAAGGATCTCTCCTGTTTTATGCATATACAGCCTCTTATCCATTTCGTTTATTTGGGAGTGCAATGAATCGAATTTGAAGAATTCTGTCTTGATAAGAGGGGTCTTCTAACTTGTGATGCTTTTTGGACCTTTACAGGAGCCATGGGAAGTCCTTCTGAATTATTACGTGATTCCAACGCATTCGTTTTTTTACGCTTAGTCTTCGATATGTCTGATGTTCTTTTTTCTGTTGAGAAACCAATATTAACTGTTTATTGGGATTTCTCTTGCAGAATATCATTTTTTTTGACATTCAGAAAGTTTATTTTTTAGTTGTTGGTTGGAGAAAAACAATTATCTATGATTCTATAGATTAATTTTTTTTTGTGTTTTCAATGCACGTTACTGGAAAATTGATATTTAAAGCGAAAAATTATAAAATGTGATTCGAATGTAATATACAAATGTAATTTTTATGCTTTGACAGGGAGTATTTTATACATAATTTATCTGAATTCTCTTAAAATCATTTTTTTTCCAATGGTTGATCCTACAGAACAGTGATTTCCTCGTCTTTGGGGAGGACTGCAAGTTTCATTGATTTTAGTGGTCCCTAGTCCTGGGGTAGAAAACGTCCGAGAATCACTATTCTAGACTAAATGTCACCTCGTCTTAGTCTGTAGGAGGACTTCAGGTTTAATTGATAAGGCAAAACGTGTCTTGTGGTCTGTGGGTATCAAAAGGTTCATAATCACTGTTATAATTAAATACGTAGGTATCCATAATAAAAGCCGATCGTAGTGCCCATTATGCATTACTCAGTGTGTACCTGTGGAACAAAACAATGGGCGAGTACTGTTACCCGCGCCACACACACATTCACTCGTACAACCCCCGTTTTTTTACAGGGGCACCATTTGCTCATCTTTGCAAGGAACGTCTGTACAAGAATTAGAATCCCCCGGTACCTCCCTATAGATACTCTAATAGATGAGACAGAATATTATGATAAGAATTTATTATGCTCTATCAAAGTGGAGAATGTTAATCAGGTGCGGATCCAGCACGGCTCCAAGGGGGGGGGCACTGTTCCAGACAAGATACACTTGTGGTACCATTGTGGGTCCTCCCCCAGAAAAAAAAATTAAATTTGACGTGTAAAAGTAGGGTTTTAACTCAATTTTAGAAACGTTTTGAGTCTAAAGGTGGACACTTTTCAACATTATTACATTTTACTTTTTGACCCAAAACGTCAAAATTTTGGGGATTTCCTAAAAATAAACACTGAATACCCGATTTTGCTACTAATGGGGGGTATGGGGGGTCCTCCCCCAGAAAAAATTTTGAAATTAGACCTGTAACAGTTGGGTTTTACTAATTTTGAGAACCCTTTTTTAGTTTCCAAGGGGGGCACTTTCCAGAGTGCCACCCCTTGGATCCGCCACTGTATCTAATAGGTGTGACAATAAGAATATCAAAATGTTTGTTAACTTATTTAGAGTTTCTATTTTGGTGGATCGTATATTTTTTCCCCAATTTTAAATAAAATCTCGCTCAATTTTAAAGAATATGGAAGGAGGAATAGCGACATAATAGGTTCTTTACTTATATAGTGCTGTCCTTTTTAATAGGTCGTTTTCATCAAAATACAACAATAAAAACGCTATTGTCGTTGTGTTTTGAAGGCAAAATTCTCGAGTAGTAAAACTTATCATATTTTTAATTTTAGAAATAATTTGTAATAAACATCGTTTTAATTATCTTAACTATTCTCTTTTCTTTCAAAATAAACCTTTCAATCATATTTTTTCTTAATTTTTTGAGTATTTTCAAGCCTGGGTTTTTTAGGGTACATGGGTTTTTTTTAGGAAAATTGGGTTTTTTTGGATTCTTACTTAATTTCTTGCCAATTTGTAACGGAGAATTGGAATTAAAAATACTAAGCACTAAAATGTAGGGGAGGATGAGCTGTTACAACACTATTTTGTTAGATTTAATTATCTTATTTTTTAAGCTTTTAATGAAGAAAAAATTAAAAAGTGGGTTTAAGACAATACTATATAGGGGCTACATCGTAAAAGCGTTCTACGCATATACGGACTTCACAACAAAATAAATCCTAACAACCTGATACACTTTGAAACTCGCCGAAATAATTAATTAACATCGTCACCATCTAAATTCACATGTTCATTATTTCAAAATTCAATCTAGACAAGATTAAACGTGCTCTAAATTCAAGTTTCGGATAACATCATTATCATAACAACAGAGACCGAACGCGGCATCCTCTTCCACAGTGCACCCTCCGAAACATTGTGTTTGACACACGCGACAAGTTTTTCTTTCCTTCAGAAAATCCACGTCGTAGAGGTAACACACAAGGAGTGATCTTTGACTCCTGCTCCCGTTATAATGAGAGTGACCATTTCGCTGCACTCAAGCAGAAATTTATTTATTTATTTCCACCATACAGAGTCCATTGGTTATACGAAAAAACCGTTCAATGCAAAAACCGTTCAATAAAATATAAACAAATTACATTTGTAAAGCTATGAATTTTTTTGTTTTTTGAACGGTTTTTGTCTGAACGGTTTTTGCATTGAACGGTTTTTTCGCGTCACCATACCATTTACATGGAAGGAAATTAAAACACACCGAAGTACAAAACACAAACACCAAATCAACAACAACAAAACAAAAAAAACAATACAAACACATACACTGAAATTTATAGATTATTCATAAAATCAAACTTTAATTTTCTAAAAATTGTCAAAGAAGATGTCACTGATCCGGTAGACTATTAATGATTTTTATAAATTGAATAATAGTTTGCCTTTTTAAATAATCTTTTGAATAAAAAGGTTCAATTAAGGTTGTTTTATTTCTAGTTTTATAAATAGGAACATGCAATTTAAACAGATTTAGTATAGTAGGGCAATCAACATTATTGTGGAGAACATTATAAAAAAACTTACGTATAACTATTGATCTACGACGTTCAAGTGAGATAGGGATTTCAAAATTCGATCAATTGAACTCAAAGAGAAAGTAACGAAGAGAGGAAATTCTTTTGAATTTTTTCGATTAAATTAATAAGGGATGTGTTTGTAGGGTTCCAGCTCACAGCGCCATACTCCACGACCGGACGAACCAGCAGATTAAAAAGATTTAAAACAACTAACTTATTGCAAAAATTGCTGGTTGCTCTCTTTAAAATTCCTAAACATTTATTTGCCTTCAGTGAGGCTTCTTGAATGTGTAATTTAAAATTGAAAGTAGATTCATAAATAATACCAAGATCCTTAATATTAGACTTACTAGAAAGAGGAACATTGTTTATTGTATAACTATGTAAATAAGGATTTAATTTCCGAGAAAAAGTAACAACAAAACATTTGTCAATATTAAGTGTAAGCTTGTTTTCCTGACACCAAGTACTTAAGTTGTTGAGTTCAGATTGTAAATTGTTTAGGTCATGTGATGAAGATATTTGTTTAAAGATTTTTAAATCATCAGCAAAAAGTAAAGATGACTGAAAAATTGAAGTTACATCATTAACAAACAAATTAAAAAGTAGTGGACCAAGAATAGACCCTTGTGAGACACCTGAGGTACTATAATAAGCATCAGAAAAGGACGAGTTAAATTTCACATAAAGAGGCCTGTTTATGAGATATGAACGTAACCAATAAAGCAAATTTTGATTAAAACCAATATTGAACAACTTTAAAAGCAAGACCTCATAATCAACAGTATCAAAAGCTTTCACAAAGTCAGTATAATTAACATCAAGTTGTTCGTTAGCATTTAGGGCATTTGCTATATTAGTATTGAGACATAAAAGATTTGTTGCAGTTGAACGATTTTTAGTAAAACCATGCTGATTTGGTGAAATTATATTATAAGTTGCTAGTAAACACTTTTTCAAATTTAATTAACTGATTTTCATAAAAGGGGATAATCGGTGGAGAAATTTTTAACAAATGCGCAATTTCTCTTAATTTTGAACACCAGTGTAGGTATTACTAATATGTTGTGTATTCAAAAGATCAAAGATCCCTTTCCCCCCTGAAATTTGGACTAAGGGTACCAAAATGAGTTTAACTGAGAAATGTTTTTAGGGTCAAATTTCGAAAAATTTTCTGATGGAGGACCCCAGACCTCCCTTTTGGAACTTTTACTTCCCTTTTGGCCGACGTAATGGCCTAGTGGTTAGAGCATCTGACTGCAAAGCCGTACGTCTGGGGTTCGAATCCCCGTTCGGCATGGATGTTAGTGTTACTGTCCGTGTGTGTGTTGAATTTATCTATACGGGTCCATACCTTCAGGTAAATTCGTACAAATTTTATAATTATAATTTAATTTATTAGTCACATTAATTGTTGTATTAAGTTCATAAAAATAAGATTCCTGCCTAAAAATGTATTGAAAAGGTATATTAAACATATTGTTGTATGCATATACGAGGGCCTTAGGGATAATTTTAGGTCTCCTCTCAAGAGGGGCCCCTCCCGAAATAAATTTCTTTCTGTACCTACTGATATAAAATATGTTAAAAACTAATTACTGATTACTATTTAAAACTGTTTTATGTTCATATTCACCGAACTGTTTTATGTTCAATTTATCCAACAAACATCCAGACGTAAAACGAAGACTTTTTTATTTACACACGAGGACGGACAATATTTACAATTAACAAAGAGAGAAACTAAAGGACAAGCCCCGCGCGCCAACCGGCGCGGCGGCGGGGAAAACCCAACACCGAATGAAATCACTTCACTTCAGTCCCTACGAAGAATTGACATCTACACGTACTTTAAACCAGAGACACGCAGTGCCCTCAGGCGAGAGAGGGGAAAACTAATAAGTACATGAAATATCTGTTACAAAGGTTAATTAAAGAACTTAATTGGTCCTTCAAAACATAATTCTTAACCCCCATTTGAACTACCCACCAGCCGCCACTGGTTTGGATTCCTTTTAATTTAACCTCGAGTTAGTAGTCGGCCCCCGAACTGCTGTTTAATATAATTAATATGGCCCTCGGGCTGAAAAGTTTGAGTATCCCTGACTTAGAGTGAAATGGGGAGTTTTCTTAAAAAGCGGCAACATTTTTTGACGGTTTCGAAGACTTATTTACGGCAGTATTTCACCGCTAATAAGACCAAAGGTTAACCAGCAGAAAAACTTAAACTAGTGTTCCTTCTTTAATTTCCAATTAGAAGTTTGACTGCCGGTTAACGGCCGATCAGGTTAACGATTAATATCTTCTTTGGAAGAACTATCATTCGTAAGCTCAAATTAAATTTTCCTTAAAATAAAGCTCCTTTCTTTTTGCCACGGGGCTACCACATCAACGCTTTCCCTTCTCCTATTACCCCTACGATCCCCGTTCCCGTGCTATGCCCAAGCCTTGTGTATAAGGACAATGCTGTGATGAATATTTACGGTGTCTCCGATTCCTTCTAAATTAAGGGGGGGTAGTTGGAGGTTTGTTAGTGTGTTCAATTAGATCGGCGTGACTCTGTCCTTTCACTCCCCGAATCAATGTCCCGGCGACAGGGCTTTTGTATCGTTTGGATGTGCGGAAGGATATATAATCCCATTGTGATTGGTTCGGACTTGACTAGTTCTTAGCAAAAGTTAGGAGAAAGGTAGAGTGTGAAGCACAATTGTTTTTGCATTTCAAAATATTGGAAGATAATGATTGGTCAGACACTTGTTATTTAGACTCATCGATTAGCTCGGATTCGGAAACAGTGTCGTCGATTTACGAGAGAAAGTTGCTAATGACCTTATTCCTTAACCAGCGGTCAACAAGCAGCTAAAGAGATAATGTAAGCTTTTCACTCGCTTCCTGTGATTGGTGGAATGTTTCTTCAACCGATGGTTAACCACTCTTCCAGCAGCAGTGAACCATAGTTCTCTTTTAGAGAATCTTAAGAAAGCAGTAGATCGCCTCTAACGAATGAGTGAAAAATGGAGGAGAAACCTATGGCAACCCTAAAGAGTGACTAGTGACTAAGTAGGATTATTTCTAGAAAGATTGCCAAATACCGACAACACGTGAACGTCGTCACCACAGAGTATAGAGCTTAACAGAGTGTTCATCTCCATAGACGCTAATGGCAACTTTTTTAACAGGGCTTTTCCCATAGACAAATCTCCGGACACAGGACCCGCCTCCTTACCTCTTATAGCTCCACCTCCCACCTGTCACTCACCCACTGAAGCTGCCTTCAAGTCGGCAGTGGAGGGAAAATTTCATTTTTCCCCATTCGCTATAGCGCTCTGGGGAAAGGAATCTATAGCTTAAAAATAATAAATCTTTATAAAATAATAATAAACTAAATAAATAATAATAAAATTTAATAGCTTTTAAATAAAATAATAATAGCTTTTAAAAAAAAATAAATCTGTAAAATGAAGTAGGGAAATTAATTACCTACTTTAGGGAAATGTTCTACGATCTACGGGGAAAAGGGAAAAAAGAGCAGCGCCGATAAAATCAAAATGCAACGCCTGATAGAAGTTCCATATCCAATCAGGATTCACTTACGCATTAAGCTTTTTCTGATTGGCTGCTAGTGAACTGAATTATAATCTGCGAGCTGAATTAAATTAATGACCTAAAGAGGAAAACCGTCGTTTGGTATCTCTGTAAGCTCAATACTCTGTGGTCGTCACTTGACGGCGGTCCATGGAGGTAGGAGTAAGTGGAGGGAACATGGTATAAAATCACTGAAGCCAAAAAAATCTCAACTTAACTGTGGTAATGACTGGCGGCCATCTTGAGTAGTGCATTAAATATTTAGCAAACTTACCAACTTTTCTTACAAACTATTACTGGTGACTAACTTCGTATTCCATGAAGCTTTTACATGTTTATTTCGCACTCTTCAGAATACCTCTTACCTCTGAATAAAACATGAATAAGTAAGATGGATTGAAGGACAATAATTTAATAGGGATTAAAATATTTTATTTGAAACTTAGTTTAGTAATTTTATATTTTAATCCAAAGTAAATAGTTTCATAGAACATTCGAATACTCACCGATAAAAATATGTTTTTCTTTTTTAAATATATGTTAGTTACAAAATGCACTACTAAAGATGACGGCAAGACTTCACGGTTGCTTCATCTTGAATAACTAAATTCTATTGACGATGCTCCCTCCACTTACTCCACTCCTATACTCTGTTCACTTTGAACTGGCGCTTGAAAATATTTCCTTCCCCCACCACCGATCGGTAACCATGGCAACTATCCACGTCAAAGTGACGAAGAAGGCTTACTATTGGTTGCTTGAAGAGCGTAACTATGGTTACCCTTCTAGCGTGGGGGAAAGCACTATTTCTCAAGCGCCAATTCTAAATGAATAGAGTATAGCTCCATGCGGCGGTCTTACTGGAAATTGGTTTCACTGCTGAACTTTCATGCTATGGAGTGTTGCAAATGCGAGCATTCTTGGCGTCGCGTTTTGTCAAAAAATAAAACTTTATCGTGTGCCTTTAAAATTGCCAAGCAAGCGATAACACGCCAACTCATCAACAGAAGCCCTGCTAATGTGGTACACTTTTTTTTGGAGTGGGTTCAATGGGAATGTTCACTCCTCTTCTAGAGAATGGACTTTTTCCATTACAAGGCGCAAAAGAAAGCGCCATGATACTGCCATCCTAAGCGAAAGTGCACGTAAACTAGTTTTCTTATAAATTCAGCTCTATTTCCACCTTGGTGCTTTTTTTTAATTTGTGAGTATGCATATCACTACTTCCCAGCCTCTCGAAGGGTTGTCAAAATTATGAACAAAGCCCTCGACTATCAGAATTGATAGCAAAATAAAGTTGTTTCGAAAAATTAAATTTCCTATCAATTTAAATAGAAAATATTATTTATACAACAATAGAATAGTTTTAAACACATTGATGTCTAGTTTTAATTATATTAGAGTACTGCAACCAGAATATGCGAGTCACACAACTGCAGCTGAAATGCTGTGTATTTTTTTTCCTGAAAGCTGCATCTCATTTACCGTGTTTTGTTTTTGAAGGCCATATTGCCACTCTGCTTCAGAAATACATTTAAACATCAAAGGCAACATTCAATTCAAAAAATCAGAGTGAGTGTCCCCGTAAATTTGTAGTAATTGAACCCTATTTGCCTTAAAAATATACTCATTTCGGAATCTAACGCAGTTCAACGCCGAAGCTGATAATAGAGCTTTACACAATGACGTATGACTAGTTATATTCATTTAACTCTTAACTATTGGTAGGCATACAAATAATTGTTGTTATGGTAACTGTAGCTATCACGTGATGCGGTGTCATGTGATGTGGATTTTTTCAATAGACGGTATTAGTGTGACGTCACTTGCTTGTTTGGATACGTTGAATCTATCTGTGATTGGTTCCATGATGGGAAGTAATTCCATGCGGAACCAATCACGGATGGAGTCAACGTATCCAAACAAGCAAGTGACGTCATGACTAATGTCGTCTATTGGCATAGAGCTTTCCGCGATGACGTCACGACCAGTCATTTTCATTTAACTGTTAACCATCGGTAGACATATAAATAGTTGTTATGGCTACTGTAGATCACTTGATGCGGTGTCGCGTGATTTGGAAAGCTCTATAGATGCTTTTTTTGGGTGTAGACAATATTTAATTTAGGTAGGTGGGTCTACCACACAGAATAGAAAGTCCGCCAAATACTTTTTTGGCGAGATTTCCTTCACAATAAATGTGTCAGAAATTGTCTTGATGTGCACTTACGCTTAGGCGGCAGGATTAGAAACAAAAGAACCATCCACAACCTGTCAAAAAACAATCGAATATTCCATCGAGAGTGTCACCACAAAATGACTCGGACCTGCTTGTTCGGCTCTCGACCTCTGATGAATAATAACCCCTCCCCCTTGGATTGATGAATTACCGCCACATCAAACCCGAAATGGAAATCAAAGACGAAGAATTCCTATCGGGGCGCTAGAAAGAGAAATTCGGCAATTCATAAATCAACCCCCGCGTGCCATAAAGATCCGAGTTTGCAGCTTTGATTCATTCCAAGAGTCGCACCGAATTAATCTTGGCCGGGTTTTTTTCCTCTCCCCTTTTCAAACCTCGAATATGATTTATGCTTTCTCGTGTATTCATCGGGACTGTGGTGCCCAAGCGGTATCATCTTTTTCACCTGTGCTCTTTTCGCTGTCTTTGCTGGGTAAGTTTTGTTTTTCGTTTAATATTTGATCTTGTATATTACCTCTGCGTTTTGCCCCCTGTGCCTTTTTTTTATTCTGTGGGGGATTTTTGCGTTTTAAGTCGATCTCGATGGGGAAGGTAGTAAGGAAAAAACTGAAACTTCGTCGTTCAAGTTTCCGTCTTCGACGGGAATTTTTGTTCTTTTTTTTTTGATTTTTTGATGAATGAGTGAAATCATTCGCTTGATTAAATTTTGAAATGAGATTTGATTGCATCTGGTTTATGTTGGAGAGATCAAAAGTGATTAAATATTTAATGGAGAATGAGGAAGTTGCATGTTTTTTTAAATTTTTTTAATCGATTCCTCTTGCAAAAATAAGCAACTACCCAAAATTTGAGGCCGATCGAGAATTTTTTTGATTGTCAAAAAAATTAACAAAAATCCCCTTTTTAAAAGCGCGCGAAAACGCCAAGAGTTTGGATGTGGTGTCATCTTATACCAAACATTGTTGTAAAGCAATGGAGTTGATGGTATTATTGTTGACGTCATCTTATAGGTTAAACAATAAACGTTTTCAGTCACGTGTTTTTTTCTCGACTTTTAAATTAAAATATTTAATTACTTGTACATTTTTTTTAAAAACTGACTAGATATTTCATTTTACCATACAAAAAACCATACGGAACACCTGTTTGTTTTAGAAAATCTGACACATGCAACTTCCTTATTGTAGCATCTCTTAAAATTCTAAATATTCAATTTTTAATGTATTAGAAATTCTCTCCTGATTCCAAAAATACGCTTGTCTTTTCCAACAAACTTTTTTTAAGGTAATTAGGACATATTTTAATATCAGAAAGCTCCTTACAATGTGACGTCACATGTGCTTTTGGAAATGTGGAAAAACCGTTTTCATCGGAACACTATGCTGTAAAAAAACTGGAGATCAGTCTTTCCTGTCTTTCAAAGCGGGATGATAACAACAAGCGGGAGCAAGGCACATTTAACGTCACAAGCTGTTTCAGCTCAGACAGAAAATAAGCTATTTTTAATTTTAACTGAAAATTTAGGACTTGGAAAGATAAAAATTTTATTTGAAGTGTTACTGATCACACGGCTTTATTTCTGCGGCTGGTCCATCTTCACATTTTAAGAGCTTCCGTATGTGTGATTGTCTGTGGTTGTTGCTCTTATTTCGCCGATTTAGATAGTCCATGTTTTAAACTAAAAATCCACCTGTTTAACATCATGGCTAAGGGAATGTAGATTTCAGAATTCCATCGTCTTAAAAGCGAAAGTTTTTGCATTTTGACTACAGAAAAACACTAATTCACAATAGTCTCCCTCAAGCTGTTTTTCTAGCTAACTACGCCACAAAAACGATTGGTTAATCTGATCAATATGTATGTATAATATCAATGTGCATTTTACACATATCATGCTGTTATAATTCAGTACAAATTATTATAATTAGGTATAATGGATAATTGCAGTCAAATTGTTTTTAATCTTAATGTATTCAGAAAGGCTTAAAACCTCAAAAAAAACATTGAAATTTAGGTAAACTATACTCTATTCATTTAGAATTGGCGCTTGAGAAATAGTGCTTTCCCCCACGCTAGCAACGTAACCATAGTTATGCTCTTCGAGCAGCCAATAGTAAGCCTTCTTCGTCACTTTGACGTGGATAGTTGCTATGGTTATCGATCGGTGGTGGGGGAAGGAAATATTATCAAGCGCCAGTTCAAAATGAACAGAGTATAATGATCAGCCAACGATAGTAAAAAGGTCACGTGATTTTTACAAATTTTGCGCGGCAGATAGTTGGGTAACCGGTGATAGTTTGGGTCTTGCTTCTATATACAAGCAAATGTCTCTTCCTCTTTAGATCAACTGCCCCTCAACTTCCACCTGTCTCCTCTCCGAAATACTAGTTCCAACGTTGTCAAAATCATGTGACCCTTTTACTATCGTTGGTTCAGCAGTACTTATTTTCTTTATTTAAATCTTTCAACTCCAGTTTCTATACAAAATTTAGAAGAAATAAAGTTCTAATTTGCATACATACCCACTTCCCAAATGAAATTTATAGATTTATCTCTCTCCCATCATGTGCATCTGACACTTTGAACTGTGAGTGTCACGAAAACTCCGGTCAATGCAAAAACCGGTTAGCAAATTCCGTAAAAAAATAAAAAAATTAATATATAGGGGAGAGTGTTGTACCTATGGACAAAAATCACGTTTGGATTTTTCTAAGACAGGTAAAATCACATTTTGACTATTTAAAGTGCCCAACCTATAGTCCTAATCTTTATGAGTAGAGAGATATTTTTTATTAGTCAAAATCTTGAAAATTGGATTTTTAATCATCTATAACAACTTGAAAAAATTTGTCCAAAGGTACAACAACCTGTTGTATAGACAGACCCAGTTGTACCTGTGGACACCCTTAAAAAGGGAAGTATTAGCTGAAAAAAGCTAATGAACATTTTTATTGATGAATTACCTTTTAATAACCTATTTCAAGCCTTTTTAAAGTTGAAAATATATTTTTTAAAGTAATGTAGTTTTAGATCGTAAATGATCATTAAAACGAAGTTGAATGATAAGTCTTGATTTTTTACCAAAAACACAAAAATCACATGGTATTTTCAGATCAGTTTCATCAATCATGCTGATTGATCTGACCACTTCACTGATCCAAAAAACCCAATTCGATCGACACTTAGTTGTGCAAGCATTTGGTGGTAATAAATATAATAATTTGGTGGTAAATCTTCTTCAGTGGAAATTTTAAGTTTTTTTAATCATCATACTTAAATGCGATAGGGTGCTTAAAGTTTCACACCATATTTTATATTAAATTCCAAGTAGAATCATCAATTTAAAAAAGTAGTTTAGATCACAAAAAATATTTGATTTTTCATCTAAAATTCACTTAAAAATAATCGCTGACAAACAGATTACCATTTAGAATTAATTTAACATTTATTAAAATGTATTCAGTTAAATAAAACCTGATTCTAAAACGCCGATTAGCTACAGCTTTACCCATGTAATAAATTTATTTTTTTATTTACCGGAATTTCCAAACCTGTTCTTGCCCTGACCGGAATTTTCTCTAACCTGGGTGCCTACTTAGAGGCTCGAAATTAATTCCCCTTCCGGAAAAACTCCTAGACCACGTGACTTTCCGGAGTCACGTGATACAAAACTCAAAAAGTGCTACTTAGATGCAAAAAAATACCTCTGCCTTCCGGAATTGAGGCGGGAATTATTTCACTCGGAAAAAACTGCGTGAAATTAATTTCACTGTGGGGAAAAGTAATGGCCGACAGTGTCAACAAATCCCGATCGGACTTCATTTCTAATTAAAATCAATAACTATATTTTTTTAACGGAAGAGGCAGCACGAGGAATTATTTTTTTTAAATAAGATTAATCAACAAGAATTCGGACTAAAGAAATGCGAATAATATAACGTGAAAGAACAGACAACAACAGGAACAGCATATTCTGTGGTGAAAGGGAAAAAAAGGTAAGCTTTTTTCTATAATAATTACCTTGTTATAAGTCACTATAATTGTTATTAATTAACTTAATATATCCGATTTACTTATTCAATAATCGGGGATTAATTGGTATAACTATTTTGCCTCGATCAATCTAACCATAATTTATTGAAACGTAACTTTGAGATTGTCCTAATTTCGTTTTGGTAGATGTCTTGACAATTCTTCCACCTAAATATTATCATAATAATGAAGTACTTTATAAAATAAGGTGCTGAAAATTTTTTTTGAATAACTTCCAGAAAACTGTAAGAATACCTAACTCTAAATTCTAATCATATTATAAAACATACAGTGATCTTAAAAGTGCTTTGGCTTATAAATATTCAATTATATCAGTTGAAAAGTAATTATTTACTTGAAAACAAAGTAGAACTCTTCATTATTATTTGATATTATGTAATTAATTGATTTATGAAATGAACTACTACAATGTTTTCAAAAATTCCAGTGGTAGTAAATTCATGTATTCCATTCTAGGTTCTATTTATAGTTGTTACCACATCCTTCCTTGATGTAATGGACCTCAGACCCCTAATAAAACTGCTGCAAAAGTAAACATGGGGTTTTCTAAGAAGGTAAAATAACCTTTTTTTGTAATGTGAGTGTTAATAAGTAGAAAAGAATGCTTTTATTAGTTGTGTACTTTGCAAGGGAAATGTTTAATTAGTTTATAGTTGTGCTGATAAATATTGTGATGATTAAATGTTATTTATGTTACCTGTCATGCTTTAGATAAAAGGGCTTTGTTGGTTTCATTTGCATTCTTTATCTAGTCATATGTTTTTGTCAAAAAGAAAGTTTAAAACATTAAAATTATAAAATCCAAATTTTAATCAAGGATTAAACTGATTAGGTTTGTAAAATTTTAAGGCACTTGCGTGATAAGTCATTGACCAATTTGCCAACATTAACACTGTTTCTAAAAAAAGTTTAACGCTCTACTCATCTATATAATCATTTTCTGTTTTTGGAAAGTTTTAATTTAACATTGATAAATTAAAAAGTTGACAGCTTAGTATTAAATTTGAGACCACCTACAAACAACATAAAGGACATTGTAACAAATGAAATTATTAGTGATAAACCTATCAGCATTTCTATCAGTGTCGTATCATAAGGGCCATTGTAAAGAAGTTCTAATGTACTAAATATAAATACAAGTTACTACTGATTATAATACATCTCTTTTCCTTTTTCATGACTTGGTTCCCCTTTTCTGTATGTTGTCCTAAGCTACAAGAAACTAATGTTTTTCATTTTGATGCCTGCTTGCCTTTTGTGCATAAAACTATTTATGAATATTCAACACAACTTGTATTTAAAGCCTAAAGACTTTTTACCATGTTGAATTTAGGCACTATAACCTAATCTAAACCTATATAATCTGATTTAAATTTAAAATACCAGGTATAAATTTAAATGGCTCAATAATCCTATTTTATCTCGCCAAAATCCAATTCACCGACAAATCATTACACCGAAAGACTATTTTCCCAGCAAAACATTTCTCAAAATTGGCCATTACACAGACAGAATATTTTAAAAATTCCAGAATTTTCCATATTCTTGTACACAGGCAACAAGTTTTACTGAATTCCAAAACACTGTCAGATGATTTCACCAAATTGATTGTTTCGCCTGTCTTTTTGGCCAATGGTCAAGTCATGTTAGGGTTATGGAATCGAGGGAAATATCTTGTCGGTAGAATGGCTTTTCATACTGGGGGTAATGTCTGTTGGTGTAATAAGGTTATTCAATAAGACAGGAATTTTTACTTTTGGGTAACTGTGTTTTGCTGTGGCTTTTGGTGAGATAGGCGTGCAATAATGTTAATTTCTTAATAAAAGCTCATGTGCTTATGAACAACAGCCTCAATGTGGAGTTTGAAGTAATTGGTTAACTGCATTATTGGTCAAAACTTACCTTCTCTCCCTGAAACGGCAAAAAAATTAAAGTGAAGAGTATTCTAAAATTAAGTAAAATCTTAACCATTTCCTATAGGGGGAAATGTAAACAAAAAGGACATGGGGAGTGTATTAAGTTATTTTGAACAACTTTTATAATATTCTTTGTTTCTTTTTATACAGGCAACATCTATCCGAGTAACCATGACTGGGTAAACCCATCCTCAACAATAAAGGATTCAACGATTCATCTTTTGAATGCATGGATCTTCATATCAATATCTTTTTAAAACTATGGGACTCATTTACTGACTCTAGCATGCCACTATTGTATGGAAATAACTGTAAACTTTCACATGTCTAATTAAAAAAGTTTTACAATTGTTGATTCTGAAATGATTGATAGTTCTCAAATAAATTTTGTTATTTTTATTAAAAAATATTATTTTGTGTGTTCAATTCTTATAGCTAAGAGGAAAAGTACTCTAAGGGTTCTCTCTTATTTACTAATATTGGTAACATTTTATGTATTCACCGTATTTCAGAAGGCAGCCTTTAGTTCCGGTTTCAACTGAAGTGATCGGGTTTGTTTACATATTTTAGTTATGATGACTGTTATTGGTTATTATGACTGTTATGAACACATGAATCCTGCGCACGTGTAAAAGAATGGGAGAAGCACATTCCGGAAGTTGAGGAAGCCTGTGAAATGGTTTGTTTGTTTTTTTAGAAAACTAGGTGAATAAATATAAAAAAAATTAAAAGCAACAGGGAAAGCGTCCAGGCGCACAGTCAGAGGGGAGGATTTGGGGATATATCCCCCTGAAACTCAGAAAATTTCCTTTTTGACCATAGAAAACCACCAAAATTACCCCATATCCCCTCCTGAAATATCAATATCCCCTCCGAAATTTTTTTTCTGGCTACCCCACTGAAAGCGTCATGTATTTTAAAAAACTGACAATAATTTCCAAATAGTAAAATAAATCAAAATATTATAACTGGCAGGTTGTTTAATGTTTGCAAATTAAAGTTAGTTTATTAAATTTCTCGAAACTCACCAGGCTCATCCAAGAGCAGTTTCTCAAACTGAGGGTCGCGAGAAGATTTTGAATTTTTCATAATTTTCACAGATGTGTTATTGACTTTTGAAATTTATCAAATTACCATATATAGTAAAAAGAATAAAAATAAGAAAAAATATCCTACTTGTGGTGTCGAATGCAAAAGTCAATTTATGTAAATACATATAATGTGTCACATTAATGTGCTAATAATGCAAAACTAGTCGGTTATTCAAATAAGATTTGATTATAAACGTAGAACTCTCCATCCACACCGGGGGGAGCAATGCAATTTTTAAGAATTTTTTATGAAAATAATGAAACTGCAATTTATCCCAGATAACTAAAAAAAAGTTAAGGGTCAAACTAGTTAATTTTGGTACTTATGTATTATCCCGTCGACCATAGAAAGGTCAATGGGTTGTTTACCGTTTTTGGATTCAGCAGTATGGTCGACGGGATAATATGCAAGAACCTTAATTTTTAAATAAAAACTGACTAATTAATTTTTTTGAAAGTTAATTGTTCTTCTAATACGTGCATGCAGGCCTGACGAGAAGGGGGGGCGAGGGGGTACGATTGGCCCGGAACCCAAATATTTTCATATTTGAGTTCTAAGAGGGATATATTTTTGAATATTTTGGAAATTAATTTGTTTACGTAGAGGTTCAAAAATTTTCTGGGGTACCCCCAGACCCCCTTTATCGCTTGTTACTCATCGTATCAAAAGAAAACGTTATTTTTAAGTTGAGTGAAATTCAGATCTTGTCAAGAAATATTTTAAAAATTACATTAAGCCTATGAATGCATGGGGGGTACTTCAGAAAATTTTTGCCCCCTACCTCAAAATGAGAAGTATAGATATGTCATTGGGGGCCCGCTTCCCAACCTTGTCCCCGGGGCCCGACTTGGCTCTCGGCGGCCCAGCGTGCATGCAATTTATTATCCTAACGAAATAGTTTGTGACCAAATTATTGAAATTGAAATGCAATAAGGATTGAAGCAAAGTTTTATAAAAAATGACAACTCTCAATTTTTGCAGTGTTGGCTCAATGCAAAATTAAGTTTTTAATAGCAAGGTTATAGTGTTATATTAGAAATGGTGGTTGGATCCTAGCAGAGCCCACACCCTTGCCAAAGTTGGAGATAATTCCGCTATCTTGGTAACCCTACTTTAGTACACTAGATGGCACTTGGCGCTATCTTGTCCTGGTTTGGCGCTTTATTTTGGTTTGTCGCCAAGGGTGTGGGCTCTCCTAGGATTTTACTGAAATTGTCAATTTTTATTTGGGTTGAGAGTTATAAATTGGGTCTATATATAACCAACGATTAAGCATGAGTTACAGGGAAAGCACTATGGTAAACAAATTTAAAGAAATTATTATTAGAATTAACAAAATCGTACTAGCAACTTCTAAAATCAGGAGAAACTATTATGAATAAAGCTATAAAAAACTATCACACTAATCATTCTAATATGGCAAGATCACAGTAGATTTACAGTGCTTTCCTACATAACAATTTATGCTTCGCCACTTGGTTTAACTCCACTATCTTACTCACAATTTCAATATTAAACATTCAACAAAACATAATGATCAACTGTAAATTAAAAAGGGTATAAATAAATTAAATAACGTGATGAAAATATCCTGCAAATACTTGATGTATTTCAAATAAAAAATTAGAAACTTACTTGGTGTGTAATGGTCGTGTTTTTAAGTGATTTAAAAAATTTGGTACTCACGAACTGAAACTGAAACACAAACTGAAACCTTTTGCTAATCGCTGAGAATGAGGAACAGCAGATGCTTCTTGGCGATATGCTTTCTCGCCAAGCACTTTGTGGAATGAACATCGTAAAAGAATTTAAGC
Organism: Tetragnatha versicolor; assembly: GCA_024610705.1. Lineage (NCBI taxonomy): Eukaryota > Metazoa > Arthropoda > Arachnida > Araneae > Tetragnathidae > Tetragnatha > Tetragnatha versicolor. The sequence goes on from JANDEH010000007.1 coordinate 10,287,447, forward strand.
TTGCATTGTGAAGTTGGAAGAACCATTTATCGCCAAGGCCTGGATTGTTAAAATTAGCCGATGCAAGATACTGAGTGATTACGCAATAGCTCTTACAATATTTTTCACCAAATATAGTGTTACACTGGATTACATGGGGGCCAAATTCAAGAAAATTTGAAAACTGCTGAAGTTAATCTTAATAAAATAGTTACCAATACTCTTATTTTACAATCAAACACAGACCATCAATTTAATATGCCTTTTATTTTCCCTGATGGATATAAAAATGCCCTCATGAAACAAATATTATAAAAACTTGGAGTACCTACATTTACTATGCCACCTTAATCACGATAGCGATAACAAAACAATGGAAATATTAAGAACTTCTTGTGGTTCTTATGCATTTTGCTTTTGCAAACGATGAGATAAAAAGTTAATAGCGTTAATTAATTCTTGACACTCAAATTCCTGAGGTCTTACAGCAATGCTGTATTGAATTGGCACCGAGATGATCTTCTATCAAGCTGATTCATATGGGCGGTAATGACAATTTCAAGTTTCAAATATTTCAAGTCCACTGTTGTTTCAGAGCACAATTCGAAGCCACGCGCAGAGGGAAGGATCGCGTTATATTTAATTAAAAATTTCCTTTCATCACACACATCACGTTTATGTTTTTTGTTTACAGTCAAAAGATGCGTAAGAAATGACAACAAAAGTTGTGATTGGTCGCCGCGAAATCCGGATGGGAAATTTAAGTAGTCTCGAACCCAAATGCTCTTCTATAATTCCTAGACTGCCATCTAAGTAGCACTTTCTTGTAGTTCCGGAATCTTGGTATTGGAATTTCATAATTCCGGAAGTGGGAATTTTTCCCCGGGGAAAAATTCCGGAGGCCATCTAAGTAGGCACCCTGACCTGTGTTTCCTAAAAATGTCTCCTAAAAATTGTGATTTTGGATCCTCAGCAAAATTTACCTATAAGCGTTACAAAAACTCATATTTTCTCGAGATATTTTTTGCCGTTATTGCTACAAGACCACTCCAAGTCCAACGCAGTGGACGAGATGAAATAACTCTTATCAACGTTCGATAGATGGCAATAATTGAATCGTTAGTTTGGGGGAAAAGGGAATAAGTCTAAATATTGGCAAATTGACTTTTTGTCCTAAAAAAATATCCAAGAGAAGCAGATGTGGCCGCCTGAAATAGGCTAAAACAATGTCTATTAATCTATTTGAATTTTAAACTAACTTTTAAACTGTCTTTCTGTTCTTATTATTTGTGATGTAAACTAAGGGAAAATAATACTTGTTTTTAATTTGAAAGTGTTATTTCCTTGTTTTATCCAGTGAATATTTGACTACATTGATATTCACTTCATTGGTACTATTATTTAATGTCTCAGGTTTATACGTATAAAAACTTTTAACTTTTTAAAGATTATTTCAGCTTAAATTTCATGTGTTTTAAAAAGGGAACATTTCCACCAACTTTTTTCAACTAAAATATTTTCTTACATAGGGTAGGTGGGGGGGGGTAAAAACCCGCACGGAGCAAAACCACGCACCGTGATTTTAATTGTTAACGATCGATTCAAAAGTGGAGAACCTGGTGGTTGGTTTGTCTTATTATGACCTATTGTTCTACGAAAGTTCGTACCCCTAAGTCACTCAGGAGTTTAAAAAATGCTGTAAGCTTGTTTTTCATCATTTAGATGTAATTGTTCTGATCTTTTACTTAAACATTACATAAAATAGGGCTTGAGGAGAAATACAAACAAATAGCCCAATGGCAAGATAACGATTCAACTTCAGTTTCATTTTGAAAGAGTTGCCTCAACGTGTCTCTAAAAATAATAAGGCATAAATTTTCAAAACAAAGTAAAAACGGGACAAATCCACGCAGGTGTTTTGGGGCAAATCAACGCAGCTTCAAAAGCTCAGGAATTCGTCCAAAAAGGAAAATGGGACTACTTGATCTCTAAAGAGGTTAATAAAGGTGTCCGAGATGCCAAACCTCTACCTGAAGCCGTCCTATCTCCCTTTTCAAAGATATCTGGGCAATCTGAAAGGAATTGCTACAACAGGTTGACAATTTTCATTAAAACTGATCTTATTTATATTTAATATTGTTGATTGGCTTAGAAATATTAAAACAACATTAAGAGGATTATCTCTAGTGTTTTTATAATGAAAAATTCTGTTTAACCAGGTTTATTTCACTTGGACACCAATATTTGAAAGTGCGGGTCTTTGCCCCATTTTGCGAGGCAAAGCTCCGCGATTTTTTTTCTACTAAATTGTAAATTTCTCCTAAAATACTATCGATAAGAGTTTAAACATGGATTTGGTTTGTAGGCAGGATCTCAATCTAACACCTCCAATTGAAATTTCGGGTTTATCTACCCCTTTTCGAAGACAATGTTAAAAATACTGAAAATTGCGTGGCTTTGCCCCCACCTACACAACTACTTTTTTTATGATAGTTCTGTATTCTAAATAGAGTCTCGAATTTCCTGTATTTTGCAGTTATGCAAAAAGTTTCTTAGCTACAGCGAACAATAAAATTATGCTTATAAAAACGACTTCAACACTGCGCCCGACAGAACCTTTCCAGCAGAGCAATTAACCTACCTCTAATGGGAAAGTTTCCTCTCGAAATCTGGAGCAACACCTCACGACACACGCATTCTCTTCGCACTTCGATTGGGGATTAGCTAATTATATACATTACCGAATCATATAATTACGTCGAGAATCTTCGGGAATGACGGTTTTGGTGCACTTTTCTAATTTCACAAATGGGTTCCGGGCTCTCACCGGCATTAATCAGATGAGTTCACTTCTGAAGGGCTTTTTTCTGTAGCTGCTGCTTTTCTTATGCAGATAAGACGAGGGTAGGAACAAAAAAGTAAGAAGTGGAGCTGACATATATGTTTGAATTTTATTTTCATGTCTGAATGGCCAGATTCAAATGATATTGCAAGGAACACGCGTCGTTGTGATCTTTGATAGATAGTTTGGTCAAACATTTTCTTTTCTGTTTTGCTTTTTTTCTTAAAAACACCCCCATAGAGTGACCAAGATAATTTCTAGAACAATTTTGAAATATATTAGAATTACAGTCGTTCCTAGAAAATTTTGGGATTTACAAGGAGTGGTCTTCTTCGGGTTCCTTTAACCCCTTCCCCCAATAGGAGAAGAAGCACTAACAGTGAGAAAGAGGGGAAGTGGGCTACCCCCCGGAAAAAGTCTAGTTACGGCTCTGCCTTAGAAGCAGTTTTTTTACTTTTCGTTCAAAAATGAATTATAACATAAGAATGAGGAAGTTGCGAGATTATTTTAATCGATTCTTCATGCAAAAATAAGCAACTACCCAAAATTTGAGGCCGATCGAGAAATTTTTTGATTGCAAAAAAAGTTATTAAAATTATTAAAATCCCCTTTTTCAAAGCGTGCGAAAACTCTAAAAGTTCGGGATGTGACGTCATCGTAAGGTGAGGTGACCATTGTTGGAAAGCAGCGGAGTGGATGGTATGATTGTTGACGTCATCGTACGGTGTTTTCACTTAGCGTTTTCAGTCACGTGTTTCTTACCCGTTAAAAAGCCCATACTGAACACTTGAATGTTTATGAAAATCTGACACCTGCAACTTCCTTATTCCCACAAAAGAATAAGACCAAATGAATCGCCAGTTTGAAGAAGGGAATAAGTCCAAAAATCAAGTTTTGAGAAAATCGAAAAAAAGTAATGGAATTTTCATTGTATGGACATCGATTTCACAACTTCAAGGGGCGATATCTCCCTATAGGGGTTAGTTATTTTCCCCCTCTTTTCACTCATATGTAGAGCAAAGCTTGGAGATTGTTTTGAGCACAAAAAGTCAATTTGTCATTTTTTGGACTTATTCCCTTCTTCAAACTGACGATTCAAATATCTCGGAACAAGCTTTTTGTTAGCCATCCCCTTCCTCCACTCCCCCCTTTAAAATTAATTATTAACTCTTCCTCATATTTCCGCCTGTTACTCCTTCGAACCGAATTTATCCGACTAAACAATCGATTCGAAGACTCGTATCCGAGATCGATATCACTACAGCACTTTTCAGAAGGTGGGTCTAGAGAGACAAACAACAATGGCCGTAGGGGGATATTGCAAAATCGATACATTGAAATGCAATTATCAGGAAGTGATCTCGGGAAAGTGATCTTTGAGACACGAGGTGTCTGTGTGTGGTCGTTCACTTTTTTTTTCTGTGGTGATTCTTCGGCTTTGAAGAAGAGTTGGTTTTAGAAAGGATTGTGTCTTGATGGGGAAGAGATGGTTGGGATGCCCGAAGGAATTGGCAATACCAGCATTTTTTGAAAACATAAAAAAGCATTTTTCCAGTAAAGGAAATGGATCTGAGTCCAAAAATCAACATGAAAAGTTTCAAGAGAATTTAGTTAATTAAATATTTAGAAATAAATATCGACACTCACTTTGTCTTTGTTTAGGGTTAAAGCAAGTCACAACTTATTCGGCATTTAAAGTGAAAACTAACACTAACTTTGAATTGTTTAAACAACTAGGGGGCTCTGCCCCCTGCTCGCTATCGCTCACCAACCCCCGGAACTGCTTCGCAGTTCTTTGAAGATCGCTTCGCGATCTTAGCGAGCAGAGCTCGCTTGTTTCATCTCAACTATCCAGTAAAACCTGGAAATTGTCTGCTTATAGTCTATTTATTTAGAATAGGCGCCTGAAACAGGATCAAAAACGCTCAATAATGCTTAATACCGCTCATCAGACAACTTCAGTGACCGATTGTTTTTACAGTATTTTAACTACTTCTGCTTAGGCTGCCTTGTCATTGCAGAAGAAAATTTTTTTCGACGATAAGTGGAATAATAACGCTTCTAATACATTACGTCTCAGGTGCTAATTTTAAATGAACAGAATATAGTTCATGATCACTCAATATCGAAACTTTTTATCTCTCAAACTTTTCAATAATTTAATTCGGATCATTACCACGAAAATATCAAAATAAAACTATTACTGAAATATTCCCTTTTAAATTATCAATAATTTAATGGATAGAGGGCTACCGCCCCCTGCTCGCTTACGCTCACCAACCCCCGAAACTGCTATGCAGCTCTTTACAGATCGCTTCGCGATCTGTAATATCTGCAATCGATCTTTAGCAGAGTGAAACAAACTTCCCAAAAATTCTCTTCCTTTCATCGGCACAAATAACACTCCATAAATTTAAATTATTTATTTCTCTAGTGGTTCAAAAAATATCGTAAAATAAAAAGTATCTTTAAAATATTATTAACCAAGTCTATACTATATCGCTAGCAAACTTAGAGCAACAATGTGCACCTCAAAACTTTTAAATTTAAAAATATCCGTGCTCGCGACAATCTAGTGAACAGGCAAATATAAAATTTAAAAATATTAAACACGTCTGATAAAGACCTACTAAAACTATGAAAAAAATAAAACTTAGATGCTTAATAATTCCAAAACTAATTAGAATTTTTTAAAGAACTAAACGCCAATCTCTTTCTAAAAAATAATAATATAAGTGTTTAAAAAATCATATTGATGCCGTGATTAGTTTTCATTTTAGATAGAAAAAAACGAAAAAGTGTCAAAAATTTCGAAAATAAAAAAATTAATTACTCTAAACCAAATTCGAAATTCGAAAAAAGGGCGACGTAGTGCATATCTTCATACTTCAGAGTATTAGGCTGCAAAAAATCATAGTTCTGCTGCTAATAGATTTCGCTGAACTGGATTACGCGGCGAAAAAAGAAAAACTTCAACTTTGACCTTAAAAATACCCCAGTACTAATTATCACATCAGTTAGCTTTTTGTTCGAGAATGTGCCCCAAATATTCCTCTACAAACATTTCAAATTTCATAAATTTCTATCAAGTAGTTTTTGCGATAGCAGAGTTCAAAGAGTTGAAAAATTAAATTTCCTGAAACAGCGGCGGCAGCGGCGGCGGCAGCGGTGACAGTAACTTTTTTTAATATAGAGAGATAAGGAAGTTGCGTGTGTCAGATTTTCATAAACATTCAAGTGTTCCGTATGGTTTTTTGTGTGGTAAAATGAAATATCTAGTCAATCTCTCTATATTAAAAAAAAGTTGCTGCCGCCGCCGCCGCCGCTGTTTCAGAAAATTTAATTTTCCAACTCTTTGAACTCTCATATCGCAAAAACGACTTGATAGAAATTTATGAAATTTGAAATGTTTGTAGAGGAATATTTGGAGCACATTCTCGAACAAAAAGCTAACTGATGTGATAATTAGTACCGGGGTATTTTTAAGGTCAAAGTTGAAATTTTTCTTTTTTAGCCGCGTAATCCAGTTCAGCGAAATCTATTAGTAGCAGAACTCTGATTTTTTGCAGCCTAATACTCTAAAGTATGAAGATGTGCACTACGTCGCCCTTTTTTCGAATTTCGAATTTGGTTTAGAGTAATTAATTTTTTAATTTTCGAAATTTTTGACACTTTTTTGGTTTTTTCAATCTAAAATGAAAACTAATCACGGTATCAATATGATTTTTTAAACACTTCTATTCTTATTTTTTAGAAAGAGATTGGCGTTTAGTTCTTTAAAAAATTCTAATTAGTTTTGTAATTATTAAGCATCAAAGTTTCATTTTTTTCATAGCTTTAGTAGGCCTTTATCAGACGTGTTTAATGTTTTTAAATTTTATATTTGCCTGTTCACTAGATTGTCGCGAGCACGGATATTTAAACTTGAAAGTTTTGAGGTGCAGATTTTTGCTCAAAGTTTGCTAGCGATATAGTATAGACTTGGTTAATAATCTTTTAAAGATACTCGATATTTTTTGTAACTACTAGAGAAATAAATAATTAAGCTTTTTTGAGTGCTATTTGTGCCGATGAAAGGAAGAGGATTTTCGGGAAGTTTGTTTTACTCTGCTAAAGATCGATTGCAGATATTACAGATCGCTAAACGATCTGTAAAGAGCTGAATAGCAGTTACGGGGGTTGGTGAGCGTAAGCGAGAAGGGGGCGGTAGCCCCCTATCCATTAAATTATTGATAATTTAAAGAGGAATATCTCTGTAAGAGTTTTCTTTTGATATTTTCGCGGTAATGATCCGAATTAAATTATTGAAAAGTTTGAGAGATAAAAAGTTCCGATATTAAATGATCATTAACTATACTCTGTTCATTTAGATTCAGCGCCTGAGACGTAATGTATCAAAAGCAGTTATTATTCTAATTATCACCGAAAAAATTGTCTTCTGCAATGACAAGACAGCCTAAGCAGAAGTAGTTAAAATACTGTAGAAACAATCGGTCACTGAAGTTGTCTGATAAGCGTTATTAAGTATTATTGAGCGTCTTTGATCCTGTTTCAGGCGCCTATTCTTAATGAACAGATTATAAGCAGATAAGTTCCAGGTTGTACTGGATCGTTGAAATGAAACAAGCGAGCTCTGCTCGCTAAGATCGCGAAGCTATCTTCAAAGAACTGCAAAGCAGTTCCGGGGGTTGGTGAGCGATAGCGAGCAGGGGGCAGAGCCCCCTAGTTTTTCAAAAAAAAAATTTACATGTAATAAAATATTTTAATTTAAAAGTCGAGAAAAACACGTGACTGAAAACGCTTATTGTTTAAAACGTACAATGATGTCAACAATCATACCATCAACTCCGTTGCTTTCCAACAATGGTCACCGTACTATGACGTCACATCCCAAACTCTTAGTGTTTTCGCATGCTTTGAAAAAGGGGATTTTTGTTAATTATTTTGCAATCAAAAATTGTCTCGATCGGCGTCAAATTTCGGGTAGTTTCTTATTTTTGCATGAAAAATCGATTAAAAAATTTAAAAAAAAATCGTGTAACTTTCTCATTGAACCATTGTTAAAAATCAGTGTATAGGATGTAAGTACATCACATTTTGAAATTTGACGTTTCTACGCCCCTTTTTTAAAGTCAAACTTTGAAGTAGAACCCCCCTGCCCTAACTATATAATCAAACTCGTTTTGAGAGTAATCAGTAACAGAACGAATCAGAAAAAAAGGGGCTTGGTACTAATAACGGTTTAATGGTGTACAAAACACGCAAACCACATAAAAAGAGCATTTAAATAGCCAATATTTAATACAAATAACATAACCGATTCGATCTCGATTTTTTATCAATGACCCCTCATAGCACGATTTTTAGATGTCCGCTCAGAGCATGACACAATACTAGGTGGTCATGGTTTGTTTTAGACTCACTCCACCACCCTACACATCTCAGCAAACGAGATTTTCCTTCTAATTATCCGGTCATCCCTTTTCATCGCATAAGATCCCGTGAATATACGGCCGAACATCAGGTGCCCCATCATTATTACCGCAGATTCTCTTCCGCAGATCCAGGGGCGGCCGAATTAATATTCCGCAGGGGCGCTACGTGCCCCCGCATTGTGGCCGAGAGGAATTTCGAATTAAGCAATTTGCGCGCTCGTCGAAAATAGCTGACGGTTGCAGTGAAGAAAGGAGCCTCGCTGTTTGTTGTCGAAAGTCGCGGCTGGAGGCGAATACTGATGCCACGGTATCAAAGTGTTTTTTTATAGAAGCCGCTTTTTTTCATGAATGAAACCGATTTAGGATAGTTATTTTGTTATTTGCGTTTGAATGGGGTTGTTATTTCGTTGCTAATGGGTTGCCTAAATGTATTTGCGTTGGTTTTTTTGTGTGTGTTTTGGAAAGCTTTTGAGCATAAATTGGGAAACTACCGGTTCAAAAACATGTGAAATGAGTTTCTTTGTAGTCTTTTACAATCGTTGATATGTTTTTAATATCATTGTTCAGGATGTAATCCGAATAATGAATGATCGAATAGCATCGTAAACAGGAAAATATCGTATATTATACATATAAGTATGATTTTAGTAAACAAACTTTTGATGTTGAAAATATAATACCGAACACAAGTTAGGGAAAAGGTTGGAGTTGGGCAGGAACATATCGTCGGAATACAGGCGCAGACCTGCCAACTCTCAGGTTTTTTCGCTAAAACTCCGGCCTCTGGCTTTTCTTGTGTTTCCTCCGGTTTGCACCAAGTTGGTCTTGAAAGATACATTTTTCCGTTCTATGTAAGAAATGTTAATTTGGTTACCGTTGCGCAATGATGGCGCTAGCGGGAATCGTATTTTTCACGCACTCTTTACAGAGTGCACGATAATATCTCAGGTTTTTTGAAGTTAACAAGTGGGCAGGTCTGCGATCCCCGAGTATGCAATTAGCAATATATTCATTCTTAAAGAAAAATATGAGAGTGGAACATGTAACACTAGTAATCTAATGTTTCAATTTGCATGTTTATGTATAAAAATTGGTCTTCAACTGGGAAAAAGGAGGTTTTTAGGGGATTTCAACAAATTTTGATAACCCTATCTGATTGATAACATTAATCGTGATCATCACATAAAGCGTAGTCGACTGTAATTAGATTTGAACACGCTTAGGAATTAAATAAATACAAGCCCTCTGCACGGAATTCTGAAAAAAAAACATACAGTACCGCGTTAATGTAGGCGTCATTATGAATCAAATCATACCACTCCCTAAGCTTCTGTACCAAAATTGTTTCGGAACATGACATAAAAGCGACTCCACTTTTAGGAGTGTTGACATAAATTTAAACCTACAATTTGATTGCGTTGAATCTAATTCCTCAGTTTGACAAAAAATACGGGTATAAATTTAATGATACATATACAATATCCCCTGGAGTTACAATATACGTTAAAAGACCGTTTTAAGGGAGAATCCCAAAAGTTGTTACAATCTTATTCCTATTTCATTTTTGAAATGTTCACTGTCCAGACCACAGAGAAAAATCCTAACAGAGGGTCCAACACGATATATTCAAAAGTTGTATGGGTTTGAGGGCGCCACGAGGAACTATAAATGATTGACAGAGAGATCAAACCTGTGATTGGCTGTCACGCAATCTTCTATTTCGAAGGAGAAGGAAAAAGTTTTTCTCAACCAATCAGGCTTTTCCGTCCCGCCTCTCGTGACGTTATGCGATCGCAGCGCCACCCAACCCATCCAACGTTTCGATTTCCATTAGCGCCTATGGCGACGGACTCTCTGTTCTAGTACTCTGTGGTCCAGACTTACTCGAGAAAGAAAATGTTTTACTACTTTAAAATTTCCATAATCTTTCCCTTATATTTTTGCATTCTTATTTTCGGTAAATTGGAAAGAAGGGGAAATCCCAAGCATCTTTTTCCTCAAAAGTGACGCGCTTCCCAAAAAGATTGGCCCTCCCTGACCTTAAGGCCAGAGAAGCTCGAAATTGTTACGCGTGATAGAAGTTCTGACGTCACTTTAGATCGCTCTTTGAACACAACTCAACTTCACTCTAAATTTAAATTCAATATTAAAATTCATTCTAATAAAAATAGTTGCGTTTCAAATAATATTACTTAGGTGTCAATCTTCATGCTTTTCCGTATGAGTACCAATTTTCAAGTCCTGTTACGAAAATTCCTGAATGTATAAAATTTCAAATAATTAAAAACGGAAAACCAAGTTAAATATTCTTGTGAAGTTCGGAGCAATTTGATAAAGAGATAGTAATTTTCTAACAGAGCTTGGGAATCGGAACTAATACCGAGAATCGGAATGTTTTATAGATACGGGATGGCAGCTGTGACTTTAACAGGGGAGTTTTTAATTTAAATAGTGAAGGTACAACCAATTTAAATTAAAATAAACATTAGTTATGCTGTTCTTTAAAAAATTATTTTAAATACACAATAAATGTATTTTACTCCAAATACTTAGTCCAACATTTTTGGTCTATAGCAGCGGTTCTTAAACTGTGGTCCGCCGACCCCCGGGGGTCCGCAGCGCCTTCCTAGGGGGTCCGCGATTAACCTTAAGGAACACTCAAGTTACCTTTGAGTATTTCCCAAAGATTTTAAAAATGAGATAAAACACTTGTTTAAAGGGGCCAATTTCAGAAAAAATTCTGGGGAAACCCCCAGCCAGCTCTATATTTTACAATTTTTCCTTGAAATTTCTTTGGTTTACAATGAGTTGTTCTCTTTGAGTGCCACCAAAAATGTCTCAAAATGAACTAAAACACAACTTTTTGAGGCAAATTTTCAAAATATTTTGGGGGAGACCCTCAGGCCTCCCTTTATTACTTGAAGTACTTGTAAAATTTTAACATAATGTAGACAATTTGGGGGTACCTTTCAGTGGCATATATAAGAAGGGAGGCCGAGGGGGCCCTGGCCCCCCCGAAATCCGTACTTGGTGTACCAAAACAAGCTAAAACCCTGTTTTTTAGGGACAATTTCCGAAAATTTTCTGGGGAAGGACCCCAAAGCCCCCCTTTCAGATTGGAATTTTATTATTCCAAATATTTTCATAATTAGTTCATCAAAATCCTAATCCTACTTAAAAATATGCCCAAAATTAGGACTACTAGGTGTACGAAAACAAAGTAGAAATCCTGTTTTTAGGGTCAAATTTCCAAAAATTTTCTGAGGGAGGACCTTCAGTAGGGTGGGCCGAAAAAACAAATTTTTTTATTTCGAAGTTGTAATAGCGTGGAAAAGTTGCGAATTATATAGACAAAGAAAAAGAAAAAAATTTTCAAAATTGGTTAATATCTTCCGATCGCGCATAGGCCCATAGGTTTGACAAAATATGAAAAAACTACATTTTTGCGATTATTTTTTTTAACCAAATCTAATCTTTTCCAAATCTAATAACCAAATTTAATGTTTCAGGTTCCATTCTTCTATCACTCTTGTTTCGTTAGATATAATTTTTTAATGTTCATACAAATTTTGTAAAGTTGTTTTCCTGCATTTTTAAACAGCTAATAACTCTAGAACTATACAACTTAAAAACCGGAAATCAGTCCAATTTGGTTCGTAAATTTTTTGTCGTTGATTTGGTGTGCATCATGATCATCATTTTCAAAAAGTTTTTTTAATTTGAAAAAATTGAAAAAAAAATTTTATTTTTTCTTTTGAAAATATATTAATAGCCTTTTAACTCTTAAAATGAACATTACTACCAAATTTCAAGTTGAAAATAAAATTTAATCATGTATAAAAAATAAAAATAATCGAAATTTAGGCAAGTCCCTAAACTATCCCTAAAATTATACAGCAAGAGCGATTCCCTCACAGAAAATTCATAAACTCGCTTGAGGGTGTTCATATGACTTAACATGTAAAAAATATCACATTAATTTCAGAAAATACGACAATTAATAGATTCGGTACAAAATCTTACAGTGCTAGTTAAGTCAATTCAATTTGCATGCATTTCTCCTGAAAATTTCTAAGAATTATGTTTATATCTAACTGTTTTTACTTTTAACGTGTCAAATTAAAGTAAATTAAAAGTTTTAGAACATAAAAAATTGGATATAAACACATTTATAAGGAATATTCAGGTAAGATTCATGCAAATTGAATTAACTTAGAGTTGGGAACTAGCACTGTAAGATTTTGAATCGAATCTGTAAATTGTCTTATTTTCTGAAATTAATGTAACATTTTTTACATGTTTTAAGTCATATGAACACCCTCAAGTGGTTTGATAAATTTTCCATGGGTGAATCACTCTTGGTGTATAATTTTAGGGAATGTTTAGGGATTTGACTAAATTACGGTTATTTTTATTTTTTTATACAAGATTAAATTTTATTTTCAACTTGAAATTGGGTAGTTATGTTCATTTTAAGAGTTAAAAGGCTATTAATATTTTTTCAAAAGAAAATTTTTAAAATTTTTCTTTATTAATTTTTTTTCCACTTTTTCAAATTAAAAAAATTTGTAGAAAATGATGATCATGATGCACACCAAATCAACGACAAAAAAATTTCGAATAAAATGGGACTGGTTTCAGGTTATTAAGTTGTATAGTTCTAGAGTTATTAGCTGTTTAAAAATGCAGGAAAAACAACTTTACAAAATTTTTATGAACATTAAAAAATTAAATCTAACGAAACAAGAGTGATAGAAGAATGGAACCTGAAAGATCATGTCTATAACTATATTAGTTCCACATAAAAAATCATGAACAATATTTGATTGTTTAATCTTTGATTTGGTTAAAGAAATAATCGCAAAAATGAAGTTTTTTCATATTTTGTTAAACTTTGGGGCCTAGCGCGATCGGAAGATATTAACCGATTTTGAAATTTTTTTCTTTTTCTTTGTCTATATAATTCGCAACTTTTCCGTGCTATTACAACTTCGAAATTAAAAAATTAGTTTTTTCGGCCCACCCTAACCTTCACAGATCCCCTTTTCAACTTGGGACTCTATATTATTTTCAAATTGTTTTTATATTAAGTTTACCCAAATGCAAATCCTATCTAAAAATACAAATAAAAAATTCGGACTAGGTGTACCAACACTAGATAAAAACCAGTTTCGAAGAGTCAAATTTTGAAAACTTTTCTGGGGGAGAACCCTCCAGCCCCCCTTTGATACTTGGAGCAAAATCACTCCGAACTTTTAATAATAAGTTCTTTAAAGTGTAAATTTTAACAAAAATTATATAATAAGTTACATTAGACTTAATTAATCTGCTTGGGAGGTGGTGAAAAATAATTTTCGGCCCTCCCGAAATTAATTTCTATATACGGCATTGGTACCTTAGCAATAAGGTTGATTCGACCACCCTTGAAACAAGTTTGTTTACTGCTCTGAGTGTTCAAAAGCTTGGGGGGCCGCGATGTCTGGCCGTTACATATAGGGGGGTCGCGGGGATGGAAAGTTTAAGAACCGCTGGTCTATAATAAAAATAATTAAAAATCTTGTCAGTTAAAAATGACACCGTGCAATAAAGAATTTAATCATTGATTTTTTACCAAAATCCTTCATATTTATCTGTGAGTTATGAATGCGAGTGTATAGATTCGAAAATAAGAGTTTCATAGAAGGATCTAAAAAATGATCTTCCACAAAATGATTTCATACACTTTATTCGTCTTTTTATCATGAGCTCTTCATAAAAATTAGGGATAGAGTCTATTTTAGTTTCAGGAGTTGTACGTTCGTGCAGGTGTCCGCACTGTCCCGCTAAAAGCGTGACGTCTAGTCACCCTGTGTATTGTATATAAACATTGTTTATAAATTACATTTTACAATGTAATAATAATGGAAAACAAAGTCCAGGAAATTATTAAATAACGTGATTGGAGGATATTTAATACCATGTATAAAGTAAATACGGTAAAAGTTCCTAGAATACAACGACGTTAAATACACTTCCCAACAGAGAGGTTACTAGGGAATATCTCTGCTCTTTTCCAGTTACTTCTCCCCTCCCCTCCGACTTAATGACCCAAACGAGAATCTCCACCAATGAAAAGAGCTCTTCAAGTGACGTCACCCAATGAAAGGATGCAAAAGAAAATCATTCCATTCGTTCCTATCGATTAAGAAAGAGAACATCTTGTATGGACCCCGCACCCCCCTCTCCAGGAAGTTCTTTTGATCTTCGAGCGGCCACTCGGACCGAGAAGAGAACGTTTTCCTTCTTTCTTTTTTTTCCATTATTCTATTTTTTGAGGGTCAAGAACTCTTCGTGACTAGGGGAGATTTTTCCTGGCTTCCCCTTACAATATATCCTGTTCGTAATGATGTTCTTCAAAGGATCAGAAATACACTTTTCTGGTGGTTGGGGATTTTTTTTCTGCTTTTTCGTTGCCAGCGTTGGCAACACTGAAGTTGCAAATGTTGCAGGTATTGGTTTTCAATAGGATAGCAGGTGGGCGGCATTTTTGGAGGTTTTTGGTCCTTTTATGTGGGCGGTTTTCCCGGGTTTTTTCCTCCCACCTCCTCATCTTTAGTGAGGGTGTTTCTGGGGGAGTTTTCTTTTCGGTGTGTTTTAAGAATATTTTTTTTAAAATGTGTGAAAGAGACGAGGACACAGATAGGCAGAATTACAGAATTGGATATGACTCTATAAATCATTTTTCGTGTTGCACGAATGATTTAGATGTTTAGTAGTTAATACAGTGTAACAGTGATCTTTTAAAATTAAGATTTGTTTCTCTTATTTTTATAATATATTTTTGCCGTACTAAAACATCAGACATCTAATGAATAAGGATAGCAAGGAATTAAAAAAATCGAAAGTCGGGGTCAGAAAGACATTGAGAGGCAGCGACAGACAGAAATAAATTAGAAAATTTAACCTTCCAGCTGGAGGGTGTATGTGGGAGATACTTAGGTTGGATATGATTTCCTAATGGTTCAAATATATTTAACCCTGCTGTTCTGTTAGGGTCTATTTGACCCAAAAAATTTTTCAGTCGCGTGTTAAAAAAATTGAATAGAGGTATTTTAATGAAACTTCGTGACTTTGTTGGAAAGTCATATAACTATATCTGAAAGGAATTTTATTTATTTTAATTTGCAAGGGATATTTTTCAACATAGTCTTAATGTACTGTTCGGGTCAATATGACCCGATTCTAAGTTTTTTCGTTTTACTCAAACCTTTTCATATTTTTTTGCGAAATAACTCAACAGAAAAGAATAAAAAGTGTTATAACATCCTTGTTTTGTATTTTAGTTTTCTTTTTTCTTGTTTTTTTGTCATTTGAGACCAAAGCACGTGGAAGGTCAAAAGGTTGATTCAGTTGGGAAAAATGAAAAAATATTTCCAAATTTTATTTTTTCTTGTATTTTTGTTTTATGAAGTATTTACTTTCAGTTAGAATACTAAAAATAACTATTGAAACGAAACTTGTGCTATCCGAATGAAAATATTACTCAAAATGAGAAATTAGTGGTGTTTTTCATTGGCACTGTCTTTTGACCAAGTTAACCATTAGATTTGGGGTAAATGTGGACTTTTTGTGGTAGTATAACTTCCTAAAAACTGAAACATGAAATTTATTGCTGGAAAAGAAAAAGAAATCATCGCCAAAGAAAATTTGAGGTATTGGAGTAATGAGTAATTTCGCAAATCCTGCAATGCCTTTTCGATGGGATTTAGTACAAATAGAAGGAAAATAAATGTTTAAATGAAAATTATTTTTGAGGATTTGAGGAAATCACTCTTATTTTCATACAGTAAAGCAGATTAAAACCTATCATGAAGGGGGGAATCAATTAAAAAAAAGTAAAAGAACAAAGAAAAAATTGAAATTTATATCGGTTCCTCAGACGAAAAAAATCAAAAACATACTACTTTGTTGTGCCATACTTGTTTAAAACTCATTTTCATATATGTAAATTGTCAAAATAGTAAAAAATTACAAATTTCAATTACAAATATTTTTTAGTTAATTTCATTATTTTATACGTATTTCATTACTTTACTCAATTATTTCATAATAATTACATTTATTTTGAGTTATTTTACTATTGTTTTACCTATTTCTTAAATTCCATCATTCATTTACCGCTAGAAGTGATGTTTTTTGTATCGGGTCATATTGACCCGAACACTACGTGTGTAGAGTAAGTCGAAGCAGAACAGCAGGGTTAAATGAACCGTACTCATTTTAACCATAAACGGATCATAGCTGTTTCAAAAGATCTGTAAGATCGTGATCTGTAAGATCGTTTCTGTAAGATCGTGATCCAACTACAAGCGGTTGTGAACGCGGGGGTGGTGTGTTAATTGCTGTCAAGAAATGTTTTCCTTCCTCTCATATCCTATGCGTTAATTTGGATTTGGAATGTTTATTTGTTAGAAGTAGTTTAAAGTGTGGACGGAATTTACTTCTTTGTGTTATTTACATACCGCCTCAGGCAAATGTTGATACCTATATTAAATTTTTTGATTACTTTGAAAATTTCCTTACTGATCAAAATATTTTCATTTGTGGTGATTTTAATCTACCTCTCAAAAAGGATTCCCTAAACGGTGGTTGTCTTGGACACTCTTTAATTGAGCTATCTAATTTTATGAATTTGTACAACTTGACTCAGGTTAATAATGTTTTAAATTTTAATGATAAATATTTAGACTTGTTTTTAACTAATATCAATATGTGTGATCTAATAGTTGAGCGTAATGACAGACCTATGGTTTCTGAGGATCCTCATCACCCTGCTCTTTCTGTTTTTATTAATTACAAACCTGTTCGCATGGGCGATGCCGATTCCAAGGTCTTTGGATTTGATTACAAAAAGACGAATTTCCTGTATATGTGGTTTTTATTGGGTTCTGTTGATTGGAATTTTCTTAATACTTTCTCGGATATAAATATTGCGATTGATAAATTTTATGATGTCCTTTTTGATATTTTTAGCAAAACTATTCCAGTCAGGGTATCTAATAACAACTACCCTTTTTGGTACTCATCCGAGACCAGATGTTTATTAAAAAAGAAAGTTCGTGCTCGTAAAAATCTAAGAAAAAATAATAATTCTGATACTGTTAATGAATTTAAATCTCTGAGGTCTGCCCTTAAAACGAGTATTAAAAATGATTATCTTAATTATGTATCTTCTCTTGAAAATAACCTAATTTTAGCTCCTAATAAATTTTGGTCATACTTTAAAAATAAAAGCACTGACTCGGTAAAGGCATCTTATAATGGTAGGGAATCCGAAGACCATCTTGAAATCTCAAATATGTTTGCTCAATATTTTAGTTCTGTGTATAAAGGTAGTTCTGAATTTATTGGACCGATTACTTCTGATCATAGCTTTAATCCTTGCTTTTCTGATATGGTAAGAATTGGTAGAATTTCTCATGATGATATTTTGTCTGCTATAAAAGAATTGAAATCAACTTTAACTATTGGTGTAGATAATGTGCCTTCTTTTATCATCAAAGGCTGTTCTGACTTTTTTATTTATCCTCTTTTAATTTTATTTAATTTGTCACTTAAAACGAATTGTTTTCCTTATGTTTGGAAACAAACTAAAATAATACCTATTCATAAAAAGGGTAACCTTATTGATTGTAAAAATTATAGGCCTATTGCCATCTTGAATCCTTTTTCAAAGATTTTTGAAAGTATTGTGTATAAAAAAATTTTTGGTCAAGTTAGTTATCTAATCTCTCCCTTTCAACATGGTTTTATGCCTAAACGATCTACTTCAACTAATCTACTTTGTTTGTACAGTAAAATTATTTCTGCTTTTGAAAGCGGGACTCAACTTGACGTTATATACACGGATTTTTCTAAGGCCTTTGACTCAATAGATTTTGGTATTTTATTGAGTAAATTAAATAATTATGGTTTCCATGAAAATTTTATTGAATGGCTATTTTCCTATTTAAACGATCGTTCTTTATATGTATACTTTAAAAATGCCATTTCCGGTAGGTTCACAAATACTTCTGGTGTTCCCCAAGGTTCTAACCTTGGACCCTTACTCTTCATTTTATTTATTAATGATCTCTGTAATGTATTTAAAACCTCTGAATATTTATTTTTTGCTGATGATTTAAAAATTATGAAACCTGTAAAAACTACTCTTGATGCCTTAAATTTACAACTTGATCTAAATAATCTACAACAATGGTGTGCAATTAATAGCTTAGATCTCAATATAGCTAAATGCTCGGTTATTTCTTATGCTCGCTTATCCAATCCTCTTATGTATATGTATCAGATAAATAGTTCAATTCTAAATCGTGTAAATACTATTACAGATCTGGGTGTCATTTTTCAATCTAATCTTGATTTTTCTTCTCATATAGACAGTATGGTTTCTAAAGCATATAGAAAACTTGGATACTTAAAACGCAAAACAATTAATTTTTCTAATGAACGAACTTTAATAATTCTTTATTATTCATTGATACGCTCAACCCTAGAATATTGCAATATAATATGGAATCCCCATTACAATAACAAAATGATTTATATTGAAAGAGTGCAAAATAATTTCCTTCGTTATCTTTTTTATAAAAAAAATAGTTATTACCCTCATGATATTTCTTCTTCTAGTCTTGCTGAGTCCTTTAATATTCCATCCTTGAGATCTCGTAGGGATCTGTCTTGTTTATTATTCTTTTATAAAATTCTTAATAATTTATTTGATTGTCCTGACATTTTGTGTTTAATTCAGTTTTCTGTTAATAATTATAATTTACGCAAAAAATATCTATTCGCCAGTCCATTTTCTAAATTTAATTATATTGCCAGTTCTCCTATTAATAGATTTTACATGATTTTCAACATGCAATGTAGTGAAATTGATATTTTTTCAGTGTCTTTTAGTGCTTTTAAAAGATTATGTGAAAGTGTTTTATTCAATTAATTTTTCTTGTTTTTTTTTCTCCCTTTCACCACTGTAAATGGATTTATCTGTTGTGTGTGTAAATATTTAAATAAATAAATAAATAAAACTTGTTATGGTTTAAAATATACATTTACAATTGTTTATATATAGGAGATACAAGCGTCCTTTTCTTTCTCTATAAAAAGCGCGCCTATTGTGGTTAATAGGTTTCTAATGTTTATTTTGATACGAAAATTTTTTTGCAAAGGCTTTCAATTAACACTTTTTCTTATCTCAAAAGGTTTTATGTAAAAAGGAGAATATCCCTCTGTTAATATTTTACTTAAATAGACCCAAAGCAGTAAATATTTTTATAACGAGTGAAAAGATAATAATTGTCTCATCTTGCTACGATCAGTATTAATGCTATCAATCGCATATTATTATTAACATCGACAGGTCTAATTTGAAGCGAAAATGAATTTTACAAATTTATAAAAACTTGTTCATTATTTAAGGTAAATTTATAAGCAATCATGAACCGCCTTTTTTACTGAAATTTAGTTGCACCACCTACATGGTCTTTTTATCGAGAATGGTTTTGTGTGATTAATTGAAAGGGATTAATGAGTGTAATAACTGTGCTACTATTTTAAAGTTTTAAATGATACTTAAGTTGCAAAATATGGAATCTGTTTTTAAAATACCTGTAGAAGTTTCATTTTAATCCAATACCCCAGTTACACTGTTTTCCCCGGTTCTTATCAAATTAAATAATTATGATCTGGTATTGTTATCAATTTAATGTTGGCCAAAAGCGATCACATTTAGCGGAGTCTACGATATAAAAGACAAAGAGAGAAAGATGGAATCTGTTTTTAAATTTAGTTTAAAAATGGACATTTTTGGACAATTTTTTTACAATATTTAAAAAAAAATTCTTTATATTTAGTTTTAGTGCTATAAGGTAAATGTGGGTATAGTGGACACTTTAAGGAAAATTTTTGCTTAAATTCTTAATAAATACCAATCTATTTGCTTCGAAACGGTTATCCTCCTATTTTTAGGTTAATTGGATCTTCTTCTTTCGATTTTACCATTAAAAACTTTAATTAGATTGGGCAAAGTATTTTTAATTAATTTTTTAAAAGTACTCCAAATTGCATCTATAGTGGCCACATAGATGAAGCTGTTGCTTCTATGGTGGACACCTCTTGCATCAATAGTGGACACCTGTCTTTTTCTGCCTATATGAGGGGTTTATGTATGAAATTTAGGGGTTTTTCTTGGTATAGTCGTCTAGTTCTATTTAAATCTCCCTTCCCAACGAAATGTATTTTAGATTTAATAAAATTAGCTTTATTTAAAAAAAATTGATAGTTTTCGGCCCAAAGTCTACGCTATAGCTGATTTGAGAGGAATTTAGCATGTAATTCAATGTTTTAGAAACATTGGTTCCCGAAGCCAGAATGAAACCAAATTTATTAAACACTCATTTTAAAGCACAGTCAACAGTTTATGAAGAAAATCTGATTCAAATTAAGTATTATTTATGTTTCTATTAGAAGCCATTGCGGTGGCCACTATTGGAAAATCTAAGATTATGTGTTGGTAAAGTGGACACCCCCATAAATCCTCGTAAAGTCAACATTTTCAAATAAATTTTTTTCAGTATTATTTTATACACTCTTATTTATCTTGATATAAATTTAAAAGTCAATCAAGCGGTAATAAATACGAAAAAATCAGTTCCAAAATACCCGTTTCCTTACGCGATTCAATAAGCGAAATCAAATTTCAGTCACTCGACCGATGTTGTTATTTTCAAATATTTAAATATCCTTCCCATGCTGATCTGTGGTATCGGTGGTAATTTATCAGCTTACCTGATTGTACAATCTATTATGCCTATGAATTTTGACGCTGTTCGATGCCTCTAACTCGTTCTATTTAAAATTAATCAGCTATGTGGCCACTATTGGTACAGTGTCCACTATACCCACATTTACCTTACATTGAGTTGAATGGAATTAAACGTAATTCAACAATCAAAAATATTATGAATTTCAGCCAATTACAAAAATGTGTTTTATGGCGCTGACTCCCCTTAAATGATCATCTCGTGATTGTATAATTAATTATGTAGTTATAATAATAACGTCCTATATACAATAAAATTTAGGAATGATAAATGGACATAAATACACAATTCTTACATTCACTATTTTCTTAGGAAACAGAGTTTCCCTTTTACCACTGTCTTCAATATCCACAAAGTTTCAAAAGGAATCGCATTCAATTTTTTGATTTAGACTATCCTATACAGAATACTGACCGTCATCTAGAATGGGAATACTTTTACTACTTTAATACTACCATCACTTTACTCCCTGTCCAATCCAATTGATTTATGGACCTTAGGTATTTGATTTATTTAAAGCAAACTCCTCTTGATCCACACAGAAATTGCCTTAAGTACACAATATCTATGCTTGGCATCAGAAGACTTTTATGCCATACAACTTGTAAAGCACTTGTTGTAGAGAATGAAGATGGAGGGCAGTAGTAGTAGTGAAGCGCATATATCCGTAACGTTTGCTTTTGTGTTATTTTATGCTGAAACTATCTTCTGGGTCGCGGGAGGAGAAAAAGTAAATGGGGTTTAAAATCTCCTTTTGTGCGCTTCTGGAAGAAATGCTCACACGGCCGACTGGATAAAATTATATTCTGAAAAGGGCAAAGATAGGGAAAGATAAATTCCCTAAAACAGAAACGACTTTTAATGCCCTACATAACCGTTTATTTTTGTTAAAAATAAGTACCCTGAGTAGTGGAGGGTGTATGCTGTTTTCAGAACTGTCCTCATAATTATGTCGATTCTGCTGTTTTTTTAAATAATAGGTTGTAAATATTTTTGTCTCTAATGCTATTATTCATGGAAGTGCTGGAGTAAAGCCAAAGTAATACAGATATAACTGTGTATAAATAAAGTGTACTAAATACATTGAATTCCAACTTTATCTCTTTGTCTTTTAAAACATTCCTCTAAATGCGATCGCTTTTGCCCGATATTGAATTGATAACAATACCCTATCATAAGTGATTTGATAAAAACTGGGGAAACAGTGTAACTGGAGTATTGCCTTAAAATTAATATCATCCCAATCACGAAACTATTTTCTTTAAAATAAAGTACCCTCAGACCCTAACAATCAAAATGGGTATTAAGCTGATTGAGGGTAGTAATTATTGGGCTTACTAGCCCAAGAATTAGCAGAGAAGTGGATGAAGACAACTTCAGATCAGATTAAAATCATATTTATTTAAGTCCTTTTAAAAACAGTATACTTCAGTCATAAGAACAGGCGAGAGTGGTGAGCGAGTAGTCACTTGCCACTCAAATCACAAATATATAGAGAGTTTGGCATTGACGTCAGCCCGACGTCAATGCCTGGCCCGCAGGTAAGATGCGAGAATTATTGATCGATTGATAGGTTTCGATTATTTGATGGTTCGATTCCAACAATCGGCCCCCTCTCGCAACTTATCTGACGGAAACAATAAAAATTCCAATTACATCAATACAAAAATCTATGCAAAGTAAAGTACAACTTACAGGCAAATTAACAGTCCTTAATTTCTTTGAACACTTTTGCACTAAATTTCTTAAGTTGTTCTTTACAAAGAGCTTGTATAAATACATTAACCATATTTTAGCATTGATGTAGATTAACATTAGGTTATCAGAAACCAAATTCCTTACAGAATAATAACATACATGCTTGGTTATACAGTATTCTATAAGTACATTAATTAATGGCTTCTTGATTACCACACAAACTAACATTTCCTTAATCCCATGATCAGTTTCTACACTGGAGGCAGAACACATTTGATCATCTTCAGTTTCCTCCCCACAATCTGAATCATTTTTAAATGTAATAGACCTAGACCTAGTGATACGACGAGGAATGGGATCCAGGACAGCTTCCACAGAACTTAATTTTTCCTCATTAAATTTAACACTAGATACTTCGGTAATTTTCCCACAGACATCCATATGGATTAACTCCAATGGCTTTGAGGAACGTATCTTGCCTATAGACTTAAAGGATTTTCTTTTATTTTTACCCAAAACGCAAGATTTACAATCTACTTTTCCCTCTTTAAAGGATGGTAGACCCCTAACACTAGAATTTTTACTAGTATTTAATACATGTTTAGTATTGATATGACAATAGCGAAGATGCCACAACGCTAAGTCATCATCTGTTTCAGTAACATAATTAAATACGTTATTAGGTGATAAATCATTATTTGAGGAATTGGCATATTTCCAGGGTTTACAGAAATATAATCCATTTACTCGTTTAGCATAGAAAACTTTTTCACCTTCAGGATTATAAACCCAAATTTTGCCCTTATCACCAACAAAACGTGATCCGTTTTTCTTAATTACTGAACCAGATATAAGGTTTCTCCTTAACTTAGGAGAATACATGACCTCACTCAACACAACTTCAGAAACTTGAGTTTTGTTTCTTACAAGAAATTTTACCTTCCCCACACCTACTACTGGACATTGAAGGCCACCTATAGCTAAATTTATTTTTGCATTATTTATCGGCTTATATTCCGAAAATAAACTTAGATCATTACAAAAATGATTTGATGCAGCACTATCAAATATCCAATCTGAGTTTTTAGGGGCACAAGAAACATCACTCAAACAAGTTTCAGTACACAATCCTTCATTTTTAGGATTACAACCTTTCTTAGACTTAAAACTATTACTTCTACTCTTATTTTTACATTTCCTAGCTATATATATATGTCCCATTTCTTTACACAAATAGCATGGTCCAATAATTTTATTTTTAGAATTAATATTCTTATTAGAACTAACATGATTGTTGGATATACTAGCATAAGCATAACTATCAACTTTTTCTAAATCATGTTTAACCTGTTTTATTCTACTTTGCTCTAACAAAAGTTCATCCAACACCTTCTGAAAAACAAAATCCTCATCAGGCCAGCGATAAATACCTTGTACAAGATTTTGAAAGTCAGATGGTAAATACCTGATCAGCTGATAAGCTTTGTAGAATTCACTAACTGGGTGACCACAGTCCTGCAATTTTCCAACGGTCCGTTTGATTTTTGCGGCAAACATGGCGATATCTTCCTCAGGATTGAACTTGTGTCCGAAAAATTCGTCAAGGAGTTGAACAACTCTAGCTCTGGAACTGGGCTCGAAATGTCCCTTCAATATTGTCCATGCGGTGGCTCCATCAGGTGCGTTGGAAATCAGGGTTCGATATTCAGTATCTACACTAAGATATATCGTAGAATAGGCTCGGTCACGACGAGTTTTATACTCGATCACTTCCTTACGGCTTGCTGAGGCTTCCTCGAATTTAGGCTCTGTTTCGTCGATGAATGTCCAGACGCCTCACTCTGTCCATAAGGATAACTTTAACATCCTCCTTCCACGTAGAGTAATTGTGAGCTCCAAGTGGTTCAATCGTACGGCCTTCCATCGTCGAGGTTGCAGCTGATAGTCAGTTTAGACTAGAGAGGCGGCCCCCATCTCGGGCACACGAAAAAGACTTGCGGCCCCCATCACAGGCACGCGTAAAGGACTGGGAAATCTGAAGTGTCCGGTTTTCGGCCCGTAACCATTATTGGGCTTACTAGCCCAAGAATTAGCAGAGAAGTGGATGAAGACAACTTCAGATCAGATTAAAATCATATTTATTTAAGTCCTTTTAAAAACAGTATACTTCAGTCATAAGAACAGGCGAGAGTGGTGAGCGAGTAGTCACTTGCCACTCAAATCAGAAATATATAGAGAGTTTGGCATTGACGTCAGCCCGACGTCAATGCCTGGCCCGCAGGTAAGATGCGAGAATTATTGATCGATTGATAGGTTTCGATTATTTGATGGTTCGATTCCAACAGTAATCATAATATTTTGAATGTATTGAAATTTAGATGATATGTAGTATGAATGTCCCTTAGATTTGAGGAAAATAAGCTACTCCACAGTAAAAAAACTAGCCAGCCTCATTATAATGTTTTGTATTTAATGAACGTTATTTTTACTTCCTCTTCCTTTACCGGAAGAAATTTGTGATATTGAACATGCAAAAATCTGAGAAAATGTGTTTAAGGTTTTTTCTAAGTATCTAGGTTTTCAATATGTAGTACATGTATTTCATTATGTACTTGATTGATCATTTTCTTCATACGACCACGTACGTACGAGTTGACCATGGCCCCACCTACCTCTAAAAAATTTCGAGTTTTAGCATGCTGAAAAGTGTTCTTATATTTGGGGGTCCTCAAGGGGGTTGAGACTCTTCCTTTAGAACTGCTGCGCTGTTATCAGGGCGAAACTATTTCCCGACACAAAAGACGGGAGCAGCTCATTCCATGGAGACGAACGACCTCCCAAATCGCTCCTCCCCCGATAAGCCCCTCCTAAAACAAATCCCTCAACTTAAAACAGCCCCATACTCTTTCGATCTGGATAGATAGGGGCAATTGCCCCCTTTAGAAGAAGAGTCCCGCTCCAAATGATGATAGCGAGCCCCATTCCCGAACGCTCCTCTCTCTGGAAGTGTTCGCTTTGTGCGAAAGATGCAGGCGATTGAGATGTTTTGATTTAGGAAAGTGAAGATTGGAAAGATATGCCCTGTGTTCCCTTGAGTGTATAACATTTGGTCATCTGCCGCACTTAAAGGGATGTTTCGAAGGAATTTAAATGCATTAGTTTTACCTTCACAGCACTTTGCTTTGGTGCACGAGACAAAGCGATATTCCCTTTTCAAAGTCAGTATTAGATAGGTTTTTCTTTTTTCGTAAAATCTATAGAATACAAGGATACTGACTTTAAAAATACACTTTCGATATATAGAGTGTTTCAAAAGTACGTTTCACTGTTTAAATACGGAACCAATCTCCTAAGTCAACATGTTTAACCCTTTATGCCCCAAAATATTTTCCTCATCCTCATCCAAAATATGTCAAGTTTACGTAACTGAAACTATAAGTAAACTAAATTTGGCCTTACACTGTTAAAACGATTGTATCAAAATTGAGTAAAAAGTTTTCAAAAAGGCTCCGATCCACTAAGTACTCAAATTTGAATACATGAATATACTCATTTCTGAAATGTGCATACTCAAAAATGAAACATCTTGAGCTTGAACTCAAGAATGAGCTCACGATGTTTCATTTTTGAGTATGCACATTTCAGAATGAGTATATTCATGTATTCAAATTTGAGTACTTATTGGATTGGAGCCTTTCTGAGTACTTTTTATTCAATTTTGATAACAATCGTTTTAAGAGTGTACATGACGAAAATTGGACGAATTTGGAACATTGGGAAGAAAAGAAACATTTCGTATATTTGGAAATTTATTAGCGCTATCAGAAAGTGTTTTTTTGCGTTTTTTAGTGAAAAAAAAAGACATTTTGACTAAAAAATAAAAGTAACTTACAAATTTGCCAATTTTTCCCTTCTGGGGGATGAAAAAGTGTCATTTTAACTATAATCTCCTATATCCTATTTCACGCTAATATCTCCTCAAATGTCAAAGATTTTATTAATATTTTTTACACGTTTTTTAATCATATTACCGATAGTTTTCTTACTGAAGTTTTTGTGGGTTCCATTTTCTTTAACTTTTCCATTTTCTTCAACTTTTTAAACTTATTTCCCCGCTAGGGGCGCCCAAAGTCATTCCATTGCCTCTCGGTCACTTACCTATGGGGACACCTTACTTTCTCGACCCTAGGAGACGTTGGTTCCAAATAAAATTGAGAGTGACCCCAGATCAACGGAGAAAATGAAAACTTTAATACGCAACTAATTAACATACCTATCATGGTAATTAAGTCTATTTTTTTCATTAAATGCCCCAAACGATGTAGTATCACAACTTATTGTTAGGGCTATCCTGTATCAGAAAGTTAAAAAAAACCACCGAAGGGTAAAAAATACAGCAGCCCTAGCCGCAATATTAAACAACAATGAATACAACTAATCTTGGCTATTTCTTTCGCTGCAACAAAACAAAGCCCTTCTGAGGGTAGACAAAAAAAGCGGAACAAAAGGGGGGCTTTCATTAAAGAACCTTTGTCCGCGGGTCTCCGTAATTTAGCGGTAATCCTGCGCTCCCCGGCTATAAGAGCGCATTACGCCGCGCAAAACACCAAGAAATGCCCAGGAAGGAAATCTCCCGGCCAAGGAAAGTAGCATCAAAAAACGCCAGGAATCGGCCCATTACTGGCAGGATATGGGCCAGAACAAGGGCGGTTTTGCATGCAGCGATTCGAGAGATGCGATCAAGGCAGGACCGTAACTAGACTTTTCTTTCGGGGAGGGGGGTTGGTTGGTAAAAAGTTTTCTTGAAACTTTAGTTCGATTATGTTGGTGACCATCAAGGTCCCAGGACAGCGGCGGATCCAGGATTTGGTTTATAGGGGGGGGGCTTAGGATTTTCAATATCAAAATCGTCTTCTAATTTTCTAAAGGGGGGTCTGGGGGTTCTTCTCCAGAAAGTTTTTGGAAATTTAAGCCTAAAAAGGAGATATTCAACTCGTTTTGGTACACCTAATCGGGATTTCGGACATACGTTTTACAGGATGGGCCAAAAGTCAGTACACTTTTGAAAATTCCATAAAAACCGGGGAAAAAATCGGAAAAATAAACGGTCTTCACTCTCAGCATCCTGAGGTTTTTCCGATTTTTTTCCGGTTTTTATGGAATTTTCAAAAGTGTACTGACTTTTAGCCCACCCTGTAAATGATTTAAATTCCACTTGGGTTAGATTTTTGAATTTTGACGAACTTTTAACAAAAAAGTTGTAAATAGTACAGTCTGAAGTTCCAAAGGGGGGTCTAGGGGTCTTCCCCCAGAAAACTTCGGGACATTTTTGAACTCGCTTTTCACTTTTTTTTTCTCCCCCGAGGGCCCTGGATGGCCCTTTTTTCTGCCCTGGACCAAGAGGAAAGCTGCGGAAAATGAACGAAAACTTCCTGATGCTTTCCTCATCATCTCAGTTTACTAATAAAACGATTGAATTCTGAGATAAGTGTATCGTCACCTTAATATCTTAAATTAAAGCACTGCCATCTCCTTTCGGAAAACTTTGGAAATCCCGATCCTTGGCAGCTTAACTCAATTGATTGGTGTAAACTCACAACTCTTAAGCGTCACTTCCTGCCATGGACCGGTTTCGTCCTTGTTAGGACTCATCAGCGCGGCATAGGAAGACAACGCTAGAGAGCGGAGGGCAAAAAGCGGTGGCAAGGTAAAAACCTTTTACCTTGCCTTTCTGGAATTAAATCTGTTCTAGAAATGCCAAGTCGTTCCAGCAGATGAGTGGAGGACTAATCAATGGTCACCACTTTTTCCGTTATAGTCGGCTAGACTAGTACTTGCCCTCCACTCTCTTGTGTTGCCTTCCTATACCGTGCTGATGAGTCCTACCAAAGACGAAACCGGTCCATGGCTGGAGTCAACGCTTGATAGTTGTGAGTTTACACATTTCCCGCTAACCTGCGATAATGGTGAAATACTCCTTTCATTTCGATTGATTGGTTTTGATATTTATTGCTCGATGGTGTCAGCGCTTACGAGCCAATCAAATAAGCTTTTATCCGCTCTCGATTCCTAATATTTCAGAAATAGAACAGAAACAGTGTTATACGATTCAAAGATGACGATTTATAGGGAAGTTTCGATTATACTCCTTGTAAATAGAATAGGCGGCTCGTCACCATGGTAACCCAATAGAAATGCAGTGGGAAATAACTATACTAGACTGCAACGTTTCCTAAACCCAGTACGTCATTGCTCGGAGGGAGAAAGTGGGTAAACACAAAGCCTGTTGGGTTGCTAGGAGGAATTTCGGAACCCAAATCGTGATAAAAATACGCTATATATAACATGGGTTTAACGAAATAATCGTATTTTAAAATTGACGTTCATCGTTTCACTCGAAATTCAAACACCGCGATGGGAACTACTTTGTTAGTGACGTATTAGGGTCGACCAACGCTGCTGTCTAGTATAGTAGTGAGCCGACGATTCAAATAACACAGATTATAGTCGCGTACACTACCTTATAATTTCTAAAGACAGCTCAGCTCTATTGGAGAGAAATTTCCAGGCAGCATCAATAACATAACCAGCTTGAAATTAATGGAATTGTGCTTTAAATTTTGAACAGAGGATTGGATCAGACTGTATCTTTAATTTTGCGTTCTGCGAAGTATTGATCCTTTGGTCCGAGTTTCATGCAGCGATTTAAGCGACGCAAACGGTAAAACCTTCCCTATAAATTCCCTTCTAATGTTGACGTAACGCATCGTAAGACTAAGGCAGGGGGTGTCCCAAACATTTTCATACATCGACCATTTGGTAGTATTTTACCTAGACCATCGACCCCGTTTCAAAAATCCATCAAACAAGCCTTAATCTTTTGAAACTTTGAAACAAAAAATTAGCATGCAAAGACAGTTCAACAAAAGACCAGGAAAATTCAATCGATAATTTAAAAGGGCCCCACATTTTAGAAAAGCTTTTAAGAATGTCAGCTACAAAACAACGAAACTACTTTTATGCAGTCAAGTTTTTCTTGTGTTTCATTTAAAAGTGAGCATGAACCGACATTTTGTCAGCATTACACAAATCTTTAATAAAAGAAGGTCATTAACTTCTGGATCGCACGCCATCTTACACAAGCCATCCGGTTAAGTAAAATTATAAAATAAGTTCATTCAAAGAGTTTGATGTCGAACTAGAATTTTTTTTGTACTTTTTTGATTGTTAAACTTTCATCGACCCCTATAACTTCGTTGACCCCCAATCGAACCCTAGAGCTTCATCGATCCCCAGGGGGTCGGTACCAACCCCTATGGGAAACCCTGAACTAGGACCAATGGCAGGGCAAGATTCTAATTCGATGAGGAAAACAATTGGATATTTTCTTCAGTTCCCCCCTCCACTTGACGTCCCGATTACATCGCTCGAATCGCTGTATGTAAATCCGAACTTAGACTCTACTCAGCTTCCGAACACATAAATTTCCATTCACAGCGGTTGCTAGTTAGGGATAAGGGGAAAACACATAGGAACGAAATTAAAGCAGGAATTGTGAATCCTAGTAATTGTAAAATATATTTCATTGTAGGTTTCGGGTAATTCCATCTTGTGTGTAGTTTGAGAGAGAACTTTACGTGGACATAAATGATAAAGGGAGTAAAATTCCTTGTACTTGATAGAGAAAGTAAGGTAATGAAGTAATCCTTTATGCAGTAAGAATGAGAAATTTAGTAAAACGTATTTCGGGCAAATACAAATCATTGATCAAATTTACTGAATTTAATAATTTATGAAAACATTTTAATTAATAAAATCCTAAGTATTAAAAGCTATATTGGTATTAATTTATATTGAATTCTTAGATATAACTTTTGTTACCGGTGTTTACCGCTAATAATAATGAATTCTAATTAAAATGGTTGTTATAAAATGATTTTGTTTTTACAAGTTTGAAAAAACTAATTAAATGAATTTCTTCTTAAGTATCAAGAATAAGACCATATTTTATATAATTATTTGTACCAAATGTATTAGCTGTACATCTTGTATTATGTTTTTTTAATCTAATTACAAAAGGATTTCAATACATTCCATGCTTTTTTCTCATTATACGAATGAAAAATATGTTGATGAGCAACTAGCTAAAAATAAAAACAATTGAGAATTTTGTTACAAAGTCTTAGTTTTGACTAATATAGGAGGAAGCCAAAAAATATTTTATTTCTTTCTAATTATTATAATAACGAATTCTGTGAAAAATGTCTGGGCAAAATATATAAAAGCAAAAATCGCAGATTAATTTATCTTGTTTTTAAAAGTATTATTTCCATGAAACAGAAAATAAAAACGCCTTACAAATAAAAAATATCTTCAACCACTAAACAAATTTAAATCCCAAATCAAATTGGTAAAAAAATCGTCTGATACCGAAAATAGAATGAAAAATAATTTATTCCTGGACATTCCATCGAACTTTCAATACACTGAAAAATTAAAATGTGCCACGCAATCATATTGCGTTTAAGGAAAGTGCAGTGTCTACCGACATAAATGCAAACAAAAAAAATTTTTTTATGGAAAATTTAATTCCGCTTTTTAGGTCATTGTGAGAAGGTTTTAAAAGATCTCTCTTTTAAAGAATAAAAAATGCAAGGAAAATAACAAATAATATCAAGTTTCTTCGAGGTGAAAGAAGTAACCACCTTCGAACCTACTCGTCTTTCTCTGTTGGATTAGAGTTGCCAAAAAAAAGAAAGAAAAAACTTGAAAAGAGTCGGGAACAATAAAGGGAGTTTAATAATAATAATAATAAAAAACTGCATTAAAATCGTCAGTTTTGCAACTAGCGGGGCGTCAAACATTTTCCCCGTTGCTGAAAATTAGTTTCTTTTTAAGTTCTTTGCTATTTATTGTAATTTTACTTCTCCATTGTTGCGGCTTTTTTTTGTCAGCATTTTTTTTCTCCATCGAATGTAATTATTTCCATCGGAGCAGAAGTTCTGGGGAGAGGACTTGCAAAGGAGAGTGGAGAGCAGGTAAATAAAAAATTGGTGGGTTGCAGAGAGAGTGAGAAAAAAAACTGGCATTATTTACAGTCCCGTGAATCGCTTGAAAAGTGAATAACCGCCGATTGGGATGCCGGAATCGATCGTGAAATTTGAAAATGAGTGAACGTAATCTTTAAGTGCTGCGAAATTCGAGAATTGTTTAAATATTAAAATTGTTTAGTTCCAGGCTGTGACTCCCAGTCTGTTTATTTATAATAGGCGGCTGAGACAGGATCAAAGATGCCTATTAAAATAAAGCTCATCACTCAACCTTAGTGACCGATTATTTTAACTATTTGCGTTTAGGCTGCCTAGTAATTGCATAAGAAACATTTTTTTGAGGATAATTATAAAAGCAACTGAATACATTACGTCCCAGCCGCCTATCTAAATGAACAGACTATAGTGTGCTAAATATCAATTTTAAAATAACCACCAAAGGATTATTCCTGGATTTATAACAAAACATGACATATTTTGAATAACTAAACAACCTCGGTAATAAATCGAATCTTATTCGAAACACTGACAGCAGTTCCTCTCTAGATGTCTTTCTCATGCATAGATAATGCATATATATTCCAAAGATAAAAAAAACGTAAATAAAGAGTTGAAGAACTCTCCCAGAAGACATCATTTTGTTTTAAAATTAAAATGTTCCACCTCACCAGATTCATAAGAGGTGATGATCCTCAAACGGAGATCCTTCAGGTAGTTTTCAAACCTTCCCATCCACTCGTGAATCAAAAAAGAAAACAACCCTCCAAAAAGAAAGAGGTGAAATCCTTATTATCGGTACATTGTAATGGAACCCAGATTTCGGGGAATCAAAATTGATTTCCCTCCTTTGTTCTTAGCACGAAAAACTCATTATTTCTTCCTCCAGTGGCAACACTAAATCTCGGCCTCCTCTTGGGGTTCGCAACCACCAATCAAACTTAACATCCCGGGCGCTGCTACTGTTATTTGCCAAAGACGGATAACGGGGACGTATTTTTTGGCTCTAAGTGGGGCTCTAGTAAGGGATCTTTGTGTATTTTATGCGCGTGGCCATTGTAAGTGGTCCCCAAGGGCCTCGCTCTGATTTGTGATGCAAGGGCTCTTGTAAATTATTGAAGAGCAAAACCTCGTATTTTACTTAAGTCGTTTCGAATTGCTGTTGCGGGGATTTTGTTTGATTTTTATTACCTCTGTTACCCTTCCCTTGCGTGAATAGAGATGTAATAGTTTGCTATTAGTTTGTAAATGGGTAGTTCCGTTGCAAGGAAATATTGGGGATCGTAAATTTCCTTTAGATACTTGTATTACTGTTTCAGGTAAATAAACTGCAATTATTAGCAAATGTGTATAACGCCTATTAAATAGGTATCAATGATTAGACGCAAATGGTAAAATAGTGAGTCTTACGTTTTTCTTTGATTATTTTCGTGTATATTTCAAAGTAGGGTTTTTTGCTTAAAAATAACATTACTATGATTATTTTGAAGTAAAATAACATTTCTAATATCAATATTTGTGTATCTGTTTTGAAATAAATATTTCCTTAAAAATGACATTGCAATCAAAATGATTGTTTTTATGTCTATTATGAAGTAAAATATTCGTTTTTAAAAATAACATTACAAGTTTTAAGATTATTTGCCTGTATATTATGAAGAAAAATATTTCCTTAAAATAACATTATAATTATTGAATGTGCTCATTCGTATTACAATTAACGAATCACAGATATGCTCAGGAAACTTCCAAAAAGCGATTTGCAAATATTGAAAATTATGAAAAATGGCTGAAATAATGTAATATTATGTATTAAAAAGCATTGCTAAATGGGACATTTTGATGAAAATGAAGACGAAGAAAAAAGTTCCATAAAAACCATAAATATTTTTTAGATAAATGAATCTACAGCACCTATTTTTTTAAATTTTGACACGTGATTTTTTTCACGAAAATGTTTCTGTGGAAGTACCGAAAAGATATTGAACTACAGTTTTAAATTGGTATTACGACCATTTCTTATTGGCTTAAGCCAGTGGCAAATAAGGACACCATACAATTAAAGTTGAACAAGCAAACAGTTTAGAATTGTTGTAAATATATTTCAGCAAATCATACTTAGGAATACTTTAAACTTTTGACGCAATTTTCCCCCTATGTGAGAAAAAAAAATTGATTCTAACGACGATTGAGTGAGTGATGACAAGGGAGAGGCGTTTCATTGCTCGCGATTGCATTTATCGTAGGCGCCCACTAAAATTCGATAGTCCGGTCGCATCGGAGTGCGCTTTAAAATAATAAATGCGTCCGGCAGTGCTCATTCTTGGTCATTAGTGGACAAGATGGATTCGCCGACACTCCTCGTGCACGTGCCTAATCTCACGGAATTGCCCCCTTTCCCAGTTCTCTAGAACTCGGATTACCTAGTGGACTAAAATGCCATTTGTTTTGGATAATGTCGACTTCGAAAGGAGGTAGCAAATTTTTAGGTACTGATAGTACTTTAATTCTACTTTTTAAGGGGACTCAATACCAAAATTTTGTCAAAATATCGAATTTGAGATTTTGCAATAAAAATGAAGATAATACACTTAGAATTATTCCTACCAAGTTTCATAATGATACGGGGATTCTAAGTGTGAAAATTTTGAGATTTATGAAGCCTAGATAGTGTTAAGAAGCCTAGTTTTCTGTCTTTAAACGGCTTTTTCTCAAGACAAGGTTTTTAATGTTTAAAATCACAAGTCTTTTTTTCTAATCATCCAAACCACTTCAAACTTTGTAGTCATTATCAGTAATACCTGTTTAACATCTTCAGGCATGGATTTTATAATACATTTATTAGAACTTTTTTACAGAGCAGTAAAGTGGAAACTTAGGATATTTTTTGAAAAAAAATGCCAAATTTCAGAGTTTTTTTTAATTTTTCAGAAACTTTTATGGATAATCAAATTTCCATGCCTACAAGTGACTATATATGTTTGATCTATGTTAAGACAAAAAATCAAATCAAAAGAACATATATCAAGGGAGGAGTATCAATTTAAATTTAGGATAATTTTGGGCATTGTTGTGAGTTTTTTTGTAATTTTTTAAATAAATTTTTGAACTCGCTTTTTGGGCTAAATATGAATTAGTATGAAGTAAATACATAATTGAACACCTGAAAAGATAATAAAATCATGTTATTAGAGAAAAAATATTTTTGGTACTGAGTCCCCTCAAGATGGAAATTTGCGGTCTTTCGCCATCAAATCTACTCACTCTTAAACTGGTTAAATATTATTCCTACAATCTGTTTGAAACCTGGCAGAATACTCGAGGGATCTGTCAAATATTATTTGTTTAAATTGCATGTGGTAAAACGGGGCTATTTGATGCAAGGACGAATTGATACACTTTCAGTATCTCCCAAAATATCAAGGTTAGTTAGGCCATGTTTTTTTATTTACATCCTCTTTATTTATACATTAATATAAATACAAAAACAAACACAGAACGAACAAAACAACATTATGATTTGTCAGGAAGAAAAACCCGTATTGGTGAAATAAACAATGGTGTTTTGTTTCTGTTGTAACGAAATGATGTATTGAAAGTTGAAACCTGTCTTGTTTTTACGAAACGTTTCTTTCATATGTCTAAGCATAACATACTAGACCGTTAAGCTCTGTAATAAGTCAAAAAATTTTAGTGATTTTTTTGTCCGAAATTTCCAAAAGTAAATTTTTCTAAGTAAAACATAAAATCTTCAAGGATTTATCCTTGTTATCAATAGGGGAAATACTGGGAGAGGACCGAAATACTCATTTTATTACTTCCAGCTCTATTATCACATTTGTTTTTATAATAAATTCACCAGGTTGCAAATCCCACCTAAAAGTATATTAAAAAGCTATATTAAACCTAATAAATATGTATTAGGGAAGTGGGTAGTTTTGAGTCCTCTCCTCCAGTGCAACAATCTAGCTTTTGGCCTGATTATGACTTAAATTTTTAGATGAATTTTTCGGGCCCTTCCCGAAATAAACTTCTATATTCGCCATTTAACTTCATTCCAACTCATGTCCTGACAAAGCCGGACTTCATAAAATACTGATCTTGACTTTTCCAAAAATGTGATTTCAATCTAAACACAGTATTAGGTCGTCACATTTAACGAAATAACATACAAAGAACTGCAGTTCATTGGGATTTTTTAAATTTTCTGAAAAAAAAACAAATCTAAATATTACATTAATGAAAAGTTAAATTCATTTGAATTTTTATACATAAGTTTTCTATAGATGACAACTAGAAGTAAACAAATTCTTATTAATCGTTCAATTTAGGAAAGCCCTAAAAGTTAGCCAACTAAAAAAGAGCCCAAATGGCTTTAGATGGAAGTTGAAGTATCTTTATCCATGAAAGTTGACCCATGCGCAGTAACCAGCTAGATAACATTAAAATTATTTTAGTGAGCAATCCTGGCTTCAGTCTCGATGGCTGAGTGGTAAGAGTATCTGTCTACTAACCCGCCCCTGTTTCGAATCCTGGGTTCCACTTTTGGTGAATTTTGCTTTTATTTAGCTTTTATTAGCGAAATTCGTTAGAGTTTAGCTGGTACCTTAAGTTGTGGAGCTGTACTTGATTGCAACTTAAGTTGAGTCTGACGTCATGGCCATGCGGAAGAAAATCTAAGTAAACAGAAAGCTTATTGTTGGGGTTTACGAGATCTTATTGGCTGGCGATTTTATTCAAACAAAAATGTACTACTACGCACTGCGCAACTTGAAAAAATATTAATGTAATACTCAACATAACATTTTGCAAATCGGTATGAAAAGACGCTTAATATACGTGTAATTTAAAAACGAATCATATTTTAAAATTGAATCTCTTAATTTCACTCAAAATTCTGACACCGCACGCCGCACGGGGAACTCCTTTCTTTGGTTGCTCTCAGCCTATTTCTACAAGCTCAAGTTAAGTTGCAACTGAGTATAGACAGTGCCTTAACGTAATGGAAAAGTACCAAAAATACATTGCATACAGACGCTTCATGAGGCGAAAAAACTTTCCAGTTGACCCAATAATAGCACATTTCCAACATGGACTGAACACCAATAAATAATTGCCATCAAGTCTAACTAGCAACCCTTGCAATTTCTCGCCTTGGACCCAATGTCCCCCAGGGGGTGGACGTTTTGACGCGGCATTAATGACGAGAGCCTCCGCAATTAATCTTTCGAACAACTCGCCTCGGCCAGTTCGTTTTAGGGGGTGGCCAAGGGGCAAACGCTAATCCGCTCGCGTCAACAGGGTCCTGTCGCTTTGCTTGATTACAGCGCTCCTCCTTAATGACATTGTTTGGCTTGAGATGTACTTAAAATAAGTATAATGAATGGGCAATTCCCGCATTTATTTTTTATTCGATAGATGTACCAAAGAGAGGAATATACTTTCAAAAATGTTTTTTTAATTACGATGATTATTACGATGATTACCTGACGAGTAATTTATTAAGGTACGTCGAACCGCACTTATTTCAGCGGACCAAATCGTAATAGTGCGGAAAACCTGTCTACCCATAACAGTAACTCGTGTGTGAAATTTTAGTCCTATCAAATAATATCTTCTGTTCCGTTTTTTGGAAATTTTCTTTCCGCCATCTAGCCTCATTAATATGTATTTTTGTTATCATAGGTATATAAGCCACCCTTAAATAAATGAAAGGGCTGCATAATAGGGTGTCCCGAAAAAACCGAAATTTCTCTGATCGCTTAGCGGTAGTGCGGAAAAGTTGTGAACTACCATCACTAAGAAGGGTGTGAAATATATTAAAACTGTGAGTTGATATCTTCTGTTGCCTCACGAAGCCTAAAGTTCTGAAAATAGGACTAAAAATGACAAAATTTCAAAAATTCATAAAAAATTGAGAATTATTGCCATAAGTTTGGGGCTGCACATAAAAGGTACTATTATTAACCAACTACAACTGCAAAAATTTTCAAAACTTTAGGTTAATACCTTCTTTTGCCTCATCGGCTTTAAAATTTGGAAAATTAAGGCAAAATTTCGAAAAAATGCACAAAACGCCATGGTGTCCCAAAAAACCCTTTAGTTGAAAAACCTCGCTCCCCAGGGATTTTCCCAATTCCTTTGATCCCAAAAGATGGTGTGTGAAGTTTAAGCTCCCCAGGTAAACTGTAGGGTTTAACGGGTAGGGCCCCTAAATTTGAATAAAAGTGACCTGGGTACCTAAAACTTCACACACAATCTTTTGGGACAAAAAGAATTGGGAAAATCCCTGGGGAGCGAGGTTTTTTAACAAAAGGGTTTTTTGGGACACCATCATGGTGTTTTGTGCATTTTTTTTTTCGAAATTTGCCTTAATTTTCCAAATTTTAAAGCCGATGAGGCAAAAGAAGGTATTAACCTAAAGTTTTGAAAATTTTTGCAGTTGTAGTTGGTTAATAATAGTACCTTTTAAGTGCAGCCGCAAACTTATGGCTATAATTCTCAATTTTTAATGAATTTTTGAAATTAAGTCATTTTTAGTCCACTTTTCAGAACTTTAGTCCTCGTGAGGCAACAGAAGATATCAACCCACAGTTTTAATATTTCACACCCTTCTTAGTGATGTTAGTTCACAACTTTTCCGCACTACCGCTAAGCGATCAGAGAAATTTCGTTTTTTTCGGGACACCCTACTGCCTAAGACGAAATCTGACTAAATAACAGCACAAGTTTAGACGCACTGCATCTCCATACACATCCTTATGGCAATTTCCAGTTTGTAAAAGCTTAGATTTAACTTAGATTTAGATTTTTTGCTATTTATGGTAAAATTTGTTTAAAAAATATCTAAAAAAAGGTTCAGAGTAGAAACGAAATGTTATAATGTGGAAAAGTATTGCATCAGATTAATTAAAACTGGAGAGGCGTCGGGGTGGGGCAAATAAAGAATCGAATGATCGGACTTATACTTGGTTTGATACGAAACGAAGCCTGGAGGTGTTGAAAGATATACTTCAAACCAGGAAAGTCTCCAAGAAATCATGGTATGAAAAGAGGAAATAGTTGTAGTTTACACTTATTGTCCGCTAACCAGCGATAATGATGAAATACTTCCGTTCTTCTCTACTTTCAGACTTATTCCCATTTCAAACTGACGATTTATATTTAAAGTAAGCATTGTTCTCAACATAAACGGAATTAACGGCACAAATCTGGAAACACTTCGAAACGAGGGCTCTGCAGTCACCGAGCGATTTCCTTACACGCCTCTCAGCGGAACCCTCCTCCACATCATTGTTACTTCCATCCTCGAGCATAAAACAATGGAATCAGATCCATTGTTGCTCTTGAATAATAAAAAGCTTTTGTGTGTGTGTGTGGATCCGTTATTATTATCGTCGGAAGAATCGATCAAGGGGCGACAGTTGCGGCCGGCAGCCCCCTTATTTACCCTGAAAGAGACGATAATATTTCGCGTCAGGTGCCCGTGCCGCTTAGCCTTTGTGGAGGGTAATTTATCGTGATATCCTGTTATACTCTTTCGGTGTGTGGAATATACCTGTTGGGAGGGCTTTTGGGAATACTATGTGGAATCTTATATCTTTAGTGTGGGGGTGTATTTGGAGTCGTTTTTGGAGATGCGTAGGCTTAGATTGAGGTGAATTGTTTAGTTGGAATGGTTGTTTTTTTTAAATGAGGGAGGGTTAAATGAGGAAGTTGCATGATTTTTTAAATTTTTTAATCAACTACAGAAAATTTGAGATCGATCGAGAAATTGTTTCATTGCAAAAAAAAATTTACAAAAATCCCCTTTTCAAAGCGCACAAAAACACTAAGAGTTTGGGATGTGACGTCATCGCACGGTGATCATTGTTGGAAAGAAACGGAGTTGATGGTATGATTGTTGATGTCATTGTAAGTAGTTTTCAGTCACGTGTTTTTTTCTCGACTCATAATTACTCGTACATTTTTTTTTGAAAAATTGACTAGATATTTCAGTTTACCATAGAAAACCCATACAGAACACTTGAATGTTTCTGAAAATCTGACACATGCAACTTCCTTATTCCGTTAAATTTCCCTCTAAATATCGCCAATCTATTTTGGACACAAAAAAGTATAAATATAGCTAAAACATTTCAAACTTATAGATTAAAACGTTTAAATAGATCTATAACTGTTCAGTTATCATTAAAAATTATTTTTAAAAAAAATTTATATTTGAATATTAAGCGTTCAAAAGAGATCGGCGATATTTGGCGGGAACGTTAACGAAATTGAACATGAGATAGGTAGAAGAAAAATAGAGGTCGAAGAATGAGGAACAGGTGAGAAAGAGATAGCGAAACAGGTGTCAGGCAGAGAAATAGAGAATGAGGGGAAGAAAGAGAGAAATGTGTTAAATTAACAGAATGTCAAATGACAGATAAATCGGAAAGGGAGTGAATTAAAAAGTGGGTGAACAAGAAAAGAAAGGAACCAATGAAAGAAGGGGAAAGATCAATGAAAGATAAATTAAAAACGTAGAGAAATGTGTTTTATAGAGGGACATACTGTAGAACATAAAGATAGAATACATTAGATTCAGACTACTTATTTCATCAAAAGTCAAATCAAATCAAAAGTCAAAGTCAGTCAACTCAATGTTTATCAATAGAATGAATAGAAAAGAACGAAAAGGAATATATGTTTGGAAGAAGCGAGGAAAGAAAGAAATATAGAAAAGAAAGAGACATTAGAGAGAAGGAGGGAGTGCGATATGAAAATAAGAATGTGGTATTTAAAGAAAGAAAGATAATCATAGGGAAATGTTAAAGGGAATAGTTAGGGAAGTTATGAAATAAGAGGTATATTAAAAAGAATAGTAAATTAAGTAAATGTAAAAAGAAAGGTGAAGACGAAAGGAATTAATAATGAGGGTAAATAAAGGAGCACTCAATAAAACTCTTATTCAACGAATCTAGTCACTCTACCTCAATCAAAACCATAACTCTAAAAAACTACTTGAGGTACCCTTATACTGAAGATGAATAATTTTTTACTTCTGCCGTTATTGCACGAAACCAGGAATATTTAGTTGTAAAAAGGATATGCCATAGGCCTATCATTACAATACTCCAGTTTATTTAGATTGAACTGAAAAAATCTTCTAAAACCTTCTTATATAAATTCCCTTTAATGAATATCCTTACAAAGAGATAAAAAATATTCGTTATGCAGAAATAGAAAACTCTTTTAAAAAATTACGTTTTTAGATTGGACAAAAATATATAAAATTTTTTATAAACTTATTGTTAAAAGAAAAACGTTGAGCCTATATACAGAATATAGGGCAATAGGTAATTTCAGTGTGAATGATTCTCACATATTTGAAAATTTTATTGCGTTTCAAATTTAACCAACAGATTTCTTGACATTTCATACGAATGAAGAGTTTCAATTGGTCAGTTTTAGTTGTACAAGGAGCTATGAAAAATGTAATTAACCCTCCATGGGGAAACAGGGGAAATAAGTTACCCCAAATCAACGAAAATTTTAATCTGTCCCGATGAAAATTTTACCCGGAAGTATATGTAACATAAATTAAGAACATATATTTCTTCAGACAAGAATGAAATAACTGTAGTATATAGGTTTAACCCTTTGTTATTTATAAATATGTAAGAGGAGTTTTTGGTGATGGGAAAATGATGAGAGGATGATGTTATGGATGTTAGGGGCTTCGGCTCCATATTGCCGAAGAGATGATGACCCTTTGTAACTCTGGTATTCATGTCGGGTTACCGAACCTGCCACAATGATGATTTATTGCGAAAAAGTAGTTTTCAAACTTCAGTTTTTGACTGATAATTAAAAAATAAGTGTTTCTTAAAACCATATAAGGGTAAAACTGAAATGTTAATTTGTAGTTTGGTCCAACTGATTGGGTTTTTTTTCACATTGAAAGCAAATAAAATTTGTTAACTAAAAATAAATAATAAAGCAAATAAAATTTGTTAACTAAAATTATTTAATCTTGTAAGTGTTTTTGATTATTTTAGATTATTTTTAACTTGTTCAACTGTAATAATATAAACTGTTAAGTTCCGTGTTATACTAGACATCAACTTAAGTTGAGCCTACTACGCCACTACCAAACAAAGTAGTTCCCATCGCGGTGTCTGAATTTCGAGTAAAACAAAGAATGTCGATTTTAAAATATGATTATTTCGTTAAACCCATGTATAAATAGTGTCTTTTTATCAAAATTCGAGTATCGAAATTCCTCCTATCAACCCAACAGGCTTTGTGTTTACTCACTTTATCCTTTCAGCTTTAAGTACTGGGTTCAGGAAACGGTGCTCTTAAGTACAGTGAAGTTTTATAAATAAATAGAATATTCAATATACTAAAACTTAAAACGTCTTCAAATTAAAATTTAATCGATTAGTGTATATGTTTATGAGAAATAAATGATACTGATGACAAGGAAACTAATATTTTGATAAATTGATTAATTTTGTAAAAGTTCCGGTAGTTAAACTTCAGAGACAATGTTTGCATTTACTATACCTCAATGTCTTCACCATGCTTTCAACTAAACCTTACATGTAAACGCGTACGTGAGGAAATTTTAAAAATTTTATCCCTTTTAAATAAGGCGGATATTGCTACGTAGTAGATGAGCTACTATAAAAAATATTATTTCTTGAATATATTTTTATATATTTAGGTGTTAATTTTATAAATTTCTTAATTAGCGGGATAAAACCTTAACGAGTCGCGAGCATCCACTCCCTATAAACTGTCACTTCTATTCTTCTTTATAAAAAAACTTATTTTTCAAAGTATGCTTATTAAAAAACATTCCCATCGCCAACTTAACTCATTATTTTTAATAAGATTAAGGAAGTATATAGCTTTCTAAATAAGTCTTTTAATTTAGTTACCTCTCGAAAAGTAATTTCGTTAGTTAATTGGTTTTGCCGCTTTAACCTCATCCGATAAAAAAGGGGTCAACGAAGGAAAAAAAGTTTTTTGGGGGAAGGGAGTTAGGGAAAAAAATCCGACCGCAAGGGGGAAAAAACCTTGCATCCTATTATCGCAGCATTTTTTTCTCTAGTTGATAATAAAAACATGCAAATGCTTTCGACCAAAGTTTCTCTTGAAAAGTTGGTAGTTGCAGATAAAATACAGTTGCCATCAAGGCCTAACAAATTTCCATTAAACGCAGCTGAAATTCCCGTGTAAATATTTCGAAGCCGTTTAGTATGTTGGTCCACGGTTGCAGTTAGACAAGTTCTTGAGACGTGTAATTGAATTTATGCCGCGAATCTCATTTCTAAAACGAACTTCTGCCTCAGCCGTTTCTTTTTTGACCTGGTTTTTGTAGCTGTCCGTCAGAAAGGTCTATTCTTCTGATATTTATGCGCATTAATGCACAACAAAGGGATATTTTTTCTTCTTAATAGTTTTCCTTTAATGTATGGCACATTAAAAGTAAGTTTGGGTTCGTTTTATACAGCCAGTGAAGGTAAAATGGCGGTTTAGTCGATAGCCTCTGTTGTGCTATTTAAAGTATTGGTTTTCAAATCATGCAGCCCTAATCTAAATGTTATAGGTTTCGAAGAAACATAAAAAAGGATTTATTCAACAAAATTCATACCACCAGTACGAAAAAATAATGGGAAACGTGATAGAAACATATCCAAATAACCTTTATCAAGTTTAGCATTTTTTTTTTGCGTAAACCGGATATTACGTCATACTTTCTTCTGACCCAATTTTCTCGAAAATTGCGCCGTATAGGTATAGTTCTCTGAATATTTTTAATAACTCTGCTCTAGGAACCTGACTGTGGAGAGCTTGAGTAGACTTGTTGAAACATTCTGTGTACTATCTCTCTCTCTGTCTGTGTACTAGGGTGGGTCAAAAAAATTTTTTTTCACATTTTCCCAGGGGCACAGCGACAAAAGAGTGCCAAATGGTCTCAAACTGACGTGTGTAAAATATAATTCGATTATAATAACTCTTTTTGCCTCCGGATCGGCCTCAAAGTTTCGATTAATATAGTAATTTCATGTAAAAATGGACAAACGAAAATCAAGCTTTTACCTCGATTTCACGAATCCGTCATGAATTTAAATGTGCACAATGGTATAAAAATCATCATTGAAGACTATAAAATAATTATAAATGAAACCAGAGTTGAAATACTTGAGTTGTAATACAACATATTTTGAAATATCTCAATGGTTAGAACTGGCTATCAAAAATTGTTGGGGTTTTCCTTGAAATTTCTTTGGCATATTAGGAATATTCCATCCCAAGTGACCCCATATGAGACACTAATGTCTTAAAATAAATTAAAACCACATTTTAAGAGTCGGATTTTGAAACATTTTCTTAAGAAGAGCGGTAGATCCCCGTTTTCAGCATAAAGCTCAGTATTTTCCCCAAGTTTTTAAATTACTTTTCAAAACTTACTTGTAATCATCTTAAACAGTTAAATTTGCTATATTTTAACTTTTATGAACGCATAAGGGAATGCTAAGGAGCCATTTTGAGTCAATCCTCCCTCCAAAGAAGTATAATTTCATGGGTCTTTGTTATAACAAAAAAATAGGTAAATCATGACAGTGGCGAATCATAACTATTGCCTAATGAACGAACGAACTATCCATTCGGCAATTGTTTCAACAAATTTTTGCGATCATATTTGGATCCCAAGACCAGCCAGTGAAATAACTGTCCGCTGAATTATGAAAGCACGCCATATTTATAAAAAAATTAACTATTTCTACTTTTAAAAATTAAAAATACCGCTTTGTACTGACCAAACTTGAGGGAAAATATATCTGAACTACTAATATTTAAAATATGTACCACTGACAATCCA
Organism: Tetragnatha versicolor; assembly: GCA_024610705.1. NCBI lineage: Eukaryota > Metazoa > Arthropoda > Arachnida > Araneae > Tetragnathidae > Tetragnatha > Tetragnatha versicolor. Next base: position 10,332,185 of record JANDEH010000007.1, read on the forward strand.
TTGTTTGTTGGCAAAAAAGAGCCTCCTAATCTATGGCTGTTATTAATATGATAGCATATTACATTGCCAATTTGGCAGTTGTTTTTGTATTAATAATGCATAAAGGTGACTAATGTGATTAAAATTGCTTTTAAAGACCCTCATTTTTGATCTTTAAGAAGGTATCGACAAAAAAATTAATTTATATAATTTAAAAAAAAAAAACATAATAAATTACATATTTTTGTTCTATTTGAAGCCAATCCGGAGGCAAAAAGAGTTATTATAATGGAATAATATTTTACACATGTTAGTTTGAGACCATTTGGCACCCTTTTCTTGCTGTGCCCGATAGAATTTTTAACAATTTTTTTTCTCCATAGGAAAATGACCCACCCTACTGTGTACTATGTTTCATAAATCCAATACATTCTGTGTACCTTGCTATGTTTCCATTATATATAGGAACTCATGATTTAGTTTTTATAATTGAGTAAATATTCCGTAACAAGTTCATCTTAAGAACTCTAGGTACCGCTCGTGTACAATAAATTTAGAAACAATGATTTTTTAAAAATCTTACTCGAATAGCTGACAAATTTTGCCTTATCAGCACATTAAAGAGACAGATATATTTTAGTTTAATTTTCGTTTGTGTTCTACACCGAATATGGTATTTGTTCTTTTTGCTGTTTTAATTCTATTTGCTATTTGGTAATTTGATAAATTCCATAAGACTACAAAACATATGTTGAAATTATAAAAAAAATTGATTATATATTTAGACAAATTCAAAAGCTTTTCACAACGCACCAAAAACTGGCTGGCGACCCACAATTTGAGAACCTCAGAGCTTAACAATAATAACGTGGAAATTTGCAATGTTAATAGCATCACACAGAGTATAGAGCTTAACAGAGGATCCATCTCCATAGACGCTAATGGCAACTTTTTTAATGGGATTTCCCATAGACATATTCTGGTATTTCGGACCGCCTTCTATAGTTCCACGTTACTCCTGCTATACGTCTCTGTCATTCGCCCATTGAAGCTGTCACTCAAATCCAAATCGGAAGTGGAGGGAAAAGAGCAGCACCGATGAAATTAAAATGCCGCTTGATAATAAGTTTCATATCCAATCAGGAATCACTTTCGCATTTCGCCTTCTCTGATTGGTTGCTAGTTTCATTATACAATACTGTATAATAAAAGTCAATGTGTGTGTTTGTCTAAAAGAATTGTTGAAGAAAGAAAAAAAGAGAAAGTGTGTCGTTAAAGAATCCAAAGAAAAGCATAGGCTATATTTTTCAAAGTTCTAGAACCACTCCTTGACCCTCTTTTGACATTTCCTATGGTCATTTGGTCATTTACGCTGAAATAGCTTCATTTTTTTTATCTCAAACAGCAAAATGCTGTAATTATCATTTAATTAAAATCCAAGAGACAAGATTAATCAAGGGCTCTAAATTAGCTTTTTAAATAATTTTTGAAGAAAAATTTTCTAAAATTTTTTGTTTTTGTTTTTCACGGGGACCATACATGTAAAATGTAAAAAAAGTTCAAAAATTATCATGCTTGATAACCCTTGCAAGGCCTAGCATATCCGCTAGTTTTGTACAAATGTCAGTTGGTAAAAATATTTAGATACAGATACATTGTAAGTTTATTCTGTTTGGATGAAAGCAGAGTCATAAATTTAGATACAGTGTATTTAAATTGTAACTCTTATCATCCTCATGATTGTGGCCAGACAGCCCAGGGTGGGAACGTTTTATAATATTCTCATTGTCTAGAGGAAATTTAATACTTTTGTGAGCAATATTTATTTGAGAAATGATAATGATTTGTTGCATAATAAGATTCTTTTCATTACTATTCATTCCTCTGACCGAATTCGATTATAATGAAGTTTTTTTTTTGCTACATAAAAGCGTTTAGATATTATTCCGTTTGAAATTATTTTAAAAATGCACGTTTCTCTCTTCCAAATCAGAAACTCTTTACCTGAAGAAAAGGGTTTTTCAGGTATTGAATATTTGTTATAAAACTTTCAGTGCGCTATCACTATTATTTCATTATTCGCATTCCATTATAGATTATTTTTACTCTTATATGTACCTACAGCTCCCAGGAAAAACCCCGTTTTGTTTATTTCCATAACAATAATCTCTATATATGATTATCTTGCGTAACGGTAAAATTTTGCTGTATTTCCTCTATGGAAATTGCCGTTGGATGCGTAATCCGTTTGTTTGCATCGTAAAAAGGAAAAGGGATAAATTTCGTTTTCCTTTAACTTTTTAATCATATTTTCTCCTTTTTGTCCATTGTTAAGTGGTGAATAGAAAATAGATAAAAGTGAATATGTATTCAGTTCTTGTTATGATTGAACTGGGTTGTATAAAAAAACAGTTTCATAATTAATAGCATTGGTAATGTGAAACTACAATCAATTCCATATCAGTGTTGGGCAAAATTTATTCGTGCAGCTACAGTTGACGAATAACGAATAAATCATCTAGATGAACCTACGAATAACGAATGAATCAACCGTCAATTGCGAGCGAGCACACGAATAACGATTGATTTATTCGTCAATCGCGGAGGAGACGATTGACAAGTAATTCAACTGTAATTGTGAGAGAACCTACGAATAACAATTAAATCAATCGTTATTCTGAATGCTCCCATGGCAGTTAATTAGGAATTACTGGATCGCTTCGCAACTTCATCGGAGTGGTCCACTGCTTTATTGGATCGCTTCGCAAATTTACCGAAGTGGTCCGTAACTTACCGGAAGTGGTCTGTTAGTCACTGGAAGGGGTTCTTAAGTCACCGGAAGTGGTCCGCAACTTATCAGAAGTGGTTCGTGAGTCACCGGATGTGGTCCGCAACTTACCGGATGTGGTCCGCAACTTACCAGAAGTGGTCCGCAACTTACCGGAAGTGGTTCGTAAGTCACCAGAAGTGGTCTGTAACTTACCGGAAGTGGTCCGCAACGCGTATTAACATTCGCAGCACTGATATGGCAATGTTAACTTTTGAGCGTTCTGATTGGGCCAACCGGCTGTCAGTTATTCGTTTTTTCTCTTCCCTGAAGCGACAGATGTCTTTCTTTTTTATTTACGCCTTCTCGTTGCGGTTTTTCACTGAGACACGTACTCGTGCACATTTGTTCAGCAAAAGGGAATTATTATATTCAGTTTTCGGCTTAATGGTTTTCGGCAGATGAGAGAATAGTGGCGTTTTTACTTTGCTATTTGAATATCACAGAAAGTTTTTCTTATCTGCCAAAAACATTTTCACTTAAAGTTAATCTTGCTTTAATATTTTTATAAACTTGTTTTAAATATTCAGAAATAATTAATTGCAATTAGTTTTACAATGGTTTTTTAAAAAACTTTTTTAACTTCCTATAGGACGTAAATGTCAGCAACAATATTAAGTAATCATTGAAATTTAGCTCGAACTATTAAATTATAAATAACTGATTACTGAAAGAATACAACTTACTAAGGAATAATTATTTTCTGTAATCATTGGTTGATTCAAAAAACTAAAACTCATGATGGAAAATTATGATAACCTCACAAAGCTTCCTAGATGATAGCTTATTACTGTTTTATATTTGTTATTCATTCTTTATTATGCAAAATTATTTAAAATTTTATATTATTAACCATTTACAAATATTGCGATTGTGATTTGTAAATGAGAAAATGGTGAAATTTTGATTCTGCATTAAATGACAAGAAATATGAAAAAGTGAATAAAAATGTTAAATTAAAATCTAATTTTAATAAAATTAATTAAAAAACATGGAATATATTCTTAAACTAGAAATAATTAAAGGACAAAATGTGGAATTTTGCTAAAATTGTTCTAATTGTTCTGACAAAATTAACATTTACACATAAAATCAGAGCTATTTCAGTTAGTTATTTACATTTTGATTGCAATAATTATTTTTTTTGTACAGTACCTACATTACTTCTAATTAAAATGGAATCTCCAAAATTAAGCCTAATTAATTTTTTAAAACTTTCTGTTTAAAAAAATGATGGCAAACCGTATTTATGAATTACTACGTGAAAACTAGAGAGGGAGGGGGGTCTTGGCATATATTACGGATGGTCACCAAGGGGGGGAGGGGGTCAAAAATGGTAAAAAATGGGTCACGTAGTATGGGTACGTTCCCTTAGTCGCGAATGAATTTTCAATTGCGAATGAAAATTCAATCGTCGGTGACTGATAACGTTATTCGCAAATGAAATCATTCGTGAATACTTTTCACCCGCAATTGATTTATTCGTAGCTGAATTTATTCGTACGATTGACGAATAAATTTTCAATCGTGTGAGTGCCCAACTCTGTTCCATATGATCCCACACAACATTTTTATAAATTAGTTTTAGGTAATTTTATGCGAACTATTTTCATGTAATTCTTCAAAAAAAAAAATTAAAAACTTTTTCTCCCCTAGGTATAAACGAACTATGTACGCTTAAAAACACTTAGAAGCTACAAACACGAGTATTAAACCCTCCAAAAAGTAACTAACATAAGTAATGAATTCAGAACTTAAAACTGCTCATTAAACGTTAAGAAGAAAAAATCAAGACGTGTTTACGAGTTTGCAGTGCATCAGGCACACAATCGGCTATATTTAGCAGTCAAGGAGTAATCACCGCGAACGTTTCAAGCGTCGCAATGGAAACGGACCCTAATGGGGTTCTGCTAGCAAAAGCGACAACGAGCGAATTTACGTCACTCAGTTTTCGAAACGCAATTAACGCTAATTAAAGCGCCCCTCTCATTCCAAAGGGAGGTTTCGAACATTTTTAGAAGCTTCTCGATTATTTTGGACCCGCCTTCGAAGAAACCTGCGAAGCAAAGAAGTCTGGCAATGCCGGAAAGTGATTGTGTTCGAACTCCGAGCGAATAATCGGTTCTGATTATAATAAGAGGGGATGGGGAGTTTTCGCGATCTTAAGCGTTTTCTGAAGTGTCTTGCTGGTAATGGGGTTCTTAATTGTACAGGGTAGGATATTAGGTTTAAAAAAACAGCTACTTTAGATGGTCAGTTTTGAAGGTAGAGTTAACTGCAGTTTTAATACTGTGATATGTATTTTAATGGCAATATTTTTTATGCGTTAGTAGTTGGTAAAATATTGGACATTTTCCCGTTTTCTAACATGTTTGAAGTTACTATAGAGGCATTTTAAGGTGTTCGGGATATTTTGGTAAATTTTTTAGTTTAAAAGTTTTATTATGATATGTTGTTGTTGTTGTTGTTGTCGTGTGCCACTTGGAATTACCAAGCTCCACAAGGATTCAAGGCAAAGGGGCTCCTGAGAAAGTGAGGCCCATAAATGATAGGAGTCCGACTTCTGCCTTATGAGATGATAGACACTGCCACTATCTATCGCCCCCTCCACAATTTTGCCATGCATCTAAAGGGTAGGGAAATAGTCTCCATACTGCGTAGTGGTAAACTGCGCCATGACAGACCACAGGATTTTTGGACCCACAGATTTAACGAGCACGTACCCCGCATATACTCAATGGGTCTTTAGCGGTGTCGGGAATCGAACCCGGGACCCTCCGATCCCGAAGCCGATGCCTTAACCAATGATTTTATGGAATGATAAAATGCATTCTTTTATGCTGATATTAATTTATTCAATGAACAAGATATTAACGTTGAAAAATCTTTAAAATTTCATATTTACGTTTCATTAAGAGACACGAATTACATATTATGGAATGTTATAGTTTACGTTAAAAAACTGTAATTTTTCTAAATATGGATCGAAATATGTATAAAAATAATTCATTCTTTTTTTTTATAATCAACAAAGTAAAGAAAATATTATATTACCTGGGATCGTTGAACGATCCATGTAGGTGAACAAACATTTGGTTACAATTGTTACACAAGGAATTACAATAAAAATTTAAACATGGTTATAAATAAAAGTATACATTGCATGAAAACCAGACGAAAAAAATATAAGTACAATATCAATCAGGAAATTAGTAGTGGCAAACGGTGTCGTAAATTATGGGTTTACTATCTGTCGTAAGGTGGATGGATTATAATTACACTAATAATGCAAGATAAAACAAAAAATTATTATTATTACAAACAAAGAGGAAGATATATCACCTGGGATTGTATAACAATCCATGTAGGTGAACAAATATTAACAAAAATTACATTTGTTACACAATAAATTACAAAAGAAAAAAAATTTAAACACAAATATTATAAGCAAAAATGAACACTACATGAAAACAAAACGAAAAGAGTATAAATACGATACAATATCAAACAGGAAATTAATAGCGGCAAACAGGGTGTCATAAATTATGGCTTATTATCTGTCGTAAAGTAAGTAGTAGTGCAAAAAAATATGAATGGAATATAATTACACTAATAACTCAAGATCAAACAGAAAAGTGTTCAATGTCCCCAATAGAAAACAAAAAGTCTTTTAATTTCTTTTTAAATGCATGTTTAGTTAGACTATTTTGAATTTCTAAAGGTAGTAAGTTAAAGAACTTAGGGGATAGATAAAAGAAATTTTTGCAAAAAATATTTTTTCAGGTTTAGGTACAGTATATACAACATTAGGTCTTTATTATGTTTCGCTTTCTGCAGATATCGGAATTTAAGTAGAGATATAGACTTGTTTTAGAAGAGGTAGCGAATAGGTTAAATATTCAATAGTTTGAACTTATCAATATAAATGGAAGGCACTGTCTATTTGGACGGCCTTTTTTCAACTAACCTCTACTCTAATTTCCACGGCCCGGCGTTCCATTGGTTCTATCACTAAGCGCCAAGACTGCTACGTAAACACGAGACCTACAGCGCATGCGCCACGGGCCGTTTGGGCCGTCCAAATAGACACTTCGTTAATGGAATATGTGCTTGAGATAACAATCTTATAAATCTTTCCTGGAGTTTACATATTCTTTTTAAATTTATCTTATACTCTCCACCCCATATTATTAAACCGTAGTTAATTCGAGATTGAACTCAAGAGTGATAAAGAGTTCATAGGAATTTGCTGCTTACTTTTGGCCTTAAATGATAAAAATTTAGCATTATGAGTCTTAATTTATCAGCAATATATTTGGTATGGGATTTCCAGTTTAAGTTGCAGTCAATATGAAGTCCAAGATATTTAATTGTAGAAACTTTATCATTTGGTTTACAATTACAACCATTATAATTGTTACAGTGATAAACATGATATTTAACGGAAAGCATTAGGCTATAAAAATCATGTATTTTGTTTTATCGACGTTTAATCTCAGACAGTTATCAAAAAACCATTTACTAATTTTAACTAAATTTAAATTCAACTTTTGGTTCAAATCTTCAGTGGAATCGACGGAATATAAAAGAACTGTATCATAGGCAAAACTTATGATTTTACCTCGTAAATTAAGGTTACATAAATTATTTATAAATATCAAAAACAGCAACTAACCTAAGGTTGAACCTTGGAAAACTCTATAATTGATTGAAAGGTATTTACTTAAGGTGTTGTTAATTTTAACAATTTGTATCCGATTTGATAAATAGGATTTTAAAAAATTGTAGAAGTGCCCTCTGATCCTCGTTGATGATAGTTTATGTAATAAAATACCATGAATCACTGAGTCAAACGCCTTAGATATATCTAAATAAAGAGCAACACACACACACACACACACACACACACACACACACACACACACACACACACACACACACACACACACACACACACACACACACACACACACACACACACACACACACACACACACACACACACACACACACACACACACACACACACACACACACACACACACACACACACACACACACACACACACACACACACACACACACACACACACACACACACACACACACACACACACACACACACACACACACACACACACACACACACACACACACACACACACACACACACACACACACAGTTATTTAATTCATTTTCTGTCTGTGAAAATTTTTGGTAACGCTTTTACAGCACTATTATATCTTTCTTTCGAAAAATACAATCGCAATACGATAAAAATATTTTGTTCAGAAGTGTTCATTGTTGTGTTTACTTTGCGTTGCAAAAATGTCACAAATTTCCTGGGTATTCTCAATTTCTTCTATTTAATTGAATTCATAAAATCAAACTTATCCGGGATTTCTATTTCCCTTCTTCTTCTATTTACTTCAGCAGAATTTTCAAAAATCTATATTTATGCAGACAAAGTTCCAAATGTCTTACTGTAAGTTTTATTTATTCATTTTATTTGTCCACTACCATACAGACTCGAGTCCATTTACATAGTACGAAAAAGCACAACACAATAAAAGTCAAAATACAAAAAAGCACACAGAAAAGAACATACAGATAAAAATACACACAGAAAATAACATAAATAAAAACATACATATGGAAATTCCTGAATGAAAAAAAACACTAGCCTAAATCACATGATCATAATAAACAGTAAGATCTCTTTTTATTGTTTTTGTTCTATCGGTGGAATGTTGACCGATTCCATAAACTACATTTTTAGATGACTAATTAAATAATTTTTGATAAAAAAACCAAAGAAAACAGTTTGATTTCTTGTAAAATGCTGATGGACAACAATTAAAATTTTTTTGTAAAATTAAAGGACAATCAATGTTATTATGTAATACATTGTAAAAAAATTAACCTTACGTCTTCTGGATTCTAAGGAGATGTAATGAATTGTCGCGTAACATTAGATTTAAAGTTAAGATATCGAAGAAACCTTTTTACAAATAAAATTGGATATTTTTTAGACGTTTTAAAAATCCATTAAATCCAACCCTGACTTGCTGGGGGCACACTTTGGGATCAATTGACTTACGCATAAAACCGGAACAACAAAACATGGTATACTTATATACAGGGTGTTTCAAAAGTCCGTTCCGCGGCTTTTATTTGAAACCAACGTGCCCTAGGGTTACGGAAGTTAGGTCTATCCCTAGGTAAGTGACCCTGGAGAATCCATTGAGATGACTTACAGCGCCCCTAGCTGCGAAATCAGAAGGTTAACAAAATGAATTTAAAAACTCATGGAGATGGAGCAAAAACCTCAGAGTATTGTTGCCAACGTTATGAAGAATTCACTGAAATAAATTTCATGAAAATATCGTGAATATTCGCGGAGATATTAGCATGTGAAAGTATCACTTTTTCAGGCCTCAAAGAAGAAAAAATTTGCAAATTTTCAATACACAATAACACTGAAAAATTTGCAAATTTGCGAACTTTTTCATTTTTGAGGCCTGAAAAGGGCTAAATATAGCTGCGAATATTCACGATATTTTCATGAAATTTTTTTCAGTGAGTTCTTCATAACGTTGGCAACAATACTATCACTGAGGTTTTTACTCTCTCCTTTAGTTTTTAAATTAATTTTTAACTTCTTTATTTCTCTGCTAGGGGCACTGTAAGTCATGTCAATGCAATGGATTCTCCAGGGTTACTTACCTAGGGATAGACCTTACTACCCTAGGACACGTTGGTTCCAAATAAAAGCCGCGAAACGGTCTTTTGAAACACCCTGTATAAAAAGAACTTCATTAATTAAAACTGAAGCTATCTTTGTGAATGAAATGTCCTGAACTAAAGGATGACGAGAGTTTATCAATACATTTCCACATTACTGTTGACACATGACTGAGCTCTCTAAACAAAAGACGGTGAAATAATCGCTACAGCCCATAAAAATGAAAAATGAATCAATTGTCCAAAAGCAGAGGGTTTGCTTTAAAAGGCCCCGATCAATCCCTTTGATTATCATCCCCCAACCATCTAAATATAATCGAATGAAGCTATTTTTATATCTGATAATTACAGCGTGCCGATTTCGTTTTTTTTCATCTGCGCAGATTCTTTGTTTCCTTTTTAAAGGGGATAATAAACCGGGAGATATAGCTCGTTAAATTGAAATATTGTAGCTGCGTTTAATACGCATTCTTTCGAGGAATTAGGGAACTTTATTAAAGCCTTTTCTCAGCCTGTAATGAGAAATGGGGGAGGGGGGCTGGCTAGTGTAATGAACTGTTTTTAATGGGGTGTTTTTCGGCAGTTCTTGAGAATGCCGAAGGGCACGGCTAAAGTTTGTAGAGTTATGATAATACGGAGTAAACGTAAAGCAATATTTTAATGCTCCATGTAGGGTGCGTATAATTGAATCCTACAGTTTGAAAACGGGAATGTGAACAAAAATGGCAATTGACTTTTTGTGCTCAAAAAAAATTTCGTGCCTTGTAAAAACCCTTTAATGTTAGGAATTAGCAAACACTTTTCATGAACTTCTCATTCTGTTGTGTGATTGGTTTTAACCTGATTGATGGAGGAGGGTTCCCATTGGACGATAGCTTACACCGGATTTCCGTCTGGGTGGCTCGGGAATGCCTTTATTTATGCTTCGAATTCCTCCCATCGTAAATAAGCTCGTTGTTGATCCAAAATACACAACTACTCTATTTATTCACCCATAATGCACATTATATATCCGTCAAAATATTGCATCGCAAAGTCTATTTTCCAAACCAATCCATGAAATAAAATGATCTAGATATAATTTGCGGTAAGTTGATTTACCCCAATATAGTATATTTAAATTCCCAAATTACTTCAACTCCCACAATTGAACCACAATGCCTGCTGACTAGTATAATCAGATAAATGTCGATGCTTAGATTAGCTCGTGTTTATAATGGATTTGCAAAACATATGTTTCCGTTTCCAGCTATATTAATGCACAATTAAAATCCCATGCGGTTAGACTAAATTTTAGAAAGATCATGACACGCAAGTTCATTCAAATTATATTTATCCTAGATAAAAAATATCTGGAGCAAGTTCAACCAAAATTTCATATTATCGTTTCCTCCGATCCCCTTTTAATCCTTTGCATAGAGCTAGAACAACATGAAGATGACTAAGATTGCGACCATTGGGCCCCAACAAACATGAATGCCCGGAAAACGTAATGGGCAATTCCAGTATGGTTTAATATAATTTTTTTATTCGATATAGTTATCCAAGAGAATCGTCTGTATAGAATTTTAAAGCAGGTATGTTATTTCAGAACCACCATGTACATGTGCGTAGTGGCCGTGAGGAGCCTAGTGGTTAAGGCATCGGCTTTGGTATCAGAGGTGTGGGTTCTCCGCTAAAGTCCCACCCAGTATATTGCGGAGTACGTGCTCGTTAAATCTGTGGGTCCGAAAGTCCTGAGGTCGGTCATGGCGCAGTTTACCTCGAGTCCAGGTGTCTGGAGACAATTTCCCTGCCCTTCAGAGACATGGCAAAATTGCGGGGGTGGCGATAGATAGTGGCAGTATCTGTCATATCTCATGAGGCAGCAGTCGGACTCCTGCAATTTATGGGCCTCACTTTCTCAGGAGCCGCACCCTTTGCCTTGTATCCTTATGGAGCTTGGGTAATTCTAGTGGAACACGACAACCACAACAACATGGTGCGTAGTGGGATTCTTTTGGAATAGTATCTTAATGGGGTGCAATTAGTGCTATTCCATTATTAATGCAAATAAGCAAAATGTATGAGTTTTATATATTTAATTTTTGACGTGGGAAAAATTTCCGAAGTTAAATTTCCACATATGAGTAACCTTCAAAACACTATTTTTAATAAAAGTATATTTAAATACATTAAACAGTCATTTAAAAAACCAACAGCATTAAAAAGTACGTATCATCAAAAACACTTTAAATACAAAACATTTTCAATCTTGAAAAGTAAGAAATATTTCAGTTAGCTCCCCCAAATATTCACAGTGGTCAAAAATGCATGAAAATCAAAAGTAAAGAGCCATTTAACTACTTCCAATAACATTTTTACGAGATATTTTCGCCTTTAGAAAAAAAACATACAATAGGGCATTATACTGACAAATGACAGACCCGGGTAAACGTGCATATTCACTGCCCGTTTTACCCGTGCGAAAGGTCAGTCCCGTTAACGTTCCGCTTTTTCAAGCCATCTCGTTCTAACAGCCACCATTTGTCTGAAACGTGCTGTCTCAGATCGAGAAATATTCGAGCATTTTTTTTCATTCTGCCCTAACCCATACTACGTAATGAGGGATTCTACGGAAGTTGAAAAGTTGGAAAGGGTCCTAATGCCCGATGGATTATTTCTCGCCTGATAACAGATAAAAAATGTTGTGAAGGATCCTAACAATAGTTTAAGCTAAGTGAATATTTATTAATATGATTCATACATATATAGTAAGTTCGTGGGTAATATGGGTAGTTTTTCTTGTTGTAAAGTGCGAATTGGTTTGGAGCGTATTGTAGATGTTATGTAAGAAATGGTTTTATTGATAGTAATTTGACGATAAATGAAAAACAATGAGGAAGTTGCATGATTTTTTTTTATTTTTTTAATCGATTCCTCTTGCAAAAATAAGCAACTACCCAAAATTTGAGGCCGATCGAGAAATTTTTTGATTGCCAAAAAAATTAACAAAAATCCCCTTTTTAAAAGCGCGCGAAAACGCCAAGAGTTTGGATGTGACGTCATCTTATACTAAACATTGTTGTAAAGCAATGGAGTTGATGGTATTATTGTTGACGTCATCTTATAGTTTAAACAATAAACGTTTTCAGTCACGTGTTTTTTTCTCGACTTTTAAATTCAAATATATCATTACCTGTACATTTTTTTTGAAAAATTGACTAGATATTTCATTTTACCATCATACAAAAAACCATACGGAACACTTGTTTGTTTTTGAAAATCTGACACATGCAACTTCCTTATTGTATTATGTAAATCATAATGTAAAAGCAGAGAGTCACTTAAAAATTCAACAAATGTGTTAAAAAAACATTCACTACATTATTTGTCTAGATTGTGCTGTAGTAAGATTAAAATCAATCAATCAATTTATTAACAAAAAACAAAAATTTACAAAATTTGAAACATAGATTCACAAAAGTTTATACAGAATAAAAAGAAAATTGCAAGTATATCTCAAAGGAGCCACAGCTCGTCCATGAGTTCACAGATTTCCAATCTTACTGAGTTGTTAAAAAAAAAGAAGAAAACAAGAAAAAAAGCTATACTATAGAAAAAAAGCTATACTATATAAATAAAAAATTTTATATTGATATTTGAAAAAGAAAAATAAGGTTAAAAGATGCAAGGCTTTTTTTAAGTAAAAACCTTGTGTATAAAATTTTATATATAATAAGTATGAAATGATATTAGTTAAACTTACTTCAAACAAAAGTGTTGCATTTATGGGAAAAATTTAAAGAACACAAATTAAAGGCACAAAAACTCCAAAACACAATTACATCCTTTTATACAGTTGACTTCACATAATATGATAACCTTATTCAAAATTAGACTGACAATAATAATAAGCGGTCCAAGACAAAAAAAAATGGAAAACAATGAAGCTAGAGCGTTTTCATTAAAATCAAAACTATTCAGTCCTAATTGAAGTATTTAAAACATTTTCCTATATTCCCTATATTTTGCAACTTAAACTTTATTAAAGAAAATATTATATTGAGGAAAAAACTTAATTCACAAGAAAATGTTTTTAAGGGATTTCTACAAATTGTGATAACCGATGTAAAGATACATTTTGCTTCACTTTAAACAGGGGTGATTGGGACCAGTCGATTTCAATAACATAATCAGATTTTAAACATTAAGCACATTCAACTGTAGTTTAAAAATCCAAACACGAACTAAGTTCTTACTAGAAATACTTATTATTGTTTGCCTACCTCAAGTTGAGCTCTGGCCGTCGCTAGTTCACATGAGCGGCCATAAGGCTTTTTTTGATAAATTTTTGTTTTTATGATCTAAGAACACTTTTAGTCATTTACCCAAGTCATAAAAATACAAATTTATGATTTTTCATGTACGTGATTCTTGATCTTGATCTCGAAATTTACGATTTATCATTCGAAACCACACCACCGCTGATGTGAACTATCCACAACCAGAGCTCAACTTGAAGAAGACAAACAGTACTATAAAACATATCTAAATAAACCGACGGAACAACAGAAAATCGTCCCACTCGAAAGAACAATGCCATCTGCTACCATAAATCCTCACCGTCAGGACAGTAATCCATCGCGAAACACGTCCCGTCCTCAACCCAGTCAATAACACAAATACATCAATACGTCCCCCTCTAATATCATAAAGACGGATAGATAAATAAAAATCAGCTGCCTGTCCATTACGCCCGCCTTTATCCCTCAAGGTGTCGCTGCGAAATCTTGGCAAAAAGCCGAATCTCGATATTTATCGACGGTTCTTTTCCCAGGCCTCCTGCCCCATCGCTTTTATAAATGTAACATAAAATTCGGCGCATTTATAGCCCGGGATCTATATATTATTACGCGCAAAAAAATGGTTCCCGAAGCCCTAGGTGGTGTAGATACCGTCAGCGCTTTAGAGTGCCGTAAAAGGGCTTTTGTAGTCTCTCTGAAGAGCATCAAAAGCGGAGGCGTGCCGGGTTAGGTATAAAGTGTATATGGCCCCCGTAAAAAAGCTACAGAGATATTGTCTTAACCGTTTGAAACATTTTGGGTATAAATCTATACTTAGTCTAGGCGGTTTTCCAACACAGATGTGGTATATGAGGTTCAAATTTTGAATTATTTTAGCAAAGGAAATGTTAAAATACGATTTGAAATATAAGTTACTAGCTGTTACACCCGGCCTTGCATGGGTGGGGTGTATAAATTTATTTTTTTTAAGTTTTCTTAAAATACATTTATAATTTTGTAAATTAGCAATATTACAAATCATCGCTAATTATCCGAGAACACCGGTTCTCGGTAATTTTGTAATCCCGGTGTTCTCGGTAATTTTGTAATCCCGGTGTTCTCGGTAATTTTTCCTATCCTGGTGGTCCCGGTAATTTTTCTAATCCCGCCGTTTCCGGTAATTTTCCTATCCCGGTGTTCTCGGTAATTTTTATATCTCGGTAATTTTTCCTATCCCGGTGTTCTTGTCACTTTTTCCAATCCCGGTGTTCTTGTCACTTTTTACAATCCCGGTGTTCTTGTCACTTTTTACAATCCCGGTGTTCTTGTCACTTTTTACAATCCCGATGTTCCTGAAAATGTTTAGTATCTTGGTGCCATTATAAAATAACAAATTTGAAAATATAATAAAAATTCTAGTAAATTAATAAGTCTCGTGAACAAATTAACAAATTTAAAACTAAAATAAAAGATATAGGTAGTTAATGAAAAAGTCTAGTGCTCTGTCTCATTTGAAACAATGTTTTATTTTTAACTCGTTTTACATGAATAAAAATTATATTTTTCATCAAAGGGAAAAAATCTTGAAATGGAGGAAATGTCCACGCCTTCGGCTTGGTTTAAAAGGAGATGAACACACATACATACACACATACACATTCAGCCACAAACGTTTTTATTTATATAGAGATTAATAAAATTGCCTAGTAACTACAACACTGGTACTAAAGTTTCCTATTATTGGCTTGCAAGACTGGTTAAACAGGTTTTCAAACACGGAATAATAAGTGAAAAAAGCAGGAAAAATCGGAAAAAAAGAATGAAGGAAGAAAAGAATATTGTAAAATTTCATTAAAATCCATTCAGTACACGCACGTGCACACGCACACACACTAATAGTAGGATAAACTAGTAGTTTTTTTAAATGTATTTTCCTTTTAACCCTTTATTTACCGCATTATGATTCGATGCAATTTTTTTCGTGCAAATACTTTTTTGAGTCACTAAATTGAAAATTAAGGGATATCTATATATATATATATAATCCAAATACGGGTGATTCATTCTTTCATCATTCATAACACTCATCACGAAATCTCCAAAACTGCCGGACCGATTGGCTTGAAATTTGATAGAGACCTTCCTCTCAGCCATTAGACGCGCACTAAGAAACGATTTTAAAATCGAACGACTCCTTCCCTGCTTTTCGGCGCTTTTTCGACTCCGTTTTCCCCATTGAAATAGCATTGTGCATTGTTGAAATGCATAAATTGCAGTGTTTACTTCTCTATCTTAAGGCGACGTCTTGCCTCACTTGAATGAATATAACTGATTAACATTTATACATATTTTATTATTTACAACAAAATTTATGAAGAAAAACAGTGTGAATATCTGTATTTAAATATTATAACAGTTATCAGAAAACCGAAGTAAATTAAAAGAATTAATTTACTTTCTTTAATATTTTAATTTCTCAAAAAAATATATTTAAATAGCAAGAATTTAAAAGTTTCCAAGAAAACAGAGCTACAATTTCATTGCTTCATAGCGGAATTGGTTTACTAGACTATAATCACTAGATTTTTATTATAACTAGCTAATCTGTTTTTACTCTTTCAGAGAAGCTTTTAAAGAAGTTGGTTTTATTAAAAAGCAGACAAGCTTACTTGATAACTTTTTATGGAGGGATTTTTAAAATTTCTCTCTATATTAAAAAAAAGTAACAGTGACCGCCGCCGCCGTCACAGTCACCGCCGCCGCCGTCGTCGTCACCGCTGATTTTGAAAATTTTATTTTTGACCACTATAAACTCTCACTACGCAAAAACTATTTGAAGGAATATTATGAAATTTTGACCATTGGTAGACAAATGCATGATGATTATTTTAGTTCCCAAATCTAATTAATTAGATAAATAGTTCTAGAATTATTTAATGTCAAAGTCGAAAATTATTTTTTTCGGCTGCGAGTTCGCCCCCAGCAAAATCTATTTACAGCAGAAACATGATTTTTTGCAGACACATACTCTTAGGTATGAAGTTTTGCACCTCGTCGCCCTTTTTTCGAATTTCGAATTATTTTTGGAGTTATTAAATTCTAAAGTTTCGAAATTTTTTACCCTTTTTCGGTTTTTTCGTTATAATAGAAAAACTAATCACAGTAGAACTATGATATTTTAAACACGCATACAATTATTTTTTATAAAAAGATTGGCGTTTCGTTTTTCAAAAAATTCGAATTAGTTTTAGAATTATTAAGATACCAAGTTTCAATTTTTTCTTCTCTTTCTGGTCGTTTACTAGAGAAACAGGCGATTATTTTTATGAGTATGATTTCTTATTCCCAATGATTCACTAGATACACACGTGCATTTCATAACTTTAAACGTTTTTTAATGGCATGTGTTTTTTCTCTAAGATGGTTGATGATAATTAGTAGACTTGCTGGATATTTTTGAAAACATTTCGGTAAAATTATTGGTAAACTAAAAAGGAATATTTTAGTAACAGTTTTATTTTGATATTTTTGTAGTAATGGTCCGCATTAAGTTATTGATAAGTTAGAGAGATAAAAAGTTTCGATTTTAAATGATCATTTACTAAGCAGACAAGTTCCAGGTTTTACTGGATAGTTGAGATGAAACAAGCGAGCTCTGCTCGCTAAGATCGCGAAGCGATCCTCAAAGAACTGCGGAGCAGTTCCGGGTTTGGTGAGCGATAGCGAGCAGGGGGCAGAGCCCCCTAGTATTTTATATTGAAATTTATTTTTTGCGGAATTTTAAAAGGATAGCGGGAATACTTTAAGGAAATTCTGTTTAAGATTTTAAACACTGGATTTCAAATGACAGAGATGATTTCAAGTAGATTGTTTTTATCACATAGGAAGGATAAATGTTTAATAGACAAAAAATCGGGATGGAATGAGATATTACAGTTGGAACTGGGATGAGAAAAAGGCACCGGGAATACTGGGATGAAAATTATCGGGAACACCGGGTTATGAAAATTATCGGGAACACCGAGTTATGAAAATTATCGGGAAAACCGGGACATTAAAATTATCGGGAACACCGGGTTATGAAAAGGTACCGGGAAAACCGAGATATGAAAAGGTAGTGGGAACATCCGGATATGAAAACGTACACTTTAAAAGGTACATTTTAAACTCTAGATTTAAAAAAAGAGATGATTTCAATGTGATTGTTTTTATCACATGGAAAGGATAAATATTTGATGGAATGAGATGTCACAGTGGGAACTGGGATGGGGAAAAGGAACCGGGAATACCGGGATGAAAATTATTGGAAACACGTGGATATGAAAATTATCGGGAACCGGGGGTATGTAAAGGTACCGGGAAACCTGGGACATGAAAAGGTAGCGGGAACATCCGGATATGAAAAGGTACCGGGAACACCCGGATATGAAAAGTTTCCGGGAAAACCGGGTTATGAAAACTATCGGGAACATAAACTAAATGAAACTATATGAAAATCGGAAATGAAACTATCGGGAACTATCGGGAATTTGAAAAAGTACTGGGGACACCGGGGTTATTGGTGATTCGAAAAATCGGACATATAACTTGGGAGAACTTTAAAAAAGGAATTAATACACTCCACCCGTGCAAGGCCGGGCAAATCAGCTAGTACATAAATAAAATAATCATCTTTGGAAAATTGAATCCGCTAGTGCCAATTACTTAAATTGATACTTTTGGGTACTGTCAGTACACGGAGTGCTAAAATATTCTCACAATACAAGAAAAACATAGCTTTTTTTATCGCAGTAATAAGTCTTAAAAAATAATACACTTAACTTTTGACTTTAACTACTTTTTTGCGGGAACAAAAATGACAATCATGTGAATCCGATCGAAATGGCAGCTTTACTTATGGTCTAAGAGCTGGATGCAAATTTTGGGAATGATAAGGTGCACGAGATATTTCACCTGGAACAGATTCGGTTGATGATGGGAAAACTTATGTCACCAACGCCAGAAGGCGGAGTGGAAGCTTTTAGTGTGAAAGGGTGGGTCGAACATGCAAACAGCGCGCGGTCCCATGCGACAGAGATTTTGAGGAAATCGGTTGAAATTTTGCACAGTTTAAGGAGAGTGTAAATAAAAGATAATGTAGCATTCTCAAAAGTATAAGTTGTGTTTTAAGGGTTGTAGAAAATAAACAAATTTTCGAATGTTTATATGAATGTTCTGTACAGCCGACGAGGTGCAAGGCTGGACATAGGCTTAATGTATGGAAGAATGTGTGTAAAAGTTAGGGTAACACTCCCAGAAGACTAAGTGGAAGACAAAGGGTGGCCAGAAGTCACCAAAGGTGCAGAAAAATCTTAAAACCCGACTCATTCGGAAACTTCTGGCTGTTTGCATATGTATAGCTGACATAAAGAATTAACTATATGCAAACAGCCAGAAGTCTAAGGGGAAGCGTTCGGGAGATATTCAGGCGCGAAGTACAAAACCGAATAAAAGCGCGCGGTCCCTTGCGACAGAAATTTTGAGGAAATCGGTTGAAAATTTGCACAGTTTAAGGAGAGTGTGAATAAAAGATAATGTAGCATTCTCAAAAGTATAAGTTGTGTTTTAAGGGTTAGTGAATAGTAAATTTTTTTGAAAGGTAATGTAGATGTGCATGTGCTAGTTAGATTACATAATATTGATATAGTCTCGCCTAATCTACTTAGTTTTTAATGCAATATTTTCAATGAAAATTTAATGCACATTTCTTCTACATGCCATTTGCAACGAATAAATTAAAATTAAAAAATATTCTTTCAAGTATTTCAGTTCAGCAGAATTCCAAATTTTATATCTACTTAACTGTGTTGTAAGAACTAAACAGCATTCTCGGAAAAATACACAAGCATTCTTTCCAACCTTTCATGCCCAAGTGCCATCTAGAACACACTTAAGCCTAAAGTGAAGCGAACCTAAAAAAAGAGAAAAAACAACACTCCACGAGATGAAATCTTTGGTCACTTAAAGAAAAAAAAACATTTTTTTCCCGTCATTTCTTTGAAGAATGATGAAAAAAAACCCAGCCCTGGATGAATTAAATTTTCTTTCATTTCTGCCTGGATTTACATTCATGAATATGTATGCGGAAAGGTGCATTCCAGCTGATACTTGTTAAATTGCCTTCTCTACATCTGGGTTGATGATGTTGAGGAGGATAAAAACCCTGAAGTTTTAAAGAACCTTGTACCGAAGCATGTTTTTAATTAGAATCTGCCCGTTACAAAAGGTGTGATTTGAATAATGTGCTATGCACAGTTACGTTTGTCCACCAAAGGAGATTTTATATTTACTGCGGAAAATTTAAGATATGTGTTAGAGAGAGAGAGAGAGAGACCAATTTAGTAATACTATCTTCACATTTGTGTTTTTTTCCTGTATCAATTTCTTTTATGAAAGAGGTGCAGCGCTTATATACAGGGTGTTTCAAAATTGCGTTGCACGGCTTCTATTCGGAACCAACGACTCCTAGGGTCATGGAAGTAAGGTCTACCCCTAGGTAAGTGAGCCTGGAGAATGCACTGAAATGACTTACAGCGCCCCTAGCGGCGAAATTAAAAAGTTAAAAAAATTAATTTAAAAACTAAAGGAGATAGAGCAAAAACCTCAGTGAGAGTATTGTTGCCAACGTCATGAAGAATTTACTGAAAAAAATTAGATCAACATATCTTGAATATTCGCGGAGATATTGGCATGTGAAAATAGCACTTTTTCAGGGGTCAAAAAAGAAAAATTTCGCCTACTTGCAAAATTTTCAGTGTTATTTTGAAGTTTTGTGTTTTTTTAGTTGAAAGAACGCAAAATTTAATCAAAAAATTAAAAAAATTTGCAAATATGCGAAGTTTTTCTTTTTTGACCCCTGAAAAAGTGCTATTTTCACATGCTAATATCTCAGTGAATATTCAAGATATTTTCATGAATTTTTTTTAAGTGAGTTCTTCATGACGTTGGCAACAATACTCTCACTGAGGCTTTTGCTCTATCTCTTTTAGTTTTTAAATTAATTTTTTTAACTTTTTTCGCCGCTAGGGGCGCTGTAAGTCATTTCAGTGCATTCTCCAAGCTCCCTTACCTAGGGGTAGACCTTACTTCCATGATCCTAGGAGGCGTTGGTTCCGAATAAAAGCCGTGCAACGCAATTTTGAAACACCCTGTATATAAAAAAAACTAGCTGATATACTCACCATTGCTCGGGGATTTCCAAACCGTGCTTTAAAATAAATATTAATTACTAGCTGTTATACCCGGCCTTGCACGGGTGGGGTGTATAAATTTATTTTTTAAAATATTTCTTAAAATACATTTATAATTTTGTAAATTAGCAATATTACAAATCATCCCGGTATCCCAGGCGCCTCTTTCCTATCCCAGTGTTCCCGGTAATCTTATCCCGGTGCCCGGTGATCATGGTAATTTTTCTAATCCCGGCTGCGTTCCCGGTAATTTTCCTATCTCAGTGTTTACGGTAATTTTTATATTCCGGTATTCTGGGTGTCTTTATGGTAAATTTCCTATCCCAGTGTTCTCGGCATTTTTTCCTTCCCGGTGTTCTTGTCACTTTTTACAATTCCGATGTTTCTGATAATGTTTAATAATATCTTGGTGCCTTTATAAAATAACAAATTTGAAAACGTTGTAAAAAGTCTAGTGAACAAATTAAGAAATTTAAAACCAGTGTTTAAAACTAAAAAAAAAGATCTAGTAAACGAAAAAGTCTAGTGATCTGTGTCTCATTTGAAACAATGTTTTAGTTTTAACTCGTTGTATGACTGGTAAAACAGGTTTTCAAACACGGAAAAATAAGTGAAAAAAAGCAGGAAAAACGGGAAAAAAAGAATGAAGGACTGATTTTCTCTTTATAAATTATAGCCTATGTGTTATTCTGATGTATAAGCTACATTATGGTAAAATTTCATTAAAATCCATTCAGTAGTTTTTGCGTGAAAGAGTAACAAACATTCACAATTATCATAGTAGTAGGATTTTCTGCTCAGTGTCCTTTCTGGTTTTCAGGGAGTTATTTAAGAGCAATAGGGTCTCAACTGCCTTCGCGCTAGAATATAGCACTCAGTTCCACCTGATAACTTCTGTTTTTTGTATGGAGGGTACAAAGAGCACAAAATAACCCAATTTTTGTGCTGAGGGAGTCAGATTTGAAGATGTGCACTGATGGTATCGAGAACCATCATTATCTATATAGAATAAAGGCCCCCAACAGCCAAAGAAACCATATCTGATGGACAAAAGTTATAAGTTCATAATCCTTACACATCTGGTAGTCCCTCATGAGAAGAAAACGGTGATTATTTTACAGATGAAGAAATCTCAAGAATGGGATCGACCAGGACGTTCTCTCGATATGGATTCAATACGCATATAGTCTGGGAAATGCTTGAGAAATAAATTGCTGCACTTCAAATACCTCCCATATAGTTCAAGTGCTGGAAATGCCTTTAAATTACATATATTTTTTAATTAAAAAATTAAAAATGGTGAATATGATGCACACCAAATTGAAGATAATAAAGTAATAAACAAAATGAGACTGATTTCAGGTAATTGCTTTAGTTCTTGAGTTATTTGATGTTTTAAAATGCAGGAAAAACAACTTTACAAGATTTATTTCCATATTAAAAAATTATTACTAACGAAAGAGGGGTGATAGAAGAATAGAACATGTAACATTATATCTATAACTATATTAGTTTTTCATAAAAATTCCTGAACAATACGTGAGGGTTTAATCTTTGGTTTTTTAGTTTTGTAAAAATTCTGGCAATTTTTCAAAGTTAAAGTGCAATGCTGGGGCAGAAGGTTTTTTTGTGTCTATCTTAAACTATTGTTAGGGGAACGAGATCCCGGACCCCAGATTTCCATTCTTAAAATATTCTATGGCATTAATTTTTCATAGACAAGGAACTAAGATTTTTCAGTATTCCAAAAACAAAATCATCCTTAATTTTTGAGCATGAAGGTTACAAAGGGACATGCTGTAATGTTTTTTTCTTAAAAGTGTTGAAAGCTTACTGAAAAAAAATTTTAAAAATTGAAAAATTCATGAATTAAGTTAAACTTCATTCCCAACTAGGGTTTAATTCCCAGAATTTCAAAGGAGAGATTAGTTCTTTTTCTCTATTTATTTTCTAGAAATGCCTTAATTTAAATCTCCGGGATTTCCAGGTAAATCGGAATTTATTATGATCTATTCATTTAAACTTAATTTTTCCATTTAAAAAATAAACAAAACACATTAATAACACACTTGAGAGTATTGAGAGTGTCCTATATTTTAAATATCTGAGTATATTTCAAGACGTTGTAGATTTTTTTTCTAAAATTATCTCAATATTGTATGTGAATTGTAGATTGAAAAAAAGTAATTTTATATTTATTAACAGCTTGGATCCTAATAAAGCATTACATACTTGGATCACTTACCATTTGAACACCTTTAACGAAATCGTTTTACTGAGTGTTAAGGGATGTCATGGGGTTTGCTCATTTTAATTAGTTGGCCTTTTGGCATGATGGCTACATTGAAACTGGTGTATACGTATTGATGATTAGGTTGTCCAATGTTTGTGTGGTTCATTGGTCAGTTTTAGAGTCTCCTAGTATTAATAAGGGAGTGAATACAGTGAAACTTGAATAACTTGAAATTTCTGGTTCCTTGAATTCTGTTCGATAATTCGATGGTCAACATCTTAAGTTTCACAAGGTTTTTTTTCACAAAAATTTGAAATCGTAACTTTTTTCACTATTCATCGTTATAAAAATCACTGTATCACAGAATAAAAAAGAAAACATCACTACTTTTCCAAGATAGTTTCATAATTAACATTACAGTAAACCACGCAATCTGGACAAGAATTTGAGGATACCTTAGTAGCGGAGTTTGCTGATTGGTCGAAAGATGCAAAATATATATATTTAATCACTCAATGCATCTGGAATTACAGGTAAAACAGGGAACTTTTTTTATTTGAAGTCATGGTTAATTCAAAGTTTCCCTGTAGTCCCTATAGTTTTAAATCATTTAAGCTGTACTGCATTTTTGTGGCAAAAAATGATATTTTTTCATGATTATTCACTAAAATAATGTCTATGGGAAAAATCTTTGTGCACGATTTATGTTAAAATTTTATTAAATTTTTTTAGTGTATATTACTAATACACACACTAAAACATCAAGTTTGAAATAAGATAGCTACTATCCTATTCATTCAGAAACGTTAAGCATTATTTGGATTTGTTTTGGCTTATTTAAAAAAAATAACAAAACGTTATTTGGGATTATGAGTAAACAAACTGAAGTTTTTGTTCCATCTCATTCAGAATTAATTTATAGATCACCTTCCCTTCTCTTTCGCCGCCGGGGTGCTATAGTTGAGACGTTGGTAACGGATTAAAGCCGTTAAACATTCTTTTGAAACTCCCTGTAAAGTATGCAGGCAAATACACCTAAAACATCAAGTTAAAATTAAAATGGCTTCAAACCTATTCAGATACCTTATAAGCACCACTTGGCATATTTTCTTAACATTCGACATGCACCGATAAACTTTCCTTGGCGCACGGGGACGGAATGGAGATTGCGGGGACGGAATGGGGCCCCGACAAACGTGATTTTGTTCGAAATGGAACCATTTCCTGAGAATTCGCATAATCGCATGAAATACGTTTGTTTTTGGATGCTATTCAATTAGCCTCGTGATATTTTATTGGGGCTCTCCGCATTAGTTCTTCCTGTAATGGCTGCGGCGTTATGCGAAAACCATTTCAAATGACGCAATATTAGTTAAATAACTTCGAAATGATACTCTGATGGCCATTACATCCGTGACTTCGCTAGTAAACCAAGTGAGTTTTTTTAGAAATGAGTAAATGTATTTTACTTGGTTGGGGGACCGTTCACAAATGACGTCACCCCCTCCTTCCCCCTATGTCGCACATTTTGTCACAAATTAGAATGAAATAGCATAGAATATACAGTAAAATACTAAGTTGGTTTTAAGACCTCATATACGTGTAAAAAATTATGAGAAATGGCGAAAAAAGAGGGTGAAGAGAGAAATGAGAAAATACAAAGGAATAAAGGCAATTTTTATTACGTTTGAGCTTTCACAATCAAAACAAAACACATAAAAACCCACAGAAAATAATGAATTATGTGGTACCAAAACAGCACGAGGCTCATCCACGGTACCTAAAAAGAAATCCAATTTATCAGGCAACCAAGCTGGGTCGACTCTATTTCAGTATTTTGAATTAAACTTTTGTGCCAGTTTTCATATGAAATCTTAAAACCCACAGATTTAAAATAAAGCTTACTGCTAGTTTCAAGGTTTTCTTTTAATTTATTACACTCTAAAGGTAAATAATCACGAGATTTTAAAAAATTATTTAGTAAGCTTTTTAATTTATCGGAAAATAAAATACTTTTAAATTTCAGGGATTTTACTTCCCCCCAAACCTTTTAGTTACATGTTGTCATATTTTGGTACCCATATTATCCGTATTCTGTTCTCACATCTTGAAAACTTTAAAACTTAACCAAAACTAACAAGTTTATATTTTATCGCACTACTTCCGTTACTTGGAAATTTGACACAATTCTGTTGCTAAATCAATTACGGTATTTTATCAACAGAAAAATCACAGTATTTGAAGGTGCCACATTCTAACAGAAGAGGGCGCTTTGGATTGTGCCCTTACCTTATGTTATAAGATTGAGGAGCCATATTTCCGGACACTTGATTACATGTAGTAGGGATTTTTAGAAGAGCATCTCGCCTATGCGGTACTTAGGACTTTTATGTGGCATTGTTGGTTTTTTCCCCAAATTTTAGAATCCTTCCTCCCCTGGATGAGATTTTGCTGGATCTTCCCCCTCCTCTCATTTTTTTCTTTTCAGTAACTCCTAAATAAATAACTTTCTAGAGATGACGGTTAAGCGGACAATAAGTGTAAACTCACAACGCTAAAGCGTCGCCTCCAACCATGGACCGGTTTCGTCTTTGTTAGGACTCATCAGCACGGTATATGAAGGTAACGCAAGAGAGCGGAGAGCAAGTACTAGTATAGCCGACTAGAACTGAAAAAGGCAAGGTAAACCTTTGCAAGGTTTTACCTTGCCTTTCTGGAATTAAATCTGTCCTAGGAATGCCATTGTCATTCCAGCAGATGAGTGGAGGACTAATCAATGGTCAACACTTTTTCAGTTTTAGTCGGCTAGACTAGTACTTGCCCTCCGCTCTCTTGCGTTACCTTCCTATACCGTGCTGATGAGTCCTAACAAGGACGAAACCGGTCCACGGTTGGAGGCGACGCCTTAGAGTTGTGAGTTTACACTTAATGTCCGCTTAACTAGAGATAAATGGTGAAATTCTCCTTTCATTTTCTTTGAGATGCAGGACGCTTAACATACGCCTTGCAATCGTTTTGATACCAATCCGTGTTCAAATCAAACATACATGCTATTATACTTTGCAATTATTGGAATTGTCTGATGGCTAATGATTCGATATTTATCTATTAAGTGTACAATTTTCCTAAACTTGTGGAAAAAGGTAACAGAAACGCGTGTATTCTCAATAAGCTGAAAGCCGAAGTGATATTTTTATTGACTAACTCCTCCCCCTTAAGAAGTTTTATGAAAATTTTTTGAGAATTCCCCTCCCTTCTTTTTGACCTCACAAATGTTTTTGGATATACCCCCTTCACTCTTTCTAAAGGGTACTTTATTTTTCTGATATAAATAGTCTACAACATAAAAAGGTTTTAATACCTCTATCCCACATTTTTCGAAGAAAATGTTTGATATATAATCGCAATAACTCTCAAATATCGAAATACTGACTTAATTCATCTTTAAAATAAGGCCGCAGCGGATTTATCTGGAACTGTTACACAAGGAGCTTTTAAGGAATCGTCCATCTATAATGTCGAACTGCACTTCTTGCTTGTTGCTATCTTAATCTCGTGAAATGTTATTCCATTTGATTAAATTTCTAAATATTTGATCCGGACAAATATGTAGTTCCGTCTTTCGTGGAATAGAATGTTTTTAACTAAATAAGACGTCTCATAAAATTGTGAATCTCCATTTTTTAGATGGGTTTCTCTTCTAGTAATATACTAATCTGAGTGTTGGGAATACTAGTAAGACTTTGAAATGGACTAGTGTTTCGAATTAATTTTTATTATTTATTTTTAGTGTTAGTTAGTGGCATTATTGTGTTAAAACTATTTTTACAACTAGAAATTATATAAATAGAAGGAAATATAATTTATAAGGAATTTAAATTAACTAGATTTAAATAAATACATAGTCTGTTTTTATTAATTAAAGACTTCGTCATTTTTTGGATATTCTTGCTAGTGATTAAAGATAGATTAGATAATTATTATATGTCTCGTAAAATTGTGAATCTCCATTCATTGCATTGGTTTTTCTTGGAATATAATACTAATCTGAGCGCTGGTTGCATAAAACTTGGATCGGCAAGACATAGTTCTGAAAATCATTTTGTATTTGCCTTGATCAAGAAATGAAATTCTGCATGGCCAGCTTACTCAAAAGGTGAGATAAGCTCAAAATTGTAACAAATGATTATGACGTCACTTAGGACCTTCTGATCACTCTTTGATCACAACTCAACGAATTAAATTTAATTTTTAAAATTTATTGTTCTAATAAACTTTCGGGGCGTTTCAAATCATATTATTATTAAGGATATATTAATTGATTTGTTAAAGTAACCATTATTTATGATTTTCTTTATTTAATGATTTTATCTTTATTCCCTGCTATTTTAATTTGAAATGATTCAAAAGTATAACTTGTAGTAAATTGGAAGCAAATGGTCATGTCTCTTAGTTTCCTCAGGAGGGGAAAAATAATAGTTTCAAGGTTTAATTTAATTTGTTAAAGCAATTATTTAATAGACGAGATTAGTGTGACGTTTTTTGTTTTGTTTGGAAACGTAAATTCAGTCTGTGATTGGTTCCGTGAACTGTACGGACAGTACGGATCCGTATGTAACCAATCACGGATCGAATCAACGTTTCCAAACAAAACAAAAAACGTCATCACTAATCTCGTCTATTGACTTTTTAAGTAAATTGGTTCAATTCCTTTAACGTTCCCGCTTAATACCGCCAAGCTCTTTTGAATGTCATATATTCCAATATTGACAAATTTTTCTGGTTTTTATAGATACCCTGAGAAATTATTGATCGAACTAAACATTTTAATCAATGAGTTTGAAATTATTTAGTATAATTTCTACTTTTTCGTGTCCAAAAGAGCATGGAGGTATTAAGCGGGAACGTTAACGGATTTGAACCAGCTAATTTAAATAATTTGAATCTTTTAAAACTATTTATAAATAAAATTTGATCCCAAAACTTATTTTTGTATAAAATATATTAATTGTTTTTCTTTTTAACTTGAGAATGTTTTAAAACTAAACAAGCTTTCAGGGACAATTTAGAAAAAATATTTCCAAGCACAAATTTAAATAATAAAAGTACTCAATTATCATCAACCTTAATTAGATACCGAATTAGTGGAGGCTTAGTGTTTGCTGACAACCAGCGTGATTTTAATTACAAAACGAATATATTTAAAAAATGCTGTTAAATAAAGTGACTCGCTCCTACTAAATCGGCATGCAACTAGACCTCTTATCAACTCATAGCGAATTAACTACCACTGGAAGGCTACGTTTAGTCTAGATCTGCAATCGCAACCATACATTCTGGGGGGCAACAACCATCAGTTTGGACTTCCATAGAATTTCGGCCGAATAATCATTTTGGGAGCGATCGTGCTCAAGTCTCCGACGATTAAATATCCCAATCGATGGGTGGGCTGCAGCTTCTGACCCGCTGCTTTGCTCTGTAACACGGTTCACTCGTATTTACAGAGTAGCTTTACCTGTTGCTGTAACTAAACGGGAGTTATTCTCTATATTTAGTTGCTTAAGTGGAGACATTGGATTGATACAGGAGTTATCCGACTTTCTCCTCCTAATAGGTCAGAATATTTATGCACCCCCGTTGGTCTTTGAAAATGCTTACTTTTCTATCACAATTTAGAGTTTTTCGTGATATAAAATGGTATAGTTTATCAGTAACATTAGCTAGCTATAGTGCTTGAGCTAACATTCATGAATTTCTAGCAGTAAAAATAAAAAACAAGTCTTAAATAAAATCTTCTACCTAAGTATACATTTATCTTGATAGGCTTCTAATTACCATCTGAAAAAACATCAATTTATAAAGCACCAATAAAAATAAAATTACCATAGAAATTTTTCATAAAATAAAAAGAACATCTTATTTAACTCTCATTTTCGGTTGATAAAGACGGTATGGAATTCTAATTAACTTATAATTTTTTAATTGAAATTTTTACCTGTTTTATTTCTCTTAGGTTGTATTCATCTCTAACCTGACATTGGGTTTGCCTGGAATTAGGCTTTTTTGAGGTCTCCTATTGGCTTAAAATTTTATTTTTTTCTTCAACTACCAAGTAAAGGTTTTATTTCCAGGATAACCTTTAGGTAATTAATGAATACTGGTGAATCTGGTTAAGTTCCATATTATTATTTTTTATTATTTCATGATGTAGGAAATTAAGTGTTGAACCTGTTATTTATAACTACAGTAGACTCCGCTTATAGTCCAAGAAAGTTAGCTCAAAAAAGGGGTTCAAGTGGAACAAATTGTAAAAGAAAGTTTGATGGGTGTTTCTTATAGGAAATTTTCTGTAGAAAACGATGGTGAAACGTATACCAAAATTAACCGTGTCCTTTAGCCAATATGGCGGTCAATCGTTTTTAACTTATTACTTCCTAAAAATCGTTAATAAAATTATAAATTTTGCAGTAAATGATTAAAATTTAGTAGCAAAAACAATGGGGAACTGTTTTTTTCTCTTACGATAAGTCATTTATCCAATATGGCGGATTTTCCAAAATGGCGTCCACTAATGTAATAAGTAAAATTCTGATGATAAATTCGTAATTTTTCAGGATGTGGTAAGAATTAAGTCATAACAATATTCATATCAGTTTCCTCTCCTCAATGTATCAAATATGGCGGATTTTTCAAAATGGCGGACAATCGTGTTTTACTTATTTGCTAAAAATCGTTAATAAAATAAAACTTTTGCAGTAAATTATTAGAATTTAGTTGCAAAAATAATGTGGAACTGTTTTTTTTCTCTTACGGTAAGTCATTTATCCAATATGGCGGATTTTCCAAAATGGCGTCCATCTAATGTTTAAAATACATAAATTATGATAATAAATTCGTAATTTTTACAGGATATGATAAGAATTAAGTCATAATAATATTCATATCAGTTTCTTCCCCTCAATGTATCAAATATGGTGGATTTTCCAAAATGGCGGCCACTTATTTAGAGCCTTTTTATTTTTAACGTTTTTACATACTAGGGAGCTACCGCCCCCTGCTCGCTATCGCTCGCCAACCCCCGTTAACTGCTGACCCAGGGCCTTTCGGATCGCTTCGCAATCCCCACAAAACCCTGCTCACTAAAATTATTTATTTATAAAACATTCGTTATAACAATTAGTAGAAAAAACGTCAATCAACTATCCAGAAGCACACTCTCTTAAAAGTTAGAATATTTATTGGTTAAGTTATCAATAATTTAATCAACACGTTTTCCTTGAAAATATTCATCAAGTCTGCTCGTGCTATTGTTATTCAATATTTACAAAAACGTTCAGCAATGAATCTGTTAAATTTAATATAGTACCTAGTAACTCGTCAAAATATCTAGTGTTTTATCATTCAAGTTTTAGTTTTAAAACAGACTTTTTAAACAATACGATTTAAGCTATTAAAAATGATAAGAGACAAAATCTACATTGCACTCAATGTTTACAAACAATTAATTTTGGTGTGTGAAATTCTATACTTGAATAGTAGATCTGTGAGTTTCTGGAAAACTCTTATCAGTCTTTTAAACATATTTTATTTAGAAAGTTCATATTTTGAAGCGCATTTTTAAAGCGTGAAAGGTATTATTTTCATCATTAAGGAATATCGTCGGTTGGTCATTGTGATTGGAGGTATAATAAATTGTACGACAGTTTCTTGCTGTTAACTGCAACCTTATCCGTAATCCAGAAAAATGTAAATATCTTAGAATTGAGAATTTTTTTAGAAATTCTAAAGGCACTTTGCACATCCTCAAAAGAATCCGAACAGTTTGATACCAAAAACATGTTATACGGATCAGTAATTAAAAAGCCTTTCTCTGGAAACCATTTACAAAAACTTTTTTTTAGAATAGAGAGATAAATAAATTTTATTTTGGCATAAAATAAATAATTATAAATTAAATAACCTATAAAATTATATATTAACCTTTTACCTGCCGATGTTCCCAAATGGGAACATCATTTTAAGGAATTTTTTCAACACTTAATTTTTCATGCAGGAATTTGATACTTGGTAGAAAGCAACTCAAAGATATGAAGATATTTTACATGCAAAAGTTTTTCATGTGCAATTTAATCCTTTTTGTAGAATTTACATCAAAATTAGAGATTTTTGGCTCTTCCAAAAGTTCCATAAGTTTCAACCTTGTGAAAATTTTAAATAAATTTAGTTTTAAATAATTTTGCTGTGTTTAGGTAGCTTAAGTACACATCTTGCGATTTGGCTTGACAGAATAGCTTCATATTCTAATTTTGGAGAGTAATTACCAATACAACGTATATGTTCCCAAATGGGAACATCGGCGTTTGGGGTATAGTATTTGAGGGGATTTTTATAACATGCAAAAATTCAAGTTATTTCCTATTTTCTTTAATTTTTTGAACCTTTTTTGTCTCAAAGGATCTAAACAGGTGAAGAATGATGTTTTAAATTCAAAAAATATGTAATTTTTATTTTTTCACCTGATTTATGGAGAAATAAATTCCAAATCTTTATAGCAGATTCTTACAACTGTATATATTTCTAACTCCCTGATCGATTAATTTTCAGTAATTATCAAAAGGGGTTATGAAAAGAGCATATTTGGAGTGATTCTGAGGATTTGGGTACATATTTTTGTTCAAGTACTTTTTACATAAAAATTTTGGGAATAAAATTGAAGAATTTTGAAAATAAGGAAAAGTGCTTTCATCTAAAAACACTCTTCTAAAGTAAGATGGATGTAAGATATATGTGGTTCAGTTCGGAATATTCCATGAAAAACACAGCGTCAATAAATCACTGGAGATAATTATGATTATCAATTTTGAAAGCTAATTAGATTTGAATGCAATTAGTGGATTTTATGCTGGATATCCGAATAGAACCGTAATTAAAACTAATTTTTCTCACAGAACCGTAAATTTTTAGCTTTAAAGAGCATGGGAACACTCTTATGTATGTTTTACACCAAAATATTACTAATAGTGCAAGAATAATTTACGGAAAAGCTTCGCGTACGTAATAAACATGTTAATTTTTTCTTATGAAAATCTATAAAATGTTGCTCAATCGTCCAAGTATGGATAATAAATTCGAAAAAACCGTCCACAATCATAAAAATGTTCATAATTATTGAGTAGAAACTGATTTCAATAATTTTATTTGAATTAATTGTAAAATATGTGCCTTTTGGAAATCCCCCAGAAAACTTCACCCCAAACGCCAATGTTCCCATTTGGGAACATCCTCAAAATCATACTTAGGATTTTTTTCCGACAAAAACTGACTAGAATGGTTTTAGTAATGATGAAAGAAGCCATTTAAGCTAAAAATCAGAACCTTTAATTCGAAATTTGAATTGCGGCGTTTAAAAGGTTAACCAAGATTTTGCGATATATAGAAATAATTTCAAAAAGGCGGCCGCATATTTCAAACTTAGTGGTAAATGATAATTTTAGAAATTCTTCCTTTCTCAACATTATTTACCCGTAAATTTTAGTAAATTATAAGTATTCTGCTTATATTTTACTTAATAACATTTAATATTTCTAATTATTAATAAAATAAAAATTAGAAATAAAAAGGATCTAAATAAGTAGCCGCCATTTTGAAAAATCCGCCATATTTAATAGATTGAGGGGAGGAAACTGATATGAATATTATTATGACTTAATTCTTACCATATTCTGTAAAAATTATGAATTTATTATCATAATTTATGTATTTTAAACATTAGATGGACGCCATTTTGGAAAATCCACCAGATTGGATAAATGACTTATCATAAGAGAAAAAAAACAGTTCCTTATTATTTTTGCAACTAAATTCTAATAATTTACTGCAAAAGTTTTATTTTATCAACGATTTTTAGCAAATAAGTAACACACGATTGTCCGCCATTTTGAAAAATCCACCATATTTGATACATTGAGGATAGGAAACTGATATGAATATTGTTATGACTTAATTCTTACCATATCCTGAAAAAATTACGAATTTATCATCAGAATTTTACTTATTATAAACATTAGTGGACGCCATTTTGGAAAATCCGCCATATTGGATAAATGACTTATCGTAAGAGAAAAAAACAGTTCCTCATTGTTTTTGCTACTAAATTTTAATCATTTACTGCAAAATTTATTATTTTATTAACGATTTTTAGGAAGTAATAAGTTAAAAACGATTGACCGCCATTTTGGAAAATCCGCCATATTGGCTAAACGACACGGTTAATTTTGGTATACGTTTCACCATCGTTTTCTACAGAAAATTTCCTATAAGAATCACCCATCAAACTTTCTTTTACAATTTTTTCCACTTCAAACCTTATCTTTCTTGGACTATTAATGTAATCACGGTTAATGTTATCAATCGGATAATGTTATCGAATCTGTCTAGTTCCGATCACTTCTATTTGAATTAATGCAAAATATATCGTTTTATGTGATCATTATAATCGTAATGAGGGGAAACTGTGCAAATAAGTAGAATATACAATACGACAACGTTTATTTTGCACATTCAATTTAAAAAGATTAAAAATCGAAAACAGACATGTTTCGAGGACGCCTGGATGAAAATGACGATGTTGTTTACATCGTCAAACTGACGAAGATCCAGGCATCCTCGAAAGATGTCCGTTTTAGATTTTTAATATTTTTAAATTTAGTGTGCAAAATAAACGTTGTCGTATTGTATCATTCATATCGTTTAATATTATAAAAATTTGGTGGAAACCCCTTAAAAAACTCTTTTTTCCCGTTTGAAGTCCAAATTCACTGCACAACATACAAAATGAGTCATTAATTTAGTAGTATTATTTGATTCTGCTCTTATACTTTTCTTTAAACAAGTTTTAATTTGCAAAATACATACTCAAAAATCGGTTTAAATACTTTAATATGGACAACACAGTCGTGGTTGCTACAGTGTTTCCTACTTAACTGTATAGAACCGCTTATAATAAGGAAGTTGCATGTGTCAGATTTTCAAAAATAAACAAGTGTTCCGTATTGTTTTCTGTATGGTAAAATGAAATATCTAGTCAGTTTTTCAAAAAAATGTACAGGTAATTAAATATTTTAATTTAAAAGTCGAGAAAAAAACACGTGACTGAAAACGTTTATTGTTAAAACTATAAGATGACGTCAACAATGATACCATCAACTCCATTGCTTTACAACAATGTTTAGTATAAGATGACGTCACATCCAAACTCTTGGCGTTTTCGCGCGCTTTTAAAAATGGGATTTTTGTTAATTTTTTTGGCAATCAAAAAATTTCTCGATTGGCCTCAAATTTTGGGTAGTTGCTTATTTTTGCAAGAGGAATCGATTAAAAAAATAAAAAAAAATCATGCAACTTCCTCATTATCAATCGGATATTGTTATCATATTGATCTTGGACAAATGTGATCACATTAAACGGAGTTGTCGGTATAACTATGGGTTGACTGTTATAACTATTCATGCTAAACAACTTGCATGCTCCGTTTCTTCTACAATGTTTATCAAATCAATTGGTTTGAATGGTCAAGGATGATGCAAAATATAACTCCTCTGTCATTACATTAAGTGCAAGCGAATACGATTCATTATTCGTAATTCCCAACAAAAATGACCCTGGAAGCACCTCACTGTAATGAATAGCGTAATGAACCTCCAACATTCCCTTCTCACGCACCATCAAAAAATGATTAGCCGTCGACAAAAACCCGGGGAAGAAATCCGAGGAATACAAAAACTTTTCATCTCAGTCCCCCTCCTCAAACCTCTTCAATCATAATTTCCATAAACCCATTTGGGAGGCCAAATTGTAAATGTAATAATATATATTACCAGCTAGAGACGGCAGCGTTCGTGTCGGGACTTTTCAGTGTTTTTTCCCCTACCTTTTTTCCCTTCCATATATCTCAGAATTATAACTTCCTTCCCTTTTCCTGAATTACTCTTTCCCTATTCATCTTGGTCCAACCGCATTTGCCAACACAGTGTCACCTGGCTTGATGGATGGAATGTGAGAATAGGGGGGGTTCCGAATTTTGAACCTGCTTGAAGTGTTATCTGCATAGATAAATTAGATGAGGGAGAGGGTTAGAGAACTCGGATGGATTTTTTTGGACTATCGTTGGCTTGGTTTTAAAAGGGGGAATGTGTGACTGACTGTGGATGAAATACTTTTTTTAGTCACAGTTTTCTCGAATTTCATATTGTTTTTCCTCTTTTACATTTATCCGAAAATGTTGCTACTGATTTTGCGGTTTAGACAAAAAAAATCGTAAAAAGCAGTGCATAGTCTTAAATTTACTGTTAAGGAAAATACCACAAGAAAATGGAGTTGGGAGTTTAAGGTGAGTATATTTTTTTGGTCTAATAATTTTTTTCCTCCCTTCAAAAGATAAATTTATTTTCCCCCGAGTTCCTATTCTGCATTCTTTATGTTAGATCTAACTACAAGCAGCTGATGTATCCCAATATCGGTTTGGACATAAACTAAGCTTAGGAATATTTTATTGCAGTAAATATGGTTTCTACGAAGTTGAAAATTTAGGCAGGTAAATTATATTATACAGCTTGTAAATTTTTCAAGCGTGAACTGTAGTATATGCGATAAAATATGGATAAAGTTAAGAACAGATTGAACAGATATAAAAGGTTTAAACAAATATTTGGTCGACCTTGGCACAGCCGTAAATTTGCTTTTACCTTACCAGTGAATATTATGTTTAGTATAACCCTAAAATATAAAACTTATGAAAATTGGAGAGTATAATCGATCAATTATGGTTGAATGTTTTGTATTACATGGTAGTTGATAATAACAAAACTCAGAGGATGGAATCCGTTCTGAAAACACTTTATTATAGTTTTAATACATTTTATCCTGGTGAAGCTTTGTTCCTAATGTTACTCTGAAGTTTTAACAAATATTTGATTTGATGTGATCCTGGAAGGATAATCTTGTTCTGGATAATCTAAAATATCACATTGTATCAATTTTTTGTCACTCGAGGAGCTGCAATCTTACAGGAGGATTCGCAAAACTCTCCAAAATGCCGATATAAAAAATATTATCCTTAGTTTATTTTTGAAATAAAAAAATACAAATTGTTGAACAATACAATTACTAATTGTTAAAATTAATGACTACTAATTGTTGAAATGAAAGGAGTACTATTTTTATAATTTTAGTGTTGAACAAATACTATATGCAATATGTATGATTGTTGGAAAGAAAAATATTCTTTGAAAAATATCCTCATGTTCTCAGTTATATCCTCATGAAAAATTTCCTCATATCCTTATGCTCTCTGGGCTGCCTCAGATCAGATCACTTGGTTGTTTTCCATTTGCTTGTCTTAGGATTCCAGCAGTCTAATAATGTGATCAAGAAAGATATAAAAATATAAATTGGTAACAAATAAATACAAGCATTTACTCTCCAACAGACAACTCGGGATATTTCAATTTATCACCATTATCTCAATCAATAAAATAAAGAAAAAAGACAATGCATCAACCATCAGTCAAACTAATCGGTTCTAAAGCTATATCCGAAAATACTCCATCCCGTGTCACCCCATATTTCTCCATCCATCATGTTATAATGAACAAATACTATTTGCCCGATTGTTGAAATGAACGAATATCATTCTACCCATATCATCATATCATATTGTATCAGTTATGTGACCGTCTAGCCAGCGGTCACATAAAATGTCTTTCTTTCTCTGAGGGCGAGAAAACCCCTCTTTGTCCCAAATGCCACCAACACCAGGCTTCGGCACATCACATCCTCGACTGCCTTCTCTGGAAGGATATTGACTCCTCGCCCCTTCTCGCCTACGACTTCCTTTCTGTCAACCGATTCTTGGACGTGGTCTGACTTCGAGATTATAAACAGTAACAACAACGAATATTATTTGTTTGAATGTTGCAATTAACGAATACCTTTTGCCTGATTGTTGAAAGGAAGAAATACCGTTTTTCTGATGGTAGAAGGGAAAAATCGTTGCAGTGAATCATGGAAAAAATATCAGCAGTGAATCAAAATATGCTAACCCAACCAGCTGATCAAGCAAAAGGCATTCGAAGAGTTCTTTAAGAAACAAGATACATAGGAACATTTACCACTTGATCTCGGTGATGATGTCATGCATTTTACAACTGTCTCAGATGACTTGGTTGCTTAAGGCTTATTCAGATTTTTAACTTTTGATATTTATTTTGGAGGTATAATCCCAAGTAAAGAGTATCAAGTCGTTTCACCTATTATTTCTTCACTTTTCTATAGAAACTAGTGATTCTAAACGGTGAATCACACGGGATGAACAGTGTGATTTCAGACTTCTCCACTTATTGTGTTAATTTTGGAGGAATCATCCAAAGTAAAAGGTGCGAATTGGCTTTTCACTCCTTCACTTTTCTATAGAAACTAGTGATTCTAAACGGTGAATCACACGGGATGAACAGTGTGATTTCAGACTTCTCCACTTATTGTGTTAATTTTGGAGGAATCATCCAAAGTAAAAGGTGCGAATTGGCTTTTCACTCCTTCACTTTTCTATAGAAACTAGTGATTCTAAACGGTGAATCACACGGGATGAACAGTGTGATTTCAGACTTCTCCACTTATTGTGTTAATTTTGGAGGAATCATCCAAAGTAAAAGGTGCGAATTGGCTTTTCACTCCTTCACTTTTCTATGGAAACTAGTGATTCTCATCGGTGAAACAGTGTGAAGTGAATGATAATCAAATGCTCATTCAAGGCTTCTCACTTTTTGTGTTAATTTTGGAGGAATCACATCAAAAGTAAAATGTGTGAATTAGCGTTTTGACTCCTTCACTTTTCTATGCAAACTAGCTATTCACAAGAGTGAATAACTCAGGATTGACATTGGAAGTGAAACTTTGCTCACACTGTTGCATTTACATTGTTTCACTTTCTATGTCAATCATGAGGGATCCTTTAAAATCAAATATTTGTATAGGTGTGAGGGGAAGAGTGTTAAGACAATTTGCAGGGTGTCCCACAAAAAAGACTGACACATTTTGAAAATCAATAACAAATAACTTTAAAAATAAAACAACGGATAAAAATACGCGGTTTGTTCATCCTACACCTCTGACTTAATGGAGTTGGATATAACAAAACGCGTATTTTTTTTTCTTTTTTAGTGTTCGAGTTAAGTCATTGATTTTTAAAATGTGTCAGTCTTTTTTGGGACACTCCATAGATTTGCCACTTCTGACGATTCCTCAAATATGAACATCGAAAGTGTTAAGTCTAAACAAGCCTTCATTCAGTCGCGGATCCAGCACGGCTCCAAGGGGGGGGCACTTTTCCAGACAAGATCCCCTTGTGGTACCATTGGGGGTATGGGGATCCTCCCCCAGAAAAAATTTGAAATTTTGACGTGTAAAATTAGGGTTTTAACTCATTTTTAGAAACGTTTCGAGTCTAACGGGGACATTTTTCAACACTATTACCTCTACTTTTTGAACCAAAATGTCAAAATTTTGGGGATTTCCTAAAAATAAACACTGAATACCCCCTTTTGATACTAATGGGGTATTTTGAAATTAGACCTATAAAAGTTGGGTTTTTACACATTTTTGAGATCCTTTTTGGGTCTCAAAGGGGGAGGGGCACTTTCCAGAGTGCTACCCCCCTGGATCCGCCACTGCTTTACATATAGTTCGTTCACTCTATTGTTTTTTTACATTCTATATTTTTCTATCTTGACAGAAAAATGTAACTTGAGTAACAATTAAAGACTAACAGATCTCCATTATATTAACGGTATTGCATTAATCGTATTTCATTCAAGGAATAAAAGAAAGAGGAACGACTATACCTCAAACAATCAGTCAATTCATTCGGTCCACTGTCCGAAAATACCTCTTCCGCACCACCCACCCTCCCTCCATCCATCAGCGGAACGTCTTAATTACTTTCCGACTTGCCCCTGCGACACGCCCATCCCCTTCTCTCTATTAATATCTGGCCCTGAATAATTAATTTACGGCTGATGTTACGAGTGTTAATGCTTGTAGACCTTTTTTTATTCTGTCTGGTTCGGCTATTAAAACCCGTTTCATCATTCCGTGCGCCCTCTGATTGAAGCCGTAAATCTCGGATGGGGGCTGAGTGCTCCTTGGCACGCATAAAAACCGCATCCCACTGTAGGATGGATACGGAACTTGTCGAATTGGTCTCATTTGGCGATTTTTCGCTAATTTGGCGAGAAATAGCAATGCAATTAGGTTTTTTTTTTGTTCAGACCCTTTATTTGTCCCACAGAGGAGATAAACTGCAGATCCAACGATAGTGAAAGGGTCACGTGCTTTTGACAGACGATGTAATTATTTTGGAGGAAAGACTTTGGAAGAAGAAACTGATCGAAAGAAGAGGAGACATTTGCTTGCCCACTGGAAACCAATTGTCTTTCAATTTTCAGTTTTATTCGAATCTAAGATGCGTTTTCTGGTTTTGGGGAGACATATCTTCAAATCTCACCGTCGGGCAACGACAGATAGACCGACTGATGAATAGAGTCGGAAAGGAGTCAAGGTAATCGTAAACAATCGAACTCATATGTCAGCTTCCAATAAAACTGGAAAGTAAAAGACAAAACAACTTTCAGTGAGCAAGCAAATGTCTCCTCTTTTGATCAGTTTCTTCTTTTATCCCCTTCGAAATAATTCCATAGTCTGTCTAGGGGACGTGACACTTTTGCTATCGTTGGTTCTGTAGTATTAGACGAATGCCTAAATACCCAAATTCCTAGTCTCTAAGATCCAATGAAAAGTCACAATTCAAGATTTCTTTTAACCCTTCATGACACGACGGGACTTGTAAGTCCCACTTCCCAATGTTCCAAATTCGTCTAATTTTCTTCATGTAAGGCCAAATTTCGTTTACTTCTAGTTGCAGACGTTAACTTGACATATTTTGGACGAGCTGGGCTACTAGGGTTAATATGAAGCTTATATAGTTACTTATAGGTGTAACGTATATAAAAAATATACAGCACAATTTTTCTGAAAAATATAATTTGGGACATAAAGGGTTAAATTACAGCAATCTTATTGGTTCTGAGGAGTTGGGAACTCAGGTAAAAAACCACGTGTATAGGCGGAAACAAATTGGAGCCGAGCGGCGTAAGCGAGCATCCACGAACACGCTCTGCCTCGGAGGCGCTAAGAGCGGCGCTTGCGCAGAGCGTGTTCGTGGCTGTTCGCTTACACCGCTCGGCTCCAATTTGTTTCCACCTTATGGTGGAGTGAGCAATGGAAACCCTGAAGAGTGACTAGGATAATTTCGAAAAAGACCGCAGGCAGTGATAGCTGTCCAATTTCATTTCTAAGCCTTTACCACTGGTCACTTTTCCCTCTTTCGGGTGTAGAAATGGTATGTGATCAAACGCTGGAACAGTAGGGGGAAGTTTAAAAAGTTGAAATTACCAGTGGTCAGTTGTAGCATGATATTAACCATAACTGACCAGGCAAAACATATAAAGTGCCAGAGAGAGATACTTGGTCAGTCAAAAATAGGAAGAATTGGGCAGTGGTTAAGGGTAGCATACTAATTATTCGGCAGTATAGAGGCCTCTAGTGTGTCAAAAAAGATGATATACATTATACAATATTAGCCTTAAAAAAAATTGAAAAGTGACCAGAGTGGTCAACGGTAGCATAATAGTTATTAAAACAGACCACAGGCCACCCCAGTGAACCAAGATTGATTAACGATACCGCCAACTAAAGAGGGAAATGTGAAGTGGTCCAAGGATTATAAGTAAAGTATTCTTTCCAACAGACAATTCGAACCCCAGACATTGGGCAATACCAGCATTTTTTGAAAAAAAAATGCTTTTTTCCAGTAAAAGAAATAGATCTAAATCCAAAAATCGATATGAAAAGTTTCAAAAAAATTCAGTTAATTAAAACCCAATAATGAGACTTTGAATTGTTTAAACAATTAAAGCATTGTTTAAAATAATTTATAGGATGTACGTAAGTACGTTATATTTTGAAATTTGACGTTTTCGCTCCCCTTTTTTAAAGTCAAACTTTGAAATTAAATTAAAAGATAATTATTAAAAATACATTAATTAAAAAAATTTATGAGCATATATTCCTCTACCTCTATCAATTAAAAAAATAAATAAATGCAGGAATTGCCCATTCCCATAGATGTATTTCATACTTTTACAAATTTAAAAAGCTATGTTTTCATGCAGGGTTGGGTTTTAGCCGTCAAAAACTAGTTTTTGACATGACAGAGGTTTAAACCAGGTTTTAACCGGTTAAAACCGTCAAAAACCCCAAAACAATTTAAATACGCTAAAAATAAAAAAGAAAGCTGTTAATAATAGCAAGATACAGCATAGTTTTTGTTTAATTATAATGTTCCTCCTTAGTATACACTGAATATGAATTATAATTAAATATTAATTTCGATTCATTTTTAAATTCGGAAATCAGGGCTTCTAAAACACACACACAGCAGACTTTCAACCAGCTATAACAACTGTTCTAGCAGCAGTTATTTTCTACTGTCCAAAAATCACTCATATCTGGGGAAACAAATATTACAAGGAATACTGAATGGACCAATCTATTTAAAACAGGTGTTGTAAAACAACCAATCACTAAGTAGGTGAGAGAAATGGAAGATTGGAGTGGAAAGGAAATATTGTGACACAAAAAACTTTAAAATGAAATAACTTTTGATCTAATATCCAGATTGTAAAAATAAAAACAGATTTGAAATCCTTGCAGCAAAATGCATAAATAGACTCCAAATACTAAAGCATTTCGCTAAGAAATAAAAAATATATTAAAAATACATCCAATTAAGCAAAGTAATTAGTAAAAATTTGAACTAAAACTTAATAAATTTGATGAATTTTTATGAAATTTTATTGATTGAAGTCTATCTAATTCTGCTAAATCATTTCTTTCATAATTTTTTTTACAAATTAGGTTTTTGACACTTTTTGACGTTTTTGACAGGGAGGTTTTTGACATGACGGTTTTAACCATGGTTTAAACCGGTTAAAACCGTCGCATGTCAAAAACCTGCCAACCCTGTTTTCATGTAACTAGCTCAAAAATCGCCAAAAAATACTATTTTGGCACGTTTCGTATTCATCCTATAGTGGGAATCGTTTTTCTGTGCGTGGACACCAACTCTTCCTCCATGTGGAAGGAATCGGTTTCGTCATGGTTCACTTTCTTCTGTGATCGTGTTAGGTATTTTTAATCTATTTTTAGGGGTGGCTATAATATTACGTAATCTTCAAATGGGAGAGGGATGGTTTAAATATTACGAAACCTTTTAAGGGGAGAGGAGAACTAAAAAAAACATTTTTGGTGATGGTTTTGTACAACAAAATAAGGTTTGGGTAGTAGAAAAAAATAGAGCAAACCTTATACTATATTACATTAGGGTGGTCCTAATTTTTCAAACTCGGAATTTCTTCGGTCGCACCCCCCAACTTTTTTACTTAAGGTATGAAATGAATGTATACCAAATATTTTTTAAATATTTTAATATTAACACGTGCCGCAACGCGATTGAAGTTAGAGAACGGTAGATGCGCGGGACTCCGTAACACTGAGGGAGGTATGCCGGCTCGGTGCGCACTTTCCGCCGCAACAGTGGACGCTGCAAGGGGCGTTCTCAAAAGATCACATCAAAGTCGATATCTTCATGTATTTTATGATAAACTTGAAAACCTCCTACACTGTGATTATTGCACATATTTTAGGGTGAAATTCATTATTATATGTGGATTCCAATGGAGGATTTAAGGTAAAGTGGAGGATTTTCCAATGAAGGTTGGGACATAAAACAAAACTTTAATATAATGTTCAAAACAATGAAAATTAGATTTTAAATGTAATTCATCATAGTTAAAGGTTTGATTTGAAATTTACACTGAATTTTATAAGCCTAAACTCATATATTACATTTTAATGTTCTTAAATTAGTGTTAAAAGCGGCCTTTGGAGCTTGCGTTACTGCATCCCATGGACCTACATTTTTATTTAAACGTTTTGAAAATCTTGGGATGTTATCTATAAATCAAAGTACCCATCAGGTATTAAAAATGAAGTTGTAAGAAACACCATTGATGGAAGAGACAAAGAAGAAATTCACAAGTTGGCTAAAACAAAGCTCTAACACCAATCGAGAGATGACTACCAAAAGTTTCTATGGTTGACAATAGCATTTTTAGATTATTATGAAGCTAAAATGATTAACCCGCGAGGACGCGCGCGGGGTCTGCGAGACCCCAACGCTTAAATAAACCTTCATAAAAACTCTAATTTTGAATGAAAATATATGAAACTCCGTGTAGCTGCCTAAAAGGTGTCCACCTATCACCTTATGAAGTTTAAATAAAGTAGGTATGTTATTTTCCGAGTTAGGTTGTTGTTTTTAAGGAAAATGCTTCCAAAACTGTGAGGATTGGTGCGAGTTAAATAGCCAAAGAGGTTTCCAAATGTAAGGAAGAGGTAACTATAATCCATAATTTTTCATGCAAAAAAAGAAATTAGA
Organism: Tetragnatha versicolor; assembly: GCA_024610705.1. Lineage (NCBI taxonomy): Eukaryota > Metazoa > Arthropoda > Arachnida > Araneae > Tetragnathidae > Tetragnatha > Tetragnatha versicolor. Next base: position 10,376,074 of record JANDEH010000007.1, read on the forward strand.
AAATAAAGGATTTTAGAAAATAAACATCGGTTCACAGTTTAGCCAAAGAAATTCGTTAGCTCCGCTCACATTCCATTGCATTTCCTGTTTTCATAGTCTTTTATTATATCTTAATAAGAAGCAGTCAACTAATAATGCACATTAAACAATTAAATTATATATTTAAACTATCCGTGATAAAAATTTTGCATGCACTGAACGTTTAGAACGGAAAACGGTTTGTGGGGTCTGAGAGACCCCGCGCGCGTTCCCGTGTAACAGAAAGTAGCGCGCGTCCTCCCGGGTTAAATTTAAACAACCTGGTGCTATCCATCATTCTAGGTGGATGTCTTAAGTAATTTATATTGCTTAAAGATTTTTATATTTAGAAATGAGGGTTAATTCGGATAATCCAATACTACAAGGTATGAGTATTATTGTTAAGCTATACATAAAGGCCTGGTTTGATGTGCAAATGGATCACAAAGCCACATTTCAAGAATTGAAATTCATGAGGGACCTTTTTTCTACAGAGGAATGAATGAAAATATAATCTAAGGCAGCATCAAAGAAAAAATTATTAGTCATGGATATGGTTTCTTGGAGGAGACAGTTGCCTTAGCCTTTTTTGATGAGTCTGTCCCCACAGAGCAATTTCCAAATAGTTTAGAGGGAAAGAATCTACCCGTGTATAACGGTGGTTGCAAATTAGTTTTGTAGAACTGGAAGGACTCTAAAAAAATTCAAGCCAATTTTGTGTCAAAATTAACCGCAAACTGTTTTCAAAGGTTTTTAAGTTTTCTTCAAAATTTATTTCTAGGGATCCTTTAAAACGTGTGAAGATTATTGGAGGTTATCAGGAAGGGTTTAAAGTCGTCAGTAACTTATCTGTTGTAAATAATGCTGCAGAAAGGGAAATCAAGCTGTTTGAAGAATATAACGATATTTTAACGCATAATGAGGAGAAAATACAATACCTTTAAAAACTGTCAAAGGCTATACAAGCCAATATCCTTCATGTTTAAGCATTTTATGTTAAAAAAAAGTATAGAAATATATTAAATTATATATTTTAAATAAATTTAATAATTTTTCAAAGTTTCGAGAATTTTGATGTTTTTTCAGATTTTCATCCCTTTTGCGGCACGTGTTAATATTGACCGATTCGGATAAAATTTTTACCAGTTATTTACTACCCCATAAGGAAAAAATTTAGGGGGTGCGACTTGAAAAATTCCAAAAAAATTTTTTTATCATTATACTTAGGACCACCCTAATATTACATCCCTTTTATTATAACGTAATCAAATTGACCCCTCCCTCATTCATTTTTTGTAAGAAAAGTATAGAAAAATTTAAACTTAAAATTTAGAGAAATGAAAAAAAACACGTCTTGAAAAATATATGTGTTTTGATTCTTGTTTAATTTAATTTTTAAATAAATTATTTTGAAAAGATATTTGATTTAAAAAAAAAAGGGTTTTTGATGACTGACCCATTGTCAACAAATGCAAGCAAATAATTCCCTTAGGTGCTTTCGTACTATTCGGGTAGTTTTTTTAATAAATTACTTATTATTGTAGTTAAAATAGTAGGCTATGAAAGCCTATTAAAATATTGGATACTTTTAATTTCAAAGAAACATAATTTCGTTTCCTCTCTTCTAGAACTAAACTATAAAACTAAACACAATTTTTACACTCAGAAATAAATTTTCTGATTTAAACAGCTTCTATAAGTTGAAAAAAGTACCATATCTTCCAACATAAAGGTTAGAAAACACATACACATTACTTAAAAAAGTAATTATATGAACTTGTATTTCAACAATACCAGTTTCGCAATCCCGACTCTTTTAATACACAAGTCGGAAATGAATTTCTTTGTTGTAATTTTTGCCAATTTGAATCAATTTGTCTTTCGTTTCCTTCCTATTGTTATACTTAATTGTTCAAAGAATTGAATGTGTTGTAAAATTTTGTAACAATGATACCAAATGAGAGAAAAATTTTTAAGTCTTTGGTACGTGTTTTGTGAGTGAATTTGATGATTATTTTACCATAGAAATGATCTTATAATGTAAGGTAGGAAGACGCAAAAGTAAGTATAATCTTAATGCGATATATTTTGACTCTGCATCTAGATTGCTACCTCCACTTAAAGTGCTCTAAGCAGGAGGAGAAGAGTTAGCTAGGATTCCTTTCTGGGTAGAAGAAAACCCCTAAGTGTTGAATTCATGTTGTTCCCTTTGGAGATGTAAAAAACTTTTATTGAACACATATTTATATTTATATATATACGAATATCTTGGTCTTTCTCCGGTGATATTCAAAAGGCTTTCTAATTAAATTATATAAATTTGGAATTAGAGTTAAATTTTTGTGTTATTTTTTCTCATGTGGATTTTTCATCATATACATACCATGTAAAGGCTAATTAACACTGTTTCCCTTCCCCTTTTATTTTGAGTGATTCACTCCCTGTGAATCGCTATTTTGCATAAAAAAATGTAGGAGTAAAAAGTGGAAATGACCAATTCACACTTTTCACCTAGACGGATTCTTCTAAAATGAAGATCAAAAGAGAAAAGTTTGAAGGTTCCTTACACCTTTAAGTCAATACCTTAGTATTGTTGATGCATTTTCTGAATGAAAAATGAAGGTCAAAAGCAAAGTTTCAAAGATTTCATTGTTTTGGAAATGTTTCCCTTCCATACAATGGTGACACAGGTGAAGGTTAATCACTGAATTAAACTAGAACGTGGGAAATTGTTTTTTAAAGTTTTGTGTTGTTTAGAAAACCTTTAAATCAATCGATCGTTTTATCCATTTTGTTTGCGTGTTTTTTATACACTGTATCGTGGTAAAACCAATTACCGAAACTTAATTGTCTTTTATTATAACTCAAAGACGTCATACATATTCAAAGACAGCGAAAAATTAACAAACTATTCAAATTAAAATCAAAGTCCTTGCATGTATTCAAAATGGAAAGAAAAATTTACTTCTCTAAGAAATGCACCATCGTAAAATGAGGAAATAAGTTTTAAGAAATTAAGAAATTTAATTTTCTCCCCTTTCGTCAATTGTTTTTTATTTCAATGCAATGGAAGTTTACGACACTCGCAAGCTCACTATATAAGCTCTCTGTTAGCCCAAATCGCCTTCCAGAGTTTTACCAGAGGTTTGCGAATTTTTGTGTCCGGTTAAGCGTTCTGTTAACCCCGTGTATCAAGTGTGTTCAATATCTGTACACTGGATTAACATAACGGGTTGCCTTTTTATATCACCTCTTTCTATCGTGTTTTCTAAAGAAAAAGCTGGAGTGAGTATGAATTCGTAATGTTTTTAATTACTTTGTTAGAGATTAAAAAAATATTTCTTCTGGTAATGGGAATTATACTCTGTTCATTTTGAATAGGCGCTTGAAAAATAGTGATTTCCCCCTTGGTAAAAGTGTATCCATGGTTACGCTCTTAGCGCAGCCAATAGTAAGCCTTCTTCGCCACTTTGACGTTGAAAGTTGTCATGGTTACCAATTTAGTGGTGGGGGAAGGAAATGTACTCAGACGCGCGCGCGGCAATTCAAAATGAATAGAGTATAACCAACAGCACGGATGCTGGTAAATTTCTTTACTTTGAAGAAGTGTCCGTTTTTTTTCATTCAAAGCAAAGAGAGAAACTTTCCGGTATTAGTGAAGAAACTTCAGAGGGTTTTTTGTTTCGCAGTAGTAAGAGATGCAGACTTTATAACAGTATTAAGTATTACTTATTATTTATTTATACAAAAAAATGGTATCACCAGAGATCGTTTGCGAGTTTTACCGTACCTTTCCTTACCTTAAAGGTTGAGAGCCCTTACTTATTGAGCCCCAAAGCAATACAGTGGGCCCTCGCATATTCTCGGTTCAGCATTCGCGGTTGACGGTTGAGCAATGTTACCCCCGCATATTCGCGGATTTCGATCTCAAAGTTTTTTAGCAATGAAACTTATTTGCCAAAAAAGGTATAATTGTTCGATTCCGCTATTTATTATGGAAACCCATTTTGAAAAATGTAACTTCTTCTATTAAGCAAGTTTTCTAACTAGTAATCCTTTTGGTATTTACTACAAATTATTTACAGTTAATACAATTATTAACATTTATTTAAAGTTAAAACTACTTTTTGCATGAACCAGTTTTATTAGTTTTATGTAATAAATGACGGAATCTAACCTTTATATCCGTTTTATTATCATATATGCGCGTTTTAAAACAGGGATCGTTATTCGCGGTATATTTTGGAACGTAACTACCGCGAATAACGAGGGAACGTTGTACTTTACTGTCCCAAACTGTTTCATACTCCTTTTCGAAACACCCTTTTACACAACGTCACAACAGAAGCCACATTCCAAAAGAGACACATTAAATCATCCCTCCGCAATTTCACTTTTCAACTTCCCATCACCGAAGAGGACACATTTCTAAAAAAAAACATCCCATAAAGAACCTTCCTCAAAATGGAACAACTAAACTCTACGAAAGAGAAACATTTTTTTTAAAAGAAAAACTTCAAACCCACATCGCTCAAAAAAAACGGGAATGGGTGATGGAGTATGAAAAAAGAGGGCGGGCCACCGTGACGTCACTCACTAACCCGTGACTCGCACCAATAAAAAATGACGATTCCCGCGAACGCAATTTATGGGGATCGTCATCAATGCCTCGCAAAGGGCCGGGACGCACTAGGTGACTTGAATCGCAGGCGACCAAAAGAATGGGAGTTAAAGGGAGCTGGCTAGACTACTCCTGTAGTCCTGTCACTTTGAGAGTGGATTTCAAGGAGATATAACCAGTTTAGAGTTTTACAAGCCATGGTTTTAAGAGCCAAGTCAGACCACGCGACCATAAGACGCGACAGCGATCAGTCAAAGAGGGGAAAAAGCATGGAGTTCAGCCTGAGACTCCCCCCATCTTGACAGGAATCTTCCTTCCTGTCAAGATAGGGGACTTGGCTTTCTCCATGTTTTTTTATGGAGATTGATTGCAGTAGCGTCTATAAGACGCGCAGTGTGTTTTGCACCTAAGGTAGAGGCAGAGGAGGGCCTTCCTTTTGTTCGCTAATTGACCTCTATATTCAACACCAGCGTTTCCTGAACCCAATACTGTAATACATGGGTTTAACGAAATAATCGTATTTTAAAATTGACGTTCTTAGTTTCACTCGAAATTCAGACACCGCAATGGGAACTACTTTGTGACGTCATAGGTTCAACTAACGTTGCTGTCTAATCTAGATCGTAACTTAAGTTGTTGAACCCAAGGTACGACCGTTTTGTTACAGGAGAAGTCTTGTGATCGACCCCTCAACTAACTTCCTCTGTTCTCCCCATAAAGGATAGCTAGGAGTCTAAAAAAACATTCGATTCGATTCCGGAATCGATTGAGGTTCGATTCTTGGATTCGATTCCAAAATGGATTCCTAGAGCCCAGGGGCGTCATTTAGGGGAGGCAGGGGGGGGCAACCGCCCCCCCCAAGGTTTCCACTGTAATGAGAAAAATAGCTGCAAGTCCCTTGAAAATTTTGTTACTTCCATAAGGAGCTTTGGGTGCAACTCAAAATGTCTCAAAAGGAGTTAAAACATTACTTTTGAGGGTTCAATTTCAAAAAATTTCTGGGGGAGGACCCCCAGCCCCCCTCTAAAATTTCCACGTCTCTTAATAAGTGTTTTCCTCCTTAAAAACTATTCTTCTTACAAGAAGCTTTTCTCTCTAAAAGCTCCCCAAAGAGTTTGAAAAATAGATAAAACACTAGTTAAAAGGGTAATTAAAATTCCTGGGGGAGGACCGCTAGCCCCCCTTAAAACTTTGACGTTTATTTACAACTCTTTTCCCTAGAAAATTATGTGGTTTACGAGAAACTGTTCTCGTTGGATGCAGCCCAAAGGGTCTCAAAACGAGCTAAAACACTACTTTAAGAGCAAAATTTTCAAAATTTTTCTGGAGGTGAACCCCCAGACCCCCCTTTTCCCTTGGAGTTCACGTTGTCAAATTTTGACATATTACCTAAAAAATGAAGTTGAGGCAACCCCCGCCAAAAAAAAACCCTAGTTACAGTAAGGGCCAGACCCATTTAAAAAAAATTCCTTGCCCCCCCCAACAATAAAACTGAAATGACGCCCCTGCTAGAGCCAGTATCGAAAAAGTAGAATCGAACTTATCTTTTTCAATTACAAATCAAAGATAGTTAGTAATTATTATTATTTTAATTAATAACCAGCAAAATATTAATTAATAATAAAATTGCTGATCGATTAGTGAACAAAATTGTTAATAATTATCTGTAATAATCAGAATACAAAGTACGATTCCTAAGATTCTATTCCTGCTGTATAATACTAATTAATGATCAAAATACTAATTATTTATTAGTGAGCAAAATTGTTCATAATTATCTGTATTAATTGGAAAATTAAGTACGATTCCTATGATTCGATTCCTTCAAGGGTTCGATTCCTTGGTATCGATTCCAATGCATTCGATTCCGGAATCGATTCTTTCAGAAATATTTAGAACCCTAAGGATCGCCGGCGATTCGAATCGCCCAGTATGACCCGAGCCTAAAGGAAGAAAAGGGGAAGAGATTCCCCATTTTGCTCAGGTTCTAAAACTTTTTCGGCCCTTTTTTCCCTCCCCACTTTGTGTGATGTTTGGTTAAATAATGTTCCGAGGGAACGCGAAATATATGGAGGTATTTGTTCGGAAAATCTGTCTTTCGACGTTTTTTATGAGGTGATGGAGCGTCGAGATTTATTTGTTGTGTCATCAGATTTCCTCTCCCCCGTGCTTTGGGTTCGGTGGAAGCTGGATGGGGATGGTAATTTTTTTCGAAGTTATTAGTTTGGAAACCCTCCGTCGCGTTGCTCGCGAGAGCAATTCTTGTCTTTTGTGAAATATAGGACACTGAAGAGATATTTAAGTAGTATTTTATAAGTCGGCTACTTTCCGAATAATTTTCTGAAAGGGTATTTATAATTTTTTTTTCAATGAGTCCTCCAACAAAAAAAAACCCCAAAAAGCTACTATCGATATGAAAGAAATATCTGCGTATCTAATAAATTGTTGCTTTTAATTGTTTTCATGGGCAGAACCAACTTGCAGTAAGTTGTCCCCCTAATGTGTAAAATTTCAGTTTTAAAATTGAATCGTCAGTTTGAAGAAGGGAATAAGTCCAAAAAATGATAAATTGACTTTTTGTGCTCAAAACAATCTCCAAGCTTTGCCCTACACATGGGTGAAAAGAGGGGGAAAATAACTAACCCCTATAAGAAGATATCGCCCCTTGAAGTTGTGAAATCGATATCCATATAATGAAAATTCCATTTCTTTTTTTCGATTTTCTCAAAACTTGATTTTTGGACTTATTCCCTTCTTCAAACTGACGATTCAATTAAAATATTCCCCGTATTATACGTTTCCAACTGATGGATGGATAAATTTGGGAACTAAGGAAATTAAATTTTACTTAGACACGTTTGATAGAAACCATCATTATTAGAATTGTTTGAAAATGTTGGCAAGTATTTTCAATTAGATACAGAGAAATTTACTAATCAAGACATAATGTTTTAAGTTTTTGAATTTGAAACAACTTAAAAGAAGAGTTTTTTACACTTTTTTGTATAACTCCCTTTTTTACTTTTAGTTTTACCATCTAAATTGTGTGAAAAATAAGAAAATATCTTTTGCTAACTATCTTTAAAGAAAAGACTGATTATCTTTAGAAAAAAAAGTGACTCGGATAAAAAATAAACTTTTATCGAGTACAGGGTTACTTTAGGTAAAATTTGCTTGGTCTAAACAGATTAAAATTTGAATTCAGTTGTTTTCTAATGCAACAATTTTCATTTATATTTATATTTTATCCTTTTAAAGCATACTTTTTAGTATAGACGAAGTGCACAAAGACGTTTTATCAAGCCGCATGTTACAACATAGAATTTCTTATAAGAACAGTAGCTAGTATTTATAACATTCTCAGAACTACCAAGAAAATACTTAAACTTTCATGGTGTTACTTGGAAAAACAAATTTCAGTTATACTCTGCTTGTAACACAGCTAATATTTCGTTGTTATCCCCGCGATTTATTCTTAAAGCCCAAAGAAAAAAGCAGGTTAAAATCCTTGTAGTTTGGAATAAAATATAAATGATTTCATGCTTGAAATATCTAAGCAAATTCCACACTTTGGTCTTTTAAATTTCACAACATTCCATAACTTCTTCCTATTATATTCTGAGTTAATGTTATGGAAAATGAGAGATATGACTCCTTATCGTAGAAAAAAAATTTTCCTCCAAAATACTTCATCATAAACTTACATTTTTAGCTTTAATGGTTTGTTAAAGCATATAGTATACAACATAATACTTTTTTATGTTTAAAATTTAACTTTATTTTATTGAAATGGTTTTGAAAAAGAGTTAAAAATTCTTTCATGCGATTAGTCACTGTTATAAAAACATTGAGTTAGTAATCGAAAATTCATTTGTTTAGGGAATTTTATTCTTACGCTTTAATAAAGTTGGAAAAAACCTGAGTAACTCAATAATAAATTAATATGGTGTTAAATTAGTAAACTGTGTCGCATATTTAGTATCCATAGCATAAAATTTAGTTCAGCTATGGCAATTTTGGCATTTTCTTTTCACTCATCATCGTTAAGAATTAGTTGCAATAATCTAAAAAAATATATACAGGGTGTAAAGGAAAGTCCCTTTACCCTGAAATAAATTGTTAACGGAGCAAGCTAAAGCTATGCAGTTAAGGTAACGGTATAGTAAACTGACCATGCCCTATCCGAAGCAGCATTTTTCAACGCCCTCTAGCGGAGATTTTAGGAGTTAAAAATTTTATTTTAAAAACTATTAGAGATATGCTAAAATAGTCAATTACTAAGTTGTAGAACAGCATCAATTTAGTAGGAAAAGACACCTTAAGCAAAAAAATATCTTGACTAGAACCCCTAAAACGCACGCTCAATTAGGTTGAATTTACGTAGATTTTACGTCTTAAAACGCTTCTCACTAGGCGAAAATGAAAAATTTTCAATTTAATGACAAGTAAATGACTAAAAGTATTCTTAGCTCATTAAATTGAAAATTTTTCATTTTCGCCTCGTGAGGAGCGTTTTAAGACGTAAAATCTACGTAAATTCAACCTAATTGAGCGTGCGTAGGGGTTCTATTCAAGATATTTTTTACTTAAGGTATCTTTTCCTGCTAAATAGATGCTGCTCTACAACTTAGTAGTTGACTATTTTAGAAAATTCCTAATAGTTTTTAAAATACAATTTTTAACTCCTAAAATTTCCGCTAGAGGGCGTTAAAAGTTGTTGCATCGGATAAGGCATGGTCACTTTACTATACCGTTACCTTAACTGCATAGCTTTAGATTGCTCCATTAGCAATTTATTTCAGGGTAAAGGGACTTTCCTTTACACCCTGTATAGCTGATTATTATCATTGAAAAAATGCTAAAACTGTCATAATTAAGGTGATACAATTCGCATCGAGTCGATTCTACTCTAGTTTGTATTCGCAATATGGGAAAAAGTTTTAAATTGCATATCATAGGTTTTTTTAAAACTTTATAGTGTTTTTTCATATGGTTTCTTAATTTTGAAAACTTAAGGAGCTAATTTTATGTAATTGATGTGTTTGCTGCAACAATGAGTTATCTACTAGGGTGGGCCGAAAAAACCTTTTATTTTTTTTCGAAGTTTTAATAGCGCGGAAAAGTTGCGAATTATATAGACAAAGAAAAGGAAAAAAAATTTTTCAAAATCGGTTAATATCTTCCGATCGCGCAAAGGCCCCAAAGTTTGAAAAAATATGAAAAAACTTGATTTTTGCGATTATTTTTTTTAAAAAATCAGAGATTAAACTATCAAATATTGTTCATGATTTTTTTATGTGAAACTAATATAGTTATAGACATAATCGTTCAGATTCCATTCTTCTATCACTTTTTTTTCGTTAGATATAATTTTTTTAATGTTCATACAAATTTTGTAAAGTTGTTTTTTCTGCATTTTTAAACAGCTAATAACTCTAGAAATATACAACTTAAAAACTTGAAATTAGTCCCATTTTGTTTGTAAATTTTTTGTCTTTGATTTGGTGTGCATCATGATCATCATTTTCAAAAAATTTTTTTTTAATTTGAAAAAAGTAAAAAAAAATTTAATAAAAAATTTTTTTAAAAAATTTTTTTTGAAAAAATATTAATAGCCTTTTAACTCTTAAAATGAACATAACTAACCAATTTCAAGTTGAAAATAAAATTTAATCATGTATAAAAAAATAAAAATAACCGTAATTTAGTCAAATCCCTAAACATTCCCTAAAATTATACACCAAGAGCGATTCACTCATGGAAAATTTATCAAATCACTTGAGGGTGTTCATATGACTTAAAACATGTAAAAAATGTCACATAAATTTCAGAAAATAAGACAATTAACAGATTCGGTTCAAAATCTTACAGTGCTAGTTCCCAACTTTAAGTTAATTCAATTTGCATGAATTTTACCTGAATATTCCTTAGAAATGTGTTTATATCCAATTTTTTATGTTCTAAAACTTTTAATTTACTTTGATTTGACTTGTTAAAGTAAAAAAAATTACATAATTCTTAGAAATTTTCAGGAGAAATGCATGCAAATTGAATTAACTTAACTAAATATGAAAATGTAAAATTTTCAATATTTTGGCAAATTTTGGGGCTTATGCGCGATCGGATTATATTAACTGATCTAAAACAAATTAAAACTGAATGTTTTTAGGCTCTATTAGAAGACGTTGCAAACTATTACGTTACGAAAACATCAAATTAAAAAAAATAAACGCAAAAATCATGTTTTTTCATATTTAGTTAAGTTTGCATGCATTTCTGCTGAAAATTTCTAAGAATTATGTTTATATCTAATTGTTTTTACTTTTAACAAGTCAAATCAAAGTAAATTAAAAACTTAAGAACATAAAAAAATTGGATATAAACACATTTCTAAGGAATATTCAGGTAAAATTCATGCAAATTGAATTAACTTAAACTTGGGAAGTAGCACTGTAAGATTTTGAACCGAATCTGTTAATTGTCTTACTTTCTGAAATTTATGTGACATTTTTTACATGTTTTAAGTCATATGAACACCCTCAAGTGATTTGATAAATTTTCTATGAGTGAATCGCTCTTGGTGTATAATTTTAGGGAATGTTTAGGGATTTGACTAAATTACGGTTATTTTTATTTTTTTATACATGATTAAACTTTATTTTCAACTTGAAATTGGGTAGTTATGTTCATTTTAAGAGTTAAAAGGCTATTAATATTTTTTCAAAAAAAAATTTCAAAAAAAATTTTTTTATTACATTTTTTTCATTTTTTTCAAATTTAAAAAAAAACTTTTTGAAAATGATGATCATGATGCACACCAAATCAAAGACAAAAAATTTACGAACAAAATGGGACTAATTTCAAGTTTTTAAGTTGTATAGTTCTAGAGTTATTAGCTATTTAAAAATGCAGGAAAAGCAACTTTACAAAATTTGTATGAACATTAAAAAAATTATATCTAACGAAAAAAAAGTGATAGAAGAATGGAATTTGAACGATTATGTCTATAACTATATTAGTTTCACATAAAAAAATCATGAACAATATTTGATAGTTTAATCTTTGATTTTTTTTTTTAAAAATAATCGCAAAAATCAAGTTTTTTCATATTTTTTCAAACTTTAGGGCCTTTGCGCGATCGGAAGATATTAACCGATTTTGAAAATGTTTTTTTCCTTTTCTTTGTCTATATAATTCGCAACTTTTCCGCGCTATTAAAACTTCGAAAAAAAATAAAAGGTTTTTTCGGCCCACCCTATTATCTACACATTCAGAAACACAAATCTTCTTAAAACATTCACATCCTAGAAGTTTGTTTTGCGGTAAAAAATGGCAACATTAGTCGCCTACCCTGTTATACAAGGCCCTGACAGTACCACTTCGGTGACGCCTTTTGATGTGAATTCTGTTTTTAGAGATAACTCATTGTTGCAGCAAACGCCTCAATTATCAATGTAAAAAAATCAAATTTATGGCAAGTTAACATTAACGGACTTTTCAAGAAAGAAAATCAGAACTGTAATTTTTATTCTTGATGTTATTTAAATTAAAAATTATTTTCTAAAATTTCTTGGTGCATGATAGTATAAACATAAAAAAAAGATTTATTAGTTTTTCAAATTCATATAAATTTTTGCGTGTTACCCAAGTAGAGTAAGCTGTCTCTATATTTGTACTAACTCTATGAGTATAACTCTATGAGTGAGGCAAACATACAGAGCCAATATAACGCAGCAGACTATATCTAAACAAGTCGTGTAAACCCTCGAACCAGAGCGTTAACATTCGATTCCGTTATTTTTCAATCCCTTCCTCAGAGAAATTCCATTTAATGCAATCACGAACCTTGTTCATTAACTTTTCTCCCGAAATCTCGGAATATATTGTTGTGATTTCATTATTCGTGAAGAATTAAAAAAAGAATCGCACGCATATCTAATTAAATCTCATTTCTACTGTCGGATTCATTACCGGTATATTTTGTTTCATATAAATGAAGTCTGGTGTTTTTATTCATCTGATGGATCCTTTTACGTTGATTCGAGCTTTTAATTTATCATTGTTGTTTTGAGTACATTGAAAGAATCGAATCAGACAATGCAACTTTATATTCCTTTGTTTTTGGAACAAATAATGCGGTGAAACTTTTCTAAATCTTTAGATGTAAGCGATACTGCGTTATCAGCAAAACTTTTCTCTTGGGCTTTTTTTAATTCAATCACAATGTTTTCTTGGTAAAAATTCACGAAAAATATCCCACTTTCGGTATTACAAGGAATAAACAGGAATAATTTATGATAGTCACAAATGCAGAATTTGAGGAAATATGTTTTAGAGTAAGACATTTCTATCGGTGAATTTAATCTGTATTCTAAAAAAATTTTTTTGGGTAATGGTTTCCAGAGAAAAGCTTTTTAATTACTGAAATTAATAAATTTTTTGGTATCAAACTATTCGGATTCTTTTAAGGATATGCAATAACCCCGATAATACCGATAAAAATAATAAAAAACTTACAAATATTATATTTCATACTAAAACTTTACACATTTCACCTGAAATTTAAAATTTTTGTCTGATAAATATCGAAATTAGTGAATAAAAACATTAAACTTTTTTTAGTTTTTCTTCTGTCTTGGAGATACTTAGTGATTCTTTTGAGATATTTAAAATAATATTATGAGGGTGATTTTTAACTGAAAAGAAGAAATCCATGGATACTTTAATTTAAATTGGTTACCTTGATAACTTAATTAATAATTATCATGCCAATATCGTTTGAAATGTGTCATAATTTCAATGCGAATAAATTTAATTCAATTTCATTCATAGTGAAGTTGAGTTCTACTACACGAGAATTAATGTTTATTTCACCGCTTTATTTTCCACGGTCACTTACCTAGGGGTAGACCTTACTTTTGTGACCCTAGGACACGTTGGTTCCAAAAAATTGGATGATTCTGGGTCGTCTAGGTTTGCCCTACCCCTCCTAGATGTTATAATGAGACTTATCTGATACACCCTGTGTAATTTAGATGGTAACTTGAAGTAAAAAAAATTGTGATCGTAGTCTACTAAAAACTAGAGAGCCTGTATACGAGAGAGAGGCGACAACTCAGTATAGCGCGCGCAGATCGGTAAACAGGTTTTCTGTTCGCCACAGCCGGTTCCCTCCATAGGATTAGCATTGGACTCGAGACAAGCGGCATGGTACAGTTTGGACAGAATTTTGAACAGAACTGGATGCGCAGAGACGCTTTTAAGCGAGTTGTCGTCTCTCTCTCTCGTATACAGGCTCTCTACTAAAAACGAGCCAAAATCACAGAATCGGCTTTAGATAAAAGTATCTTGCTGGTTTGTCCTAATGGATCAGTACGAAAAAATTCATTGAATACAGACGCTCCATAAGGCGACGGTTTACCTAAAAGCAGAAAGGCGAGTTTAACCACAGAGTTAAGATACTTCAGAGGGTCTATCTCCATAGACACTAATGGAAACTTTTTTAACATGGGTTTTCCCATAGACAGTGGCGTTTCTATGTGATAACGGTGGAACTAACCAGAGAATTTGACGTAACGTATCGTTGTTGACTCTCTACAATCCGCTTTCAGTCTCTTCTTCCGCAACCGCTCTTTGTCAATTAACCCCGCCCACTTTTAAAACGCTAGAGAGGGAAAAAAGTTTTTAAATATATTTAAATAAAATTTCCCCAGTTTTCTAGCTTCGTGTGTGTTTCATGTTAATTTTCGTGTTAATTTCTTAGACATTACAAGTTTCTCTGATGCCACGCTCTCCAGGAACTCACCCAATGTTCTGCCCAGCTCAGATATATCGCCGGCTTTTATACTTGATCTGCCCGTGACGTCACTATCTCTCGTCCTCTTAAAAGTGACGATGGATCGTGATCACTGACGAGATATGAAACGACAGAACAAACGACATCAATGTTTATAATGGGGAAATTTTATCTACTGTCAGGAAAAGTTTGCAACCATAAGAGAAAAGTTTCCTTGAACTAGGGAAAAATAGCAGTGATTGAGAAATTCAAACGCACCCTCCATACAGAGTTCTAAGTCCAATGAGAATCACTCGTTTCCTATATAGTTCCCGCCTACCCTGTTGATTGACAGTTGGAGGTACCGCAACGCCACTATCGGATAACTGTAGAACTAATTTAATAAAATCGCATTTTGGACTCTCTGAAATATCTTTACTCTGCGAGTTTAACTTACCTCGCGAAACAAAACAACCAAGCAAACCTCAATCAAGCAAGCAAACCAACTTCAAGCACAAACAAGCCGTAAGTAATCATGTGTCTAAAGCAGTTCAGAGAACTGTGCCTTTGATTCGCTACACGAGCAACGCGCTTGAGGCAGAAAAACCTGGTAAAAGTGGATATCTCAAAAAGTAAATGAAATTATTTTTAACTCTCTTTTTACGATATTCTTCCTAAATGAAAGTTAAATTAGATGAAATATCTATTATAGTTCATTTAGAATTAGCTTAGTGGGACGTAATTCATTAGAAGCCGTTACGGAACAACTTCGATAAGTCCACTAGCCGCCATGTTTACCCACAGCTCAAATGGTGACACACATTCATGTAGATTTAACTATTAGCATATCCCTATTATTAGATCCTAAGATGATAATATTTAGTAGATTATTATTTTAGGATATAATAATAATAATAATAATAATAATATTAATGATTAGATCTCTATTGTTGTTAGTCACCATTTGAGCTGTGTGTAAACATGGCGACTGGTAGACTCTTATCGAAGCTGTGCCTCTGTAAACATTATCAAAACCTATATATTAACAGTTCTATGGTCGTGCCGCTGAATTTGATGGTCGCTGAACCAAATTTTCTTGTGCAATAATAAGGCAGCCTGAACAGAAATTGTTAAAATTCTGTAAAAGAATCTGTCACTGAAGATGCGTTATTGAGCGTTTCTGATCCTGTTTCTGTGACCTATTCCAAATGAGCAGACTATAGGTAGGTTATTTATAAAGTAAGTCGTAGAATTGTCAGTTTCTTTAGAACTTTACCGTTACTGCAGGAGTAGTGACATTTTAGTGATCTATGCTTGTAAAGTTCTCTTTCAAAGACCGCTGTATCATTTTGTTAACATAATTAAGTCATGTTAATGATATTTCTACCTAAAAATTGACAAATTTAGTAAGAAAATCATATTTTATCAATTAATTCAAGTGTCATTCTCGAACCATGCTTTTGAGATTCTTTAAATGACGGATGGGGGTATCATTTCGGGTAGCAGGGTTTTTGACATGTTAATTAAGTTATGAAAATGTTTAAACTTATTAGTTACAACTATATCTATGCCTATAATGTTTTCAAATCTAGTTAAATAATAGTTGTTAGGTTGATACAATTATCGTTTTGAATTTGACAGAACCTGAATTTATTTTAAATCAGTTAACGTTCCAGATTTTGGGATTCCGAATGAAAGTTAGTTTAATAGTTTTTCGGTATTCTGAGTTGAAACACCCCTGCCAATTTCAAAATTATCTTGGTACTTACGTATTATCACGTCTACTTTTCATTATCAATCTAATTTAGCGGTATAGCTATGGAACAGTCAATGGGCTTTTATAACAATTTCAAATTCAGCAGTTAGGTCGTCAGGATAATACGCAATTACCAATATTTTTATTTACGATAATTTAAGATACAGTAAGGTTTTTATTGACGTTAAAAAACCACTATCAATAGAATGCCTCTTTCAGTATATTGCACAGTTCAGTTTTTTCAGATTTAAACGGAATATTTTTATTTTTAATGAATATCTCAGTTAGTGACCGAGTTAAAAAGTCTGAAATTTGAAACAAGAATGAAATAAATGGCTCGGAAAAATAAATCTAAAATATGTTTTTCCCATGATGAATTTGAATTAAAAGTTGAAGAAAAAAAGAATTAAAGATCTTTCGAACTTAATTTGTTTTCAGTTAAACCAGGTAATCTTTAGAAATATTTATTCTTCATAGCTTCTTCATTTCTCCCCTCCAAGTCTGTCAAAATCACGTGACCCTTTTATTATCGTTGGTTCAGCAGTACTCCATGTTGTAACTCTGATAAAACATGTGTACTTGGTAGTTAAGTAACTTTAACTGTGACCTGCGCAAGTTAATTTTAGATTGCAACAGTGACTCCAGATGGGGGATGACTCCTAGGGGGCGTTCCGGTATCTTCTCCAAAGGACAGTCGGCTACCTGCAGAGTGATCGTTCAGCCATTGATTCCTTTTACCAGAACTTCAAACCATGAGTAAGTTCGTAAGTTCACTCTTTGTTTGCTCAGAACGCCTGAAAAGAGGCAATGGTGGTTTTTATAGTCTGTTCATTTAGAACGGGCGCCTGAAACAGGATTCATCACGCAACTTCAGTGACCGATTCTCTTACAGTATTTTCACTACCTCTGATTAGGCTGCCTTGTCATAGCACAAGAAAACTTTTTCGATGATAATCACAAAAGTTACTGCTTCTTAATACATTACGTGCCTCAGGCACCTATTCTAAATTAACAGAGCATAATAAAGGCCGGTGCAGCTTTAGAAAGAGTCCTCCAGCTTCCTTGTTTACCCACAGCTCAAATGATGACCGACATAATATAGATCTAATTGTTGATATCATTATTTAGACCCTAAGATAATAATATTTAGTGGATTAATTTAGAATCTAATAATGATATTAAAACCTCCAAATCGGTCAAAATATCAAGTTAAGGATTTTGCTCTCAAATAGATGTTAATACTCATATATTGATTCAGCAAATTTCATAGTTATCCGTGAATTTTACGCATAACAAATTCACAATGTTTGTTAAGCACAGTTACCACATATTTTTTTAATGAATATTTCTCAAAATTACTTTTTTAGCACATAAAACACTAAGGCTTTTTTTCTACTGAACTAAATGTTATGAAACTTGGTATTTATATTCAATAGGGTAATTTGATCAAATGTATGTTCCAAAATGTAATGATTTTGGTCCAGAATTTTTTTATGATGCAATATAGGGTAAAAATCATAGAATTTTCACGTTTTTAAATGGGAATCGCCGTAAAGTTTTATTTTCTCAAAAATATTATGAATATCCAAAATCCCCCACATAGAATTATACTACAGAACATATTTAACATAAAAATGAAAAAAGCTAGAAAAAAAGGGAAAAAGGAAGGAGGAGTAGCATTTCAAAATTTAGTGAAATTTTTGAAAATTTTTAATGTTTTTTTCTAATATTAAAAATAATAAAAATTTTTAAAAACTTTTTGTGCTTAATATTCTATTACATAATGGCAACAGATAATTTGGCACCAAAAACTAATAAAAAAACTCAAAATTAAAAAAATAACTTTTTTGGTACCGAGTCCCCTTAATAGTTATACTATGCTTGTCAGTCATCATTTGAGTTGTGGGTAAACATGGTGGCTGGAGGACTATTTATAAAGTTGTTCCATCAAGGCAGAGTTATAATAATTAGCAGAAAATTATTAGAGTTCTAATATAACTATTAGATCCCGCTGACAACACTTAACCATGTTGTTGTGGGAGATGTGGTAGGCATGGTAACTGGAGGGCCCTTTCTAAAGTTGTTGGCGGTCGAATTATGAAGGCTCCAATAAAGTAACGTTTTCGCGCGTTCCAGATATGCTCTATTAAAATTTCCAGCCTGTTCAGTGACTATGCTTGTCAATCATCATTTGAGCTGTGGGTAAACATGGCGGAAAGATGACTCTTTCTAAAGCTGTTCCATCAAGGCAGAATTATTCTTAATGTATATTCTAAGCATTTTTTAAATTCAAGGGTGTAGCTTTAGAAAGTCCTATAGCCACCATTCTTATCTACATCTCAATTGATGCCTGACAACCACTATAATTAGATCCACAAATAAGAATTAGTAGAATATTATTAGAGTTCTAATCAAACTATTAGATCCTTACGATGACAACACTGAACCATGGTGTTGTAGGAAATATGGTATGCATGGTAAGTGGAGGGTTCTTTCTAAAGTTGTTGACGGACGAATCATGAAGGTCCCAATAAAGTGATGTTTTAGTTTCAGATATGCTCTGTTAAAATTGCCAGCGTTCTCCGAGGAATCAAAATTAAAATGCTTAGTCAGGTGACTGATAATGTGATGATCATCTTAGCAAAACCCTTGTGACCTCGATGGAAACCTCCAAAAATCCAACAGGTGAGATATCGGATCGGAATCTTTCATCAGCGCTCGGCACTAGTTAACTACCGATCAGCTAGTATTAGGTCATCCCGAAAGTTTTGTCGCTCTTGGGAGCATCTGTATACAATGGATTTTTTGGTACTTTTCCATTTCGGTAAACCAGTAAAGTACTTCTACTTCTATCTAAAGCCAATTTGGCGAATTTTGGCTCTTTTTTGTTGGCTCACTTTTCCAGGATTCCTAGTTTCTACGACTAATAAGATTTCGGATACTTCAAGTTGCCATTAATTGAAAACTTTCAAAATTAAAATTCAAAGGAATTTAACTTTAATTTTAAGTCATATTCGGATTGTAAGGAAGATCTTTTTACTAAATAAATTGAAACTCATTTTATACTACTTTTATAGAGCGGCGGAAGAATTTCCAGCGATCTAGATTCCTACAAATGATCATCCGGATCTTTCTTAATAGAGGGTTAGGAGTAGCAATTCAGCAATTTAATGTTGATGATTGTGATCAAACTCCCCGGATGCCTCAGAAAAAGATTAAATCTAAGTTAAATTTTCCCACACTTGTTAAAAATACTTCAAACTTTAATTGTTTTGGGGAAGTAGCCAGTTAATTTTAATTTTAAAATCTTAACTTTAGGAAAAAGGCAAAATTTATTTGAGCAGAAAAGAAATGAAGTAACATGTTATCATGGATTTAAGGAAAGCCCAGTTGTCGATCAGTCCCCTAAATCAAGCCAAGATGCCAAGTTGACGGTAGATAAACTTACAGTTTATATTGGTATCACATAATGGAAAAGTGTCAAAAATATCTTATAAACAGATGCTCCCAAGAGCGACAAAACTTTCGGGATGACCTAATAGCACTGAGCTATAAAACAAACTGGAGTGACAACCTCCGATACTATAACAAGCGATTGATCGTGCCAGTGCGGAAGGTTAAATTGCCACGATTGCTTAAGCAATCGGGGCAAGCTAAAAGCAAAGCTGGAAGAGCATTTCCCCCTTTGATTCAACCATGCCTGTTTTTCAAAATATTATGAGCAAAATTTAAAATGGTCGTTTCATTCTGTGCACACAACTGTGCTAACAGATATGGAAAATTAAAATAAGATGGAAATCCTTTCCGCGGTGTGATTCGGTTTCGGCAGGTTAACTAGTCACTCCAGTTTGTTTTAGGGGCCATTCATTAATTACGTAAGGGTCCCGAGGGGGAGGGGGGGTTGGAAAAATCTCTACATACCCTTACTTGGGGGTGGGGGGGGTCAAACCAATTCTTACGTAAGATTTTCCTAATTAATATCAAGAAACTCCAATTATTCTAATCAAGAGATAATAATATAAGAGTAATATGAAGTTGACAGCAAGAGTATTACTTATCTGTTGAAAACTAAAAATATTTGATTTACGTCAAACGGAGAGTTTTCTAACATTTTATTGTTTTGAAAAACATAATGGAATCTTACGTAAGAATAGGGGGGGGGGAGGGGTTTGAAAAATCTTACGTACCCTTACATGGGGGGAGGGGGGGTCAAAAGTTGCCAAAATCATCCTTACGTAATTAATGAAAGGCCCCTTATAGCTCAGTGGCTAGTAGTTAACTGGTAGTTAAATTGCTTTGGATTGATACTAGTTCAATTACCTTTTTTTATAACTACTAGTTAAAACTTTCAAATTTTCACCTACCTTTAAAATAAAAATTCTTGATTAAAATTTAAAAAATGCCTAAAATTGTCATCGAAGCATTCTATATAAAAATCAATTAATATGGTTTAGTACTCAGATACCATAACCATAAACGTTACCAAAACATAAACGTTTGCGCGAAACATGTGTTTTTTGTGATATAGGATAAAAAACATGAGCAAAAAGAGATTATGAAATTAAATAGACTAGTTAATTTTAAGTTAATTACGTAGGTAAATACTTAACTATTAGTTTCAACTAGTCCAAGGATAAAATAGTTAAATACTAGTTGTACCTAATTTTTTCAAGAGTAGTCGGTAGTTAACTATTTTTTTACCCCTAGTTGCCGAACACTATATTTAATGAGTAAAATTAACCGAGTAAGTGTTTTATTTTGTCTACCTAATAAGTTCCCTTTTAGAAAACTTCCGAAGACCACCAAAAGACGAGAGCAAGTCAAGATCCAAGTACCTCAGGACAAAATGTTATTGTGTTAAATGGGGCCCCGATATACTAACCCTAATTACTAACATTAACAAATAACAAACAACGTTTTAGTTATATTTATTCATTGTATTGCATTTGAATTTTACTTTCTGTGATAATAAAGAGAGTTTTTTGTCTTTTAGGGAATAATTAAATGTCGCAGACAACATGATGAGACCTAGAGGAATAAAGCCCACAGTAAAGATGGATTTAATTAAAAGAGTAGCCTGTTATTTTTTTTTCCTTTTTTTCTGTGTTTCTTTTTTCGGTTATTTTTTCCTTTCCTTTTTTCGTGTGATTTTTCAAGATTCTATTTTTCAAGTAATCGACACAATGAGGTTTGATCAACAAAAGAAGCATGAAAAGGAATCAAACGATTAGGTATCTCTGAGGCTTGGCTGGGGCATCTCCGGATTATGAAATCTAAGTGTTTCTCTTGATTTTTTGCTTGTGATTATTTCCCCATATAGCGCTAATATTAGTTTTTTCAAAGACTTTCTCTTTCAGGTGATGGCTACTGAGGATGAGGGAAGAGGACAAGTCGAGCTGAGGTCCCCTCCGGATTATAAAGTATAAGTATAGGGTAGGTGGGGGTAAAAACCCGCACGGGCCAAAACCACGCACCGCGATTTTTAATTGTTAATAATCGATTCAAAAGTTGAAAACCAGGTGGTTGGTTTGTCTTATTGTGACCTATCATTCTACGAAAGTTCGTACCCCTAAGTCACTCATGAGTTGAAAAAATGCTGTAAGTTTGTTTTTCATCATTTTGATGTAATTTTTCTGATCTTTTACTTAAACATTACTTAAAATAGGGCTTCAGGAGAAATACAAACAAATAAGCCAATGATAAGATAGCATTTGAGCTTCAGTTTCGTCTTGAAATAATTTCCTTAACATGTCTCTAAAAATAATAAGGCTTGTTTTTCAAAATGAAGTGAAATGGGGCAAATACCCGCAGGTGTTTTGGGGCAAATACCCGCATCTTCAAAACTTAATTCGCCCCAAAAGGAAATTAGAACCTACAGGATCCGTAAAAAGTTGAATAAAGGTTTCCGATATGTCAATCCTCAAACTGAACCCCCTTTTTTCTCCCTTTTGAAAGATATTGGGCGCTTTGAAATGAGAGTTGCTACAACAGATTGACAATTTTCATTAAATCGGATTATATTTATGTTTAATATTGTTGGTTCACTTAAAAATATTAAAACAATACATTAGAAATCCATTAAACGCGAGCGGATGATCCACGATTGCTACGAAAAAAATTATTAATGATGAGGGTAAATTTTAGACGACATTAGAGAGATTTTTTAGATGTAGAGCAAAGGTTTCTGCTATAGTGTACACATTTTAAAAGTTTTACATATCATGTTTTTTGTACAATCAAACATAGTTTTTATGCTGAAATATTTTTTTTCGTGTTTTCACCTCATTTTTAGTCTTTTTTCGGGTTATTCGCGATTTTAGCTATCCGCGGTACCCTTGCCACCCAATTCCGCGGATAATAGGGGTTCTACTGTATTAAGATGATAATTTCTAGTGTTTTTATAATGAAACATTTTGTTTACCCATGTTTATTTCACTTGGACATGAAGATTCAAAAGTGCGGGTCTTTGCCCCATTTTGCGAGGCAAAGACCCGCAATTTTTTTTCTACTAAATTGTCAATTTCTCTTGAAATATTTTCGATAAGAGTATAAATTTGGATTGATTTTGTAGGTAACATCTCAATCTAACACCTCCAATTGAAATTTCGGGATTATCTACCCCCTTTCGATCACAATGTTAAAAATACTGAAAACTGCGGGACTTTGCCCCCACCTACCCTATTTCTTGTTATTTGTAGTGTTGATTTCCCTTTTAATTGGCTATTTGTTTTGTCAAGGATATTTTCTTTTTCAGGGGATCGCTACTGAGAATGAGGGAAGAAGACAATAATGGCCGAGCTTAGGTCCCCTCCTGATTTTTCTTGATTTTTCGTGATGATTTCCCCATATAGTGCTAGTATTAGTTTTATCAAGGACTTTCTCTTTTTCAGGTGATGGCTGCTGAGGATGAGGTAAGAAAACAATCATAGCTAAGCTGAGGTCCCATCCGGATGCGGGGATTAAAATTCAATTCCAAATAATAAATGTAAGTATATTTCTTGATATTTGCAGCTTTGATTTCTCTTCTTTTAAGAGCTATTAGTTTTGTCAAGGACTTTCTGTTTTTCAGGTGATGGCTGCTGAGGATGAGGGAAGAAGAGAATCATAGTCGAGCTCATATCCACTCCGGATAATAAAGTCTAAGTATATTTCTTGTTATTTGTAGTGTTGATTTCCCTTTTAAGTGCTATTAGTTTTATCAAGGACATTCTCTTTTTCAGGGGATCGCTACTGAGAATGAGGGAAGAAGACAATGATGGCCGAGCTGAGGTCCCCTCCTGATTTTTCTTGATTTTTCGTGATGATTTCCCCATATAGTGCTAGTATTAGTTTTATCAAGGACTTTCTCTTTTTCAGGTGATGGCTGCTGAGGATGAGGTAAGAAAACAATCATAGCTAAGCTGAGGTCTCATCCGGATGCGGGGATTAAAATTCAATTCCAAATAATAAATGTAAGTATATTTCTTGATATTTGCAGCTTTGATTTCTCTTTTAAGAGCTATTAGTTTTGTCAAGGACTTTCTCTTTTTAAGGTGATGGCTGCTGAGGATGAGGGAAGAAGATAATCATAGTCGAGCTCATATCCACTCCGGATAATAAAGTCTAAGTATATTTCTTGTTATTTGTAGTGTTGATTTCCCTTTTAAGTGCTATTAGTTTTATCAAGGACTTTCTCTTTTTCAGGTGATGGTTACTGAGTATGAGGTAAGAAAACAATCATAGCTAAGCTGAGGTCCCATCCGGATGCGGGGATTAAAATTCAATTCCAAATAATAAATGTAAGTATATTTCTTGATATTTGCAGCTTTGATTTCTCTTTTAAGAGCTATTAGTTTTGTCAAGGACTTTCTCTTTTTAAGGTGATGGCTGCTGAGGATGAGGGAAGAAAATCATAGTCGAGCTCATATCCACTCCGGATAATAAAGTCTAAGTGTATTTCTTGTTATTTGTAGTGTTGATTTCCCTTTTAAGTGCTATTAGTTTTATCAAGGACTTTCTCTTTTTCAGGTGATGGCTACTGAGGATGAGGGAAGAAAACAATTATAGCCAAGCTGAGGTCCCATCCGGATGCGGGTATTAAAATTCAATTCCGGATAATAAATGTAAGTATATTTCTTGATATTGCAGCTTTGGATTTCTCTTTTAAGAGCTATTAGTTTTGTCAAGGAATTTCTCTTTTCAGGTTATGGCTACTGAGGACAAGGGCAGAAGATTCGACCATTCGCGG
The DNA here is from genome assembly GCA_024610705.1 of Tetragnatha versicolor. Lineage (NCBI taxonomy): Eukaryota > Metazoa > Arthropoda > Arachnida > Araneae > Tetragnathidae > Tetragnatha > Tetragnatha versicolor. Next base: position 10,400,471 of record JANDEH010000007.1, read on the forward strand.
GATTTTGATCTCAAAGTTTTTTAGCAATGAAATTTGCATATTTGACAGAAAAGATATAAATGTTCAATTCTGGTATTAATTATGAAAAACCATTTTGAAAAATGTAACTTTTTCTACTAAGCAAGTTTTGTAACTGATGACCCTTTAGTTACTTACTAATTATTAGAAGTTATTACAATTGTTTACCGTTAAAACTACTTTTTGAACCAGTTTTATTAGTTTTATGCAATAAATGATGGAATGGAATCATTATATATGTTATTTTATCATACATGCGCGTTTTGAAACTGGGTTCGTTATTCGCGGAATTAGCGTATTCGTGGTGTGTTTTGAATTGGCGGTTCGTGACCACAGCAACGCAATAGAAATGCAAAGGGAAGTGGCTAGTAGAGAGCCGCCGATTCAAATTACACAGACTGTAGTATCCAAATCTCCAAATTTTTTATCCAATACATTTTATTTAAGGCATCCTTTTTTTAGGTTTTGATTTTTTATAATCCATGTATTGCACCGAAATAACTCGGTATGCGCCTCAATCCTTTTAAAGGAAAGTCAGTATGTTGACTTCTGCTTAAGTTGTATTTCTTTCAATTACTTAAAAAGGTTCAAAATCACCCTGTATTGCATGGTTTCTTTTCCGAGTTTGTGTTTATTCATTTTCAAAATGAATCATTCTATTGGTGGTTTGATATTTCAAATCCTTTTGATATTTTTTCAAGTTGGTTTTTATTCAGTTTTTCAAAATGAATTATTTCCTCCTGTTTTGTTCATTATTGGTTTATGCTTTTATGTGTTATCGGGGTTTCCTTTATTTCATTTTTCGGAATGGGTATTGGTTCAAAAGTTCCAATAATCCTTTATTGGGATAATCTTTTTTGAGAATGGGAACTCCTTAGTAGTGCTATAGGTTTATATTTTTGGAAAGGATCTAGTTTTTTTGTTCTATTGGTGGTTTGATCTTTCAAATCCTTTTGATATTTTTTCAAGTTGGTTTTTATTCAGTTTTCAAAATTAATTGTTTCCTCCTGTTTTGTTCCTTATTGGTTTTTGCTTTTATGAGGTATCAGGGTTTCCTTCATTTCATTTCACGGAATAGGCTTTGGTTCAAAAATTCCAATAATCCTTTATTGTGATAATCTCTGAGAATATGAATTCCTTAGGTTCCATAGGTTTACATTTTTGGAAAAGATCTCAATTTGGGTGTTTTGATTCTATTGACAGTTAGATTTTTTAAATCCATTTTATGGTTTCTTTCAATATAGGATATTTTTTTTTATAATTTCAATGCACATGTTTTAAATTTTCCAATTTTGAGTTATGGTTTCTCTTGGAGGGTTTTCTTGTTTTTTTATTTGGTCACTACGGAATTGTTTTTCATAGGTTAGAAATTCATTTAAACTGTGATACAATCTTTGTTTGTATGGGTTCAGTAGATTATTGTTGCATATTCCATAACAAATCGTTCCCTTTTTACATGTATGGATTTTAGTGTATTTTTAATTTCTGCGTTTGATTTAGTTTCATATTTTTAAGAATATCAGTGTTTATTGTATAAAAGAATGTTTTGATTATTTCAAGTTTTCTATTGCCTTTTTATCTATTCATATTTTATTGAGATTAAAATAATTATAATAATCGCAAATTAATGTTCATACTATTACAATTATTACATGCACACACAATGATTAAAGTTATTAGAACTGTACATTACGTATTTATTTTATTATTTTGACATTGTCCCAGGTTTTGTTTATTTGGGGTACCTCCCACAAATTTTGTAACTTTTTTAATTAAGATTATGTGTCTAGTTATTTGATTTTTAACTTATCAAAAACTTGTAAAAAGATGTAAAAAATTAATGTGTATGTGTACAAATTAAAAAGTTACTTGTCTCATAATCACAAAATTTTATTGAAAGCTGTGAACACATTAATCATACTGTAATATTTAATGTAAATCAGTGTTAAAAAAGTAGTTTCTGGTGAGTCAATTATTGTAATATTTGAATTTGTAATTTAAGAAAGTACAAATAAGTTATCGACCATGAAATTTATTTTGACAAAATAAAAAAATGAATTTTATATTTACTCTAGCATAATTTTTTATTTGTCAGTATTAAGATTCTTCCTGCTTTCAAAACATTTTTTGATCAATGAAATTGTGAATTTTATCCTTCATATATTAGATAGGTGTTAAAACTGAATTTTTAAAACGGAACTAATTTTTTTTGCCAAAATTTAATAAAAATTTCCCCATTACATAGGGAAAATATGTTTCAAACTTTGACTTCCTTTAAAATTAAATCTTTTATGTGTTCAATAATTATGATTTAATATTAATGTATAAAATACTTTAAAACTCTGTCTCTTTCATTGAATATAGATCTACACATCCAAAAATTGTCTTCAGAATTTTTTTAATAGTACATTTCCAAATTTTCTTCTAGTCTGGGAAAGGAGAATGAAAAGTAATTATCGAAGCATTTTTTTCCTTTATGTGGATAACAAAAACTTAATAAAAACACTGCTTAGTAAATGAGAACTCGTGCAAATAAGAATTTTAGTTTGAAATAAGGTATTGTTATAACAATCTTAATATATACGCCATTTGCAGCTTTTAACCCTACAGTGCATACTGTTGCCATTTGGCAACACGACATTTTTCCCCATTTCCTACTCGAACTTCCATTTCCAAACGGCAACACCATGCAATAAGTACAATAAATATAACATTTAATGGTTTTAGCACTTTAGACTGCCAGTAGATCGCAGCAGACATTTGTTAGTAGCTAGTGAGAAGAAAGTCAAGACACAGAAAACGCCAAAATAAATGGACCATATAAATTAAAAAAATTTCACAGCTTGAACAAAATTGTTTTGGAAAGATAAGTTGTTTTTATATTTCTAGAGCATTTGGTTTTATTTCACTTCACAATTAATTTCACAAGGGACACAAATTAATTTCACAAGGACAAAGTTTTTTATCAATTTAATGTAGAAAAAAATTAAATTTTTTTAGTATTTTTTTACTAATTTATACCATAATAGAAGTCAAATAAATGATTTTCAAGTGAATTTAAAAAATCATGCATTGTAGGGTTAAGTGCTAAATGTGCATATTCCATTTATGCCCCAACGGGACTTGTAAGTCCCACTCCCCAATGTTCCAAATTCGTCCAATTTTCGTCATGTAAGGCCAAATTTCGTTTACTTCTAGTTGCAGTTACGTAAACTTGACATATTTGGGAAGAGTTGTGCTACTAGGATTAATATGAAGCTTACATACATAATTTTGATAATCGGAAAAAAATAAACATCCCTTAAAACCACAAATTGAATACTAAAGTAGAAATTCAAAGGTTTTTCCTTTAGAAATTACCTAAATAACAATATACTACGAAAATTGAACATGACAGTAAAAATGTGTTTTTTTCAATTTATTGGTCTTGAAAATCGACAATTTTTAAAATTACTTTAAAAATCTTTTAGGCATTCGTTGAGGTAATTTTCCATGGATTCTATTTCTTATCAATTGCGTTTTTTGTTTCATAACTATGTGATTAAATCGTCAGTTTTATTAAAATTAACATTAAATAAATAAAAATCTTTTAAAAGTTAAAATTTCTAAGAAATTTACAAAGCTTAATTTTTAAAAAAAAAATTTGTAGTATATAGGCAGGTGTTACGTTTCTGTAGACTATATTTTAGTGCTGTTTGTGTGTAAAATAAGTAAAAAATAATGTAATAATAAGTGTGTAAAAAGTTACGCTTCTATCAGTACTTTTTTTAAAGGGTTCAAATTTAGTCCTCCAAATGAGGTCCTTTTCCAGTAAAAAAAGCGAAAAAACTAATGTTGCAACTTTTTACTATTTTGACCATTATTTTAGATTTATTAGTAATTTAATGGACTATTAAAGGACTGAATAAAACTGAATTGATTCTTTACCTCTAACAGATCAATTTGTATAAAATATTTTTTAATCCCATAGACTACATATTTACAGGGTGTTTCAGATAAGTGTTTCATAACTTCTAGGGGGATAGCAGACACCTAGACGAGTCAGAATGGCATAGGATTTGGGGTCCCACACCAAATCCCAGGAAGTTAAAAATGGAGCGACATCTCAAAAAAATTAACGAAAAATCGAATTTGTAGAACTACTATTGGTAAAAATTTAATTATGGTCTCAAATTCTGTGGTTTAATAGGATCTTTAAAATTATCTCAATGTTTTACTTTAAAATTTGTTTTATTATGAAAAAGTTAAAAACCACAAAAAAAATGTAAAAACTGTCCCAGAACCGTATTTTGTATTTCGAAATTTCTTTTGAATTGATAATCTGAAGTATCATGGTTGAAAACCCTTAAGTCCAAAAATCATAGAGCAAGAGTTTTCCTGTAAAAGTTTGTTTTTTTCGTGCGTAAAAAGTTTTCTAGAGCTGTTTCCTGAACAGCTGTTTGCACACTCCACGGTTGTGAAAATAACAAGTCGTGATGTCATTGCGAGAAGCTCTATTGTTGCAAATGTTATTAGAAACTCACTGGAAAAAATTTCATGAGAATATCGTCCGTATTCGAGAAGATATTCGCATTCGGGAAAAAAATTTGGAAAACGAAAAGGTGAATGGCTATTTCAGCATAAAATGGTTCAAATTAAAAAAAAGGAAATCAAAATCTGTTAAAAAGAAAAGAGGGAGGAATAAAAAAATTGGGAAATAATACCACCCCATAGAAAATAGCAAATTAATAGAATTATCAAAATATACCTTTGGAATATTTCAAAGCTTTGTTAAAAAGAGAAAAAATATCCTAAAAACAATAAAAGCTGATAAGAAAAACATATTGGCAATTTTTTCCTAAGAAGTCTATAAAGCAAAAAACCAAAATATCAAGAAAAAAATGAAGCAACAAAAATTAAGCATTCAGATTAACGAAAGTAATTAAAAAAGGTAAGCTTATAAAAATAAAACGAAGCGTCTAAATCCACGAAAGTTGACCCATGCTTAAGTATTAGCAAAATTTGTTGGAATTGAGTTGTTACTTTCGTGGATTTAGACATGGCCATTAGCGAAATTCGTTGGAGTTAAGTTGTTACTAATAATATATAGCCAATATAAAATGGAAGTAATGAATGTTTTAAAATTAGGATTAAACAAGCAAACTGTTATTTTTAAAAGAGTTGATATTTGAGAATAGTACGGAAGCTAACAGTCAAAGGTTCGATTCCAAGAAGAAGAAAAACTCAAATCCCATAATGGTTTAAAATTTTTCTTATAATTTTCTTTACGAAAGAGTCTATTTTTGTAATCCACTTTCAATAACTTTATATACTAGTTTCAAAACTGTGAGAGCAAGTGAACCAGTGGCTCAGTTGGTAAGGCCACCATCCTGTACGTTCCAGCTGTGGTCGGAAGTTCATATGCGAGTTCGAACCTAGGTTCTGGACTATAAGCAGTGTGATTTTATTTTAAAAATTGAAATTCCTGAAAAACAGTACAATAAATAATCCCCAGGCTGTCGGGCCAGGTGGCTCAGTTGGTTGAGGCGCTCAAACAGCCGAACTGCCTGGTCAGCGCGCTGGGATGGCCTTCAGTTCAAGCCCATCCCCTAGGTCAAAATTCCCGGGGGCCAGTGGTCCATGTCATTCGGCCTGTAAAGCCGCGATGGGTCAGCTAGATGGTGTGAGGGTAGGAGTCGGATCACTGGCACGCGCGTTCGGGGGTGTCCGTAAGCAATCCAGTCTTAAGGTTAGTCGTTAGGAGGCGGACAACTCCAGAGATTGGGCAGGGCCAAGTTCCTTCCTTCTCAACATCCGAGTGTCACTGGTCATCGTCGTCGGGGCCGGCCGGCCTGGCTCTGCCGGCGTTTCTTCTCTTGGCCGGCGGAGCCCCCTGCCGGCCGACTTCGGCGACTCCCGACCAGTGGCACCCGGTGAGAGGAGGAATGAACTTAGCCAAAATTTTTCGAAAAGTCAGCTTCATATTGGACAACTAACACCTTGGAGTGTCAGCCCCAGTAGCCTGGTTGGTAGAGGCGTGGTCCTGTGGAGGTTCCTGAACCTGGTCTCGGTTGTGATGCAGGTTCGATTCCAGGTGAAGGGCCTTGGAAATAGAATAAACTAACCTGCTATAAATAAGGGCAAAAAACAACAAAACGTGGGAAGAAAAGTGGAGTTGCAAGAAAGCGTACGAAGTGTTCTTAGCGAGGTCTAGACATTTCTCAAGTATTTTTGAATGATTAGATTGTAAGTCTAACAAAAGTAGGACAACTAACTCCCTGGAGTGTCAGCCCCGGTGGCCTGGTTGGTAGAGGCACGGTCCTGTTGAGGTTTCTGTAGCTGGCTTTGGTTGTGTTCCAGGTTCGATTCCATTTGAGAGACCTTGGAAATAAAATAATCAGCTAAAAGCAGACAGCAAAATAATGGGTAGAAAAGTGTACCCAGAGCAGTTAGAGACGCCTAGCAATTCTCAAAGTGCGTAATGAGTGTTTTCATATGATGAGATTGTAAGTGAAACACATGTGGGACAAATAACTCATTAGAGTGTCAGTCCCGGCAGCCTGGTTGGTAGAGGAACGGGTCCTGCGGAGGTTCCTGAAGCTGGCCTTGGTTGTGATCCAGGTTCGGTTCCAGGTGAGGTCTTGGAGAAAAACTATTCTACTAAAAGTTACCTGAAATGAGTTATGGAAGTGTAAGTAAAATTCCCTCTGTATCCGTGAATTCCGATGGCCCAGTCGGCAAACGTCTCGACTGGTGGAGTTCTAATTGGGTGTCAGACTCCAGACGCGCGTTCGAACCTCGGAGTGGAAGAAAAATAGGTGAATATCCAAAATGGATCTCCATAGAAGCCCTATGGCAAGTGTCATTGAGCAATAGTAAAGGTGAGTAAATTCTCTGTTCCAGATAAAGTGATTTCTCGAGAAAAGTGGCGGGTTCCTCGGCGACGTTAAATTGTAGCAAGTGACATCTGGCGAGAGTGACTAGGTAGGTAAAAGTGAACTGTGTCATGGAAGGTAATGGGGATGTGGCCCTGCAGTACACGCGCAGGAAGAAAGTAGAGCGTCGTCTCTTGCAGCACACGGCTAAAAACTTCTCTTACATTCCGAGCTCTGCCAAACGTCTCTTCTCCATATCTCTAACTTCTTTCTTCCTCTACCGACCGTTATTTACTTCTCTTCTTTCTCTATCCGGCTTCTCTTTAACATTCGTTCTCTTTTGTTCTCTTTCTCTTCTTGCTCTATAGGGGTTCTCTTCTTTTCCCTCTATACAGAAATCCCCTCTAGAGCAAGAAGAGAAAGAGAACAAAAGAGAACGAATGTTAAAGAGAAGCCGGATAGAGAAAGAAGAGAAGTAAATAACGGTCGGTGGAGGAAGAAAGAAGTTAGAGATATGGAGAAGAGAAGTTTGGCAGAGCTCGGAATGTAAGAGAAGTTTTTAGCCGTGTGCTGCAAGAGACGACGCTCTACTTTCTTCCTGCGCGTGTACTGCAGGGCCACATCCCCATTACCTTCCATGACACAGTTCACTTTTACCTACCTAGTCACTCTCGCCAGATGTCACTTGCTACAATTTAACGTCGCCGAGAAACCCGCCACTTTTCTCGAGAAATCACTTTATCTGGAACAGAGAATTTACTCACCTTTACTATTGCTCAATGACACTTGCCATAGTGCTTCTATGGAGATCCATTTTGGATATTGACCTATTTTTCTTCCACTCCGAGGTTCGAACGCGCGTCTGGAGTCTGACACCCAATTAGAACTCCACCAGTCGAGACGTTTGCCGACTGGGCCATCGGAATTCACGGATACAGAGGGAATTTTACTTACACTTCCATAACTCATTTCAGGTAACTTTTAGTAGAATAGTTTTTCTCCAAGACCTCACCTGGAACCGAACCTGGATCACAACCAAGGCCAGCTTCAGGAACCTCCGCAGGACCCGCGCCTCTACCAACCAGGCTGCCGGCACTGACACTCTAATGAGTTATTTGTCCCACATGTGTTTAACTTACCATCTCATCATACGAAAATACTCAATACGCACTTAGAGAACTGCTAGGCGTCTCTAACTGCTCTGGGTACACTTTTCTACCCACTGCCCATTATTTTACTGTCTGCTTTTAGCTGATTATTTTATTTCCAAGGTCTCTCAAATGGAATCGAACCTGGAACACAACCAAAGCCAGCTACAGAAACCTAAACAGGACCGTGCCTCTACCAACCAGGCCACCGGGGCTGAAACTCCACGGAGTTAGTTGTCCTACTTTTGTTAGACTTACAATCTAATCATACAAAAATACTTGAGAAATGTCTAGGCCTCGCTAAGTGCGCTTCCTTGCAACTCCACTTTTCTTCCCACGTTTTGTTGTTTTTTGCCCTTATTTATAGCAGGTTAGTTTATTCTATTTCCAAGGGACTTCACCTGGAATCGAACCTGCATCACAACCGAGACCAGGTTCCGGAACCTCCACAGGACCCGCGCCTCTACCAACCAGGCTACTGGGGCTGACACTCCAAGGTGTTAGTTGTCCAATATGAAGCTGACTTTTAGAAAAATTTTGGCTAAGTTCATTCCTCCTCTCACCGAGTGCCACTGGTCGGGAGTCGCCGAAGTCGGCCGGCAGGGGGCTCCGCCGGCCAAGAGAAGAAACGCCGGCAGAGCCAGGCCGGCCGGCCCCGACGACGATGACCAGTGACACTCGGGTGTTGAGAAGGAAGGAACTTGGCCCTGCCCAATCTCTGGAGTTGTCCGCCTCCTAACGACTAACCTTAAGTCTGGATTGCTTACGGACACCCCCGAACGCGCGTGCCAGTGATCCGACTCCTACCCTCACGCCCTCTAGCTGACCCATCGCGGCTTTACTGGCCGAATGACATGGACCACTGGCCCCCGTAAATTTTGACCTAGGGGATGGGCTCGAACTGAAGACCATCCCAGCGCGCTGACCAGGCAGTTCGGCTGTTTGAGCACCTCAACCAACTGAGCCACCTGGCCCGACAGCCTGGGGATTATTTATTGTACTATTTTTCAGGAATTTCAATTATTAAAATAAAATCACACTGCTTATAGTCCAGAACCTAGGTTCGAACTCGCATATGAACTTCCGACCACAGCTGGAACGTACAGGCTAGTGGCCTTACCAACTGAGCCACTGGTTCAATTGCTCTCATAGTTTTGAAACTAGTATATAAAGTTATTGAAAGTGGATTAAAAATATAAACTGCCATTTCCGAGTAAAGTAAAAGTATGAGTCTTTTAATGTTAATTATCCGACTGTCTCTTCTCGGAATCGAACCTTAAACTTTTAGCTTTCGTGCTAATCTCCACTTTCAACTGTGTTAAAAGGGACGGAATACCCTGATGGGTTTACTCGCTAGCCGCATACGCGCTGTACCGTCGTCGGTTCGATTCCAGCCTTGGCCCTGTGGGTGTATATTTTATTTCTCTATCTCTGTTTCTTATGGTTCTCTCCAAGTCATTATATATTCTGTTTGTGTCTGTCTTATTTGACGAAGGTTTATAAGGGGACCCTTGAGATCAAGTACATAGACCAGACAATTTGTCTCCAAAAGCCAATCCAACTGTTCCAAAAATTACTGCCTGCACTTTTTTAGTGTGCCAATTTTAAAACAGCCCTTACTTCTATAATATTTACAGGGACTGCGTAGACCCTAGAACGTAACAACTCAACTCCATCGTATTTCGCTATTGAAAGCTATGGCAGTTTAGCTCCTCGAAAGTAACAACTCAACCCTAGCGAATTTCACTAATACTTTAGCATGCGTCAACTATCGAGAATATCACTTCGTTATTTATAAATTTAAATATATATTTATTTTTTAAATTTTTAAACCTAATTCCTTATAAAGTTATTGGAAGTGGATTAAAAAAATATATAAGTTTTAATATCAATGATCGGAATTTATCTTCTCGAAATCGAACCTTTGGCTTGCATCTTGTCTACCAATTTGCTAATTTTAACTGTTTTAAAAATTACAACCAGCTTTGTTTTATGCGTAAATTTGTTAAAATTATCTTTCTTATATTTTATTCACATAATTATAATGTATTTTGCCTCCCAGTGGGCGTGCGTATGTGAGAGATACTTAGGTTGGATTTGATCATCTAACGTAACGGTTCAAATATATTTAAATGTAACATACTGATTTAAACCATAAATGGATCATAGCTGTTTTTAAACTTATGGTTGAAAATACATTGGGTTGTCCCATAAGTTCTGTTACTTTTTACGAAGTTTCGTATTTGAAAATTTTTTATGAAAAACTGGTAATAGGTGGAGATTTCAAATAAAAGGGATTTTGATATATGTATACATATGAACATAATGTGGGATTTTGGTAGATCTAGTGATATTTCTTTTCAAAATGGCGGTTTGAAAGAAAGACCGCAAACGACGATTTTTGCTTATTTTTTTTTTCTTTTGTTTAAAAAACCAGGAAGAACGCATATTTCATGGCTAAAAAAAGTTTTATTGTATATCTGAAATGTTTAGATCAAGATGTCATAGTTTCAAGATGATTCGATAAGTTTAAGGTAGGAAATTTTGGCTTTAAAAATTCATATATTGGTAATTTCACGTGTGTTTTTTAAATCACACCTATTGTTTTCTAAGCAGCTGGTATGAAGCAAATTAAAGGCAGATGTTTTTTGAACCATAATGCTTGTTTAAGTTGTTTAAATATTAAAAGCCTCTTCCTAATTTCGGTGAACTGTTTTATTTTTAAATTCCAACGAGCTGTTTTTATTGTAGTGTTTTCGTTTGAAGCAAATATAATTGCTTTGTTCGCTTAGCATAAATTCAGCGAGTGTAATTCTGATAAGCTAAAACGTTGCGCGCTTGAATTGTGCGCACTACTTTCGGCACTTAAGTTCAGATATAATTTAATATGCTGCATATTTTGAATACTTTGGTCTATCTGTAAGCTTTTTTTATTGATTTTGATGCATTTTTTCGTGAAAATTTCTTGAAATGACTATCATTACTGAGGTAAGTTTTTTGCTATAGATGTTGTTTGAGATCGAAATTTCCTTAGTTAAACTTATCGAATTATTTGAAACTGTGACATCTTAATGTTGACATTTTAAAAATACAGTAAAACTTTTTTCAACCATGAATTATGCGTTCTTCCTAGTTATTTAAATAAAAGAAAATATCACCCGAAAATCGTCGTTTGTGGTCTTTTTTTCAAACAGTTCCTCATTTTGAAAAGAAATAATATCACAAGTACTACCAAAATCCCACATTATGATCATTAATATACATTTATCAAAATCCTTTTTGTTTGAAATATCCACCTATTACCAGTTTTTCAAAAAAATTTCAAAGAAGACACTTCGTAAAAAGTAACAGAACTTAAGGGACAACCCAATACATATCCGATTGTGTGTCCGGGCTTCTATTGGATGTGCGAAGTGTATATTTGGACGGCCAAAACGGCCAGTGGCGCATGCGCTGTAGGTCTCGTGATTACGTAGCAGTCTCGGTGCTTAGTGATGGAACCAATGGAACGCCGAGCCGTGGAAATAAGAGTAGAGTTTAGTTGAAAAAAGGCCGTCCAAATATACAGTGCCTTGGATGTGTCCTCACAGCGCATGATTTGTGATTCGAAAGTGTTTCGCGCCCAAACAAAAAACGAAATTTCAAAAAATTTTATCTCGGAAACTAGGCTACGATATTACTTGATGTAAACGTCATTCTTCATGGTTTTTATCTAAATTTTAATAAAATTTATTTTCAAAAAGTGAGAATACGTCATTTTCTGTGGTCATGGACGTTGTTTTGATGTTACTGTTTCACACTGTAATAATTTTCAGCACTTTACACCAAAAGTGGTGGGGAGAAATTGCCTCCATACACTGAGAGATGTTACACCGCGATACGAAGGGACTTCCCACTTAGACTCGGAGGAAGATCCCTCCTTATCACGGTGTAACATCTATCAATGTATAGAAATAATTTTTTACCACCAATTTTTGAATACCAGTATTTTTTATAGAGCTATATTTTGAAAAAAATTGTAATCATTCGAGTAGAAGATACACTTAGAATCATTATTTCAATGATATTATTTATTCTAGAATACAGAACTATGCTTTTATAAAACTAAAATTTTAATTTTTATATATTTTAGCCAGTTTATAATGTATATTTTTCTACTTCTAAATTAAATAAAACGTTTTTAGCATATCTTGTGTGTGTGATTTCCATCTTTACTATTTCATTAATTGCTAAAATATAAAAACTTTCCGATTGGAAAATTGATTTTAATTTTTTAACTGCTAATGTTAAGCGTTTCAAGCCCGGGATTGCCATTAAATCCTATTTGAAATTTGTGGTGAATATATCTGAAAAGGTTAAATAAATAAAAGCCAACACAAGAGTAAGTTTTATTGAACCAAGTTACCAAAATAAGTACAGAAAATATTTTTATAAAAATTCATACTTTTACACAACTTTAAAATTTCCTATTTCAAGGTGTCCGACTAATTTTAAAATGGTCATTTGGATTAGGTCAAAAATTGTTCTTATTTTAAAATCAATCTTTCTGATAACAGTGGTTATACAGGGGGCCCCCCAAAATAATTGTAAGCTCCCCTTTTGACCCCTACAGATATCGTTAAAATGTGATCTTGAGAAAGAAAGTGACCATGCTTTCTACGCCCCCTAGTATCAATGTTAGGATTTATAATTTTTACTTTAAGAACTTTTAAAGATTGTCTAAATTAGTCAAGTACAAATTTGTAGAGCTGGATCAATTTAGTACAAAAAGACACCTTCTGCAAAGAAGAATGCCTTGAATAAAACCTTAAAAAGTATGTTTAGTTAGATGGAATTTACGACTAAAACGCTCCTTTTTATGAAATTGTCATTTTTATGATCTAAGAATACTTTTAGTCACTTGTCATACAAACGAAAGTTTTCCATTTTCGCATTGTTCGGGGGGTAACTATGAAGGTTTTTAGGGATAATATAAATTTTATGTTGCATCTTACATTTCATATATTTATCTGATTAAGTTGTTAATGTTTAAGTTGGCCTAATGATCGATATGGTAGTACCCCAGTAGAAAGCAATATTAAGGGGTATTAATGGGGAAAATGACAACAGTGTTGATTTACATATATATTACGGGCAATAAGATAAATCGGGCATTATTAATAATGCCCGAGGTAGAAGAGGGCAATGTGATTATTTCAATGGCATTTATCAATGAAATTTATCACTTAACTCGCCTCCTCTCTGGACATTATTAATAACGCTAACGTTTGTTTAAGGGATTGAATACCTAAAACAAATGTTTTTACCGACACCAAATATTAAGAAAACATTTTCTTAAAAAGACGGAAACATTCTGTGGAGTTATTTAGCTTTTAATTCTAGCTTTAGTTCGTGCACCTATTTGCAAAGAATTCATGGTAACTACTGACAAAGTAAAAAATTACATATGCTTCAAATAATCCTACCTCCATACAAATTTAATATTTTGCTCAAATATATTTGCATTAAACACAATTTTGCAAATTCCTTCTATCCATAACGAATTTTACAATTGGAAACAAAAAATTGTAATTTTAAAATTGTAGTTACGGATATAATTCAGGTAAAACTTTTATTTACTCTTATACTGATTCCTCTAATATATATTTAAATAAATTAAATATGTTTTTTTGTTTTGTGAGTTTACATTTATAGGGGAGAGTGTTGTACCTACGGACGGTTGTACCTTCAGCCACCTCCTTTTAAAATTCGGGGAAAAATGTAAATTTGAATTTTAGGTCGATTTTAAATGTAAACAGATGCTATCTAGTTGCTAACGTGAAATCAGCTGTTTAAAATATTTTTTAAATTTTCTGTTATAAAAATACTGTTTTTAGGTGCTCAAAGTTTTTTTTAGTGTATCACTACATTAATTATTTTCTTCCTCTATGATTATGATATGATAAAATGGGATATATGGGGGAATCCCAGAGATTTTGACTTTTTGTTTTGATATTAGAAATCTTCAGATCTCAATTCTTTTATCTTTTATAGAACTTTGAATGCAAAAACACCTGGTGCTGTACCTTCGGACACCATAAGTGTTGTACCTACGGACACGTTCTTGTGGGTGTCTGTAGCTAATCAGCGTTTTAGAATCAGGTTTCATTTAACTGAATACATTTTAATAAATGTTATACTATTTCTAAATGGTAATCTATTTGTCAGCGATTATTTTCAAGTGAATTTTAGATGACAAATCAAATATTTTGTGATATAAACTACTTTTTTAAATTTATGATTCTACTTGGAATTTAATGTAAAATATGGTGTAAAACCCTAAGCACCCTATCGCATTTAAGTATGATGATTAAAAAAACTTAAACTTTCCACCTGAAGAATATTTACCACCAAATTATTACTGTTATTACCACCAAATGCTTGCACAACTAAGTGTCGATCGAATTGTTTTTTTTTGGATCAGTGAAGTTGTCAGATCAATCAGCATGATTGATGAAACTATTACCTTAAATTCTGATCTGAAAATACCATGTGATTTTTGTGTTTTTGGTAAAAAATCAAGACTTTTATCATTCAACATCGTTTTAATGATCATTTACGATCTAAAACTACATTACTTTAAAAAATCTATTTTCAATTTTAAAAAGGCTTTAAATAGGTTATTAAAAGGTATTTCATCAATAAAAATGTTCATTCTTAGCTTTTTTCAACTAAAACTTCCCTTTTTAAGGGTGTCCACAGGTACAACTGGGTCTGTCCATAGGTACAACAGGTTGTTGTACCTTTGGACACTAATTTTTCCAAGTTATTATACATGATTAAAAATCCAGTTTTCAAGATTTTGGCTTATAAAAAATATCTCTCAACTCACAAAGGTTAGGACTATAGGTTGGGCACTTTAAATGGTCAAAATGTGATTTTACCTGTCTTAGAAAAATCCAAACGTGATTTTTGTCCATAGGTACAACACTCTCCCCTATAACTTTTTTTGATTTTACACAGCACTTGTATTTGCACTTTAAACAAAAATTTATTTATAAAAAATTTCATATGTTTAGCAAAAATAGAATACAAAAATTTAAAGAACTAAATTCTCTATTACAAAAGGTTACAAAATTGTATTGAGGTACCTCATAGTATTACATGAAACAGTAAAAATTCACAATAAATCTGATAAAACAAAACTTTTATGACTTGAATAAATTTAAGTTTAAAACTAATTAATTTTAAGAATAGTTATGTCTAACACAATGAAAATATCAACGTTTTACTTCAGATACAGTATTAAAAGGAGAAAATAATAAGTTATATAAAATTGGAGATAATCGATAACAAAAAAATATGATACGGAGAAATAAACCATGGGATACTTAAATATCCAACAAATAGATTGAAAATTAAGGATAATAAAAATATATATATAGCAAATTGGAGATGACAAAAACAATTACTACAATACAAAGAAATAAACCATAAAGCGACTTAACTATACCATAGAAGGAAAATTGAGGATAATGAAAATCAATTGGATATCAAAGTGAAAATGATAAAACAAAGAAAACCATGAAAATACTTAAAATGTCAAAAAAAAAGACAGCATATTCAAGATGACCAATACAATTAATACCATACAAAGACCATAATAAACCATTGAACGACTTAACTATACCATAGAAGGACAATTGAGGATAATGAAAATCAATTAGATATCAAAGTGAAAATGATAAGACAAAGAAAACCATGAAAATACTTAAAATGTCAAAAAAAATTAGACAGCATATTGAAGATGCCCAATACAATTAATACGATACAAATACCATAATAAACCATTGAACGACTTAAGTATACCATAGAAGGAAAATTGAGGATAATGAAAATCAATTATAAATCAAAGTGTTGATGATAAAACAAAGAAAACCATGAAAAGACTTAAAATGTCAAAAAAATTAGACAGCAAATTGGAGATGACCAATACAATTAATACGATACAAAGAAATAAACCATAGAACGACTTAAATATTTCACAGATGGAAAATTGAGGATAATCAAAAGCAATTAGATAGCAAAGTGGAGATACCGGGAGAGACTTAAAAAAAGAATAGATGGCGAATTGGTGATGACAAAAACAATAAACACGATACAAAGAAGTAAATCCAAGGAATGAATGACTTATAGATCCAACAAATAGATGGAATATTGAGGATAATCAAAAACAAATAGCAAAGTGGAGATAATCAAAACAAAAATAGGATATAAAGAAAAACCGTAGGACAACGACTTACAATATAAAAAAAGATAGCAAATTTGAGATGACCAAATCAATAGATACGATGTAATGAAATCATGGACCGATTTAAAATACCCGAATGAAAATTTTAAAAAAATCTGAAACAGAAAAACGTTAGTAATTTTACAATATTAATAATAATTTTACAAAAAATAAAAACACAAGCACAAAAAAGGAAAATAGGGTTTAAGTTCTGAAGGGCACCAGGATTTTTAAAAGATCTCTAGCAGCAAAAACTGGCGAATATTTGGAAATTATTGAAGGTTAATATACTTTTTTTGGCTCTAAAGGTACACATTTAAGCACTTAAAAGCTTCAAAATTACGATATATTTTTAGAAATTCTATTCAGATATCATTTTATGCTATAAACTCCTGCCGTTATGTGGGCCTATGTCCTCCAATGCCACCCCCTTGGATCCTCTATACGGAAAAGCATTAACAATTTTATACACAAAAGGGTAAAAAATGAATACACATAAATTAACTTTCATATAAAAAACCTGAAAGAAGTCCTTTTCAGCTGATGAAACCATCCTTTTGGATGCCTTAATAATCCCTCGTATGCAACAAGTTGTTTCTTGCTTCTTATGCCACTTGGAATATCCAACTTCATCCACTGGATTTAAGGCAGAGCAGCTGCGGCTCCTGAGAAAGAGATCCATGAATAGCAAGACTGACTAAAGCCTCTTTGGATGAGAGATGCCGCCACTACCTCCACACTTTTGCCATGACTCTGAAGGGGAGGGGAAAAAATCTCCAGACTATCTGGATACATGGTAAACTGTTCCACAGCCGACCCCAGGACTTCCGGACCCACAGATTTAACAAGCCGTACTTCACATATACTACGTGGGTCTTCAGTGGTGTCGGGAGGCAACACATTTTACACTACGAGAAGAAACCATGCATTATACTCTCAGCAGAGCATACATTCATACGAAAACAGTCCAAAAGAAATAAAATAAATACATTAGTAATGCAGTTTGTTACTGGTTAAAGTTAGTCATTAAGTGTTGTGTTACTTAAATAAACCTAAACATAAAAATCTTTTCCATTTCTTTAATTTCGTCATAGTTGTTTTATTTACAGCGGAGGGAATTTCTCTAAAAAAAATGAATAGATAGAATCAATCAATTTAACTGTTTAATTTTAATGAAAGGTTATAACCGATACCTTACCTGTGAACTTTTCGAATCTATTCATTCAATCCTTTACATATTCAGTCTTTACCTTTGCAAGCACCTATCAACTAAACAAGAGTAAATCGTTACAATGTAACATAAAATTAAAATGAATAATAGAAATTGAAGGGGTTACTTTACTTACATGATCATCTTTAATCATCGTTAAAGCCTCTCATTTATTCATTCATGCTAAATCCAACAGCACTGACTACCTGAAAAAGAGAAAAGCAGTAAAAAGAAAACTAAGAGGAAAATTAATAGAAATTAAAAGGTGATACATTGTTCAAAAAAAGATCTTTTAAAACTCCTCAAGGCAGGATAGCTCAATTTAGCTGGACCAGTTATTTCACTGGCACTGACCCCTGTAAAAGAGAAAAGCAGTAAAAAATGCAAACTACAAGGAAAATGGAATAGTAGAAATGGAGATCTGATACTTAGTAAATGTATATCTTCTAAAACTCCACAGGGAAGGCTAGCTCAATTTGTACTGTTCATCAGCTGGACAGGTTATTTCACTGCCACTGACCCCTGTAAAAGAGAAAAGCAGTAAAAAATGCTAACTACAAGGAAAATGGAGTAGTAGAAATGGAGAGCTGATACTTAGTAAATGTATATCTTCTAAAACTCCACAGGGAAGGCTAGCTCAATTTGTAGTGTTCATCAGCTGGACCAGTTATTTCACTAGCACTGACCCCCTGTAAGAGAGAAAAGCAGTAAAAAATGCTAACTACAAGGAAAATGGAATAGTAGAAATGGAGAGCTGATACTTAGTAAATGTATATCTTCTAAAACTCCACAGGGAAGGCTAGCTCAATTTGTACTGTTCATCAGCTGGACAAGTTATTTCACTGGCACTGACCCCTGTAAAAGAGAAAAGCAGTAAAAAATGCAAACTACAAGGAAAATGGAGTAGTAGAAATGGAGAGCTGATACTTAGTAAATGTATATCTTCTAAAACTCCACAGGGAAGGCTAGCTCAATTTGTAGTGTTCATCAGCTGGACCAGTTATTTCACTAGCACTGACCCCCTGTAAGAGAGAAAAGCAGTAAAAAATGCTAACTACAAGGAAAATGGAATAGTAGAAATGGAGAGCTGATACTTAGTAAATGTATATCTTCTAAAACTCCACAGGGAAGGCTAGCTCAATTTGTACTGTTCATCAGCTGGACAAGTTATTTCACTGGCACTGACCCCTGTAAAAGAGAAAAGCAGTAAAAAATGCAAACTACAAGGAAAATGGAGTAGTAGAAATGGAGAGCTGATACTTAGTAAATGTATATCTTCTAAAACTCCACAGGGAAGGCTAGCTCAATTTGTAGTGTTCATCAGCTGGACCAGTTATTTCACTAGCACTGACCCCCTGTAAGAGAGAAAAGCAGTAAAAAATGCTAACTACAAGGAAAATGGAATAGTAGAAATGGAGAGCTGATACTTAGTAAATGTATATCTTTTAAAACTCCACAGGGAAGGCTAGCTCAATTTGTACTGTTCATCAGCTGGACAAGTTATTTCACTGGCACTGACCCCTGTAAAAGAGAAAAGCAGTAAAAAATGCAAACTACAAGGAAAATGAATAGTAGAAACTAAAAGGTAATTCTTAATTCATAAAAAGCATCTTCTAAGCATCTTCATTTGAAGCTTTTCTTTTCCTCAAGTTCCTCGACCACCGTCTGAAAGAGAGACGCATTTAAAATAACACCAAAAAAGAAAAGAAATAGCAGAAATTAAGGAGACTACTTGTTAAGTTATCTAAGAGTTCTTTGGTTGATTCTATATCAGTGGCGGATCCCAAAAAGGTTCTCAAATGAGTAAAAACCCAACTTTTACAGGTCTAATTTTAAAAAAATTAACGAGTTAAAACCCTTCTTTTACACGTCAAATTTCATTTTTTTTTCTGAGGGAGGACCTCCATAGCCCCAATGGTACCACAAGGGGATCTTGTCCTAAAAAGTACCCCCTCTGGAGCCGTGCTTGATCCTCGCCTGTTCTATATACTTCTCTATGTGTTTCCATTTCTCAGTAAGCATCCTATATTTTATTCCTGCAAGACGAAAAATATATTAAAATTTCCGCATTTCAACAGAAAAACAGTCAAGAAATACTACATATTCAACTGAATACAGGTAATGGAGTAGTTTGTTAATGGTAAGTGTTAGTTATTAGGTTTAGTAAATTCTTATTTTGGGGCCCCATTTATTTACTTTAATATAAAACTAAACCACACAATATGCCCTTAAGTATTCTTATCGTTACTTGTCTCTTCTTTGGTGTTCTTCGGAATATTCCTAAAAGGGAAGAACTCATCAGTAAGATAACATGAATGCAATTTATTGAGTAGAAGTGCTTTATATCAGAGCTGTCTTAGAACTGATATCTTACCTGTAGGATTTCAGGGCTTTCTTTTGAGGATTTTGCTTTCCTTCTTTGAACATTACAGTCACATCACTGGAATTATAGAAAGGTACCCTTAGGTATCTGGATTGGAAAAAGAGGAAAAAATAATTTAATTCAATTAAGAAATTTAAATTACACTCAAACCTATTTTTGTGCGGTCATTTCTTTGCGGTAGATGAAATTTAAATTTTTAGTATTTTTATTAAAATATTTACGTATTTGTTTGAAGAACTGATACGATTAAATTAAAATAATTTTAAAGAGAGAAGTTTAATTGCGAAATGAATTTAAATTTGATAAATTTGATTTCAACTATAAGAATTTATGTGGTTGTAATTAACTTTCCTTAAGGGGAATCAGTACCACCAAATCGGTCAAAATATCAAGTTAAGGACTTTGCTCTCAAATCCATGTTTATACTCATAAATTGATTCAGCAAATTTCATAGTTATCCGTGAATTCTAAGCATAACAAATTCCCAATGTTTATTAAGCATAGTTACCACATATTTTTTTTAATAAATATTTCTCACTACTACTTTTTAAGCACTTAAAACCCTAATACTACATGCACACATGAAAAATTAATTTAGTTTAAGTGCTAACCTTGCTTAAGTCGAGAAAGTGTGAACGGACTCTCTTAGATTTAAACAGATTTACCAAAATAAAACTACCTTAACCTTAAACGGCAACGTTCACACAGGAAAAGTTGAGCTAGGTTAAGTGCTCTTTAACTTAAGTCGAGCATGTGTAAACAGACTGTCTTAGATTTAAATTAGTTGAGCGCAATAATACCATGCTAACCCGAAACGAGTTTCCCAAACTGACTTAAATTGATTTCTATCGCAATGCCACCTAGCGGTCTCTCTGGAACATGTATCAACAAACAACAAATTCCGACGGCCATTCAAACTTTGCATCAAGTCTAAACTAAACAGTAGGGATTTACCCGATCACACTCTGAAATCAAGGAATACAAGTAATTTCCTTCTCGTTATTTGATTACTTTTTAAGAATAAGGTAATGCCGTAGTTTCTAATATGTTACACGCCAGAAATCTCTAAAAATTGTACCTCAGTTGTATTTTTGATTTGTATTATATTTTAGTATACATCGCTTCAACTGATTTCTGGGATACTAGAAACCCTATTTGTAAAATTTGTGTAAATATCTGGTCAATAAACTGTTCGAAAATCTTTCTAATGCTTCTTCCAATCTTTTCAACTAAGAAAAAAAAACAATCTTTTTCCTTTTTCGAATAATTTATATTTTTGAATAAGTATTTAGTGTTAAAGATGGTTCATAGGTGGTTCTTTATTTTTGTAGAAAAACAAAAATCATTTTGAATATAGAATTGCTCTATTTATGGTGTTGTATGTCTTTAGAGAAGAAGAAATGGTTCACAGTAATAAAAAAATCTGTTATATACATAAGAAATTCATTATAGGTTTAAGAAACAGTATTTATTCGTGATTGAATATAATGTGTTATATTCTAGGTACTGGTTATTAAAAATAATGTTTAAATATGCT
The DNA here is from genome assembly GCA_024610705.1 of Tetragnatha versicolor. Taxonomy (NCBI): domain Eukaryota; kingdom Metazoa; phylum Arthropoda; class Arachnida; order Araneae; family Tetragnathidae; genus Tetragnatha; species Tetragnatha versicolor. The sequence goes on from JANDEH010000007.1 coordinate 10,421,890, forward strand.
AACTTGATCCAATGATTAGACAATATATATCTATAAAATTGATCATTTGAATAAAGTTGGCAACTTTACGCATTATTTATAAACAGTCAGTACTTAAAAAATGACACATTTAGTCAATCGCTAATAATTCACGTCATGAAAATCACGTCGTGTAACCTCGTATAAAAAACGTCATAAAATCACGTCACATATGACGTCCAATTCACGTCGAAATGACGTCTTCAAATTGGACGTATGACGTCATGCAGGGCAGTAGCCAGAGGGGGGAACCATGTAAATATCTTTTTTTGACCATAGAAAAACGTTAAAATTCGCCCATATCCCCTCCCGAAATATCAATACAGTGGGCCCTCGCATATTCGCTGTTCAGTATTCGCAGTTTAGCAATGTTCGCGGTTGAGCAATGTTACCCCAGCATATTTGCGGATTTCGATCTCAAAGTTTTTTATCAATGAAACTTGCATATTTGGTGATAAAGATATAATTGTTCGTTTCCGATATTTATTATGTAAAACCATTTTGAAAAATGTGACTTCTACTAAGCAAATTTTCTAACTAGTAACCCTTTTGGTATTTACTACAAGTTATTTAGTTATTAAAAAAATTATTTACAGTAATTTACAGTTAATACTACTTTTATATGAACCAGTTTTATTAGTTTTATGTAATAAATGAAGGAATCGAACCCTTATATTTGTTATATTATCATATATGCGCGTTTTAAAAGAGGGTTCGTTATTCGCGGATTTCGCGGTGTGTTTTGGAACTTAATTACCGCGAATAACGAGGGAATACTGTACAATCAATATCCTGTCGCCATGTTTACCCACAGCTTATATGATGACTGACACCCATAGCGATATAATCATTAATTTTATTATTATTAGATCCTAAAATAATAAATTATCTACTGATAACTATTACTTTATGAACTAATTATAATAATATTAGTTATTATATCTCTATGGTTGACAGTCATCATGTGAGCTGTGGGTAAACATGGCAGCTAGCAGGAGGACTCTTTCACCATCGATAAAACTATTTAAGACAGTTTAAAAGAAGCTGCAGTGTGAACGCATAAAAATAAGAAAGTTTACTTTAAAATATCTGAAGTTCTCGCTTAAGTTCACCTAGTTTAACTTTCTCATGTGTGCATGTAGTATAAGGCTTTTTTTCTACTGAACTAAATGTTATGAAACTTTTTATTAAATGAATGTTCTAAAATTTAATGATTTCGGTCCAGAATTTTTTTATCATGCAAAATAGGGTAAAAATCGTAGAATTTTCACATTTTAAATAGGAATCACCGAAAAGTTTTTTTTCTTAAAAACTACTATGATTATCCAAATTCCCCCACATTAAATTATACTACAGAACATATTTAACATAAAAATGAAGAGTAAGCTAGTAAGAAAAAGGAAAAATGAAGGAGGAGTAGCGTTTCGAAATTTAGTGAAATTTTTGTTGTTTTTTAAATATTAAAAATAATAAATTTTTTTAAAAAACTTTTTGTGTTTAATATTTCATTACATGATGGTAACAGATAATTTGGCACCCCCAGAAACTAATAAAAAATCTCAAAAATAAAAAATTATTTTTTTTGGTACCGAGTCCCCTTAATATTTTCTTTTCCAAAGTTAATTTAATATGATGCCAGCCAACAGATATTCGTCTTAAGGTAACTGACTGGGTTGAAATCGTCATTTTCGCCAAAAAATATCAAATTTCGTTTTATTGTTTCATTTTATAGCCTGTTTAATAAGCTTTTCAAAACTACTTTACTTTAAACTCTGAGTAATCTAGAACATAAGTTACAGCTGTTTTAGTACCGGGTAATACGTGGATTAACATGCAATTTTAAACTTTAAATCCTTTTTCTGAAGAATGACATTTTTGTATACTTTGGATCACGGTAACAGTGATTACTCTTAAACTACTTAAAATATTCTGATGCTTTTTGTTTTATTTCACTCTTTATAATATAACGCATGTTATCTTCTACAATCTAAGAAAAATATTTGAATTAAGGTATTTTTTAAAGTGTGTAAACCTGGTTTAAACGTTTTTTTTCATGAATTTTTACTTTTTTCGATTTCAAGTTCCTGTATTTCTTTTCTATTTTAAAAATTTCAGATTTTTTGTAGATAGTGACACAGATTAGTGTCCTCGGCTCAAAATCCTGCAAAAATTTTAATTGTACCTATAAAAAAACATTCTCGCAAGTTGAAATTTTAGCCTTATTTTCATTGAAATTTCTCAATATTTTAAAAAATAATTTTTTTTAAATTCTTTTTTGAATGATTTTCATTGTTTTAGAACATTAGCTCTCAGAAAATAGCAATTAAATAATTATTTAGTTAATATTTAAAAAAAAGGCCTCCCAACCCAGTCAGTTACCTTAAATGTTAGTACAATAGCGTTTTTAAAAACAGCAAATACAAATAATGTTCTTCTGTAAAGAGTTTAAAATTTGCTTCCTTTAATTTTAATTTCAAAGTTTTAAATCTAAGTTAGTTTCTTCAAAAAAAATATTGGGCACAGCTTTGATAAGATTCTACCAGCCGCCATGTTTACCCACAGTTCAAATATTGACCGACAGCCATAGAGATTTAACAATTAATATCATCATTATTAGATCCTAAAACAATAATCTGCTAAATATTATCTTAGGATGCAATACTATTGATATGAATAGTTAGATCGAGCATATAAGCATATCGAGCATACCTATATCATACCTATATCTATCGAGCATACCTATACCTATATCGAGCATAAAAGCATAGGCTAAAATGATAAGGTAGTGAAAACATTCATATTTGTAACTAAAAAAGTTTTTCAAGAAAATCCTGCTTTCAAAACCTACTTAGACCCAAACGATTTTATTAAAGATGACGAAATCCAATATCAAAGATTTCAGGAAATATCATTATAGCATCTAATGAGGAAGTTGCATGATTTTTTTAATCGATTTCTCTTGCAAAAATAAGCAACTACCCAAAATTTGAGGCCGATCGAGAAAGTTTTTGATTTTCAAAAAAATTAACAAAAATCCCCTTTTTAAAAGCGCGCGAAAACGCCAAGAGTTTGGATGTGACGTCATCTTATACTAAACATTGTTGTAAAGCAATGGAGTGGATAGTATTATTGTTGACGTCATCTTATAGTTTAAACAATAAACGTTTTCAGTCACGTGTTTTTTTCTCGACTTTTAAATTAAAATATTTAATTACCTGTACATTTTTTTGAAAAACTGACTAGATATTTCATTTTACCATACAAAAAACCATACGGAACACTTGTTTGTTTTTGAAAATCTGACACATGCAACTTCCTTATTACAACATAAGTGTTAAAATCCTAGAATGCGTTACACGCTTAGTACTGAAGCTAATGGTCTAAGAGCTGGATGCAAATTTTGGGAATGATAAGGTGCACGAGATATTTCACCTGGAACAGATTCGATTGATGATGGGAAAACTTATGTCACCAACGCCAGAAGGCGGAGTGGAAGCTTTCAGTTCGAAAGGGGGGGTCGAACATGCAAACAGCGTGCGGTCCCTAGCGACAGAGATTTTGAGGAAATCGGTTGAAATTTTGCACAGTTAAAGGAGAATGTAAATAAAAGATAATGTAGCATTCTCAAAAGTATAAGTTGTGTTTTAAGGGTCGTAGAGAACTAAACGAATTTTCGAATGTTTATATGAATGATCTGTACGGCCGACGAGGTGCAAGGCTGGACATAGGCTTAATGTATTGAAGAATGTTAGTAAAAGTTAGGGTAACACTCCCAGAAGACTAAGTGGAAGACAAAGGGTGGCCAGAAGTCACCAAAGGTGCAGAAAAATCTTAAAACCCGAATCATTCGGAAACTTCTGGCTGTTTGCATATGTATAGCTGACATATAGAACAAACTATATGCAAATAGCCAGAAGTCTGAGTGGAAGCGTTCGGGAGATATTCAGGCGCGAAGTACAAAACCGAATAAAAGCGCGGGGTCCCTAGCGACAGAAATTTTGAGGAAATCGGTTGAAAATTTGCACAGTTTAAGGAGAGTGTGAATAAAAGATAATTTAGCATTCTCAACAGTATAAGTTGTGTTTTAAGGGATGTAGAAACTAAACGAATTTGCGAATGTTTATATGAAAGTTATGTATTTTTTAAATTTCTAAAAATTTAAATTTTACCTTTTATGCATAGAAGTGACCAAGTAAAAATTTTACGGTGCTGATTGAAAATGATCGTGGGAAATTCAGTTGTAAAGTGGTAGAGCACCATGTCGTTTGACAGCTTTTCTCTTGCAACAATGACTAATAATACGCTTATAAATATAAAGTCATTGTTAGCTTTGTTTTTAGCATATTATTAGTCATTGTTGCAAGAGAAAAGTTATGTGTTATAAGTCATATGTTACATATAAAGATTGGAAAATTTGTTAGTTTCCTACAACCCTTAAAACACAACTTATACTGTTGAGAATGCTAAATTATCTTTTATTCACACTCTCCTTAAACTGTGCAAATTTTCAACCGATTTCCTCAAAATTTCTGTCGCTAGGGACCCCGCGCTTTTATTCGGTTTTGTACTTCGCGCCTGAATATCTCCCGAACGCTTCCACTCAGACTTCTGGCTATTTGCATATATTTTGTTCTATATGTCAGCTATACATATGCAAACAGCCAGAAGTTTCCGAATGATTCGGGTTTTAAGATTTTTCTGCACCTTTGGTGACTTCTGGCCACCCTTTGTCTTCCACTTAGTCTTCTGGGAGTGTTACCCTAACTTTTACTAACATTCTTCAATACATTAAGCCTATGTCCAGCCTTGCACCTCGTCGGCCGTACAGATCATTCATATAAACATTCGAAAATTCGTTTAGTTCTCTACGACCCTTAAAACACAACTTATACTTTTGAGAATGCTACATTATCTTTTATTTACACTCTCCTTAAACTGTGCAAAATTTCAACCGATTTCCTCAAAATCTCTGTCGCAAGGGACCGCACGCTGTTTGCATGTTCGACCCCCCTTTCGAACTGAAAGCTTCCACTCCGCCTTCTGGCGTTGGTGACATAAGTTTTCCCATCATCAATCGAATCTGTTCCAGGTGAAATATCTCGTGCACCTTATCATTCCCAAAATTTGCATCCAGCTCTCAGGCTATAACTTAAAGCTGATCAAATATTAATTTCAGAAAAGATCATTTTATTATCTAAATACAACTTAATTGTTAAAATCCTGGAACGCGTTACACGCTCAAAACTGAAGCCAACTTAAAGCTGTACCCTGATAAAATATAGCATCAAAGATTAAATTTCAGCAAAGATCATTATAGCATCTAATTTCAACCTAAGTGTTAAAATAGTAGAATGCGTCACACTCTTAGCACTGAAGCTAACTTACAGCTGATCGAACCGATCATCATAGATTAATTTCAGAAAAGATCATTTAAGCATGTAAATACAACCCAAGTGTTAAAATCCTAGAATGCGTTACACGCTCAAAACTTAACCTAATTTAGAGCTGATCTAATCGAACATCAAAGATTAATTTCAGAAAAGATCATTATAGCATGTATTTGAAACCTAAGTGTTAAAATCCTAGAATGCGTTACACGCTTAGAACTGAACCTAACTAAAAGCTGATCCAATCGAATATCAAAGATTAATTTAAAAAAGATTATAGCATGTAAATACAACCTAAATGTTAAAATCCTAGAATGCGTTACACGCTTAGAACTGAACCTAACTAAAAGCTGAGTCAATCGAATATCAAAGATTAATTTAAAAAAGATCATTATAGCATGTATTTGAAACCTAAATGTTAAAATCCTAGAATGCGTTACACGCTTAGAACTGAAGCTAACTTAAAGCTGATCTGATCAAACATCAAAGTTTAATTTCAGAAAATATCTATCATCATAGCAACTCAATACAGCACAAGAGGAAAAATCCTAGAATACGTTACACGCTTATCGTATACTTAAACTTATACTATACTATCTTATAACTATACATGGTTGCACTGTTTCTTGAACATTATGACGTCACTTCGCGGAAGGAAAAACTGAGTTAACAAAGCCTGTTGGATTGCTAGGAGGAGTGTCAGTACGCTAATCGTGATAAAAAGACGCTATAATACATGGGTTCAACAAACTAATCTCATTTTTTTCTAAATTGAATTTCTCTCAAACTTCAGTCAACTACTTTCTTTGTTTGCTCGCAACCAGGGTCATGCAACGTGGCAGTCTAGTCTAGTTTAGAAAATACGGTTCTTACGTATTTTCCCGTCGACCGTGCCACTGAATTCGAAAAGTCTATTGACTGTTGCATAGCTGTGACGCTGAATTTAACGGCTGCTGAACGGTCAACGGTATAATACGTAAGTACCGAATATACACATCAGGAATAACACTGTTCTACAAATTTGACCTTCAAAATTTTTTCCTTGATGAAAATAGTCAATCCTTATAGATTTTGGGTCGCTGAATACGAAAATCACCATTAAAATTCTCAATTGACTCAGGATTTTCGGGGAACAGCCCCTCCCCCTTTTTACGTTTTTCGACGACCTTATAACTTTAAACTCGATTTTCAGGGTCAAAAAACATTATTTTAGTCTTCAAATTGCTCCCCAGTTAACAAGAAATGTTCAAATTAATAAAATATGATAAATTAATATGACAAATGGATAGGGTTAAGGGGTAATTACCCCCCTAAAAATACAAAAAAATAGCTAAAAATTATAGAGGTTTCTATACGCTATTTTTTCCTCTTATTTTTTACGCAAATCCCGTTTGAAGGGTCCTAACCCTTCCCCAAGGACCCAAATTGATGACAATATGCAGCAATAATTTTTACTAAAAGCGGTTGAGGTGTTAGCCTCCCAGAAGTCCCCGCGGAAGAGTTCGGAAGACTTCCAGAATCGCGAAGGTGCTCGCGAATTCAGGAATTAATATCGATGTTTTTGAAAAGATTACAAATGATGTTTTTCTTATATTTTGGGTGTATCCTAAGTAGAAACTCTTCAGTTCTTTAAAAACTGACCGGTTTTCGGGAGTGAGGATTCCATGTTTCAAGATGTTAACAGATGCACGGCTGTGGATAACAATTAGGGGGCATCCCCTTAAAAACTGAGGGTGATGAAGGAAAATGGGTGTCATATTTGAATTCAGCAGATCATTTTACACTAGAATCAGCTGAAATTCAGTTAGTGGCTTCAAATTTTTTTTTGTACAGCACAGTTAAACTCTAAGTGCGGCATTGAACCCTTCCGTGGGTGCTCTGGGGGCGCTCTCACCTCAACCGCTTTTAGCAAAAATCATTGCTGCATATTGCCATCAAATTTGGGTCCTTGGAGAAGGGTTAGGACCCTTCAAACGGGAATTGCGTAACAAATAGGAGGAAAAAATAGCGTATAAAAACCTCTATAATTTTTAGCTAATTTTTGCATTCTTAGGGGGTTAACTACCCCTTAAACCTATCCATTTGTTATAAATTTATCATATTTTATTAATTTGAACATTTCTTGTCCCCTGGGGGGCAATTTGAAGATTAAAGCAATGCTTTTTGACCCTGAAAATCGAGTTCAAAGTTATAAAGTCGTTAAAAAACGTGAAAAGGGGGAGGGGCTGTTCCCCGAAAATCCTGAGTCAATTGAGAATTTTAATGGTGATTTTCGTATTCAGCGACCCAAAATCTATAAGAAATGACTATTTTCATCAAGGAAATTTTTTCAGTGTAGAACAGTGTAATTTATGCAATTTATACTGGGGAAAAGAATATATACATCGTTTTACCAGTGGTTCCTCTTGTTAACCATTCCGTAGAACCCATAACTGTAAAAATAAGTAATGAACTTACTCTTGGTTTGAAGTTCTGGTCGTCGGTGCAAGAATGGCTACCGGTCAGCAAGCACACTGTTCGAAGCTATCTCGAGAGAGGCCGACGATATAAACGCAGCTGAAAAGGAAACAGCCAAGTCACACACAAAAAACCCACTGCTTCCTCGGATAATTCCAAGTCATCTGAAGTCGCCGTTGCCATCCGGCCTGAAAGTCAACTGCACTGGGCAATGTTAAATGCCTGTTCTAATCGTAATCTGAGGTGATTCGAAAATGGTCTAATCTATATCACATATTGGTGATTTTTTTAATGTTTGAACCACAGAATATACCAGAGACCATGGCCATTAGGTGATAATGGAAATCTAAAACACATGGGATATGCCTTTGGTTCAAAGGGTCAAGTGTTCGAATCCCGTAATTTGCGTTAATTTGAAACGTTTTAATCTTTCACACATTTCTGATCTTTTTATTGTTCGAGCCCGAGAGATTCCATGACCATTGGGCATAATAGAAATAGAAAAAACATTGGATATGGCTTGTGATAGAGGCGCTGGGTTCACATCAAAGTCATGAGACTCGGAGAAAAGTATTCACAATCCTCTCTAATAGAGCTTTTCAAGTCACGTGATTTGGTCCTAGCAACAGGTTTACGCATGCTCAGTGCATGTACAATACTGGTAAAAAAACGACTCAGACCGATACCTTCGTGAAAAAAGATTAAACACGAAGTGTATGAGTTATCGGAAAGAGACCGATCCAGCCAATAAGCATTGACATTCAGAATAATAGTGGTTTAATGTACAGGTGTCCCAAAAAAGACTGACACATTACATTTTAAAAATCAGTAACTCAAAAACTAAAAAAGATAAAAATAAGTGGTTTTTTGAATTCTATTCTAAAGACCAAATAATTTTATGACACATATTTTCGTAAATCGTAGTTCAAAAATCCCCCGACAGGTGCCAGCACTATTTTCCATTATCTCCTATGGGGAGATTCATACTTTTATGCCCTGTTGGGGGATTTGGGAACAATGATATACGAAAATTTGTGTCATAAAATTCTTAGGTCTTATGAGTAGGATGCAATAAACCGCGTATTTTTATCTTTTTTAGTTTTTTAATTAAAAATGTTTAAAATGTGTCAGTCTTTTTTGGGACACCCTGTAGTTGGAGCTATCCAATGAGAATCCATTCTTCGGTCTCAAAGCAGTGACGATATACCTCCGTGCGTTGGCCTTATTCTATCTCGAAGATAGTGCTCACACCCTATATCTCTATAAGCCCTATTCGCCCTATTCGCCCTATTCGCAATTCGCAACACTGCGCCTGCGTCAAAAGTTAACCCAATAAGGAAGATGTTGTAGTAAGTTTTAAAGTTATTGAATAACCGCTGGAGCAGTGGTAGCGTGCCTGATGCATAGCATGCAGCAGTTCGTTGGTTCTATCCCCAGCTATTACTTTATTAAAAAAAACTTATATTTTCAATGAGAAATTTCAACCAACCAATCAGAGCAGACTCGGCTAAAACTTGCACCTTGGGACTAGGGTCTTGTCTATATCTCCGGAACGACTAGTTATATAAAGACAAATATATCTATCTCCATGATTTGAAATATTCTATATACAAAAAAAATTTCAAGTTCTTTGGGGGTCGTCTCAGCCGATCACGCTGAAGAGAGCGTTCGCGGCTGTTCGCTTACTCCGCTCTGCTCTAATTTATGTCCACCTTAATACAGTCCACCACTGATGAATATCCATCACACCCGTATACCCCGGGACAACAGTCCCAGACACTTGCTCGTCAGAATCACCCCGGGGCCGCTCATTACCATAAGCAAGGGACATTACACCGGAACAAATATATTCACCCTTACACGTAATGTAAATCGAGCCGTAATAATAACGCATCGATTCCTTTCATCGCCACTATACGTCCAAAGCAATCTTTGTGTGATTTCGTAATAATCGATTCGTTAGGTCGGGTTTACAAGCAGCTGTTCGAGCGACGCGACTGATCGTTACTTTAGGGTGTTTCAAAAGTCCCTTTCACGGTTTTTTATCCAACGTCTCCTAGGGTCATGAAATTAATGTTTGCCCCTAGGTAAATGACCCTGGAGAACCTACTGAGATAGGCTTACAGCGCCCCAAGCGGAGAAATAAGAAAATTTCAAAAATAAAATAAAAAAAAATGAAGTTGAATAGGAAGCCAAAACTTCAATGAGAATATTGCTGTCAATCGATATTATGAAAATGCACTTAAAAAAATTCTTGAAAATATCGTGAATATTCGAAGATGTATTAGCATGTTAAAATAGCAGGTTTCAGGTCCCAAAAAAGAAAATATTCGCTACTGTTTAGTTTTTTAATATTTTGATAAAAATTTGTCTATATTTAACAAAAAAGACATAAATTACATAAAAATACTAAAAAAATACAAATTTACGAAGTTTATCTTTTTTTGAGGCCTGAAAAAATGCTTTTTTTACAAGCTGATATCTTCTCGAATATTCAAGATATTTTCATAGAATTTTAACAGTGAGTTTCTCACAGTATTTGCAAGAATAATTTTATTTAAATATTTGCACTATCTCTTTTAATTTTTAAATTAATTATTAAAACTTTTTTCGTTTTTCCACTAGTTGGGCTCAAAGTCATCTCATCGATTCTCTATGGTCATTTATATGGGGTAGACCTTACTTCTATGGCCTTAAGAAACATTTTTCCCAGATAAAAGCCATAAAATGTACTTTATAGGACTAAGTACCAAATGACGGGACCCGATTCTAAATTGAAGAAACCAGTTAACCCCAGTTTTCCCTAGGACATCCCGGCAGCATAGCTCCAATCGCTGTATGTAAATCCGCCCTTATGCTCATGAATAACTCTAACTAGTGCTCCAGGTTTTAGTTTCCGGGGGTGTCGGGATTACTGTACAGAGGTGTTGTTTTCTAGAGTGATCGCTCTACTTTAGTGGGGGGAATCGTAGTGTCTCTTTAATTAATGACCGTTTCGAATTTACTTCGGTGTCTCGGGTTGCTTTATAGGAGGGGCTGAATTTGATCACGAGGTGTGGGCACGCTTTTGTATCATCGCTTTGATGTGAAAGTTGTTGTGATTGTTTGGATTGGATTGAAATGGACATAAGTTTGTTTGAAGTTTTGTGAAGCGTGTGTTTTTGACTATGAATGTTTGATACACAGCTTGCGTATTGAAACAATGTTTTGCAACATGTAAAAATACCTATAGGATTATGCTTGTTGACTGGGAACATTATGAAAAGGTCTGACACTAAAAATATGTTATTATACTTTCCATTCATACTCTACTCATGCATCATATTAAATATAAAATCTCCATTAAACATTATAATTTAATGCGGGAAAATGTATTTTGGGCATTCCAATTGTGGACCTAATACAGGGTGCTTCAACCAATTCACCCAATTCCTGCACTGAAAGAATGAATGAGAGGAGTAACTAAAAAATGCCCAAGCAACTATTTCTGTGCGACCCATATTTCTTGGAAAACTGAGACAAAAATGTATGACGTCAAATCCTGTCTTTCACAGAAAAATAACAAAGAAAACTATACTAAATTACAAACTTTCCTGTCGGTGACGTCACCGATTGACGTAGGACTACGCCACACTTTCTAGCTACCTAATTGGCGAGTCAGTGATGACTCACTCGCATTGTTTTTTTCACCAATTAGATAGCTAGAAAGTGGGGCGTTCATCCCGTGACGTCACTAACAGGAAAGCTTGTAGTTTAGTAAAGAACAGTTATACAAATACAAGTACAAATTTTGTCGACCAGCTACAGGCTCGAAGCCCAACAAGGCTGGTCCATGTTTTATTAATTCACCCATTCCCACTGACTGTCTAGTTTTAGCTTAAACTCATATACACCCTTCGAATTTACTATATGTTCTGGCAATGCGTTCCATATATCTATTACCCTATTGAAGAAGTAGTATTTTCTTAAATCCCTATTGAAATGAGTCTTATTCAATTTGTACCCATGGCCTCTTGTTCTGTTATCCCTATTAAAGTCTAAACCTTCTGTATCCCCTTGCTTTACGAACTTGAAGAGCTGAATCAAATCCCCCCTCCTTCTTCTTCTCTCCAGTGTATACATGTTGAGCCTACTCAAACGCTCATTGTAATCTAGGTGCATATTTGAAGACTAAAGTGAAAATATCTATGACGCATATCGAGTTATACATATACATGCTGTAGAATAAAATAATTATATTTTATCAGATATATAACGTCCCATTTTCTCAGTTTTAAAGGGACTTATTGAAACACCATTCAAATACCTTTTATGGATGTATTTAAAAGACATCCTTTTAGTCAAAGGCCGGGATGTTCTTCAAAAGAAGGTTTTAAAGCTTAATAGGGAGATGTGTTTAAACAAACCTAAAATTTATCAATTGAAGTTAAGAAAATCTCCATAAACCTTTCTACTAAAACTTTACTTTCTATTTTATAAGATATCAACTTTGAAATCGAATTCATGCAGATATTTTGAAGAACATAACAACTGTGCTACACAATATATCATGTATCAGTTTCGTTTGTATTAACCATGTTCACCTTATCTTTTATCTAAATCCTTTACTGCATTCACATGCAAATTCAAGTTACATGATAACAAGAGAAGTTACCATGAAAACCTACTTTTTTTCTATCGATTTTCTTTTGTCCGATTAGTGTAACTGTACGAAACGCTCCTTAAAAATTATACCACAATCAAAATAGGAGGCACTTAAACTAGCGTCATGAATATTTAAAGTTATCTTCGCTTTAATTTATGCGTTGAATGCTCAGTAAAATATCCATAAAATATTATAATGAAGAAGCAACACAACATTTAATGCATTTTCAAGTGGTCGATCAACAAAAGTGGCCGATTGGAGATCCCCAATACTCCAATCACATACGTTTGTTAATGATGTTTCTTTTTTTCGATAAATCTTTTTAAAGTTATATTTATTTTATAAAAAAGGAGGAAAATTGGGGCAAATTAATGTTTGTAAACACCACCTGGTTCTTAAAAAATTCGGAAATTGTAGCTTCATATTAAATTTATTAGGTGTTAATAGTCTGTGTAATTAGAATCGGCGGTTGAAAAGTCACGTGGTTTCCCCAGTCTCCTCACCTTTCTCCTGCGCGTTGCCATGGTTTCCACCAGTCTTACTTTTTTCCCACTGCATGCCTATTTTTCGAACTGGCGAGAAAAGAAGCACTCGCGAGATATTTTGGCGACGATCTTATCGAAATTCATTCAATTTTCGGAAAGTTGAGATAACTCGTTGTTGCTGCAAACATCTCAACTTTAGAGTACTTATTACGGTTGGTGGGACACTTCTCGGGGTCAGGTAAAACTTCTTGGGGAACGGTCCATAACTTTACTGTATTGGTCCGCAACTTTATCGGAGTGGTCCGCAGCTTTGCTGGATGGGTTCGCAACTTAACCGGAGTGGTCTGTAACTTACCAGAAGTGGTCGGCAATTTCACCGGAAGGGTCCTCAATTTCACCAGATTTGTCCGCAACTTCAGCGTAGTGGTCCGCAACTTCACCGGAGTGATCCAGTAGTTACGACTCACTTCTGGTGAGCTGTGGCCCACTTCCGGTGAGTTGTGGACCAATCCGGTGAAGCTGTGGACCATCCGTTCAAGTTGCAGATCACTCTGGTGAGTTTCGGCCAACTTTCGGTAATTTGTGGATCCATCCGGTGATGTGGACGACTCCGGTGACTTGCGGACCATTTCCGGTAATTTGCGGGCCCCTCCGGTGAAGTTGCGAAACGATACAGTAAAGCTGCGAACCAATCCGGTAAAGTTGCGGACCCCTTCCCTTGAAATTGCGAAGCAATCCAGTTGAGCTGTGGACCACTCCAAAAAAATTGCGAAGCAATCCAGTAAGCTGTGGACCACTCCAGAGAAATTGCGAAGTAATCCAGTAAAACACTTGATCATTGCGTACGAACCCTGAGAATTTTCTTCCACCCCTTGGGCCATTTTACAGCATCCCCTTTAACCCGGGAAGGACTAGCGGGACCGTATGGTACCGGCAAACAACACTACGAAAAAACGGCTTTTTTCTACCAAAATACCTTTATTTTTTCATTCTGATGGTAGATGTCACTACAACATAGACCAAACTTTAGTAAACAGCAATTTAATAACTAATTATTTAAATAAATTCTTGCTTAATGGCTTAATGAAAAACGTGTTTTTTAAGACTGGCGAAAAATGGCTCGTCTGAAAATGTAAGTGCAATTTATTCATACCTAAAATTAGTGAATGGATTAAATAATGGTGAATTATTATTTATAATTGTATTATACAATAACAGCCCAAATTTGGAAAAGATTGAATAATTTTAAGGTAGAAAATTTTGGTATAGAAATCTTGCGGTACCATATGGTACCGCTAGGCTTTTACACTACCAAATAGTACTAATATTTTGAAGTAGTGTATTTTTATTTCAAACGTTTTATATGCTGTGAAATCAATTCATTTTTAAGGTAAAACCTATATAATAATTTATTATGCTAATAACTTATTGAATATATAGTGTATTTCCCATAATTTTAATTTTTAAGGCCAATAATTCTATATTTAATAAGAAAAATTTCATATTATAAGTGATTGATTGGAATATCGATCTATACAATGGTAGTATTTCATGCAAATCATCAATATAATGTTCATAGTCTTCAACTAAACTATAGACGCAAAATACAAAATATGGTTTATGAAATTTTTAAAGGCTAAAACTTATGTTTTTTAACAAAATTCCTAATTTTAACACTCATTATGAGGAGAAAATTGGTAAAACTATCAATTCCGTATCAAATCAGCTTACTTCGGGGTATAAAAAGTTTGTCAATCACCTTTATACTAGTGTGTACAAAATTTATTTCTAGAAATAAATTTGATAATAGGATTTTAAGAGCAAAACATAACTACTAATTGGTATAATGAGAGTAATATCAACTATTTAATAATTAATTTGTCAATCATCATTGCCTAAATTGTAATTTTACTTGTTGGTTTACTTAAAAATGGAAAATAAAGTGATAAAAGTGTGATAAATTTATTATTTTGACTTTGAAATCTCAAAATTATAAGAATATGTACGGTGCACAAAATGGTAGTGTAAGAGCCTAGCGGTACCATATGGTACCACCCTATTCTGACTAAAATAATAAATTTTTTTTGTAAAAATGGTTTTAGGCTACTTCAAGACATGTCATAAGCATACTGTAAGGAGGAAAATTTAATTTGAGAAAAAAAATTAATTCAGTCTTTCCCGGGTTAAGTACCTTCACCAATTAATTTGTCTTGTGAAATTAACCGCGATTGAATGATTAATCGTTATCCACAATTAAAGTTAATTGCGATTGAATTTTCAATTGTTATTGAAATATCAATCGTCGGTGACATTTAGATTCAGTCTCCATTAAAAACAATCGTAATTACTTTCAGCTGCAATTGATTTAATCGCGATTGAATTTAATTGTACAATTGACGATTGAAATTTCAATCGTGTGAATATCCAACTCTGCAACACTGCTTGCCCACCTGACAAAATGCATGAGTAAATTTACACGCCAACTTTAAGTTGGCGACCGAAAATTTCACGTCCTGATGTGCAAAAATAAAGCAGAACGGCTCACATTTTCTCCTTCGTTACCAAAGCAACAGACTTCAACTGATGAAGTCCACCCGCCTATTTTATTTACACAGACTATAGGGAGCTTTAGATGTAATAAAAAAATAATACATCTTTTTTTAATTATTGGTTTGACCGTAAATGTATAATCATTTTCTAACTAAGTGTGTGTGTGTGTGATAATCGACAGATTTTTGATTAAAATTATCCCTTCGTCTTTGCATTTTCTGTACATTTCTTTAACCAGACAATGACTTTTCTTGTATTACAACTAGAGCATGGGAAAGAAATATAACATTATTTCCTTAGATATTGTGTGAAACGCAAAATTTCGCACCTGTAGGAAATGCTGCTTTTCCGTGGTAGCCTCAGAAGTCAGTTGGTTTTACAGGGTGTTTCAGATAAATGTTTCGAAACTTCAAGGACAGATAGGGCACATCAGGATGACTCTTAATTACCTAGGAATGGGGGGTCGGAAATGCATCCCTAACGAACTAGGGGTTTTGGTAAGCGGGCAGGGGAGGTATAATTCCCAATAGAAATTGACACGTAACCTTTTAAGATCGAAATAAAACAATCTATTCAGACATTTCAACAAGAATGCGCAAAACTAAGTCCAATAAAAAAATAAGTATACATTGATTCAGCATTAACTATATCATTTATGAAGAATCCTTTGCAAGCGTGATTGCATAGTAGCTACTATAATCTATTCATTAAGAATTGGCGCCTGAGAAATAGTGCTTTCCCCCCACGCTAGAAGCGTAACCATAGTTACTATCTTCGAGCAGCCAATAGTAAGCCTTGTTCGTCACTTTGACGAGGATAGTTGCTATGGTTACCGATCGGTGGTGGGGGAAGGAAGTATTTTCAGGTGCCAGTTCAAAATGAGCAGAGTATAGTAGTCAAAAAGTTCCCGGAATAGTCGTCTACATTCAAGCAGGTGTTTTTTTAGGGGAAATATCTTTTTGGGAGGTTTGTAGCACTTATAAGGAAAACACTCAGCCATCTGGAATTTACGGTGCTCTCATTGTTAGCTGTAGATGATTTTTGATAAAGCGAATTACCAATTTGTCAGATTTTAAAATAAATTTCGTCTGCAGAACAGAGTAAAAACCTAAAATCCTACGCTTTATTTGACAAAAATAACTTCATGGGATGCTGAAGAAAGCATACGCTAACAATGGCATTAAAAATATGAGCGGTATTAAACGTTTTCGTGAAAACCGCAGGACCACCCAAGATCCTCCCAGGAGTGTTTAAAGCAGTTATATGAACGCTGGATGAAGTGTTTGGATGCAGGAGGAAAGCACTTTGAAGGCCACAAAAGAAAAATTATTTTTCTTTTTAATAATTATTAATAGACCAATTCCGGGATCTTTTTGACCCTAGTAGTATGTTCCTATCCCCACCAGAAAAACTTATGTGATATAGTCTTTTATATTTCATTGTAAAAACTAACAAAAATTCCCTTTTTTAAAGCGCGCAAAAACACTAAGAGTTTGGGAAGCGACGTCATCGTACAGTAACCATTGTTGGAAAGCAACGGAATTGATGGTTTTATTGTTGACGTCATCGTGCGTTTTAAACCATAAGCGTTTTCAGTCACGTGTTTTTTTCTAGACTTTTAAACTAAAATACTTAATTACTTGTAATTTTTTTTGAAAAATTAACTAAATATTTCATTTTACCATACAAAAAACCATACGGAACACCTAAATGTTTATGAAAGTATGACACATGCAACTTCCTTATTGTACCCATGTAACTGGACATTGTATGTTGTCCAAATAAGTAAACACAATGTTGTGACAATTACTGTGGAAACGGGTTATTCCGATTAATTTTGAAAGGGATGGTAATTCATAAACGCTATAAAACGTTTGGGGCCAAATCTGTGTGTTTATCATTTATATTTGAAAAATAATTTTCAGAGTTTTTCTTGTGGTGTTCGGACTATATACTAGGGTGGGTCATTTTCCTATGGCGAAAAAAAAATTTGCAAATTCTATCGGGCACAGCAAAAAAAGGGTGCCAAATGGTCTCAAACTAACATGTGTAAAATATTATTTCATTATAATAACTCTTTTTGCCTCCGGATTGGCCTCAAATAGAACAAAAATATGTAATTTTTCATGTTTTTTTTTTTAAATTATATAAATTAAAATTTTTTGTCGATAACTTATTAAAGCTCACGAATAAGGGTCTTTAAAAGCAATTTTAATCACATTAGCCACCTTTATGTATAAACAATACAAAAGCAACTGCCAAAGTGGCAATGTAATATGCTATCATATTATTAACAATAGCCGTAGAATAAGAGGATCTTTTTTTGCCAAGAAACAGTGGATTGTCAGCGGTACATATTTTAAATATTGGTAGTTGAGATACATTTCCCCTTAAGTTTGGTCAGTACAAAGCGGTCTTTTAATTTTTAAAAGTAGAAATAGTTATATTTTTCATAAATATGCCGCGCTTTCGAAATTCAGCGGACCATTATTTCACTGGCTGGTATTGGGATCCAAATTTGTTGAAACAATTGTCGAATGGATAGTTCGTTCATTAGGCCATATATCAGTTATGATTCACCTCAGTCATGATTTACCTATTTTTTTGCTATAACAATAGACTGAAACATAGGCTCATGAAATTATACTACTTTGGAGGGAGGATTGACTCAAAATGGCTCTTAGCATTCCCTTATGCGTTCATAAAAGTTAAAATATAGCAAATATAACTGTTTAAGATAATTACAAGTAAGTTTTGAAAAGTAATGTAGCTTATTTAAAAACTTAGGGGATAATACTGAGCCTTATGCTGAAAACGGGGATCTATTGCTCTTCTTAAGAAAATGTTTCAAAATTTGACTCTTAAAATGTGGTTTTAATTTATTTTTGGACATTAGTGACTCATATGGGGTCACTTGGGATGGAATATTCCTAATATACCAACGAAATTTCAAGGAAAACCCCAACTTTTAAACAATTATCCAAATGTTTTCCTTGGGGTTGAAATATAACCCAAAAAAGGTACCCACCTTCTGACATATCCATTTTTATTAAAAATTTTATGTTTTTAAAATCCGACTCAACTGGCAATAAAAGTTTTGCACATTTTTATGATTCCAGTAAGAAATTTTTGATTGCCAGTCCTAACCATTGAGATATTTTAAAATATATTGTATTACAACTCAAGTATTTCAACTCTGGTTTTATTTATAATTATTTTATAGTCTTCGATGATGATTTTTATACTATTGTGCACATTTGCATTCATGACGGATTCGTGAAATCGAGGTAAAAACTAGATTTTCGTTTGTCCATTTTTACATGAAATTACTATATTAATCGAGACTTTGAGGTCAATCCGGAGGCAAAAAGAATTATTATAATCGAATAATATTTTACACACGTCAGTTTGAGACCATTTGGCACCCTTTTGTCACTGTGCCCCTGGGAAAATGTGAAAAAAATTTTTTTGACCCACCCTACTATATACGTCATTCTGAAATAAGTTTATTACAGACATATCTACGATCGATCTAAAACGTTCCAAACTATTCTGTCTCTTTGGTTCATCAGGCCCGCTGTGAGTTTTTAGGGGAAATACCTTTAGAACACTACTTTTTCTAAAAAATCTGTAAACTTTCCTAGATTTTCGAACGTGTGTCACACAGGGCCGTATCCAAGGGGGGGGTTGGAGGTTCAAACACCCCCCGAAATTTTAACGTCAATTTTTTACTTACTGTTTATCCTTAAAATTTCGTTTTAAAATGCATAAAACCCCTAGTTTCGAGGTTCAATATTCAAAATTTTTCTTGCGGAAAGCCCCAAAGGAGTGGTCCTCTTCGGGTTGCTTTAACCCCCTTAAATAGGAATTAAATTAAAATAGGAATAAGCACTTACAGTGAGAGAGAGGGGAAGTGGGAACTCGGGGTGGGAAAAAAGGGAAAAGCGACTTCAAAACGAGTTCAAATCCTGTTTTTAGGGTAAAATTTCTAGAAATTTTCAGGGGAGGACCCCCTTTGACATTCTATATTTTGCAACTTTTTTCTAAAAACTTCGTCAAAATGCAAAAATCCGACCAAAATAGAAATTAAATTCTTGAAAATGTATGTCCGAAATCAGGATGAAAATCTGCTTTTTAGACTTAAATTTCCAAATGTTTTCTGGGGGAGGAACCCAAGACCTCTCCCTTTAATAGGACATAAGACCATTTTGATACTGAAAATTCTAAGCCCCCCCAAAACCAAATCATGGATCCACCGTTGTCTACTTACCCTGGTCACTAACAAAATCGAACTAAAGTTAAAAAAAATTTTCATAACCCCCCCGAAAAAAATGTCGTTTTGGCCCTGGTGTCACATTAGTAGGAAACGTGACGCACTTTGTACTAAATCCCCCACAGAAGGCTTCTCCTTTCCGGTATAAGAGCGGATAATGGAATCAAAAACCGTGCTTTGATGCCGGCAACTTAATGACTGCTCGTCTTACGAGGGAATCGCTTTTGTTGGATCAAGGGAGGGGGAAGGAAGCTCCTTTGTGCACCCCCTTAGGCGAATTCATAATTAAGATAATATTTGATTTTAATTTCATTGTGAGATCATTTTCGAAGAAGCTCGTGTTTTAATAAATGGCTTCCTTTTTTTTGAAAAATTGAAAGGAATATATTTTGGATCGAGATTGAGATGAGTTTTAGTGCCAGTAAGGGGTATATTGGGTTTTGAATGTTTGCTCGGAGGTTCATTTTGTTCCTTGTAAGGCATGAATTTGGTGAATGGTTATCAAAATGATAGATTGGTTGAAAAATACTGTTTAAATCACCGCCAATTAAGTTTAATTAAATCTGGAATACGGATGTTAAAGTTTGAAGAATGGAAATGCAATATTGACTTAATTTCATAATTAGTAATTCAATTAAGTTCTGAGAAAACTCCAGCTCTCAAGCGTCGCCTCCAACCGTGGACCGGTTTCGCCCTTGTTAGCCGGTCCACGGTTGGAGGCGACGCTTGAGAGCTGGAGTTTTCTCACACATTCCTCTAACCAGAGGTTACTGGTGAAGAACTCTTCTTTTCAATTAAGTTCTGCTTGTTCAATTTTTAAAACTTCATTGTCCTAATTATATTTAAATGATAAAAGTAATAAGTAATGATGAAATATGGTAGAAGAAATGTAAGTATTTTTTAATTAGAAAAAAATTAGTAGATTTTTTATTAAAAGAAATTTTCTATGAACAATATAAATGAAGCGTTTGCTATCAAAACAAGCTCATTCCATATTTTTCTGAAATCCACTTTTTTGCATATTTTGAAAGTTTAGAGCAGGGGTCCCCAATTTTTTTGTACCTAAGAGCACATACCAGAATATCGGTCAAATGGCGGGCACCATTTATTTTTTCAAGATTAATTTATAGTTGGTGGACATAGTTAATAATACACACTACATATAATGCACAACAAATTTAATTTTAAAAATTAATTTAACAAATGAATATAATTAGTATAAATATGCTTTTGTAAAATAAATTATTACTAAATTGCTTGCGAAACATACAAAGTATAAAATTTATTTATAAAATATATAAAATACATTGCATTTCACTGGCCAGCCCTTCATAATTGGGAGATAATGATGAAATTCTTGCCCGCAAGCTATCGTCAAGGTGTTCATCTGTACGTCGTGATCTATATATTTTTTATTTTATTATATTCATTGTCAAAAATTATTCACATAAGTGTGTGGAACCAAAAAAACTATTTTGTATGCTGCTCTTTTAAAGAATGGAAATTTATTTCTATCAACTATATTCCAGAATTTCTCATATCATCTGATAATAGTTTTGAGGATAATGTCATTCTGAAGATCCAAAATTTCTATTCTCGCCTTACTTGAAGAAACTCTGAAATGTATGTTGCTATTTCATTTCTAGAATTTTATGGGATAGTGGAAAACTGAAATATTTTATCGTTGGGCACAAGCAGCGGGCGCACCTAGATCGATCGACGGGCGCCATGGTGCCCGCGGGCATAGGGTTGGGGACCCCTGGTTTAGAGGGTCCTTCATAACCTGACGAAGGGATATAGCTCATATCCAGCTCATTCCAACCCAAAATTAGAAAAAAGGTAAAAACTGTGATCTCAACTGTGAAATTTCAGATCATTTGAAAAAGTTAAGTGGATGTCATTTATTTAAAACTCGTAAAGACACAAATATTAACTGGTAAACTGGAAAAAACAATTTTACACAACTTAAATTAAACTGAAAAAGCATGAAAAATCTTGTTTTTGCATCAAAATCAGCTCATTCCAACCTAATTAGTGTAATTACGCCCAAGGTAATGAATGCACCTGGAAGGAAAATGAAACACTAATCAAATTCTAGGCTGTTATACCTACAATTAAAAATTTTAAAAAGAAATTTAGCTTTAGAACTGTGGACGTGAGAAGTTTTTTGTCTATCCTGTAAAAGTTTCAAAAATGAAATGAGCTGGTTTTGATAGCAAACGCCTCAAATTTAAAGTTTATTTATAAGTGCCTAAATGTAGTGTTTTCTTCCCCTGTTCACTTACATTTTACTTATTAACTTTTTACAATAGTTCAATTTTGTTTCGGGTTTATGAAATTCGGAAATAATATTAAAATATACGTAGATTTCGACTCCAATGACTGTCAAAAAACTTAACGTTCCAGGACAAAATGGAGGTCATTTTTGGATTCAGAGCACCAAAAAGCATAAGTTCAAGTGAAATAACCGAAACAGATGGAAATTGTTTTTTCAGAACTGTGTTATGGAATGACAACCATATCATCGAATTAAATGTGTTATTTTATGCATGCGATGTACTTTCTAGAAAGGGACAACAGAGTGGAAAAATTTGATATAATAAGCATTAGATTAAATTAATCATCACGATTTCCAAATTAAATTGTGTGCTATAAGTCAACTAGTAAATGTCTCCAGAGCATAAACCATCAGATATAAACCATTAAAAACTAG
The DNA here is from genome assembly GCA_024610705.1 of Tetragnatha versicolor. Taxonomy (NCBI): domain Eukaryota; kingdom Metazoa; phylum Arthropoda; class Arachnida; order Araneae; family Tetragnathidae; genus Tetragnatha; species Tetragnatha versicolor. The sequence continues at coordinate 10,444,418 of JANDEH010000007.1, forward strand.
ACATTCATTTAAGTGGCTTCATAAATGAGATATATTCAACCACACTTTTTAATAATGAGTTGTAAGTTCTTACGCATTATATATTGGTAAATTATGCAATTATATGGTTTGAACTTAATGCCATTCTAATTTAAAATATTTAAAGTGAAAGAAAATTAAACTGCGGTTGGGTAAACTATATCTGACTTTTATGTTAATTACGTCTGCATTCAGGTTCAAATATTAAAATAAATTGCCAATGGAGGGCAGAGTTTATGAGATTTAAATTCAATGCATAACATCCAAATATTAGTTTCATCATCGCATGAGAAGAGAAAAAAATCAGTTTTCAACTTCGAAAAATTTTCTTTGACGAGCCAAAAACTGTCCGCCTTGAAAAATGCAATTAAGTGTGAGTTTAAATTAAAACACTCGCTAATTAGCAACTTCAAAAACTGCTCTTCAACTAATTTCCTCTTGTTGTTTTTCGAAAGCCCGTGAAAAATTCGAAACACCTTCTAATGAGGGAAGATTTGCTTCTTCGGAGATTATTTCTGCGCGGGTTGGGTTTCGCATATTTTCTTTTTTGATGGCTATAGCGAGCGTATTGAAAAGTAATGACATTATGTCCCGTGAGTGACGATTTACAAGGAGCGTTTAATCCTTAGGGGATAATGTTACGAGCGGAGAATTAACGGTTACAGTTGTAAGAGGGAAGCTGTAATGCGTTTTTAATGAATGTGAGGCAACAATGATTTTTTGAGCATTTTTATTCAAAACAAAAAAACAATTTTATTATTTAGTGCCTTCGAAGCCGGATTGACTTAATCTACTGTGTGAAGGGGACGCTTACACAACTAACTGTGTAAAATTGAAACAATGTTGTTTATACTCGAATGCAACTTAAGTTGAGCCTGACATCATGACCATGCGGAAGAAAATCTGAGTAAACAGAAAGCCTTCTGGGTTGCTAGAAGCTCTTATTGGCTAGCAAGTTTGAGAGCGAGTTATTACGCCACTTTAAAAAAATAATAATACTGAGCATTTTATGCACATCGGGATGAAAAGATGCTTAATATTCGAAGATTTAAAAAACTAATCATTATTCAAAATTGAAGCTCTAAATTTCCCTCAAAATTAAGACACCTCGCGCGGGGAACTACTTTCTTTGGTTTCTCTCAGTATATTTCTACAGGCTCAAGTTACAACTCTGAGTATAGTTGCAAAATTTTAAGAATAACACAGTCACACAATATAGTATTAGAAAATCACAATAGAACTTCAGGCAAGCGTCACCCTGGGAGCAGCTCATCACACAATAGGGCAACTACAAACCAGGGGGTTTCTCGGAATTTACCTTTTGTGTGATGGGCGGAGAAGTCATCGCCTGAGCAATTACGCCTGCTCCTGCGATTGCCATGACCGTGCCCTCAGAGTGACACCTCTTGTCTCCGTAGAATTCGTAAAATCAGGATAAAATTTGGGCAAATTACCAGATTTCCGCATCTCAAAAGTGGAAACCTGAAATCTTACCCTTCGGCATTTCGTAAAATTCTGCTTAGCTCTCCAAAACACCATTCAGACTCGCCTGCTCTGAAAATGAACCCTTCCTTCCTCTTCGAAATTCAGCAAAGATAAGCTACGAATCTGGCATCTTATTTCATCCCCCCTCCTTAATTGCGTTGCAAGCAAGCATTCGCTTTTGTCTCGCCAGTTTATTTTTACTCTAATTCAACTGGCGCTCTCCCTTTCAAAACTAGCTGGGATCCGTTTCCTCTTTTCCTTTAGCGCTTTCGCCCAGTATTTTCTGCAGGATTTGTAGGAAGACTCTGTCGGTGTAGGGAGTGAAAGGGTTGAATTCCCCACAGATCGAATTTGTCTCTTTGTTCGGGAGTAAGCATACTCCACAGTTGGGGATGCGCTCACAAAAGGTGGCCAATCTCTCGACGTAAATCTCTTTATTCCAGCTGACAAAGGTGTTCGCGTCCCATATTCATTGTTTCATTAAGGTGGTGTGGATTGTCACTAATGGTCAATTGGTGTTCAATGACTATAGGGCCGTATTCCCAAGGGGGGTGTCGGGAGGTTCCATCCCCATAAAATTTAGACCTCTAGTATATACAGAGTGTTTCAAAAGTCCGTTTAGCGGCTTTTATTTGGAACCAACGTGACCTAGGGTAACGGAAGTAAGGTCTACCCCTAGGTAAGTGACCCTGGAAAATTCATTGAAATGACTTACAGCGCTCCTAGCGGCGAAATAAAGAAGTTAAACAAACTAATGTAAAAGCTAAAAGAGACCTTACTTCAGTAACCCTAGGGCACGTTGGTTCCAAATAAAAGCCGCGAAACGTACTTTTGAAACACCCTGTATATCTTTGGCTTATAGGAGATAGCTACAGACTTCAGCGTCTGAGTTAAATCTTTGATGAAAGAATGATTACACCAATCAGGGTCAAGGAAAACCTAATTTTTCTTCCTTTAGCTTTTAGTTAACACAGACGCTGATGGCTGTAAATGTAACTTTAAATTCATTCTAGCTCACCTATATTCTCATTTGGCCACATTTGGAGGAATCCGATCGGTTTCGTATGCCCCATGGAATTTCATCAACCAACTCATCTGCTTTAATCTTTTTGAATAATTGAAAATCCGCTCATTCATTGGCGTCATTCTCCTGCTTTCAAATATCTCCAGGAGTGACTTGGCGCCTGTCTGCTCTAGGCTGACGATATCCAACAGTTTTATCGGATACGACGTCTACTGAAAACTGTGAGGCTTTGCCCCTACCTACCCTACTTATAAAATGTCTGAAGATCTGTATCTTTACTCCATATAATTATAGAACAATGTAATGTCGTATCCGATAAAACTGTTGGATATCGTCAGCCTAGAGGAGACAGGCCCCAAGTCACTCCTGGAGATATTTGAAAGCAGGAGAATGACGCCAACGAACGAGCGAATTTTCAATTATACATCGAGTTAAAGGTGATCAGTTGGTTGGAATCCAAAATTCTCAATTGGAGGTCTTGGATTAAGATCTCATCTATAAAACCAATACAAGTTTTAGATCTTTTTGATGGTACATAAAGAGAAATTTACAATTTAGTAAGAAACAAAAATGTGGGGCTTCGCCCTGCAAAATGGGACAAAGACCCGCACTTGCGGGTCTTTGTTCCCATGAAAAATAAACATGGATAAATAGAATATTTCATTATGAAAACGCTAGAAATAGTCATCGTATCATTTTTTATTATTCCCACGTCAACCACTAATATTAATCATAAATATAATTAATTTTAATGAAAATTGCCAACCTGTTGATTTCGATTAAATATTTTCGTCCACTAAAAGAAGTTTAGGACCAACAGGATCCCTAAAAAGGTGAATAAAGGTCATCAAGATGTGAAACCTCTACCTAAAATCTTCCTTTTCGCCTTTTAAAGACACGGAGGGATGGGGAGTTTCTGTGCAGATTTAGGGCGGACTTGTTGAAACACCCTCTGTATACCAGCAAAAAACTTTGGGAAGAGGTGAATCGAACCCCCTCACTTCCTGATCGATCCTCGGCATTCAATTCCGTCTAATATACGTTCCTGAAAAGAGGACTCCAGGAGAAAAAAAACAGGAAAAGTCGGGATCAATAGCTCCCTTTTCAGCACCCCCGGAATATAAGGTGTTTACCGAAAGCTATCGGGTGCCTCGGCAGGAAGTGTTTGTCGGCTAATTTCGAATGGATTCCGGGAGTTCCCCGTCTTTTTGTGGGGGGCTGATGAGAAGTTTTGTCACGTCGCCTGGTTTGGTTAGTGATAAAACCCAATTCCAGATTAAGTCCACTAGTTTATCTTGTTAACGGTCGCTTTCCGTTGGCTGCGGATTTATGGCTTTTTTCTTGTTTCTCTCTCTCTGTTTGTGGTGGCGTGTATTCGGAACTGGGGTAATTCGGTTTTGGGAAAGGTGCCTCGGATGTTTTCCCCTCTGGAACGTGATACCTTGTGCTACTCCAAAATTTGGTCAGAGTATTTCTTTTGGAATTTTCCCCGAAATGATGTTTATACTCTTTGTTATTAATAGAGTTCTAAAAGACTGGTATTTTAAAAGTAATGATGATATTCAACCCTTTTCCCTCCCATCCAATTCACCTTTCTTATCCTTTTCATCTCTCTCATTATTTCCATCTCTTATCGTCCTAATAAAGTTAGTACCCCCTTTATCCAACTTATAACCCATATCTTATCTCTACCCTTACCATCCTCTTATTTCTTTATCCATTTTCATCCTCACTCTCTTAATATCCCCATCCTTCTCATTACCTTTATCTCACTCATTATGATCATCGTCCACCTCAACAACTACATCACACTTATCTTCACCTTTATCACCCCTCACTCTCTTATCCTCATCAGATTCACCCTTCTCCTTGTTGACAACTATCTCTCATTATCCTCATCATCACTTAATCTTATATATACCCCTCTCATCCTCATATATCTCTATATAACTAATTTTTTCAAATATGTGAAAAAAAATTTTATTAATGTTGAATTAGCCAGTTCTATTGAATAGTGACTAGTGTAATTCTTATAACAATGACTTAAAAGAGACGGAGTGAATTTCCGACGTTATAGTGATGAAGTGATAGTTCAGATGCAACAGTTTTTTGTATGGACATTTTCTAGCAAATAGTTAAATGTGAATACCCCATTCTATGTAACATTTCTTTTTCTTTCTTTCATTTTCATTACCATTGGGTTTCCAAAGACAAGGTTCGCCGAAAATTAAGGTTTGCATGACAAGGATACAGAAAAAAATATAAAAAAATCCCAGATAAACCTTCTAAAAACCAGCCACTTTAATTTCTAACCTTGTTTTAAGGTTTTTCAGTTAGGTTACGGCTAACTTTAGAGGTGCCAATCAGCGCAGGTTGTTTTTACTTCATCGCGAGGTTAACGGCGACCCTACGAAAGCCTTAAACAGGTTACGTCATAAGGTTAAAAAAGGTTTATAAAACCTTACATCGTGCTATCTTAGCTGTAAGTATATCATTAATCAACCATTTAATACTTTTGCATCAGCATAATATTTTGGCACTTCTCATCAATGGAGGAAAATGAAATTTTAATTTAGCAAGACTGAAATTATCTCACGAAATTAATAATGTTTGCTATGACATTTCTTAATTAATGAAATTTAAGGCTAATTGGCTCTCGGACATCTACGTGCTATTCTAAAAATAGTGTCTCATATTCATCAACGATTCTGTGTCGTTAGTTTCACGTTTAAATATTGATTTAATTTAACCTGTTAAATTGTAGTTTTTTTCCAACGTTATCATGTAACAGAAAATAGCTCCCTCATCCTCGATGGTTAATAATGTCTCGGCAAACAGGTTTTACTCTACATGATAAATTCTTTTGAAAAACGTAAGTGCGCAAAGAGACGGATAACCCTTCTCTTTTGACAAATATACTTTGCATCAAATTTGAACTTAAAAGACTCAATGAATGCACTATTCAGCGCATTCTCTCTTAATTTCAATACCCTCAACCCATAACAAGATAAAGAATCGAATCACTTAGGAATTCAGTTCGAATTCCTTTAAATGAATTGAGACATATTGACTCGAATACATCCCATTAGTCCTCAAAATAAAAAAGGACTTAAGGCATTTAACCACCAAATTGCATCTCCCGAAACTCTTTAGCTTCTTCCACCTCAAATTTAATTTTTCCACCTATAAAACTCCCTCATCGTCAAAATAAAAACTTCGATTCGAACTTTCGAGCTGCTCAGTATGAAAGCGATGTAAGTCAAAAAATGAGAAATTGGAAAATAGCATGGGTATTACGATTTCTTTTAAGATCTTTAACCTAAAAAGTGCGTTACTGTTTGTCTGCCTATGGAAAGGCCCTGTTGTACCTGTAGACACCCTTAAAAAGGGAAGTTTTTGTTGATAGAAGCTAAAAACTAAAATTTTTTGATGCAATTACCTTTTAATAACTATTTCAAGCATTTTTAAAATTGGAAATAGAGCAATGTAGTTTTATGTCGGATGCAACGAATGGCGCATTTTATATCTATTTTTTGTTACTGATTTTTAAAAATTGGCTTCGGCACTCCCAATTTTTACAGTGAAGAGAAAACATTCAATTACTTAAAACTACGTTCAGTTGACTTATACCATTTTCGTTCTAACATGTTCATTTATTTCCACTCCCACGGAATAAATCTCCCTTTTAAAACTTGGGAAAAGGGGATATTCCGAATAAGGTGATGGGGAAAAAACCTCCTTCGAAAACGATAAGCAAACCGAAGCGGAATAAATGGAATAAACCAATTAACGGAAAACATTCCATTTCCCTTTTCGGAGGGGAAGGGCTGCTGCTGTTGCTAATGAAGACGGTTCTGTTCGAGAAATTTTCCCGCCAAAAAATAAACACATTTTATTTTCGTTTGCTGTTGTGGACGTGCCTTTCGAATCTGATGGGGGTAGGGAACAATCGATTTGGAGAGCGGAAGGAATCAAGGGGATGATGGGGGTGCTTGGAAGAAATGAAAGAGGATACTTAGAAAAACATGGCACTCCAAAAAAAAATATAGTAAATAGGTTTTGAGAGATAAGATGTAGGTTAAGTCCTTCGAGAGAAACTTTGACAATAATTGGCAAAAAATTAATTCTCATCCTATAACTTAAGATATATGCTTTTTCTTTCTTATAATGGATCCATGAAAGTTTTCTGTGAAACCATGCGATTAAAAAGTTCATTAGTTTTATTTCATGGTAAAGCTTTTACTAATAAGCTAAAAAGAGAGTCTGATTAAGACTTTTGGATATGCTCATAAATTCAAAAAAAGTACTGCTAAATCATAATTTGTTAATAAAAAAATCACTTTCCTGTTATATAATATAATATTTTTTAAATAAACATTAATCATGAAGTTTTTTTTTATTAAGAATCTTTAGTACTTGTCAAGTCAATGCTTATCACTCTTCTTACTGGTCGAACGAAATCATTTAATGGCGAGTATTTCTTTTTTACTTGAGAACTTTAACCAATCACTGTTGTAGAGATAATGAACGGCGCAACTAAGATCACAGAAATTTTTGTCTCTTTTGCATTAACATTTAAAAACTTAACAATAACACAAAAAGTCTTTCTTCTGTGTTATTGTTTTCAGAAGTAAATACAAACTTATAATTTATATTCTTTAAGTTGCTAATATAACAAAAAAACCTTCGGATTCAATCAAAACTTCAAAAGGCTGCATTTAAAGTTAATAGAAGTCGTTGTGTATTTTATATTTTTATCCCTTTTTACTACGGAAAAAATCATTTTATTAAGTTTTTTTATTGAATCTACGAGAACTCTTTATAACCTTTCTACAAATCATATTTTTTTTCAAAGTTTTAACTCCTAATTTAAAATCCCTCATATTTAATAACGTAAAACCGTTGAATATGCTTTATCTGAGTCGTTAAATTTCCAGACTTACTGGTTCCAAATAATACTAGTAGTTTAACTGGGCCGATTATTTATGTGAGCTGCACCCGAATGCTCTCTGGTGATTTCCATTCTCGTTCTGTGTTGACACAAAATCGAAGAAGGGAGTGTAGAGGTGCTCTCTCCGTATCGACAGATTCACCTGTACCGCGTGTTTACTTCCTCACAGCACGGAAGGGTTCATGTACTTTTACCACCTGTTTTCTCTGATGTTAAAGCACGCCTTACATTTTATAGGGACCATTGATATATTAACCCATTACTGCCTGACGTCCCTTTTTAGGGACGTTTTTTAAAAATCCTCCTATTTCAACAAAAATCATTCCTTTGAACCAAAATTTGCACTGATCTATCTCTGATCTTCATAGAACATAAAGAACACAAGAAAGCAGAATTTAAAATTTTTAAAGTTGGAAGATAGAATTTTTCAGAAAAGTGCTTTTTAAAAATTTTTAAAAGAAAAAGCTTAAAAATCCTAGTTGTTATTAAAAAAAATGTTCAACGCCGATATATATTACTGTTTATACATTAAATCCGTTGCAGGGTGTTTTTTTACTTTTCCAAAATATTTTATCTTGACCTTGTTTTGGACCCTCAAAAAGCGTCCCTAAAAAGGGACGTCGGGCACGAATGCCCCCGTGGTTTTCCCCCCATAGTGAAATGCTAGGGTTTCCTTATTTTTTTCAAAAAAACGCGTTTGATTCTTATGAAACAAATTAAATAACAGGTATTTATGAAATTACTTTAATATTAGCTAATAAATTTATGATTTTGTTTATTTTTTTTGGAAAATACTGTGATTTCTACTAAATTAATGGAATAAAAAGTCTTAAATTATAAGGAATTAATTAATTTGCATAAATTAAAAGAAATAAATTAATTATTTTACTATATTTATTACTTATGCAAATATATTCCGGTTATATTTTAATTAAAACTTTAATAATTATTAGTTATAATGACTTTTTGTCATTAAAATTTGCCAAAAAAGCCGCTTTTGTGATAAATTTTCGGGTTTTTTCTTATTAGATGTCGCTAAACATTGAGTTCTATACTGCAGATCAATCTATATCATCTGGCTTGCTAATGCACTCCCCACTAATGCTTTATTTTTGGGGAGAAATGTGTTCCGCACAATAAAATTAAATAAAATGAAAAAGTATGGGCATTTGAAAGATTTAAACTTTACAAATTGAGATATTCTGATGGATTTGAGGTATGTTTAAGTAATTATTACTTAATATTAGGTAACATATAAACAAAGAATGCCTTTTTCAATTAAAAATCTTAATTAATTTGTAATTATTATAGATTTGGGAGGAAAAAACGAGTTTTAGAGCCTAAAAAATACTCAAATTACGTTAATTAAGGTTAATTTTACAGTTAATTGGATAAATAATTAATAATTTATGTTCATATTCATGTTACAGTATGGTTCCGATAACTTTTGCTGCACTTAAAAAGGTAAAAAATGTTTTTGAGGCTTTAAAACAGTTTTCTACTATGCGTTTACTATAGGGAAAAACACGGGGGCATTCGTGCCTGACGTCCCTTTTTAGGGACGTTTTTTAATTTTGGTGTAGAAATTAAAATTTTAACCAGGAATTTTTTCACTATTTTCTAGTTGTTTTGGGGCTATTTACTATGTTTTTACCAAATATTGAAGAAAAATAAAAAGTTGGGCATTAATGGGTTAAGTATGCATGTTTTTATGGCAATTTTATCATCCTTTCTCAGCAAAAACTAAGATACAGCCCCCCTTCATAACCCCCCACGTTTGAAAACCAAAACTGACCAATCCCACGTTCTATATATTCCACATTAATTTTACATTATAGATACAGTATCACTCGTACAGTAAACTCGTTATCACGAAACGAACTATGATACCTCGAAAATATTTGCACATCAAAAAATATTTTCCTCAAAAATAAGTATTCCTCTATTTTCCCTTGAAACACTCTCGAAATTGTTTTGGGTCCCGTCGATTTTCGGATATCAATGTTATACTATAAAAATTCGATAATAATTAATTCAATTCGAAATAATGAATATAGAGAACTATTTTTCGATGTACGAAAGTTTTCGAGGTAACAAGGTTACACAGTATTTATATTTGTGTGGATTTTTTTCTTCTTGTTTCTTTGAGGTATAAATGAATTTTGTATATATTAAGAGGGTGGCGGATAATTAAATTAAATAAAAAAGCTTGAAAATCTCTTAATAGTGTTGTAGGGAATAGAGTGGGAATTTGAACGAAAAACTAGATTTTTTTACTCAATGTATACAACTTTTTTTATATTAATACACTTCAGTTCCAAAATAGTATTAAAACCTTCCTACCCCGCATGAGGTCTATTTAGACCCCAAACGCACTTCGGCGCTTGCTATCTCCCATATATTTTTGTTTTGACAGTTTCCAATGCTAGTATTCTTTAATTACGCAAAGTTTTACAATGGCTAAAAAATTTTGGAGTTATTATTAAATTTTTAAGTGTCGTGGGAGAAATAGTCACATATTCCCCCTCTGGGGTCTGCTGAGACCCCAGACATGAATGGCGGTAAAACAATATCAAACAAAGCTTAATATTTTATTTTTTGTCATGATTGATAAAACATGGTTTTTATGTTTGTTTAAGACTATTGGTTATTTGTAAACTCAACTCTCAAGCGTCACCTCCAACCGTGGACCGGTTTCGTTCTTGTTAGGACTCATCAGCACGGTATAGGATGGTAACGCAAGAGAGCGGAGGGCAACGAAACCGGTCCACGGTTGGCGGTGAAGCTTGATAGTTTGTGAGTTTACACTTATTTTCTGCTTAACCAACGATAAATGGTGAAATTCTCCTTTCATTTATTGGTTATTTATAAGAAAAACATTTTCGTAAAAATTGTCATTTTTTTACAAACAGAAGAATGCGGCAAAGTATATTGAATTACTAGCTATTTCTTAAATTTTTCATTCATATTATAAGAAAAATATGCTATTAATAGAAATATTTTGTGTATCTAACAGTTGCAGCAAAAAAACTCTGACAACTGTCGCCATGACTTCCTGTTGAACAAATTCTTTACAAAAGTTGTGAAAAAGTTTTTTTTCATAAACTGTTGATTGGGCTTTAAAATGAGGGTTGTATGAATTTGGTTTCATTCTGGCTTCAGGAACCAAGGTTTCTAAAACATTGAACTACTTGCTAAATGCCTCTCAAATCAGCCACAGCGTAGGCTTTGGGCAGGAAACTATCAAGTCTCTTATTTTAAGTTATAAATAAAGCTAATTTGATTCGATCTAAAATATATTTCCTTGGGAAGGAAGATTCAATTAGAACTAAACGACTATACCAGTATACCAACTAAATTTCATGCATAAACCCATATAAGGAAAAAAGAGAGGTGTCCACTTTAGATACAAGAGGTGTCTATCGTTGAAACAATAGTATCATATGTGGCCACTTTAGATGCAATTTGAAGTACTTTTCAAAAATTAATTAAAAATACTTTGACCTATCAAATTAAAATTTTTAATGGTAAAATCGAAAGAAGGAGATCCAATTAACATAAAAACAAGGTGATGATCGTTTCCAAGCAAATAGGTTGGTATTTATTGAGAATTTAAGCAAAAATTTTCCTTAAAGTGTCCACTATACCCACATTTACCTTACTTCTTCCAATGAATAAATGAAAGACTGCAGATTCTGATTTTTTTATTTAACCGCAACTCTGCTTCTTTTATATCAATATGAGAGTTTCAATAGAAATTTTAAATATTAAATAATTTAACAATATTTTTAATAAATGCAAAGTAAAGTTACCTTTTTGTAAACCCCATTAAAATCATACATCATTCTTTAGTACGTTCTTTATAGTTGCGTTTTGAATCCAGGTCTTACAGTAATTTTTCCAAATTATATTTTTTATTTGTTTTTTAATCGTTTTGGGCTGAACGAACAATAAACACACAAATTAGAATTATTAGTTATAGTCACGTGGAATCGCAAAGTCCATGCAGGTGACCAAATAATTAAGAGTATAAAATAATGAAAATAACAAACGACATCATAAGATAATGAAGAGTTCTCAAGGGTTGGTGAGCGATAACGAGCAGTAGGCAGTAGCCTCCCTAGTATATATGTATAAAATGAATTAAAACACTATTTTTTTAGGCAAATTTTAAAAATTGTTATGGGGAGACCCACGGACACCCATTATAACTTGAATTCTAACATTTGAACATAATGTGAAACATAAGGGGGTTCCTTAGAAATAACGTTGAGTGATATAACCCCTCACTGAAACATAAGTCTGTATACTGTTCTGGGTGCTCAAAATCTTAGGGGGGGGGCACGATGTCTGGCTGTTATATAAAAGGGGGCCGCGGCGATCGGTAGTTTAAGAACCACTGCCAAAAAGTATTTGAAATAAAGCTCTATTTACTGATTACACAATTAACGTATTATCTTTGCATGAAAATATGATGTTACATTTGGTGTGAAAATAATGAGGTGTTGCTTAATTTCAAAGTAAATGAATCCGTAATCATATTATTGTCTCAGAATATTTGTTGTTAAAGTACAATAAGAAGGGAAGACTTTCAAGGTTAAAGATATAAATTTAAGCTAGACAAATCTCCATACAAATAATACCTTTTTCTCCACTCTAAAAACCTACCCCCACATTAAACTTCCCCATCTTGGCCAGCACTCGACTCCCCCCTCCGTCGTCTCGAAACCGCAATCCGCGATTAATTAATTGATTAATTATTGAATATAATCCGATTAATCAGCGCCGACTGTCTCCTTTCTGGTCGGCTGCGCATCGGGGCATATCCCGGGGGATTAATGGGGCGGAGGGCCAGGGGTCGGGCATCTTGGAGGGTCGGCTGACAAAGGAAGGTGGTCGGGGTGCTGTTGTTTCGCGCCTGATTTATGGCGCCAAGGGGTGTCGGTTGCAGGTCGTGTGTGGTTTTCGAAAATGGAAGGTTTTGAAGAATTTCGGAAAGGTTTGTTTGGTGGAAGGTCTTTTGAGGCGGTGTAGAGTTTTACAGTCTGTGCTAAAGCAAGTGCTGGACGAAAGGGGTGACAAATTGTATAGTGATAATTTAAATTTTAAATTAAAAATTTAAAGCTTAATTTACAAAATCAACTTTACCTTCCTTAGAAAACAAATGCGCCTGTTGGACTGTGGTTAAATGTTGACACATGTGGTAATCACACAACATTTAACCACAGTCCAAAAGTTACAATTGTTTTGTAAGGTAAAGTTGATTTTGTTAATTACGCTTTAAATTTTTAACTTAAAGTATCACTTTACAACCCTGTGACAATCACACCTTTTAAATACCATGTATACGTTTAAAAGTGTGCGCTCTGTTGATTGAAAAATAGTAAAAGTGCGTACAGGGTGTTTCAGATAAGTGTTTCATAATCTAGGAGGGGTAGGACACACAGACGACTCAGAATCAACTAGAAGTGGGGGGGTCGTAAATGCACCCCTAACGAGCTAAGGGTTTTTATAAGTGGGCATGGGAAGTTGTAAAATTCCCTGTGGAAACTGACACGTCACCTTTTAAGATCCAATTAAAACCATCAATTCAGGTGTTTATTCCATAATAAACCAACTAAAGAGCTGATTTTTCAGCTCTTAAATTTATTTTTATGTAGCAAATGCCGGAATCTAACTACTTTGCTGGTTTTAATCCATTCTTAAAAGATTGCGTGCCAATTTCCACTAGATTACACAACATCCAATGCCGGTTTATAGAAACCCCTTTAGTCGCTAGGAGTGCATTTCCGACCACCCATGCCTAGGTGATTCCGAATCGTCCAGGCGTGCCCTACCCATCCTAGAAGTTATGAAACACTTAACTCTGAAACACCCTGTACAAGTGATAGAAGCCAACAATGCTGCATCATCACCGAATATGCCGCAGGGTCATCATCCCCCTCTCTGCACATGGACGCTAATCCCTCTGGAAAAGGGAAGACGGAAGTCCATTACACGACCTCATGAAGGAAGGAAGGACATCCTCGGGGATGGAATTTTTCCAAATCGACACATTCATTGTTCTGGGGGGGATGATATTAGGTGGAATCCATTCGTGTTCAATCGAACAAGAGGGGTGGATTAGATTGGTATAAATTCCTTTTGGGTTAGAAATTAAGGTCGGGTGTTCAAGGATATGGGAAATGGGCAAGGTTTTTGATCGAGTGTGTAAATAGAAAAGGAAATATATAACTATACTCGAATGCAATTTAAGTTGAGAATGATGTCATGACCACGCAGACGAAAATCTGAGTAAACAGAAAGCCTGCTGGGTTGCTAGAAGCTCTTATTGGCTGGCGAGTTTGAGAGCTAGTTGTATTACTACGCGTTACACCACTTTAAAAAATAATAATACTGAACATTTTACGCATATCGGAATGAAAAGATGCTTAATATACGTGGATTTAAAAAACTAATCATTATTCAAAGTTGAAGGTCTAAATTTCACTCAAAATTCAGACACCTCGCGGGGAACTACTTTCTTTGGTTGCTCTCAGCATATTTCTACAGGTTCAAGTTAAGTTGCAACTGAGTATAGGAACGTAGTGGTTATTTCCACGACAGTTGAAGCATGCGCAGTAACCAGCTAGATTACATTAAAGTTACATTATTGAGCAATCTTGGCATCAGCCTCGATGGCTGAGTGGTCATTGTTGGGTAAACTGCTCGTTTCCGGCCGATGTGTCTTTTACGTATAATTAACCTACGTTTGTGTTGGCACCGGTGAGAGTACACGTCGATAACTGTTTGATACATGCGCAGTCAGACTGCATCTGAGAGGTTAGATCTGTTTGTGTTATTGTTCACTATGGTTTGTACTGCGTAGGGCTGCAAAATAAATAGATGTTATTTTACCAACCTGGGTGATTCTTTGAGACTACCTGCTTGCCGGTAACATTGTGGTGACCCGGACGTGATCGAAATTGTTGAATTGGACCGGAGCAGCGAGCCGAAGTATGGAAGAGCTAGTCAAGAAAAGAACACCGGTAAGGGGATTGGTAACCAGGTATTGCAACTTGATTGAAGAAGCATTGAACGGAAAGGTAATAGATTGTTCCGGAATTGAGGTAAACAAGAACTTGCTGGAAAGAGCTGCGTCAAAGATGGAAGATCTGGATGAGAAGATATTGGACCTGGTTTTAAAGACGGATCCCGATAAGTATAACGAAGACTTTTCGCAGGTAGAGGAATACCAGGTGAAAATAGCGTATGCGCGTATGAACTGTGAGAAATTGCAGAAGGCTCCAGTTGCAGAGAGCATATCCACTAGGTGCAAGCTGCCCAAACTGGAAATAAGAAAGTTCACGGGAGAGATTAAAGAATGGCTGGGCTTTTGGTGTCAGTTTAGGCGAGTCCATGAAGACGTGTCTGTCAGTAATGAAGAAAAATTTCAGTATCTCATCCAGAGTGTGGTGGCGGGCAGTAGGGCCCAGGCGATAGTCGACAGCTACCCACCAACAGCCGAAAACTATCCTAAGGTCATTGAGAGCCTGAGGGAACGTTTTGGTCGTGAGGAACTTTTAACAGAATTTTATATAAGGGAGTTGCTGTCATTGGTGGTAAGGAATGCCACGCATTTGAAGTCAAAACAAAATATAATGCAGCTATATGACAAATTGGAGTCTCATTTGAGATCACTCGAATCGATCGGTGTAACAAACGATAAATATGCTGCGATGCTTTTCCCGCTGGTGGAATCTTGTGTTCCAGAGGAGCTTTTAAGGACTTGGATGCGGTCACCAGAGGTTGGATCAGAAAAGTATGAAGATAAACTTGCACAGTTGCTGAGATTTTTGAAAAAGGAAGTGGAGCAAGAGGAGCGGATTGCCCTGTCCAGGTCCGGCTTTCATTCGGGTGAAGCATCTGAAGGGCGAAAAGTGAAATCAAGGCAGGACGATATTTTATTTCCCACGGCCAACGACCTTATATCGAAGACGAAACCCTGGAGATCATGTTTATTTTGTGGCCATCCTCATGGGTCACAGTTTTGTCGTAGAGGGCAAGCAATGAGCTTTAGAGATCGGCGGGATTTTTTGATGAGGAGAAATGCTTGTTTCGACTGTTTGGGGGTTGGGCACTTTTCTAGAGATTGTACAGCTGACGTAAAATGCGATCGGTGCAAGAAGAGACATTGGACCACTTTTTGTCCATGGGAAGGTCCTTCGGGAGAGGAATATGTGGAGCCTTTTAGAGCGATCCCATCGGAGGTCCGGGATAGCAATCAAAACACTGTTCTCTCCAATCACAGTCATCCCGAGGTCCTTCTACAGACGCTTTTGGTGTCGGTGGAAGCGGGAGGAAGAAGTAAGACTGTTAGGGCGCTAATTGACACTGGATCACAGAGATCTTATATTTTAAAGTCGACCATTGGTCAAATAAGAGCAACACCGGAAAGATTAGAGAATCTGACCCATGTGGTCTTTGGTGGTGCTGGTTCTACGAGGACTCATAAGTGTTATAGGGTAAATGCAAGTAATTTGAATCATTCATTTTCTTGTAATTTACAGGTGTTGGATCAAGATGTTATTTGCGGTGTTGTACCTAGCATACAGAGGGGTCCGTGGTTCGAGGAGATGGTGAGCAGAGGAATTCGCCTTACGGATGTTGGCATGCGCTCCCGGGGGGTGGAACTACTAATTGGAGCTGATTACGCCGGAAGCCTCTTTACTGGTAATCTGATTAAGTTGTCATCGGGTTTAGTTGCCCTGGAGACTTGTTTGGGTTGGAGTGTGATGGGTAAACCCAGGGAGGCCAATGACGGAGGATTCGTAACTTCTCTTTTGAGACAGAGTAGCGGTGACATCTCAGAGTTGTGGAAACTGGAGGCGATTGGGATCACAGATCCATGTACCACGAAGAAGGCAAAAGAACTGGAGGAGGAGGAGGAGGAGGAGGAGGAGGAGGAGGAGGAGGAGGAGGAGGAGGAGGAGGAGGAGGAGGAGGAGGAGGAGGAGGAGGAGGAGGAGGAGGAGGAGGAGGAGGAGGAGGAGGAGGAGGAGGAGGAGGAGGAGGAGGAGGAGGAGGAGGAGGAGGAGGAGGAGGAGGAGGAGGAGGAGGAGGAGGAGGAGGAGGAGGAGGAGGAGGAGGAGGAGGAGGAGGAGGAGGAGGAGGAGGAGGAGGAGGAGGAGGAGGAGGAGGCGTTCAATCATTTCTCCGATGAGGTCAAGACAGAGAAGGACGGGCGGTATGTGGTCAAGCTTCCGTGGATGCGAAATCCGGCTGAATTGTCAAGCAACAGAGATGGGGCGGAAAAAAGGTTGACTTCTATGACCATGAAGTCAATAAGAAATAATCAGGACGATACAAGGAAGAGGTCTTTTTGGACCATGGCCGGAGTGACTGAGGTGAGCCGTGGAAAGGATGGAGTAGTTAGGGTGGTGCGACTAAAGCTACCCAGTGGAGAGACAACACGTCCAGGCAGGAGGTTGTATCCTCTGGAGATCCGTGAAGGGGAGGACGCGGAGGCTGCGGATGGAAGGACTGTAACCACTCGAGGAGGAAGAAGGGTCAAAGTACCCGTTGGACTTTAAGATTTTGTAAAGTTTTGTGTAGAAATTTAGTATTAAGCATGTTTTACAATTTTTAGAGTGGCTTTGGATAATTGTAACAAAGTGTTCTTAACAGGTAGTAAGGTTGTTAAAACTTTAAAATTTGGGTGGTTTTTTAGCATTAATTTTTAACTTTGTTAACTATTAAGCAGTTTACCTTTTAAAAATTTTGAATGAATCAAAAGGGGGGGAGTGTTGGGTAAACTGCTCGTTTCCGGCCGATGTGTCTTTTACGTATAATTAACCTACGTTTGTGTTGGCATCGGTGAGAGTACACGTCGATAACTGTTTGATACATGCGCAGTCAGACTGCATCTGAGAGGTTAGATCTGTTTGTGTTATTGTTCACTATGGTTTGTACTGCGTAGGGCTGCAAAATAAATAGATGTTATTTTACCAACCTGGGTGATTCTTTGAGACTACCTGCTTGCCGGTAACAGTCATAGTATTTGTCTACTAACCCAGAGGTCCCTGGTTAGAATCCTGGCAGCCACTTTTGTTAAATATGATCTTAGTTTTTATTAGCTAAATTCGTTAGAGTTTAGTTGTTACTTTCGTGGGAATCACTAGTGCCTATAGAGAAGCTTTTCGCTATGACGTCACAACCACTTATTTTCACGACCGTGGAGGGCAAAACAATAGCATACGCATGCACTGAGCACGCGCAAACCTGTTGCTAGGCGCTTGTTTGGGCTGTTTCTAGGGATAAATCACTTGTTTTGAAAAAATTTGTTCTTTAACAAAAACAAACACTGGACAAAAATAATTATTATATCCATACTACTACTATGATTTTTAAACTATTGCGAAAATAAAATATTCTGAATAACAATATAAAAAGCTAATAAACGTAAACCTTAAATTAATACTTCTGAGAAGTTGATTTTCTTAAAACATTTGAGTATTCACTTTTATAGAAATTGATTGACTTATTTTTAAGTTCATTTAATATTTCAAAAAAGGAAGTAACTATACCCTAACAAGTCTAATTACAGATTAACAATGTTGAATGAAAAGGAAGTGACTTTATCTGACTGCAATTTGAGTCTATACTTTGCAAAAATACAAAAATCACCATAATGATTAAACTGCAATATATCAATGGAAACAAGTATATACATCAGTTTAATATTATTTCATTTAATTTCCTATAAGCAATTAATTCAATTAAGATGATGTGATGATTTTAATGTCCACATGTTGGATCAATATCAGCTTTAACCGAAACTAAATTTTTTCCTTTAATTTTTCCCTAAAAAATTCAATTTTCTCACAGCATCGCATCTATTCATAAATAAAAAAAACTATCGCCTCACAATGTAATCCCCCTGAAATCCAGCATGACAAACATCACAAAATTAATAACATTAAGCGCCTTAATTAATTATGAATCCATTAATTCTCTCTTTTTAAGGATGGTATGAAATCCAGCTCATCCTCCGTATTAATTGCTCCCCGTACTTTATTTATATACCCACCTCCCCTTTTTTATGGATCGACCCAGATAGTATTTCACGCATTAACGGGCGAGTTCAAAGCTCAAGGAGGGGGTGTTATTTAACGATTCGCCTCCTTTTTTTTCCGCTGCAGGAGTTTCATAATTGTTTGGAAGTATTATCGATAGCGTCCTCTCTGGAGCGGCAATTAACCCAGTGTTAATGATTTTAAGTTAAATTAGAAGTTTGTTCGAATTCATTAAGGGGTTTTAAGGGCCACCGGGGACGCTGTTATCGGCCGGGGCAGGGCGTTTTTGTCCCATTAAATTCTCGTAAATCGAAATGCCCATTAAATGAGCTCGGTGTTAGGTAAGCCATTTAGCAAAGTCAAAGATTGAGAAAGTGTTTATGATGACCGTTTTGTCGAGAAAAAAATGCGCAAGAATTTTCGACTTTCTTGCCAAAAGTTTATTTCATTTCACATGAATATTCAAGACTTATTATGTTTCTTACTTCCGAGATTGCAAATACTTTATTAGAGTGTAAATAAAAAAACTTTCGTTTTGGATTTTGATGATGTGTTAGTGCAGAAATGTTTTCAAAGCACCTGTGATTATTTCAAGAATTTTTGGATGTCGTCTTCAGGTGCCAAGCGCGCAACACGGGTTAGACCAGGAATAATATTTTCGACCCCATTCTAATCGCACGCTGTTCACATGGTGTGCCAGTGGCGGATCTACGGGGGGGAGCTTTCGGGCTGAAGCCCCCCCCAAAGCGACTTATATTTTACTAAGTTTGTCAAAACGCAAAAAATCTATATCCGAAATTCGGATGAGGCGTACCAAAACGAGTTAAAAAAGTGATGTTTTTGACTTAAATTTCCAAAAATTTTCCCAGACCCCCCTTTTAGTAGTTTCAGTAGCATAATTCACTATTTCCGTATTACCATTAACAAGAACTTTCAATTGGATTATGGAAATTCTTAGCCCCCCCCAAAACCAAATCCTGGATTCGCCACTGTGGTGTGCTATCCAAAAAAACTCGAATGACCGGCTATCCACATATTATCTTAATGAGGATAATGTAATATACTAGCGCTGACGCATTCAGACTCCCAGGCTTCAGTTTTTTTATAAATATCATCTGGTATGTTACAGACGGGATTCGCCAGTCCAAATGTGTACAGTGTGCTAGGCCAGGCGTTACCCGGACAATATGCCCGGCGGAGTGAGAAATAATTAAATAATGGATCGATTTTTATGTTTATGCTACAACAATTTATTTTAAACTACAACAATGGATAATTTGCCAAGATCAATAAATTTTACATCTTCTCTTGTTAGAAGAAAGTGATGGTTTGTCCGTGATGTTAGACATGAAATGTCGATTTTCCACCATAAAAAGTACCAAAAAGTTATAAGGATGCTTCGATTTTAAATTATTTTTATTCAATAACCTTCCCGGGAACGAGTTAAACAACGTGGTAAAGTTTAAGAGTTAATGTAGGTTTGAAAAATTTAAAAATATTAAGTACACACATACAGACAAACAAACGAACTTTGATTTTTATATACAGGGATGTTTCAAATGTCCGTTTCGCGGCTTTTATTTGGAACCAAAGTGTTCTAGGGTCACAGAACAGAAGTAAGGTCTACCTCTAGGTTAAAAAGGTCTACCTCTAGGTTTGAAATGTAGTAGTAATACCAGTCAAGGTCAAAAATCACGTCTAGTTTTCCTTCCCTTTTATCCAGTCTGTCACTGATCGTATTGGTAAAATCTTAAAACGCCACCTCATAAAACCGATTTTCAAACCTACGCAGAAAATATGCAATCTCTTACACTCTGCAAAGGATCCACGTGATCCGCTACTAAGCAGAGGAGTCTACAGAGTTCCCTGCTCGTGTGGTTTGGTTTATATTGGTACTACCAAGCGATCCATAAAAACCAGAATTTCTGAACATAAGAGACATTGTCGCCTTTTACAACCGGACAAATCAGCAATCACTGAACATGCTTTATCTCAAGATCATATTATCAAGTTTGATCACACTGATGTTTTATCCAGATCGACACATTACCATGCCCGACTTGTGAGAGAAGCCATTGAGATTCACAAACACCAGAATAATTTTAATCGCAAGGAGGAGGGGCTAATTATTCCACGTGTTTGGCACCCAGCCCTCCGGAAATCTAGAATCAAGCCTCTCAGTGACGTTGACCAATGAGACTCTTCTCCTCTGGATCTACCACGTGACACTGTCAGCTTTGGCGTTCTTTAACTTTTTCATTTCAGTCTCGCTGAAGATGTCTACCGCAGATGTAGACGAAACGTCCGTTTTTACTCATAGACCACGGTCCTTACACCCGGAAGAATTTTTAATAAATAACTCTGAATCTGACCGTGTAAGCCTACACTATTTCATACTTTCAATTTTAATTTATTAACCCATTAATGCCCAACTTTTTATTTTTCTTAAATATTTGGTAAAAACATAGTAAATAGCCCCAAAACAACTGGAAAAATAGTGAAAAAAATTCCAGGTTAAAATTTTAATTTCTACACCAAAATTAAAAAACGTCCCTAAAAAGGGACGTCAGGCACGAATGCCCCCGTTGTTTTTCCCTATAGTAAACGCATGGTAGAAAACTTTTTAAAGCCTCAAAAACCTCTTCTACCTTTTTAAGTGCAGCAAAAGTGATCGGAACCATACTGTAACATGAATATGAACAAAAAATATTAATTATTTATCCAATTAACTGTAAAATTAACCCTAATTAACGTAATTTGAGCATTTTTTATGCTCTAAATCACGTTTTTCCTCCCAAATCTATGTTAATTGCAAATTAATTAAGGTTTTTAATTGAAAAAGGCATTCATTCTTTGTTTATATGTTACCTAATATAAAGTATTAATTACTTTTACACACCTCAAATCCATCAGAATATCTCAATTTGTGAAGTTTAAGTCTTTCAAATGCCCATACTTTTTTCATTTTATTTAATTTAATTGTGCGGAACACGAATTTCTCCCCAAAAATCAAGCATTAGTGGGATGTGCATTAGCAAGCCAGATGATATAGATTGATCTGCAGTATAGAACACAATAATTAGCGGCATATAATTAGAAAAAAAGCCGAAAATTTATCACAAAAGCGACTTCTTTGGCAATTTTAATGACAAAAGGTCATTATGACTAATAATTATTAGACTTTTAATTAAAATATAACCGGAATATATTTGCATAAGTAATAAATATAGTAAAATAATTAATTTATTCCTTTTAATTAATACAAATTAATTAATTCCTTATAATTCAAGACTTTTTATTCCATTAATTTAGCAGAAATAACAGTATTTTCAAAAAATAAATAAACAAAAATAATAAATTTATTAGCTAAAATTAAATTAATTTTATAAATACTATCAGTTATTTAATTCATTTCATAAGAATCGAACGCGTTTTTATGAAAAAATGAAGGAAACACTAGCATTTCACTATGGGGAAAACCACGGGGGCATTCGTGCCTGTCGTCCCTTTTTAGGGACGCTTTTCGAGGGTCCAAAATAAGGTGAAGATAAAATATTTTGGAAAAATAAAAAACACACCAACTGATTTAATGTATAATCAGTAATATATATCGGCATTGAAATTTTTTTAAAATAACAACTAGGATTTTTAAGCTTTTTCTTTTAAAATTTTTAAAAAAGCACTTTTATGAAAAATTCTATCTTCCAACTTTAAATCAAGTGGAAAAAAATTTTAAATTCTGCTTTCTTCTTGTGTTCTTTATGTTCTATGAAGATCAGAGATACACCAGTGCAAATTTTGATTCAAAGAAACCATTTTTGTAGAAATAGGAGGATTTTTAAAAAACGTCCCTAAAAAGGGACGTCAGGCAGTAATGGGTTAAGAATTCTCTCCCGATTCCAAAAATATGCTTGTTTTTTCTGACAATTTTTTTTCAATTAATTATGAGATATTTTATAAAAGAGAGCTCCTAACAGGGTGACGTCAAATGTGTCTCTTGAAAATGTGGGACTAGTGTTTTCATCGAAACACTAGTCTGTAAAAAAACTAGAGCTCATTGTTTCCAGTCTTTCAAAGCGGGATGATAACAACAAGCGGGAGCAAGGCACATTTAACGTCACAAGCTGTTTCAGCTCAGATTGAAAAGAAGCTGTTTTAAATTGAAAATAACTTAAGTTTTAGGGCTTTGAAAGGTAAATCAAAATGTTTTTTGGAGGTTTTAGTCTATTCGGAATTCATTAAGATTAAAATTTTGAATAATTGAAATTCCTGAATTTCATATTCATAAAAATAAATGAAACCGAACATTTTTCTTGCAAAGTGACAAAAAATTTTGGAGTTTAGCCAACTCGTCTCAATCATAGGGTCATTTTCCATATAAAATTGATTGAGACGAGGAAGAAATTAAATTTAGGGCTCGGATTTTTGAGAAAATTTTTACTGTTTTGTTATTTATGTGTACTCTAATAACACTACCCTGCGAAATTTAACTTTTTGAAAAATACAAGATAAGTGTTTAGTAATTTTTATGTTATTTGGTATGCTTTTTACGAAAATGACCTCCATTTTCCCCAATCACATCAGAATTTTTTGTAAAATCAATATCGATATTTTTGCTAAAATCCTATAAAAGAGACATTATAGCGAAAAATTGTGGGTTTACTATCTAGAAACTGTGGTTTTATCCACTTAAATATATGTAAAATAGTCAAATCTTTGTTAAGAAAGTTGGTTTGATTATTTATTGACCATATTTTTATTTTTTAGGTATTTAAATGTATGAAAATACTGTTGCCAGATCCCATGACCCACCTCTGGTCGAGAAAAACACAAAAAAAATTCAAGAGTTAAAATTTTTAATTAAAAGTATTGTTTCTTCAAAATAAAATAGCCGAAATATTTTTTTAGCTTGTTTTTATTAAGATATCTTACATGAAATAAACGATTAATCAAGAAATGCAAATATTATGTTTGTATACATGATAGCTTGGAAAAAAAATTAAGCTTATTCAAAAGCAAATAAAAAAGTTTATAGTTAAGTACGTACTCCTTTTCCTGTCAAACTTCTTTTTGTGGATCTTCTTTTATGCTCAATCTCGGGTCTATCGCGCGTTAACATCCAACAGTAGTAGTGGGCGAGCATATTCCTGTCCCATCTTCCCTGATACCTGCGTTCCATATCTTTGATGTCTTGGTGGAACCTTTCACCCTGTTCTTCACTGACTGATCCCAAGTTTTCTGGGGAGAGTCCACATATGAGTGAAGGAAATGTATTTTGACCCTCATGGAGCAACCCAAAGCTTGATATTTGTCAAGCATATTCATCACAATTGGTTTATAGTCAGGATCCTTGTAATTACCGAGAAATTTACTGACGACTTCTTTGAAGGCAACTCAAGCTTCTTTTTCTTTTGTAGTCATGGTAGTCTCAAATTCCTTATCCTTCATAAGCTTCCGGATATCTTGACCATTATATAGTATTTCCTCTTTTAACTTGGATTCGGAGAAGCCTGGGAACTTTTTACACAAGTATTTGAAACAAACGCCCTCTTTTGAAACACCCTTCACAAACTGCTTCATTAAACCTAGTTTGATATGTAGAGGGGGTAACAATACTTTTTTTGGATCAACTAAGCAATTCCGAATCCCATTTTTGGAGCCTGGTACAAGATTTTCTCTTTTAGACCATTCTTTTTTGACCCAATGTTGAGTCTTATCACGGCTGTCTCACTCACAAATGAAACATGGATACTTTGTTATGTACTTTTGTTATTTGTTGCTTATTATGTATCAATGCATGCACGGTACCACAGATGTCTGCACTCCTGCAAAAGGTCAACGAATGATTCGAGCCCTTCGCGCGTCATTGGTGAAAGCTATTGGTTGATGGTACATAAAGCGGATGTTCCGATGGAGAGGGAGGGATGGCAACATAATATAGAGTTTCTCATATCGGTATTTTGTATGTTTAACCACTGTAGAATAATGATTAGGCAAAGAGGGAAGATATTCATTACCAAAATAATTTTTTTTGGTAAAAAATCATAAAAATCCAATAAAATTGAATTTTTCTAAAAAACTTGATGTGATTGAAACTTTTTGTTGGTATTTTCGAAATCAGCACCAAAAACTCCCTTGTATCCTTGTATCAGACCCCTTGTATTTTTTTCATCGCAGGGTAGTGTAATTGAAAAAATAAATAATTTTCTTCTATTACTATTTTATTTCTAATTTTTTAAATGATGGTCACGGGAGTTAAATACTTAATAACCTTGCTTCTTCTACGAACTAATAAAATTTTGCATATTTGAACATAAAAACCAACTTCTCGAAAATATATTTAGTACCATGGTGAAACAGGAAATAACTATATTTAGAGTAACTTGGGGCTTGATAAATAATGCCATTTTTACCTCAGCGTCTGAGATATACAGGGTGTTTCAAAATTGCGTTGCACGGCTTTTATTTGGAACACACGCCTCCTAGGGTCACGGAAGTAAGGCCTACCCCTAGGTAAGTGAGCATGGATAATCCATTGAGAGGACTTACAGCTCCCCTAGCGGCGAAATTAAAAAGTTAAAACAATTAATTTAAAAACTAAAGGAGATAGAGCAAAAACCTGAGAGAGAGTATTGTTGCCAACGTCATGAAGAGCTCACTTAAAAAAATTGCACTTTTTTAGGGGTCAAAAAAGAAAAAGTTCACATATTTGCATATTTTTCAGTGTTATTTTGTGGTTTTGAGTTTTTTTCGTTTAAAGAACACAAAATTTTATCAAAAAATAAAAAAAATTACAAATATGTGAACTTTTTCTTTTTTGACCCCTGAAAAAGTGCTATTTTCACATGCTTATATCTCGGCGAATATTCAAGATATTTTCATGAATTTTTTTTTCAGTCAGTTCTTCATGAAGTTGGGAACAATATTCTTACTGAGGTTTTTGCTCTATCTCTTTTGGTTTTTAAATTAATTTTTTTAAGTTTTTAATTTCGCCGCTAGGGGCACTGTAAGTCATTTCAGTGCATTCTCCAGGCTCACTTACCCAGGGGTAGACCTTACTTCCATGACCCTAGGAGGCGTTGGCTCCGAAAAAAAGCCGTGCAACGCAATTCTGAAACACCCTGTATAGACAAAACAACTTTGAGAATTGACTGAAAATAAACCCTTTATGGCTTCCTTAATTAGCAAAAAAACATGTTTATTGAAGAATATTTCATAATTGATAAATACTTTGGTAATTAAATCTTTAAAGTTCTGTACTATGACGAACGTGCAAGTTACATTTTCTTATCCTCAATGTAGTATATATATTATTACTGTATTATAATAAAAAAAAATTATTACCAAAAACACAAAATGAAGAACTTTCACTTATTTTATTTAACCTAGATATGCACTTTGAAAAAAAAAGTTACGACCTTTTAAACCATTCGAGAATAAAAATAACTGCTGATTTTTAAGAACTTCTCTTGATTGCTACTCTTTTTTGACACCGGTAAAAGCAAAACCAAAAAACGAACGAATGCTTTCTTAAGCCGGATTTACATGCAGCTATTCGAGCGATTCGACCGGCACGTCATAGCGGAAAACTGGGGAAAAATTCCTATCGCTTTCCCCTCGTCACGTCGATTTAGAATAGGGTCCTGTCATTGGTTCTTAGTCCCAAGACTTTCGTGGCTTTTAATTGGAAACAACATGTCCTAGCAATACCTCCTAGGTATTGGTCCTAGAGTCACAAAAGTAAGGCATATAAAAATTAAGGCATCGCAAACCTTTCAAGGCAAAAACCTTGAAATGGTATTGTTGCCAACATAATGAAGAACTCATTGAATAATATTTTATAAAAATATCGTCAATATTCGTGGAGATATTCGCATGTAAAAACAGTAGCACTTTTTCAGGCCTCAAAAAAGAAAAAGTTCGTAAATTTGCAAATTTTTCAGTGTTATTGTGTTTTTTCATTTGAATAAAGACAAAACTTGATCAAAAAATAAAAAACACCTTGCGATTTTGCGAACCTTTTTCTTTTTTGGGGCCTGAAAAAGTACTATTTTCTCATGCTTATATCTCCGCGAATATTCACGATACTTTCATATTTATTTTTCAGTGAGTTCTTCATAACGTTAGCAATAATACTGTCTCCCGTTGGAATTTTTGCTCTACCCTCTTTAGTTTATAAATTACTTTTTCTAACTTTTTTATTTCGTAGCTAAGGTCGCTGTAAGTCATCTCAGTGGATTCTCCAGGGTCATTTACCTAGGGGTAGACCTTACTTCCGTGACCCTAGGACACGTTGGTTCCAAATAAAAGCCGCGAAACGGGCTTTTAAAACACCCTGTATAGGGAAATTTCAACCAGTCGCGTCAATCGAACTGCTGCATGCAAACCCTCAAAACCTTCTCAAAAAGAATCATTCATACAAGTATCAAAATAAAGAAGTAAGCGAACAGCATTGCCACTCTGAATAAAAAAAAGCAGTCGATTAACATTTTGAGTATAAATTACTCGTACAGAAAGACACATAACGGTTTTTTACGAACTGTTCCAGAGACTAAACAAGGGAACTTTCACTTTAATTAGAGGTAAAACAATTACATTTTTTTCCTCAATCGCTCAGAATCGACGAAAAAAAAGTCCTAAAGAATGGTTCGATCTGGGGGCATATATACATCGAGGAAAGAAGGAGAAAAAAACTACGGCGAAAGAAAAGTATTAGCTCCCAATGGGCTCCCAAAGTCTAGTTTTGAAGCGATAACGATACGATAGTAATGCCTAATCGATAGGTAAATATCCGTTTTCTCTCAAGGGAACAAAGCTTGGGCTAAATTTAATTAAAAACTTTTACGTTTTGGCTATTACGGAACGTTTTTGACGTGGCACTGTCTTTTTTTCCTCGCTTCTTTGAAACAAGACTGAGAAAAAAAATACTTGTTGGACCTCGCGAATTTTTTTGTGGATTCTTCCCACTTGAATCTCGAGAGAAAACGGCCTTTTGTTGAAGGAATAGGAAATCCAGTACGATTCTAATTAACGAGGGTTTTCGAATTTAGAATGGTTCCGGTTTGCGTTAGATTTTTTTTTGTTAAGGTCATAAATCAAATGGACATTTGTTTTTGCTCGAGGCATTGGTTATACTAGTCATGATGGGATCATCAGTGGCAAACTCAACTAAAACGCATTTTCCAGATTTTGACTATTTTCCAATTTTTGTTTGGGAAATTTAAATGCAAAGTAGCATCAAAGTAATTTGATACGATTGAGGAACAATTTCTTAATTAAGTTTTGCAATACCTGAACCAGGGAATCTAATATATTTTCTAGTCGTAGCGCACTTAGGATATATCTATCCCAAAGAACAACGATTAAAATCTTATTAATTACATTTTGATAAAACTTGAATTTTAACTGTTTAGTAGAGTGTAGTTAACGAAGGTTATAATTATCAGAAGTTACATACAGCAGAGATAAACACTATCATTTAGATGAATTATAGATAACTGCATTAAATCAATTATAAGCATATGAAATTAGTTTCTGAAAAAGGTTTGTTGCACTCCCCGTTTAAACCGTTTAATTACAGGTATGGTCTTAATTCATTCTCGAATTGTCATGAAAAATAAATATAGTTCACTATAGTATGACATTACATGCAAGGAATGTAACATGGGCGTCGTCGGCTCCTGAAAACTGGGGGGACGCCTCAAGGATTCAAGATTCCTCCCAAATTTTTTTTTTACCAACTATTGGTTAACTCCCAAAAATAATCGTTTTTCTTTTTTGCCCTAGTTTACAAATTTTAATGTGGTTTTGAATCAACTAACTTCTGTCCCAAATGTTTTTAAACCGTTTATCACTTTTAACGAAAAAAGGGGGGCCTGGGGTCCTCCCCCAGAAAAAGTTTTTAAATTTGACCTTTTAAAAACAGGTTTAAACTCATTTTAACTGTTATAAGATTACAGTTTCGTAATCAAATTTTTTATGCTTTAACCAGTGCTGTAGCTGGATTTTTTTAGGGGGGTCTCATTAAAATATTACTATTTTTTAGCTAAAAACAAAATTTTTTGTTGGGATAATGTTTTCCAATTGGTATATTGGCACCATCTTTTATGATTAAAAGTTGGAGAAACACACATTTAAGTAAATTTTCAGTCGCCCTCAAAAGTTAAAAACGGAGTTTTTTAAACAATGTTCGCAATTATTGGGGGGACGCGTCCCCTGTCCCCCCGACGACGCCTCCCGTGGATTGTACAAACGATTTGTCAGGACTCAAAAGACTCTACCTTTTAGAAAAAGACCTTAATAAAAAAAGAAAATTTACCTTTTTAACGTTGTTTGTGATGTTGTACAGGGAGAAAAATCTTCTAAATCTTCATAAAAGGTACGCACCTGGAAATTGTTAGAGCCGCTTAAGGGTCGAATTAAATGGGTAAGATCTCTCAAGTTATACTCTATTCATTTAGAATTGGCGCTTGAGAAATAGTGCTTTCCCCCACGCTAGTAGAGTAACCATAGTTACGCTCTTCGAGCAGCAAATAGTAAGCCTTCTTCATCACTTTGACGAGGATAGTTGCTATGGTTACCGATCGGTGGTAGGGGAAGGAAATATTTTCAAGCGCCAGTTCAAAATGAACAGAGTATAAGCCCGAAGGGAAGTACTAGGCACAGGGGAAGGGTTCTGGTTCACTATCCTGGGATCTTCATAAACTTGTTTTGAAGGGGAAGTTGTCACTTTAGATTTAACCACGTCCTTTTCATCTTCAGTTTCAGAATCCGAGTCTGAATCCACCTCAGATTTTAACTCTAAATATTCATCAAAACATCGAAAATAATATCGCAACAAGCTGACGGTGACTCGGGACACTCAATTTCAAGAAAACTACAAATAGTCAAAAGTTAAGAGCCTCAGTTTTGGCTTTAGTTAGGTTGAAGTCTTTGGGAAAACCAGAAAATAATCTTATATTTTTTCTATTGTTACGCCCCTCATCCGTTTTAAATAACATCCCATGAAAGATCTTAATGGTTTTGGTTGATTATGTTTTTATTTTACTTAGCCATAAACGGGATCCCTCCAAAGTTAACATATTAAAAAATGAGGTTACTCACAAATAATTTGTCCAATTAGATGGCTGTAGATGACGTCGCTTCAGGACGATCACTTGATTTCAAAAGGGCGATCGTGCACTCTAACTCCATCATCACAGTAGGTACGTCTTCCACGATCAACCTTCACGAGACATCAGGTGTATTCCGGCATCAATCATCAATCAACAGACAGCAATCACTGGGATCATCCATGGCCACCTAAACTTATGAGGCCGTAGAAGCTTGTAATCTTGAGGGATGTCACATGCCTACTTTTTCACGTCATCGACTCGTTTAAGACAACAGCGCAACTCCAGTCTGAAATCTTGCTCGCCCCAACCCTACAGTCTGATTGGTCTTCTCAACTACGGTGAAAACGTCACTTTAATTTGACACACGTGCCGAAGATCTCAGAACTGAGAAAGTGAATCAGAGATCGCGAACCTCAAGTTGATTCCGTGCTCTATTCTAAACTAATATCATGTTCGGTTTCGTATCGAATAACAAGAAAGAGGTTTCTCCTTAAGACTTGAAAATTGTTTTAAGCAGAGTTTAATTTTAATGATCATATTTAATCACAAAAATATGGTTTAATGATTAAATTTTGAGTAAAATTGTAAAAATCGGGCTTGGTTTAAGGTTTAAAACTCATGATCGGACACATTTTAAGCCTTCAAAATTACAATTACGATGGACGGGGGGTTAAATATTAACTAGTGTTTCATATTTTCGATCAGTTTTAAACGTAATAAAAGCTTCAACACAAAGATTTTGCTGGTTTTAGGTCCAATCTTAGGTGTCCAATCCAAGGATTGGATGCAAATTTCAGATCAGGATTATTCTGCTCTTTAACCCCCTCTGTCATTAGGAGAGTATTCCTTAGCAAACCCTGAGTTACTTGCATTTTTTTCTTTCAGCGTTCGATCTCTCTGTGCAGAAACTGAATTAAAAAAAAAACGTTTAATACGTATTAAGAATTAAATATTATTTTTAAATTTTTTAGTTTTTACCAATAAATTTTTACCAATAGTAGTTCTTCTACAAATTGAATTTTTCAATAATTTTTTTGGGGTGTCGCTCCATTTTTAACTCCCTGGGATTTGGTGTGGGACCCCAAATCCTATGCGATTCTGACTCGTCTAGGTGTCTGCTATCCCCCTAGAAGTTATGAAACACTTATCTGAAACACCCTGTATATATTTTGCGGGGAATATAGGGGGAAAACGGGGCAATTTGATACAAAAAGCACTTAAATACACTCTCAATATCTCAAAAACTATCAAGGTTATTTAGGTCGTGTTTTTACGAAAATTGCCTTTATATGCCCAAGAATTGCACATGAAACCTTTAAATTTTGTAATAAGTCTATAAATTTTAGTGAAGTAAACTAACTTTTTTTATCAAAATTTTCCAAATGTAAATTTCTAAGTAAAGTGCAAAATCTTCCTGAAACTATTCTACTTGGAATACAGAGATCTGTAAATTCGAAAAACAAGTTTATCTTTGTTACCAATAGGGGTATCCTTAAATTTTAAATAACCTTTGCCATTTTTTAAATAAAGGTTTTTGTTCATAAACATCAAATGGGGCAAATTGATTCACTAGGATGTGATGCATTCGACTTTCGTAATACTTTGATACACTCGTGGGGCACATTGAGACACATAGAATTTCCCATATTTTACATTGAGAGTTGAGAGATAAATATCATTAAGCAATTTTAAAAATATCAGTTAAGGTTAAGTTAGATCTACAGTGAAGGATATTTATGACAATGTTTGAGTCTTTGGGTTTTTTACGTATTTGAGATTGAAAACTGCTTGCATTGTAGCTATACAGGGTGTTTCAAAAGTCCGTTTCGCGGCTTTTATTTACAACCAACGTGTCCTAGGGTCACGAAAGCAGGGTCTACCATTAGGTAAATGAACCTGGAGAATCCGTTAAGATTACTTACAGCGCCCCTAGCGTCGAAATAAAAATAACAAAAGTTAAAAAAATGTATTTAAAAACTAAAGGAGATAGAGCAAAAACTTCAGTAAGAGTATTGTTGCCAACGTTATGAAAAACTCACTGAAAAAAATTTCATAAAAATATCGTGATTATTTGCCTAGATATTAGCGAGTAAATATAGCCCTTTTTCAGGCATCAAAAAAGGAAAAGTTCGCAAATTTGCATGTTTTTATAAATTATTTGAATTAATTCTGTCTTCATTCAACTAAAAAAACAAAAAAACTACACAATAACACTTAAAAATCTGCAAATTTAGGAACTTTTTCTTTTTCGAATTTTTTCTGATGAAATTTTTTCAGTGAGTTATTCATAGCTTTGGCAACAATACTTTCCTTGAGGTTTTTGATCTATCTCTTTTGGTTTTTAAATTAATATTTTAAACTTGTTTATTTCCCTGCTAGGGGTGCTGTAAGTCATTTTAATGGATTCTCCAGGGACACTTACCTAGGGGTAGACCTTACCTCCGTGACCCTATGGCACATTGGTTCCAAATAAAAGCCGCGAAACGGACTTTTGAAACACCCTGTATAAAGCTATGTGCATTTATAAAAGAAAATGTAGTTGATAAATACATGATAAAACGTTGGAATCAGGGACTCTGAAGCATCTGAGAAGTTCTACTTTACAGGTAACTAATAACTCTATTTAAAAAAAACAGAGCAAAAGTAGTACTATAAATTGCCCAAAACTAACCAGTTTTGAATAACTGAAATTATTATGGTATTTTTTTAAGTTTCTGTATGATTGTCGACTAGATGACTTTGAATTTTATTCAACTAATTTAGCAACATCCTAACCTATGAAAATTAGCATCTTAAAAATTACCATTTTTCAAATTCTTTTTTAATTATTTTAACTTCTGAATGTTTAATTTAAAAATAATTTTTTATGCTTGAAAAAAGGTGTTAAAAAGATGCTTTTTATACAACTCAATAAAAGTACATTATTTATTTTTCAAAACTTTTGTAAATTATTACTATTATTGAGCAATTTGATCACTTGTACCAAAATGCCCCATGACATGCAAATTCTACTCGGACAGAAATCAATTCGGTTTAAACCTGCAAGAGCTCGACACACCCAGTCAGTGATAGCTGTCTTCCATTTCATAGTAACAATCAAATAAGAATTTTAAAAAAAAGACAAAACTTGAAAAAATATTCAGTTTTATAATATCTGTATATTTTAGTTACTCATGAAGTCATAATACTTTAATTACTTATCCTTTACTAAATTAAATGAAGCACGATGATTTGCTACCTCTTTGAATAAATGATAGTCTCTAGGTGGCAAACCTTTTATGGGAATAGCAGCGATTCCTATTGTCAATGCGGGGCTTATGATCCTTTTCTTTTTTTAAAAAGGCTTTCAATAAGCCGATTAGGTTTTTCATCCGAGTCTTCAATTTTCTCCCCGAAACACAGCTTTTATTATTCATATACATTTCAAATCCTAAAAAGATGCACGATACTATGAGATATTTTTTGCTCAAAATATTTCCTTTTCTCGTGGGTGTCTTATTTAAGACGGCAGGTAAATAATTCCATCGACGCAAAGCTTGAAAGAATGTATTCTAATTGTGTTAAGTAACTTAATGTTGATATCATTAGGGTATATAGGTTGGTTCATCTGACTGTAAATGGTATTTTAATTAGTTTTGAAGAATGTGACATGAAAGAAAGAATGAAAGAGAATGGGGAGAAAAAGAAATATGACTGAAAGAGAATGACTCATGAAAGATGGAAAGATGTTGATAGTTAAATAGGGAAATTGAAAAATAACAGAAGAAATATAATTAGAAAAACACAAATTATAAAAGGAGCTTATTTAATGGAAGAAAAGAATGGCAAATGAAAGAAATATATAGATGAGAAAGAGGACACAAAGTTAAAACAAAAAAGGAAACGGAAGGAAGGGAAGGAGAAGGAGAAACGAACAAAAAAAGGAAGAAGGAGAAACGAACGCTATGGAATAATAATACTTTTAATTGCAATTTTATTAATAACAATTTTTCGATTTGACAGAGTATTTTAATCATCCCTTTAACTCGCAAATCTGAATTTAAGACCGGTGTAATCGGCCGCCAAAGTTTGCTAAGCTTGACGATTGATCACATTACTTAAACCCTTGCCCAGTGGTGTAGCCAGGATTTTCCTATGGGGGGGGTCCAGTGGGAAAAATTTACTATTGGACATCAAAAGGTTTCCACAATTGGAGAAATAAATTTATAATTTTCACATTACTTTTAATTTCTTATCAATGTTAATTAATAATTTATTAGTAATTAGTGTAAGAATCAAGATTAAGTATTACTTCGATTGAGAGTTCTCATCCACCTATTTTTTTATTAGGTACAGAGACCATCAAAAAACAAATTAAGAGGTTTCAGTAGCTTGAGCTGCATATAAAAAAGGGGGTTGGGGGTCCACCCCCAGAAAACTTTTGGAAATTTGTTTTTTAAAAGGAGTTTTTTACTTCATTATTAGGTTATAAACCTAGGAGCACGTCAAAATTTCTGAGGCAGTGGTTGATCCAGGATTTGGTTTTGGGGGGCTAAAAATTTTGAAAATCAAATTGAATCTTCTCAACGAATATAATATTAAAAAGTTTAAAAATAATCGTGCTCGAATTACCGTAACGGGGGTTTTGGGGGACCTCCCCCAGAAATTTTTTGGAAATTCAAGTCTATAAAGCAGGTTTTCAACTCGCTTTGGTACACCTAATCCGAATTTCAAACATTATATTTTCAGGAATTTATTATTTGCTGTAGGAGTTGAGTATTTTGACGAACTCATCATAAAAAAAGTTGTTTATTATAAAGTTCCAATTCCCAAAGGGGGTCTGGGGGTGCTCCCCGAAAATGTTTTTGGAAATTTGACCCTAAAAACAGGGTTTATTCATTTGGTACCCTATGCCGCCTCCCCCTTATCGCCCCTCAATTAATACGTTTGTTATGGGCGAACCGGGGGTTTCCCCGGAAAATTTTAGATTTTAGTATGCAAAAAAGTGGATTTTAGGCACTTTTAAATAATATAAAAGCCCTCTTTTGAGTAGCCACTGGAATATTAAACGCCTAAAAAAGGGTCCAAACATTTTGGGTCGGGCCCATGGGGGGGGGGTCCGGACCCTGGGACCCCCCCCTTGGCTACGCCACTGCCCTTGCCCATTTTCCAGTGATTATTGAATTGCTGCTTGTTGATCAGGTGTTTCTTCAGCATCTTCTTTTGTTAAAAAATACCTGTCCCTGAAGACAGATCTTCAATCCAATTATTTAAAAATACCCATTTTAGTACATGACTTTGCAACTATATTATACTTCATTGTATTAGTTGGTTTAACTTTCAGGTTAAAACAATTATACTCAGTTGCAACTTAACTCGAGCCTGCAGAAATATGCTGAGAGCAACCAAAGAAAGTAGTTCCCCGCGAGGTGTCTGAATTTTGAGTTTAATTTAGAGCTTCAATTTTAAAGTATGATTAGTTTTTTTTAAATCGATGTATATATTAAGCGTCTTTTCATCCCGATATGCATAAAATGTTCAGTATTATTATTTTTTAAAGTGGCGTAACGCGTAGTAGTACAACTTGATCTCAAACTCGCCAACCAATAAGAGCTTTTAGCAACCAGTAGGCATTCTGTTTACTCAGATTTTCTTCCGCGTGGCCATGACGTCAGGCTTAACTTAAGCTGAATTGGAGTATACCTGTACTACACGATAGATTTAAAATCAAAACACCAAATATGACAACAAACTTTGCTATGCTTCTAATTGAAAACCGACAGCGCAGGGGCAAGCGCATGACGCAGCACCCCAACACTTTTGAGAGAAAGAATTGAGAGAAACTAACTATTTTGAACTTTGACTTTCAAGAGGTCGTTATGATTCAGATTCCCTAAGTAAAATGCGAAAACCACAATAATCTCCGATCTCCGAACTTTAACGACAGAAATCACTTAATCTATAGTTTACCTAGATATACTGTATAACTAATTTTCAACTTTAGCGGTAACATATACAGGGTGTTTCAAAAGTCCGTTTCACGGCTTTTATTCGGAACCAGCGCCTCCTAGGGACATGGAAGTAAGGTCTACCCCTAGGTAAGTGAGCCTGGAGAATTCATTGAGAGGACTTACAGCGCCCCTAGCGGCGAAATTAAAAAGCTAAAAAAATTAATTTAAAAACTAAATGAGATAGAGCAAAAACCTCAGTAAGAGTATTGTTGCCAACGTCATAAAGAACTCACTTTAAAAAATTTGATCAAAATATCTTGAATATTCGCGGATATATTAGCATGTGAAAATAGGACTTTTTCAGGGGTCAAAAAAGAAAAAGTTCGCATATTTGCAAATTTTTCAGTGTTATTGTGTAGTTTTGTGTTCTATTTAGTTGAAAGAACACAAAATTTAATCAAAAAATCAAAAAAATTTGGAAATTTTTAATTTTTATCATTTTTGAGGCCTGAAGAAATCCTATTTTCACATGCTTATATCTCGGCGAATATTCATATTCAAGAAATTTTCATGAATTTTTATTCAGTGAGTTCATCATGACATTGAAAACAAAACCATGAGGTTTTTGCTCTATCTTTTTTGGTTTCTGAATTAATTTTTTTAAACTTTTTAATTTCACCGCTAGGGGCACTGTTAGTAATTTGAGTGCATTCTACAGGCTCACTTACCTAGAGGTAGACCTTACTTTCTTGACCCTAGGAAGCGTTGGTTCCGAATAAAAGTCGTGCAACGCAATTTTGAAACACCCTGTATACTATTTTAGAATTTTAGGTGACACTATTTCATTTCAAATTGGCTGGGAAAAGACACAAACCTGATTAGAAGCCTTCAAAGCATTTCTATTCCCATAAAAAACAAGACTCCCTTGCTAATCAGAATTCAAAAAAGTCTCCACGGTTATAAGGAACCATACCACCAAAGAACGAATATCGCGAACGAAATACAACAACCTCCCAGCTAAAGGTTTGATTCTCTCGCAAGGGATGGATGACACAAGAATAACACCGGCTAATGAGGTAGAGGCCAGGCAAGGAAGAGAGAGCGAAAACATCTCATTCTTGCGATAGGAAAATAAAGACACTTAATCGGCTTAGTGCTAATCCAAGAGGAACTCTGGGAAATATTTGATGAAAATATTAGGCCGGTTCTTCGATATACTACGCTTAAGGAGGATTTTCTTGCGAAGGAACTTTGCTGTCGATAAGCATGCTAATCAGGTTCTTGTATTGGAGTAGGATGGAAAGTTAATGAATATGGAGCCTTTTAGTAAAGGTGGGATCATTTTTCTTTTAACGAAAACGTGTTTGCGTCGTTTTTTACATACTCTGATGAAAGATTCAGACTAATTGCAATCATGTTCAATGATGCGAAGCTTTAAACAGGATGTTTCAGAACTTCTATAGAAGGGGTAGGGACTGTGGGGAGCCTAGTGGTTAAGGCATCGGCTTCGGGATCGGAGGGTCCCGGGTTCGATTCCCGACACCGCTAAAGACCCACCGAGTATATGCGGAGTACGTGCTCGTTAAATCTGTGGGTCCGAAAGTCCTGTGGTCCGTCATGGCGCAGTTTACTATGGGTCCAGGTGTCTGGAGACTATTTCCTTCCCCTTCAGATACATGGAAAAATTGTGGAGGTGGCGATAGATAGTCTATAGATAGATCTATCATCTCATGAGGCAGAAGTCGGACTCCTGCCATTTATGGGCCTCACTTTCTCAGGAGCCGCATCCCCTTTGCCTTGAATCTTTGTGGAGCTTGGGTAGTACCAAGTGGCACACGACAACAACAACAACAACAACATAGAAGGGGTAGGGCGAAATGTAGGGTTCCAGATGACTCAGAATCACATATAAATGGGGGTTGGAAACGCACCTCTAACGACCTATGGGTTTTATAAGTGTGTCCCTCGCCATCTACGAAGTTATGAAACATTTTTATGAAACATTCTGCATCAGCTTTATCTGGTAACAGGCTGTTTTGGGTACACCATACATACATCGATTAAGATAACAGAAAAAGTGAAATTGTGGCATAGTTCCAAAATAACCTTTTGAATATTAAGGTTAAAAATGGGGTATGAACTCATTTTTATCCTTTTAAATCTTATGGTTAAATTAATTCAGAAAAATGTAACACCGTCCCCTGGCTACACTCAATGGTACAAATGAGGCGTTTGATACCAAGAACAGCTCATTCCATATTTTTCTGAAATCCCTTTTTTTGCATATCTTGAAAGTTTAGAGGGTCCTTCATAACCTGAAGAAGGGATATAGCTCAAATTCATCTCATTCCAACCCAAAATTAGATGAAAAGGTGAAAACTGTGATCTCAACTGTGAAATTTCAGATCATTTGAAAAAGTTAAGCGGGTGTCATTTATTTAAAACTCGTAAAGACACAAATATTAACTGATAAACTGGAAAACACCAATTTCACACAACAACTTAATTGAACAAAAAAACTGAAAAAGGCATGAAAAATCGTGTCTTTGCATCAAAATCAGCTCATTCCAACGTAATTAGTGTAATTACGCCCAAGGTAATGAACCTGGAATGAAAATGAAAAACTTATCAAATTATCGGCGGTTATACCTACAATTAAAAATTTTAAAGAAATTTACCTTTAGAACTGTGGACGTGAGAAGTTTTTTGTCTCTCCTATAAAATTTCCAAAAATGGAATGAGCTGGTTTTAATAGGAAACGCCTCAAATAAGGAATACATCCTCACAAAACAAGGAAATTTTTTGTTTCATCATAATAACGTTTTAACTTCACTCTATAAACCTAATATTTCGAATTGAAGAACGCAATATTATGGTTTATGTAAAAACGCATACCTGGAGATAAGAAGTACTTTTCTCCCCTGAACCTAGATAAAAATAAAAAAAATTGACCCCAAGTAAAATTACTTGTCGACCCCTGTTCTATACTATCCACCCATTTCCATGGAGTCTTTACCTTAAACCTCTTTTTGTCCCATGCTAGTCCACTGTACTAGATCTTAGCTCTCGAAAGCTAACCAAGCAGAATACGGCACTCTGGGTAATAGCTGTCGCACAACAATGGCTCCAAATAAACTTGTTCAATCGAGCATACTGTTTTGGTAGAGAGAGGGAAACCAAAAGGATTAGGAACAACTACAACACAGACAGGAACGCAACCGAGAATAATAAATGTCACATTATGGGCACTGTCTTGATACTGGTCCAGGCATGGATATTGTATTTTTTTTTTCGAGACAAGGGGTAGACGAAATTATCTCTCAAAGTATTATAATGAAAATAACTCCAGTCACCAAACCCCAGGGATTAGCCGAACAGAGGGTCCAAAACTTAATTTTCATATCGCACCCTTGCTACAAAAGTGCCACAACTCAAAAAACTATGTTTTCCAGGAATTACAAAAAACTGTTCCCGGGCTGACTAGGCACTTTTTAGTATTTTTGAATTTGTCAATACGAAGAACGATACATCTCAAACTATGATCGTGTCATTGTTCTAGTTTTCCCTGGCTGGACGACAACTCAAGATGTGGCATTTCAGTGGAAGGAATCATAGCCATCTTGATAACAACAAAACGCCATAACTGCCATCTGGCGGCTGATTTTTCAATGCAAATTCTGGCTCTTTTGAAGATTGGTAGAGATGTGAAAACTACGCCTAATGGCGGTCATAACTCAAAAATTACAATTTTTGAGTTGTGGCACTTTTGTAGCAAGGGTGCGATATGTCATCTTATGGTAGACGATGTCAGTGCAAGTTTCTTTCTGTGATTGACAGAGGGACAGACCAAACAATTAGGTCAAAGCTATAATTTACTGTCACGTATTCATTAATATGTCTTTTTCGGGGAAATATAATAAGATTCGTGGATCGATATTTTTTTTCTCCGAATCTTGTGACGGGACAAGGGAGGTGTGAGTTTCACGAGTTGTAGATAGCGGGCTACTACTATTCGGGGCGGCCATTTCTGCACGAGGAATAAAATAAATGTAAATAAAACTTTCATAATGATTCTAAAAACTAAGATTTTTTTTGTTTCGCGCTGAAACGGCCCCGCCGAATCGTCCCATTCCGTATAGATGGCGATCCCAGACTAAAATCTACACTGTTAAAAAAATAGCTCAACCTTTCACCACAAACTGGTTCAAATTTAGCTGCAACCTAAGTTTGGTAAAAGGTTTCACCAAGTTTTCGTGCTTTCTCTAGTGAAAGTACCGGATTTCACTAGTGAAAGTTCCTCACTTTATAAAACATTCTTAACACAGGGGTAGTACTTCTCCGTGGTATTCTTTCAAAAATGGCGAACATTTATTCAGTGGTGGAATTTTATCATTTCCTTTATGGTAACATGAATTGGCGGATCGCTTTATAATTCCAAGAAAGGTTCATATATAGTTCCCGCTAAATATGAACCTTCCCTTAATGTTTCAGTGCTTCCCTTAATGTATCTGTGAAAAACACATTACCTTAGGGAAATGGGTAAAAAAATGTTTACATTGCTCTGTTGTTAATTTTCTTGGGGTTGAATTCCGTTATAGTTCCCGCTAAATATCACTAATCTCTTTTGGACACTATAAAGTATAAATATTGCTAAATTGTTTCAAATTCATAGATTAAAGTGTTTAATTAGATCTATAACTATTTAGTTTATCATTAAAAATTAGAAAAATTGGTTTACATTTGAATATTGAGCGTTCGAAAGAGATTGGCGATATTTAGCGGGAACTATAACGGAATTGAACCCCAAGAAAATTAACAACAAAGCAATGTAAACATTCTTTTACCCTTTTCCCTAAGGTAATGTTTTTTCACAGATACATTAAGGGAAGCATTGAAATATCTCAGGAATAAATTTAACTTTCTTAAAATTTGTAATGATTGACTGTTAAAATGTCTTAAACATCGCGAAAATTTAGAATTTTATCTTCATGAGAAACAAACTTCGAAGTTGTGTCATTTTCATAGCAACGACACCGAATGTCAAGACTTCCAACATTTTCATCCTTATTTCTAAAACATTCACCCGTGTTATTTAGTTGTTTGCGTTTTGTCATAAAAAATAAAGAGTTACATTTTACTACCTTAAAAAACATACTTGCAAAAGGATATAAAAAATAAATGCAAAATTCAAAATTTCCGAAAGCAAGTGTATATTTTATTGTAAATATAGTAATGATTAGGTTGCCACAACTACAAAGATAAATATAAAACTATTAATTTGTTATTTAAAAAATAAAAAATAAATTAATTATATATAAGTTTAAAATATAATGAAAACCGTTTGAACAACAATTAAACCCTTTGA
This sequence comes from Tetragnatha versicolor, assembly GCA_024610705.1. Classification (NCBI taxonomy): domain Eukaryota; kingdom Metazoa; phylum Arthropoda; class Arachnida; order Araneae; family Tetragnathidae; genus Tetragnatha; species Tetragnatha versicolor. Next base: position 10,485,359 of record JANDEH010000007.1, read on the forward strand.
ACAACAAAAATATAAATATTGTTAAAAATAACACGAAATATATTTTTTAAATTCGTGTTATAAATAGAAAGATGATTATTTAATCTATTTGAATATTAAAAAACCAGTGAAATATGTTTTCAATTGTTTTAAAATTCATAGTTTCTTGCTTTGTAACTGCGACCTTATCCGAAATCTAAAAAAATGGAAATATTTTAAAATTAAGATTTTTTTTAGAAATTCTAAAGGCACTTTGCACATCCTCAAAAGAATCCGGACAGTTTGATACCAAATATGTGTTATACGGATCAGTAATTAAAAAGCCTTTCTCTGGAAACCGTTCACCAAAAACTTTTTTTTAGAATAGAGAGATAAATGATTTTATATAGGATTATCGGCGGTTCGATTCCGGCCCTTGCCCTGGGTGTACTTTCTCTCTTCTGTGTCAGTGTTCTGTACGTTGAAATTTGAAGTATCTTAAATTTTGGATTCACAAAAACGTTTAAACCTATCCTTCAAGATTGCACTATGTGATATTATTTCTAAGTTTGGCAACTACGATTCTCTTTAAAACATTAATAATACCTAAAACAAATACATAGAAATTTGAGTTGCCTTACGAATCATAAAAAAGTATTTCGCCATAAGCCATAAAACACCAACTAACCAACCAACCAAAAAAAGTATTTGGCAATCACGGATTGGTGACTTTTTTTTCCTATCGAATGCAAAGGACTTACTGATTGGAATAGTAGAAGTTTTAGTAGTTAAAATTTAGAGGACGGATAGAGGACGGAATCGAACAATTGCACAAATATGCAACCTGCACAAATATGCAAGTTTTTTGCCTGATTTTCACCCCGGGGTTTCTCCCCTTAAAAATCATTTGCGACCCCCCTTTCCTTCCCCTTTCAATTCTTGTTCGTCTTGATGTACCCTAGCTCCCCTAGAAGTTATGAAACACTTATCTGAATCACCCTGTAAAGCAGTTACTACTGTAATTATCATCGAAAATTGTTTCTTGTGCAATAACAAGGCAGACGAAACAGAAGTAGTTAAAATACTGTAAAAAAATCGGTCCCTGAAGTTGTGATGAGCGTTATTAGGCGTTTTTGAGTGTTTTTGATCCTGTTTCAGGCGCCAGTTCTAAGTGAACACACTATAGGTAAGACTTTTACAACGAGCGAGGAAAAGGCCATTAGAGGGGGGGGCAAGACCACAAAAGACTAACAGAAAAACCTATACTAAATCTGCCTATATCTGCAGTTACCTATATCTGCCTATAAGTTAACCTATATCTGCAGTTACAAGTCCGCATAGTCAAGGTTCGCTTTGTTGTACTTAAAAAAAAGTATGGCACGTTACATAATAAAGTGATGGAAAGAAATTGCCACCATATCATTGGCAGTCCCTCCCCTAGTTGCACAGCTCCTACCAAATACATCAACTTAACGTAAATTCTACAAAAAGTAAACAAAATTTGGCCATACACGACGAAAATTGGACGAATCTTGCACGTTTGTGCTGCTTGGGTCCGTGTCACGGTGTTACATCTCTCAATGATATGGTGACAATTTTCCCACTACTTTATCGTACATACAAGGTCCAATATTTTTTACAGTGATGATCTTATTATAGAAGAGAACACGAACCAAAGTGATCTTCGGACGTAATGTGTAGGCATCTTGACGCACAAGTTTTGAATGACCCCAACCCGGAGATCATTCATCAGGAATGACGAAAGACTAATTTTTAAGGGTGTCGAAGCTACCCCCCGAAGAAAAACCCCCTCATTGTCCTCTCCCTTTGTTCGCCAGGATCGATAGGTTTTCGCTTCCATCAGTCGATGGCTTGCTCGCAGCTGCCAGGGATCCCAAGGCGCAACAAATCGCTAAAACTTTTAAACACCTCTTCCTCCGCAATCTGCACCCTCCCCCCCCCACGAATTATCGATTTCGTGTTCTGTGCCCTGCTAAAACGCAAGCGACACGGGGGGGGGAGAAGAATCGGGTTCGAAAAATTGACATCTTCCGCGTTTGTTTCTTCCCTTTCCGAGATTTTAGGGGGAGGGAAGGGATTTCGAACGGGAGGGGGTCTGATGGAGCGGTTCTCAATGGGGTGAATCGAAAGGGAGAGATTGTACTGATCAGCTGGTTGAATGTAAAATATGGTTAGCGTGTTTATTTGTTTAAATATTTTAAGTTTAGGCATTTTTTGGAGAAACTAAGAACGTTTTTAAATAATGAATTTTTTTTGTAAATTTTGAAAATTTAAGCGGTCATATCCTGTGGTACCTGACCAGCGGTTCCTCCATAATCAAAATAAGAATCGCCTACCCCCCAATTGGTGGAATTTTTCTTTGACTGCGGATTATCTGATAAACTCGAATTCAACTTAAGTTGAGCCTGACGTCATGGCCACAGGAAAGAAATCTGAGTAAACAGAAAGCCTGATGGGTTGCTAGAGGTAAAGCCCTAGATCCTCTACCTTAAGTAGCGACATCACGCTCAATTGGCCGCCATTGTAGGGAGAACTCACTACTAGTGACGATAAGCAAGACTATGCAGACTAGTAGTGAGTTCTCCCCACAATGGCGGCCGATTGAGCGTGATGTCGCTACTTAAGGTAGAGGATCTAGGGCTTTAGCTAGAGGCTCTTACTGGCTGGTGAGTTTGAGAGCGAGTTGTACTACTAGGTGTTACACCACTTTAAAAATAATAATACTGAACATTTTATGCATATCGGGATGAAAAGATGCTGAATATACGTGGATTTAAAAAAACTAATAATTATTCAAAATTGAAGCTCTGAATTTCAACCAAAATTCAGACACCTCGCGGGGAACTACTTTCTTTGGTTGCTCTCAGCATATTTCTTCAGGTTCAAGTTAAGTAGGAACTGAGTATAGTACAGATTGTGGCCACAAGTAGAGTAGTTAAATACAAGAGCGACTAATTAGAGCGGATCACCTAAAAACGCTGAGAATTCTCAATCACATCAAAATTTATCACAAGATTTTATAGGATTTTATTTGCTATCTATAGGAGTTTGTATACTCCACAGTGAAAATTGACACGCAACCTTTTACGATTGGATTAAAACCAGCTCAACCGTTTGATTCCGGTCTTAATTTTTTACATAAAAACTGATTTAGGAGCTGAAATTTCAGCTCTTTGGTTTATGGAATAAATACCTGAATCGATAGTTCAATTCGATTTTAAAGAGATTACACGTCAATTTCCAATATTCAAAGCAAATTTTACAAATTCCCATGCCCACTTATAAAATCTCCTAGCTCTTTAGGGTTGCATTTCCGACCCCCCCCCCCAGTCCTATATGATTCTGAATCGTTTAGGTGTATCGTGTGTTTTACCCCTCCTAGAAGTTATGAAACACTTATCTGAAACACCCTGTATATAGAAACGAACTATTTCACACCTACTTATTTAAAAACCGACTTATTTTTAAACGTATCTTTATAGGTAAATTTTTATTTTTCAAATAATTTTTTCCAATTTATTATAGTTATTTTTTAGTGTAAGTGGAATATCAAAATATGAACTCCTCACCTTAAGGTATTTTCCTAGATTTTTTCGCTTATTCCAAAAGCCAGCAAGGTTCAAAGTATAAAAACCCTGCGGGCTCTGTGACTATGCGATTTTTCCCACGATTTCATTTTGCCTGCATAAAACGTGTGTTGCACCTGTAGTCTTTTGTTTCGTTTCATGTTCATGTTTTCCTTTTTCTTTTCATGTTCGTTTACTGAATAACCAATTTACACTTAACTATTAAAGGTTTTTTAGAAACTAGGGAGCTATCGCTCGCCAACCCCCATTAATTGCTTTCGCAGGTCCTTTCAGATCGCTTCACAAAACCCTGCTCATTGAAATTATTTATTTTATAAAATATTCATTAAAACAATTAGTAGAAGAAACGTCAACCAACTTCCCAAAAAACACACAGATCATCTTCATGAATAACACTCTCTTACGGCCGTATTCGCCGGTAACCTGACCGGCGGTCTGGTCAGGAAACCATGGTTACAGCCTCTGATTGGTGGAAAAATAATTCAATATTTTCCATCCACCAATCAGAGGCTGTAACCATGGTTTCCTGACCAGACCGCCGGTCAGGTTACCGGTGAATACGGCCGTTAGAAGTTAGAATATTTATTGATTCTATATTATCAATAATTTAATCAACATGTTTCCCTTGAAAATAGACATCAAGTCTTCTCGTAACTGTTGTTAACCAATAGATATTTTTTAGGTTCACCAATGAATATGTTAAATTCAATATAGTACCTATAGTAACTCGTCAAAACGTCTAGTGTTTTTATCATTCAGGTTATTGCTTAAACACAGACATTTTTAAACAGTACCTTTCAAGCTATTGAAAATTATAAAAGACAAAACCTACATTACACTCAATGTTTACAAACAATTGAGTTTGGTGTGTGAAAATTGGTTATAAAAGGCAGTGTATATTGCGCCGGAATTTACTGTTCAACAATATCTCACATCACTGAGCCGGAAAATGCGCAGTATGACACTGCGCAGCTTTGTCGTAAATTGAAATTCCCCGCGGTCGGAGCAAAACCAAAGCAAAACACAGACCACGATGTCCGTGTACGTGGGAGCGCGTTTTGAGAGCTATGATTTATTAGCGGAGGCGATATCAAATTTTGAGAAAGATAATCATGTCACCTTATGGAAGAGAGAAGCAAGGACCATCAAATCGATGTGTCGAAAAGTTTCGCGCATTAACGGGGATTCAAACAACCTTAAATATTACTGCATCAAATATGCCTGTATTTTCGGTGGTCGTATCCACAAAAAAAGAGCCACTACTGGCACAAGACCTTCTTCGTAAGTTATTTATTTTTTAGTTTGAAAACTATTACTAAAACTGGTTTCGACTTAATACGAAAAAAAGTTCTAGTTGAAACATAATTTGACAGTATCATATTGGTTGGTCATTCTAATATTAGATTTAGAATATAAAAACAAATGATTTCAATACTGATAAACTATCGTATAGTAGAATAATATTTGACTTATAAGCATGCCAAAATAAAAACCCCTTCACCCCTGTGTAAAAATATTTGATTTAACGGAACATCTGTTCTCACTTTGTTCTATCATCATAGTGTTCTACTCACTATGAAAACAATAAATTTCATTAAAGCACTAATAAATACATTAAAAAACGATAAGAAGAATTATATCTTATCTGCCTAGTGGAAAAAGCCATTCAGGCAGAAGAAAACACTATATAATTTAAAAAATAACTTAAGAAAGAACACAGAAGAGAAAGAAAAAATAAGGCACAGCTTGCATAAGAGTCTTCCATTTGGCGAACCAATTTCCAATCACCAAGGGTGAATTACCGGTCGGCCATAAGAGTGCCAATTTGGCGACCATATCGCTGGAATACTCTTATGCTGTGCCAAAAATAATATGTAGTATATATGTGAGGCGGAAAGCGAAAAGGGACCTCATGTCGGCAAAGTTGATTTCTAGAAAAAGCCAAAAAACCGGAAAAAGTTAAAAGCGGAGTTAAAAAGGAAAATAAATAAAATACATTTGTTCTGAAATGAAACCAAGACATTACAATATTTTGAATAGCTTGTTGCTAGAATTGTTTACTATTGCTTCATGTAGAAATTTAAAAGTACATGTCGTCAATTAAAAAGTGAACGTTTAAAAGATGATTATCTTAATAAATGCTTTCGAAAAAGTGTTTTTTAATTGAGGAATAGTTGGAGAAAATGTTTTCTTTTAATTCACAAATATTTTTTTTGCAAATAAAGTGTGATACCATGTAAAAAACCATATCTTAAAGGAAGAAGATTAATATTTCGTAAGTTATATGGTTCAATATTCGTTCAATTAAGCAGAGTATACACAATGAAAAAATTATTGTTTTGTTTAAATCAATTTCTTCGATTAGACTGATTTGAGTTATTGCTTCACATAAAAATATTTTGTTTTATCATAATTCCATTAATAAAGTTTAAGAAGAGGAAATTGAATATTCTGAATCTACAGGAGTAAAAGTACTTTGAAGTTTTTCCAAGTAATAAATAAATAGTGTTATTCTTGAACATTAAAATACAGCAATTGGTAAATGAGGTGTTAAACTAATCTGAAAGGTGTCTAATAAACACCTATAGCTTGATGAGGAGGGTTTTTTTATGAATTTTAGAAAGCAATGATTATGTTGAAAGTTAATTTTCCATTTGTATGTTAATTTTTTGTGTGTTTATTCATTTCAGCATGTGGGAACAAGGGAAAAAGGTAACTGTTGTTTGCCAAGATGATTTGGATTCAGTTGTTCCCTCTGTAAATGGTCATTCCGATCATGATTACAACAGAAATTTCCCCATGCTCACTGGAGCTATGGCACAGCAACATGTAACAAGTAAGTAATATTTATATTATTATTCATAAAAACTTAATTTAATCCATATTTATAATTTGCCTTTGTTTTTTAGGTACTGAAACAGAAAAATTATCTCAGATAATTGAAGAACCATTCATTACAAATATATTGAATGAAAATCTGCTTGGTAAACTGATTAAATTTTTCTTTTTAAATGAACTCAAATTCTTATTTAACTTTTGTAATACATATATTTTTTTTACTGTTACCTCAAAGTCATATTTTAAATCTTGAATTTGATCACTTGGGTGTCGGGGCTTGATGTTTTCTATCGATTGAGGTAGATTACATTCAGAAACACCACTCCATGTCCATACTCGCTCCATGTCCAAGCCCCCTGATGAAGAGACATGTATTCAAGAGTGAGTTTGGGTGTCTGGCATTTGCAACATGGCTTTCTTGCTGACTAACATGCTGTAAGGACGAGACACTCCTTAAGTTGTCCTCTGGCTACCACTGAGGAGTCCCTATTGTTTATTTGCTTATACAGTGAAACCCCGAATTAACGTCTTTCAGTGGACCAAAGAAAAATAACGTTAAATCTGGGTTTCCCTGTTTATATATTTCTTCGTTATAAAGCCCATACTTAGGTCATACTTAAATGGTGTTGTATACACCTTAGATGCTGATGAACCTGATGTGGCAACAATACTGTCTACTGAAGATGCACATAATTCAGTCGTCAATCCTGTAGTCGAATCAGGTAAAATCCAAATAAATACATAATTTATCAGCTTTATTCTTATGTGAGAAAACTATCAAGGGGTTAAAAATTAAAAGGGCATTCACCTGTTAATATATTTCTTCGTTATAAAGCCCATACTTAGGTCATACCTAATTGGTTTTGTATATACAGTGTTCAATTCCAAATTGTGTTTTATGTTCAAACATGTTTGTCTTTAAAAATATTTTTAAATTGGCTTAACTGTCTCAAATTTTTTAGGTTATGGATCTACTGTTATAGGGCTTAAAAAACGAAAACATGATAGGCCCATCCCCTTTATAAACCTGCCTATAGCACAAAGGCAAGAAAGGATAATTGGATGGTTTGTGTCAAAGGAAAAGGCCAAGGAGTTTGTTAAAAAGCAGTCTAAAATTGAGGAAAATTTAATTGAAGTTATTCCTTCCAATATTCCAGATGCCCGTTTAGATGACTGTGTAAATCTAGATGAAGTACGGCAGTTTTTTACCGAGGATGCTTGGAAACTAGTTCAAGAAGTAGTAAAAGTAAAAAAAGAAACTGTTATTTGGTGTTGCAACGTTTGTAAGTTGGTATGTGGGGACAGTCCAACTATATTGTGCAATTGTTGCATAAGCTGGATCCACTACACTTGTGCTGGGATAATTAACACTAGAACCGCCGGAGCAGTCATTTTGACTGTTTAGCGTTTTTGATTCTAAATATTTTCAAAGATATTCGAGTTACACACTTGTGATTTCATGACTTTTCCTAATTTATGCTTCTATATACGTCATCCAAATTTCATTAATTTTGGAAAAGCCGTTCCGGAGATATTTATTGGTCTACCTAGAACCGCCAAAACAGTCAATTTGACTGGTGGATGTTTATCGCTTTTATTTCTTGTATTACCACTTAAATTCTAACAGTTAATGCTTTCTAAGAAATGTCTAAGGGTTATTCATACAAATTTATTATATTTTACGGTTTTGACAACTGCAAAGGGTCAATATATCATTATAAATCCCAGAAATTCATGTATATACACTTGCTAAAAGTTTTTGATTTCCCACGCCTTTTTTATAATTTTCTATGAAAGATTTATTATTTCCTTTATGATAAAAGAAACAAAGTTCATTTTACTGAACTGTTCTTACTTTTTATGTGGAAAAAAGTGTGTTTATGCAATGATTCAGGCAAAATACTGCTTCACATAGCAATGCAGACAATTGATTTATTGAAACGCTCTAAAACGGAGTTATGACTTCATTATTTAGTTTTTATTGATGTGAGAAATGGTTTTATGAAAGAAATACACAATTATTTAAGAAATATTTTGTTGGTAATTTTTTTTCGGCCCTAGAACGTTGTATAATAATAATTAACCCATTTCTTGTTATTTTCAACGAAATTTAAGATGTGAAATTAAATAAATGTGTTTGGTTTTAATAGAATTATCCTTTCTTCAAGTATTAGAAGCAATTTTCGAGCTCAAAAGATTATTTTTACCGGTAGAAAAGCTTAGCAGTCAAAATGACTGCATCCGGCGGTTCTAGGTATGCGGTACTTGCCGGCGGTTCTAGTGTTAAAAAACCAAGGACTACTTTTTGGTTCTGCCGCAAATGTGCATCTTTGTAACAGGCATGAGATTATTTAGTTCAGTATTAACACTAGAACCACCACTAGAACGTTTTAAAAAAAATAAAAGGGCAAGACATGTTTAAGGTTTTGATGATTTATAGGTAAAAATAGGATTTCTAAATTAGTTCATATCTAAAGTAAGAAGATGTTTAATTTATTTCTCACGGGGATATAGGAATACTCAAATATCGAAATTGAGTTCTAAATACATACACATTTTCAGCCCTGTAGTGAAATTTCTGAAATTATATTTTTAGACTAAATGTTATTTACTATTTATAAGTTCTAATGATTTGATAACTCGTTTTACTATTGCACCAACTAGATATCTTCTATTGATGATTCATAAAAACGGGTTTCTTAACACATTTCTGAAATAAAATTGAAATACCTTCCATTTAATTTGATTTGATTGAGCATTACATTTTGTGACAGAGTACCATAAAAATCTTTTGGAGGACCGACAGTTGGACCACCCTGGAATGGATGATGTTAAATAATGCTTAGTTATTTTGTCACTTATAATAACAATATCAATTTATTTTTAGTCAATTTCTCAATTATTTTTTTATTGATGTAAAAAAGTCTTATTTAAATATTTTTTTAATCAGAAAACCTGATAATAGTGCAATATGTTTCTTAATTTGCTGTTATTCAAATTGTGCTCTTGTTATGTTGTGCAAAAAGTTTTATAAATGCAAGTTTTTCTGGTCTGATTACGGCGTTAGATAGTTTTTCTTTTGTAATTGAGGACTGTCAGCTTTCTACTTCATTCTACAAAATTTTTTAAACTGTATATTGATTATGTTATTAAATAAATAATTTGATTTTGTAAGAATGAGTATTTTCTTATTAATGACAAGTCACAATTTTTTGTAAAACTAATTTTAAGTTCAAATGTACTATTTTATCTGTTAACAAAAAATGATTGATTGTACTCATTAAGATATTACCTTTATAAGTATTTATAAATGTGCTATATTTAGTTTTTCCATTAATAAATATTCTTAAACAGAATGGGCAGGTCAAGAGAAAGGGGCCATGCCCCCTCATAAAATTTCAAAAATTGTTCAAAATTTTTTGTTCTAAAATTAATTATAGTGATAAATTAATACTTTTAATTGACAAAGTTGTCAAAAACCTATTAAAACCTGGTTTTTCAATACCCCTCATATTTACAACTTTATACTGCACTACCTGATATGCCCGGCCTTGCACAGGTGAAGTTATTAATTCCTTCTTCAAAATTTTAAAACATTCTGTACACCTTATTTAATTGGGTGAAATGTTGTAAATTCATCCAGTTCTCAAGCAATTATAGTTTTGATTCCCATTATAAGTAGAAAAAAATTATCCCAAAAATTACTTATAATATCGCCTCTTCCGTGCAAGACTCACACAATTGCAAAAGTTGAAATATCTACTTTACAGGATCTTGGCGTGGAAGGACTTCTTTATTGGTCGCCAAGTCGAAAGAGTAGAGTCAAAAGTGTGATCTTTGGGGATTATTTCTATTGGCACTAAAAAAAATCGCCAAAAACGGCTTTATGTGCTTGAATCTAAAATCGTGGTTTAGCTGGCATATCGAACATCGAAATTTCTTCACGGAATTTAAGCACCTTCGGGTGCAGTCAGTATTTGGGTGGGTGACCACTGACCAAATCAAGCATAGCTGCGTTTTTTCTCTTTCCTTGCGCACATTTGCTTTTATTTTTCAGGAAAGGATCTACCTGTTATCAGAATATTCTCCCCTAAATAATAAATGATCATAGAAATATATTTACATTTTTAATTAAATTACGTTTCTTTTATAGCCGATTTCATAGGTAGACTTTATTTCCTGAGCAAATTATCATGAAAAACCTTTTTTTAATCGACTATCTGTGTATTCCTCGTGAGAATTATGCTTCATGATCATGAAATACCTTTTGGTTGCACTGAAACAATAACCAGTCTTTGAAATTAAACTCTGACGATCAGAGAAAAATTTTAATTCATTAAAAAAGGTGATTACAAAATTACGTGCATTTTACTTTACACGGGGCATATAATAGGTATCGATACTCTCCTGAAAAGTAGGCAAACGTTAGGTATGAGCAGAGGAAGAAAGAACAAACCGATGGTGAATGTTAGGAGGCATGGGTCACACAATCCATCAAAATAAGATTATAAAATACAGAAAGTCAACCAACTTTTTTAAATTTAAAGATTATTTTAAAGTTGGAAATAGTTTTAGCTTTAAATGAGGTTTAATAATTGAAAAAAAAAAGAAATATAACACTGACCCTTGAAGATCTCACCTGTCGGGTTGTCCATTTAATTAAATTTAAAAAAAAGGCTTCATACTTTTCCTATTTTGCTGAAGAATCTCAAGAAAAATTAAATATTTCTGATAAAATCCAAGTATTTAAAAAAGTAAATTGTGCATTTTATTATACACATTCATTATTACGGGCAGAATAATTTCAATGTCAAGTATAGGTCCTTTCCAGAAACGTAGGCAAATATGAGATCGAGAAAGGGGAAAAGAACGTGCCAATACTTGGTGGTCAACTGGTCACCCTCCAAAGTACTGACTGTGGCTGAAGGTGCTTAACTTGAGTCAAGAATGAGCCATGATTCATTAAAACATAAAAAGCCTTGTTTGGCGATTTATCTTAGCGCCAATTGAAATAATCACCAAAGATTAAACTCTAGCTTCGACTATCAACTTGGCAACCTATCTAGAAGTCCTTCCGCGCCAAGCTCCCGTAGAGTAAAACTTTCAACTTTTGCAATTGTGTGAGTCTTGCACGGGAGAGGCGATATGCTCATTTAGATAGATCCCTAGGAATCTGAATTATATCAGGAATTTAATTAACTTCTTCAGTAAAATTATTCAATATCAATAGTTAAAACATTCCATTTTGTAATTTAAGAAAAATATCTTTCTAGTTAAAAGGCCTTTAACTTTTTCCATGGAGACTATGAGGGACTTGCATGATTTAAAAAAAAATTTTTTAACAATTTTATCCAGTTCTCCACGAAAAGTTAAGCTGATAAGCAAAATTTCGGGTTGATTAAGAAAGTTTTTCAATTAAAAAAATTTTTTAAGAATCGCCTTTTTTAAAGAGCCTATATTTTTTCTTGGAACCCACTGTACCGGAAGTAAAGACACATATAAACATGTTGCGGGCAATTGTGTGTGATAAATCTGGGTATTATTAATAATACCCACGTATTTGGGGCAAAGTGATTGATAAATGCCATTGAATCTTTCCCATTGCCCGCCTCAACTTCGGGTATTATTAATAATGCCTGGGTTCATCACTTTGGCCATAACATATGTTCACAAGTTGCAAAATTCATATTGTGTTCATCCAAAAAAAACCTTACTTTTACTTAAACGAAATTAATAAAATGTTCTTATAGGACCAGTGGAGTCTTGTATCCACGAGAATCCTCAAGAAACACAACAAGAAAACTGCCTTAACCACACTAAAAATTTTATATTGTTTTATATATTACACTGGAGCATAAGTGGAACTATTGGAAAGTTGTGCAAATTTGTTGAATCAACATTCAACTCAAAATTTTTAAAATTTATATTTGTGTCAACTTCTATTAAAACTTCTTATATCGTAAAAAAATTATACATTTTGCAATGCATACTATATACCAGCGGTTCTCAAACTGTGGTCCGCGGACCCCTGGGGAAGAGTTTCAAATTTAGAAGAGTTTCAAAATTAGATGAAACAGAAGTTTTAAGAGGTTAATTTCAAACAATTTCTGGGGGAGAACCCCCAGCGCCCTCGAAATTTTGAATTCAATGCTTAACTTTTTCCTTGAACTTTCCAGACCCTCACCTCAGAGACTTTGAGTAATTCAGGGGCCTGAATCCTGAAATTTGGACTTGGTGTAAAAAACACTGTTAAAGTTAAAACCATGTTTTTCGGATGAAATCTCCAAAAATTTTCTGGGGGAGAACCCCGAACCCCCTTTAGTACTTGGTACTTTATTATTAAGTACTTTTTAAAAATAAGTTCGTCAGTATTGAAACCCTACCTAAGAATATAGTCTGAAATTCGGACGAAGTGTATCAAAACCAAGTTAAAATCCTGTGTGTTTTAGGGACAAATTTATCTAAAACCTTTTTTGAGGATGACCCACCAGATACCTTTTTGTTCTTATAACTCTATTATTATAAACTATTTTTTACATTAAGTTAATCAAAATGTAAATAATTTAAATTATATGATTTTTTCAAAAATTTTTATTTTTTTTTGTTTGAAATTGGATTTTGTTTCGGGTGTATATAATCAAACATATTCTATGTCCCACCTCTTTTTGTACATCGCGCTCGCGCGAAATCTATTTTTCACACTTTAGCAAATTAATTTCGTTATGATGCGTATTCGAATATAACAAAAGTATAAAAAAATAACATTGAACCTATTTAATTGCATATGGGTATGGAGTTTTAAGAATAAAATTGCTTATTTAGTAAAATTACATAATGGACGGCATTTCTAGGACTTGCATCAAACCGCGGATAACTTGCGCCAAGCAGCACGGCCCTGGTCAAGGCCGAAATGATCATGGACCATTTAAAGTTTTCATTGTTTTTAAAATATTAATTAACCTAAATCTCCGGCTATTAAACAACTCCTCCATCAGAAAATTTCGAGAATTTGACTCTTGAAAATAGTCCTTCAACGCGAGTGCATAGACCCATAGAGTAGTACTCTATACTCTATGGATAGACCGCACCTTTCAGAAAATTTTCAAAACTAGTTAACTAGTTTTTAAAAAAGTAGTTTATCTCTATTCTATGGTAAATCTATTGTTAACATAAGGGAAGGAATGAACTTATCGTTTTAGGAGAAATAAAGCTCAGTAAAAAGACCCCCAAAAAGGTCAAAGATCCAATACTATAATACTTATTATAAAACATCAATTTAAAAATTGATTAAAAAGAACAAAGATATTTGAATCATTGTTAGAAAATATTATTTTAAAATTACGAATTTAAGTTTTTTTAATTAAGTATTTTTGTTATTTATCCGGCGGGCGGCTGTTTTAAACTCCCTCAACCCGCCTGTTTGGTTTATTTCCTCCATTTCATCATTAACTGCGCAGTGTCATACTGCGCATTTTCCGGCTCAGTGATGTGAGATATTGTTGAACAGTAAATTCCGGTTCAATATACACTGCCGTTATAAAAACATTGGGTTCTTACGTATTATGCCGTCCATTTTATGCCGCTGAATCTGAAAACGTGATCAAATCATTCTGACTATCTGTACCGCTGAATTTACCATCTACTGTACGGTCGACAGTATGATAAGTACTACCAAACATTGTTAGGTTTTGCTGTAAAACCTAGATTTTTTTTAATATCTAGGTGATCTATGAAGAATGTCTCAGTGAGAGGTACCATGTATACAATGAATGTACTTATTTTTATTGTAAGGTTGGAACAGCTTTAGATAGTCCTCCTGTTGCCATGTGTAACCACAGCTCTCACAGCAACACGTTTAAGTGTTGCCATCATTACAGCTGTATGTACACCCGGCAGCTGGACAATTTCTCAAGCTATTCCGTGAGGTTTTTTTAAAAATGAATTCATAAAAATTATTGGAACAGCTTTATAGAGTCTCTTAACATATTGATTTAACTCTTAAACATATTGATGTGGTTACACATGACAACTGGAAGACTCTTTCTAAAGCTGTTACAAATTCAGTGGTCTGTCTAGGTTTTTTTTAAGAGGTACCTATTTTGTGAAAATTTAGTGCTAATTTGTGAGTGAATTTGTAAAAAGTCAAGTTCAATATCACATGCAAATAATATATATAATAATCAAATGGTGAATTTGTGAAGGTACCACGCAAATAAAAATGTCTTGGAAAGACCACTGATAATTAATTATTTTAAATTTGAAACATACCTGTGATGTAATGCCTGTTGCATATAACAGAGTTGTTGTTCGCTTGTAGTCGACGTTGGGGATCTCTAGGAAACTTAGTCATTTCGATGCAAGTAAGTAAGTTAGTTACCCTTTTAACAGTGCATCCAAATGCTGAACAGTAGATCCGAAACTTTTCCTATTCATAGTGATTATTTTTGAAATAGAAATGAATTTCGCTGACAGAAAAATGATAGGCAAGAATAGCTCGTATTACCTCGAAAACAAATATAAGTTTAGAACACGATAGATGATTGAAATTGAAAGTGGTTTGAGGTATTTGCTTGCTCTTTCGAGCCGCTTACACGAGCGATGATCAACAGCAAACTTGAATGACGCCAACGCACAAATTAACACCAACGTAACCCGGAAGTAAACTGTTAACTCTGATCGTAGCACCACCTATTTCCATTTCAACCCATCCATATTTAACCCTTTATGTCCCGATGGGAATTGTAAGTCTCACTTCTCAATGTTCTCAATTCGTCCAATTTTCGTCATATAAGGCCAAATTTAGTTTACTTATAGTTTCAGTTACGTAAACTTGACATATTTTGGATGAGGATGAGGAAAATAATTTGGGGAATAAAGGGTTAAATAGTATTCACGATTTTCCTAATTAAACAAACCTTTTCACCCGGTTTAATCAACTTCCGGATTATCTGCTCTCCGATTACTAGTTGGCACATCTAATTTAAAATCTTAAATAACAGTAATTAATATTTCGAATTCGTAATCTGAAATTTCTGATAACTTTTATTACTTAATTAATGTAAATTTATAATGTTTTTTGTGTTAAATTTCGTTGTAAATTTAAGATGTTTTGAAATAAAATTTATCAGTGAGGCAAGACGTCACCTTAACCCGTTAACGCCCGAATTAATTCTACCGAAAATATTTGTATGATTATTTCAAATTGGTGTAATTATGACCCAATTAAGACAAAAAATCCAAAATTTAAACATTTTGTTAATTAGTGTGAAAGTTACAGCCCGTCCTCGTTTGAGGACGCTGGGCGTTCCGGCGTAAAAAAATCAAGAGATCAGAAAAGTCAGCAAATAGGAAAATAACGTATATAGGTATGCAAAACAACTTAAAATGGACTAGTTACAGTATTTTATAAGACTTTATGATGAAATTAAGTAAAAACTACACTTTTTAGCATTATTTTTATCAATTTTAAGAATTTATCTCCTTTTGAGTAAATCAAATGGTACAGATTTTTGTGTTGTACGAAGTGTGATAGTTGATAGTGAGGGAAAACTTTTATTAGGAGATCATGAGGAACATTTTAGATACATGAAAACTAAATACATATGATACATGAAAAAAATGCGCGTTAATTTTGAATAAATTCTAGCACTAGGTATGATATTTGGGAAAACAAGGTGCTCAAAGTATGATTTACAAAATATGTCACATCGACATTTTATTTCCCTTATTAAATTTATGTTCACAAATCTCCTTTAGGTTCTTTTTCTATTTTTTCCGAGATTTCAGAGGACAACGAGCCATTTTATTGCCTTTTATGGTCTCACAATTTATTGGGAAAACAAATATTCATGAGATTTTGCAATCGGTAAGAACCTATGAGCCATTGTAACTACTAACAAAAATAAAATAAAAACCCTTCTAAAACAAAAATAAATATTATTAACTACCTTATAATAAATGAAGAACAGCTTTAACACGATATTAGATCGAAAAAATCCAAAAACTGAAATGAGTAGAAATCTGAAAAAAGTTGGCTGGAACGCCCAGCGTCCTCAAACGAGGACAGTAAAATTGGACGTCATTTTTGAAAACGAAATTTTTTTTAAAGTTACTAATTTTCTTTTATATGTATACATATGACCTTAATTTGAAATACTACAGAAAATAAAATTATTACCTTGACTTCAGCCGATGTAGCTAGACAGAAAGGCGACCCAAGTGTAATACATGAAAAAAGCTCGAAATTGCGAGCCGAATCAAGGAGCTTAAAACAAACCCAGACACTTGATAATTTGTGGCATGTTTTATAGTATTGCCATCTATCGTCATGCAAAATAAACAATCGTTTCTGGAAAAAGGAAAGATTTTACACACCCTTTTATGCACTGTCCTCAAACGAGGACGCTGGGCGTTAACGGGTTAAGATGGAGAAATGAAAGGGAGAAGCAGGCATTCCGGAATTTTATTGGGCGTGTTTGTTTTTTTTAGGAAAGTCGTGAATATTTGTGAGTTTCTGGAACACTCTTATTAGTCTTTTAAAGTTATTTATTAGAAAGTATTTTGAAGCGCATTTTAAAGCGTGAAAATAATTATTTTTATTATAAAATGTATTGCGTCGATTGGTCGTTGTGATTAGAGGGATAATAAATTGTACGACAGTTTCTTGCTGTTAACTGCAACCTTATCCGTAATACAGAAAAATGGAAATATTTTAGAATTGAGAATTTTGTTTAGTAATTTTAATAGCTTATTGCACATCCTCAAAAGAAACCGTTAAGTTTGATACCAAAAACATGGCTTACGGATCAATAATTAAAAAGCCTTTCTCTGGAAAACATTCACCAAAAACTTTTTTTAAAACAGATAGATTTATAGTTTCAGACACAGAAATTTACGAAATTTAAATTAACACGTTCACTGCCAGCACCCAAAACAAAAATTGGTGGCAGTACCAGCGCAGGGTTCACAGACGGTTTGCAGCGTCTGTGTGCATCATGCATTTCTTCCTACTCTTCTATTACACAGTACTAACAAATACTACCGCCAATTTGGCGTGTTTTTACGATGTGCCCCGTATGAGATTTCCTGTCAAAGCCATCACTGATTACTTCATTTCTTTTCAGGTACAATCTAGTTATATTTTCCGGAATTTTATTTCTGAGATCGAAATGTCTATATCCACGAAAGTTGACCCATGCTAAAGTATTTGTGAAATTCGTTAGAGTTGCGTTATTACTTTCGTGGATCTAGACAGTGCATCTTGGATATCAACCCAGGCAGCACATACGTTCAAGATTCGTCCAATTTTTGTCATGTTGGGCGGGATTTCGTTTACTTGTAGTAGCAGTTATATAAACTTGACATGCTTGGTATGAGCTGTGCAGCTAGGGAAACTGTTCTTTGAAATAATTAAAAGTTTTGGTGTGTGTGTGTTACTCATAAAAAAATTAGTAAGCATACTAAAAGAGAATAGTTATCTTTAAATTTTATTCTGAGACAGCCAGATAGTTTCATTTTCCGAGAAAAAAAATCCCTACGTAATTGGGGTGTTTTGGTGTGTGTGTGTTACTCATAAAAAAATTAGTAAGCATACTAAAAGAGAATAGTTATCTTTAAATTTTATTCTGAGACAGCCAGATAGTTTCATTTTCCGAGAAAAAAAATCATTACGTAATTGGGGTCAATGCGCTTTTTAATTATCTCGTGTTAAGTATGACATGGAACACCTAACCTAACAGTGCTTCGATTTCAATACCCTTGTCTCTACGAATGTAAAAATTCTCCCAGGGCTAACCCGAGATCTAAAGTCTTTGGTCCTCCTCTCCAGTCTAACATTTACATGATTTTTTAAGATAAGTTTATTTTTAGGACTCCATAAAAATACTCCAGTTAATGAAATACCCTCAAAATAAAATATTGTGTGTATTAGATGCTTCCCTAGTAGCACAGCTCATACCAAATATGTCGAGCTTATGTAACTTCAACTAGAAGTAAACGAAATTCGACCATGCATGACAAAATTTGGACGAATCTTGAAAGTTTGTGCTGCTTGGGTTAAATCAATATTAAGAATTTGAAGAAAAAAACACAATTGCGCAAATTAGATGCAGAATGTAAATATTTTATTTTAGTTTGAAGAAACTTTCTAGGTCTATGTGTGGCAACAAGAAAAACACGAAATCTAATCGCAGAAATATGAGGAAAGCGGTTTTATGATTCTTCGCCAAAAGACCCCAAATTGGCTGTAGATCGAAGTGTAACGCAAAAGTATGATAAATGCGTTATATACAGATGCTCCCAAAAAGTGATAACATTTTAAAGTAGACATCAGAGCTCGTTTCTCCAGGACGAGCCAGCGCGTCCTTGGCAGTGAACGTGTTAAGACTCTGGTAAACAACTCATTCCTGTATGTGAAATAGGGAAATGTCACAATAAAGTATCAACGTTATATTTGGCTTTTTGAGAAAAGTATTACTTTATCTTTTGAATTACAAAGTATAAAATTTTTGTCCATCCATAAATTAATAAAAAAATTAATCCGAACTATAGAACTGTTGAAATAAGTTTTAATGACTTTAAAGTATCAGGAAATCTCTCTCTCTCTCTCTCTCTCTCTCTCTCTCTCTCTCTCTCTCTCTCTCTCTCTCTCTCTCTCTCTCTCTCTCTCTCTCTCTCTCTCTCTCTCTCTCTCTCTCTCTCTCTCTCTCTCTCTCTCTCTCTCTCTCTCTCTCTCTCTCTCTCTCAATGCAAAAATTCTTCGTTTATACGACGCGCAATTTCGGTTATACGTCGTTTCCCAATGACTTAATGAAGGATTTTTTTTCCAAAAAAGATTTAATATTTATAATAGAATGCAATGTATTCGGATGTGCAATATATCAAGATATGAAAAGTCAAATAAATAAATATTAAGGATGAACCATAAAGGTATGGTTTGTATCATTTTTATGCTAAACATTTTAATATTTTATTAATTATTATTTTTAGTTTAAAAACTGGTTTGAAGTAATTTTTTCTTTAGAAAAACCTCAAATTTACTGTATTTACGTAAATCTGCTTTAGGAGAGTTAGAAACCTAATAATAATTGATGTTTTCAATTATACGTCTTTTCATTTATACGTCGCTTAACGTCGTTCCCTTGAAAGACATATAAACGGTGTTTTACGTATCATTTGAAATTTAGGTCTTCAGCTTTGATTAAATTTCCGTAACACCTTTTGTTAAGAAAATCTAAAAGAGAAAGTTAGTAAGTAAAGATCCAAAAAGAAAACAGGACAGGGTAGAAAAAGAAATATTTATTTTTAATAGTTTATTTATTAAAAAAGTGTTGGATTTATAATAGGACATCAACAGTATGTTTATGAACATAGTCATTTGAGCCTTTTTTCTTACATTTGCAATCTCCATAACGCTTCACATAAAAAAATGTTCGACTTGTGCACCTTTTCAAGAGGAAACAGAATCTCTTACCACAAAGTAAATATGAGAACATAAAATATATCCTTTAAATTTTCCTATGTGCTCATTTTCGATTGTCATACTCACCGTACAGTTTCTGGAATGATAAGAACGAAATATCCGTATTTACATCACTCTTGCGACATCCCTACATTTAATACTCTTTTGAATACTCAAAACGTGTTCGGAATGTTCGAGAAAGGGTCAAACATGCATTACCTTTTATTCGTTTCGCACTTCCGAAATTTTAGAACATCTGATATCACATAGTATTTTTTTAGAACGATGTTATAATGTTATGTTGTGGTAAAAATAGTTATCTTTAATTTCATTTTTTAAGGAAAGCCATTGAGTGTGTCTAATATAAAAGGGCGTTTCAAAAAGTCCGCCAAAACACGACTAAAAAAGTCAGGGAACTCTACACTGCATAGCCTTCGATAGTAAAATTGTCACGTGCTTTTGACACGATGGAATTATTTATACTCTGTTCACTTAGAATTGGCGCCTGAGAAACAATGCTTTCCCTCTCGCTAGAAGCGTAACCATAGCTACGCTCTTCGTGCAGCCAATAGTAAGCCATCTTGGTCTCTTTGACGAGGATAGTTACTATGGTTAAGGATCGGTGGTGGGGGAAGAAAATATTTTCAGGCGCCTATTCAAAATGAATAGAGTATAGGTGGGGAGAAAAGAAGAAACTAATAGTTAGAGAAGGAGACATTTGCTTACTCACTGGAAGCTGCTTTGTCGTTTAATTTTCCAGTTTTATTGGAAGATGAGATGCGTTCGCTTGTTTACGAATACCTTGTTACATTTTTTCTGACTCTATTCAACAGGAGGTCGATTACAGTAACGTTGCCAGAGAATGGGATTTGGAGATATATCTCCCCAAACTTTCAAAATAGAAATGTTGAAGGATAGGTTTGTAACACGTATTACAAATTTACAAAAATAGTAAGACTATTGGCATAAATGATTAAACTATTTATTTTACTGTTCAGAATTTATCATCCTAGCATCATGGAAGAAATGAGACATTGATCAGAAAAAAAATTATGTGCGCTAATACCCCGTTCGCACTGGCCTTTATTTTTGCCTCTATTTTCGTTAGCACTTTGTTGTCATGGAAACACACTAATCAATTCACTAGTCAATTAATAATCTTCTATGTATTTTTACTTGTATTTTTGGTGATTTTGTTCATTAGTTTTAAGATGTATTGAGATATTAAATTTTTAATTATTTTACAAATCATGCTGTTATTGTTTACACACAGTAAAGTGCTTATTTTCGCCCCTTGTCAGTGCAAACGCCGTTTTAAAAGATGGGGCGATTTTGCCTGTTTCCATGACAACAAAGTGCTAACGAAAATAAAGGGTCTTTTTTCTGCCAGTGCGAACGGGGTATAAGGGAAAATAATGAATAATTGACACTTTATTTTATTAAATCACTGCATCGTTTATTTTCAGAGCAATACGTTTCACGCAAATACGATCAATGCGTTTCACGTCCAATAAAAATCGTGAGCATTTGATCCTAAAATAAAAACGATACACACAATTTAATATTGTGTTATAAACCTACCCTTGAACAAATCTATTTTAGAAGTTTGGGGGAGATATATCTCCAAATTCCATCCTCTGGCAACGCCACTATGATAGACCACCTGATTAATAGGTATTCATAAACAAGATAACTCATCTCATCATCTAAAGACAAAGCGGCTTCCAGGTATCCTCCTCTTTTGATCAGTTTCTTCCTTTCTCCCCTTCAAAATAATTCCATCCGCTATCAAAAGCACGTGACCCTTTTACTATCGTTGGCTATGTATGCAGTATCAAATTTTTTGAGAAAAACGTGACGTCCTATTCAATAAAAAGCTAATCATTAAATTCACACTACACGCTCATGCATGCTCATATATGGCCACGGAATATTTATAACATCTTACTCTGCAACCATATACTAAAATAACTATACCCTTCGTTTGAATACTTTATTTTGGCATAAAAAATGCATGACCATCACATATTTTTCTGACACAACTTCTCGAAAACAATAGGACGTAGAGGTACAGATTTTTGGAGGCATTTTTATGTACTCAAATAAAGAAATCTGGCTGTGCAGAGTTTGTGGGGGGGACTTGTTGAAACACCCTCTATTTAATTGGTGGGTAAATTTATGAACGTAATTTTATAAAACAAGTTTGTCGTCGAGGATATTGTTGGCCCTTTTTTGAAATTCTCCCCACGCTCAGTGCAATACTTTGCTGAAAACATCCGATTAACAACTCTTAGTTATACTCATTTAGTAATCTGTTAAGACTCCGATTTGACATACTAATTAATCACAGAACGACTTGCAAATGTTTTTATACATACACATTTGTACAAAAAAGACTCATACATATCTCTTTCTGTACAGGTTAATTAATTAGACAATTCAAACGACGTAACTCACGACGACTAGAGTCTTTGTAAAAACTCGACAGTGCTGCGTGGTTTCTTGTGCTGTATATATTCATAATAGATGGAAATTATAAAAAAAGCCGGAACACAAAAACACTCTTTGCGCTATAGTTGTATAGAAAATCTTCCGCTTGTCTTACAAAAAACCAATTACCTCAAGCAGGTGAAAAACACAGAGAGTCAAAAAATGGAATAAAGAAATAAATCTTAGTTTCGTCGACACCGGTATGGTCATCCATTACTCGGCACCAAAGGCCGCACTTTTAGAACAATAATAACTTTGAATATTCAACATCGATAGCACTTTTAATCATTTTTTTGTTGAACTTTAATAAAAAAAATATGCGTCTCCTCCTTTGAAAATCCGACCAGAAATCATGATGTGATGACACATAGAATCGTCAGTCATCACCTCTATGAAGATGATCTGAGGATGTTGACGAAGAAGAGCATGAGAACTTCTAACTTGATTGAGTCACCGGGTATTTTGAGGATGAATTTTGCCATCGAACAGTCCAAGGCAACCGCAAGATTGAGCGCTGTGCAAGTAGCTGTCCAAAGGTCATAGTTCCGGGTGATTTCGCACGAGCACGTTTGGACATGTTCATCAAAGTTTCACTTGAAAAAAACTGAGGGGGTTATGTGTATGAAAAAGAGTAACTATCTTGTTATAGTTCCACGAAGAAGTGTTTTTTTCGACAAGTTTTTTTTTTGTAAAACTCACAGATATGCATCAAAGATGATGATCAGAAAAAGCTCTGGTACCTTCCTCTCTTTCGAAAGCTCCTCGACTAGTGTCCAGGGTCGCTGCGGAGGGGCGTGTTGGGAGGAGGACACCTGTTATCTACCTACCTTCTTTCCAGAACCATCCCTAAAACTCAGCGATAATAGTTCATTCTAATTTTTGCCTATACACGCCAGACGGTTGGCTATTTTTATATTTAACCTTTTTGCACAACTAAAGGTACTATTCCAGAATCCCGGCGCAATCGATTAAGTCGCCAATAATGATGTAACCGCTGGTAACCCTTGTTTCTGTTTCGGAAGGTCATGTGTGAGCTGTCACCAAAAAATGTGTTTGGCGAGATTTGCGCCGGTTTTCTAGAAGAGTACCTAAGTAAGTTTATATGTATTTGATTTTTTTATGTTGAAGACCTTAGGACAGCAACAAGCTACCTCCAAATCGAAACAGCTATTTTTTACCCCCCTTGGGGACCTTCAAGGTGACGCTGTTTCACGGCTTCGATTCTGTTGAGTTATGCCGGATGTTTCCACCCGAACCCTCAGAAAGATTCCTTGAGTGGAGTAGATACATTTTGCTCAAAGAACTACACCTCTACGGCAAATTGTATTCTTCGGAAAATCCCATGTCATATAAGACGAAAAATTATTTACTTCACTACACAGCAGGAATACGCATGCGCAATGAATATTTATAACATGTTGATGCAGAAACATAGTCATTTCACATTTTCTACGAACCATCTTCAGGACCAAATGGGATACTTTCAGTGGAATTGCTTTTCAGGGGTCGCATGTTGTAAGGTTGCAACCATTGCATGCGATATCCCAAATTAGGAAATACGTCTTATCGACAAACCAAACAACGCTCTCTTATAATATATGTCCTACGACAGTTGTCTTCTTCTCCCATTGATGGCATGGCTTACCTTCCCTCGTTACGATTTTCTCGAGAACTATAGGTCGTAGAGGTATAGTTCCCTAAAGTAGAGGTATAGTGTAAGCGCCAAATGGGATACTTTCAATGGAATCATTTTCAGGGGTCACATGTTGTAGGGTAGAAACCATTGCATGGACCAATCAGAACGTTTGCATAGCAATCAGCAGGCCAATTGCAGAACGATATTCCAAATTAGGAAATACGTCCTATCGACAAACCAAACAACGCTCTCTTATAATAAATCTCCTACGACAGCTGTCGTCTTCTTCTCGGGGAGAAATATCCCATAGATGACACCTTCCCTCCTCACGGTTTTCTCGAGAACTATAGGTCGTAGAGGTAAAGTTCCCTGGGCATTTTTTATTTATTCTATGCAAGGAATCTGGCTGAGGGTATTGGGGGGATCAACCCCTTGTACGCCTTATAATTCGAATAGGCATATTGGGGTCACAGGATTTTACCACTTTTGGCCTTTATCAACTCCTTTTTTCCAATTCTAAAGCTCTTCGATTTGTACCTTCTGGACAGCCACCTTTCCTTTGCTTAAGCCTTTGCCTGTCGCTTAAACTAATATTTAATAAAGTTGTTTCGATTTGGCGTTAACTCGTTAGGTTGTGTCGCAAGGCCTTCAAAATTGTTAGCCGCGAATGTTGTTAATTGTTCGTTATAAGTTCAAAAATTGCGGATACTATAGTGGATGGTTGCCAGAAGGCAATGAACTCTTATACCCCCTTTTTAAAAAGATAATATTTTTTTCACTTGAGGATCTATATATTTTCCCTCTTACATTACACTAGGGTCAGATGCAACTTCAAGAAAGAAAGTGAGTCAACCAAGTACCAATACACAACAGTCCTGTCTACTTGTGGCATCTTGTTTCGGAGGAAGGTTGGTACAACTGTAAGACCTGCCTCCATCGTTTGTGCATATAATATCAAACCATTTACAACTCTTCTGAAATTCGGTGTACTTAAAATGTTAAGATTTTGTTTATATAACTTAGTGCTCAGTAAAAATAGGAGATCTCTGAGTTTTCCCGCCTAAAAATACCAATTCTCATTCGTCTTGATGTGCCATACCTCCTTAGAAGTTATAAAACAATTATCTGAAACACCCTGTGTATCGGTAGGATCTAAATTTCCATTCCACATCTCAAGTGAATTTCACATAAAAACACAGGTTCCAATTATACATGTTTTACTGTATTTCAACTTATAAGTACAAGGTGTCCATTAAATAATTTACCCGGTTCAAGGGCCTCTAGCAACCAAACCGTTCATCGGAATTGAATGAAATTTTGCTGGAAAACGGTTTGTGGGACGCGGAAGAGAATGTTATGGGGGGAGCAGTTAAACCGTATCAGTTACGGTCAAAGTTAATTTTTTTTGGAAAATTCCTGATATAGCTCCCTTTTTTTTTATTCTCACTATGTGATCTCTAATGTGAAAAAAACACAAATGGGTTTGAAACGGTACTTTTATATATTAAACCCGCCCCTAGAGAGACAAATGAAAAAAAAGATATGGAGTAAGGGGCTGGACTGGTGAATGGTTTAGAAAACATGACTAGGGAATCAGGAAATAACAGTGAAAACTAGTGAACATACTAAATTCATTTATCTCATTGGTTAAATTCCCTATTTTCCCGGTTCACTAGTAATACTTTCTAAACCATTCACTAGTCCAGTTCTAAAAAATCAAACGATTCCAAAGCTTTTTCAATTGTCTCTCTTTAGGGGTGAGTTTACAACTTAGAGGTACCGTTTCAACGCCATTTGTGTTTTTTCACATCAGAGATCACATTGCGAGAGTAAAAAAGGGGGCTCAATTTGAAATTTTCAAAAAAAAAAATAACTTTGACCGTAACTGATAAAGTGTAACTACTCCACCCCATACCATTTTCTTTCGCATCCCTCAAAACGGCTTCCAGAAAAACTTCATTCAATTCCGATGATGAATGATGGGTGAGTTATTTAATGCAGTGTTTCCCAACTTTTTTACCACCGCGGACCGGTCAACGTTTGATAATTTTACCGCGGCCCTCTGGGGGGGGACGTTGATTGTTTACATTCTACATTAATTTGATTTATTAATTTTAATTTAATTGTAATTTGAAACATGCTTTCGAACTAAAATACAGTTATACCAAAAATAAATATAAAGTGATTTATAATTCGTTTCATTCATTAATTTGGAGTATAAAACCAGGAATTTAAATTCATTTTCAATGAAATGGTGGGTCCGCGGCCCGGTACCATTTAATCCATGGACCGGCACCGGTTCCTGGACCGGGGGTTGGAGACCACTGATTTTATGGACAACCTGTATTTCACCAACGTTTATTACGTCGATGAAGGTTTATGGTTGACAAGCTTTCTCGAAGTTGAATCTGGCCACCTTACGATGAAACAACGTTTTTAGATGAAAACGTAAGAAGATGCCTACGTCCCCCTTCGTCGTCCCCCTCCCTCGCCTCGGGTGCAGCATGGACCCCCTCCACAGGGGTGAAGATGATGAATTCGGCACTTTTGTCTTGCGCGGGGGTGGCTCAGACCGCACTCTCCCGCTTGTTCTTCATGAGGGGCGTTTCTCCCCCGCTGCCCCCCTCCTCCTCCAGGTGGCGCTGAAGGTCCAGTTTGGCATACTCGGTGGGGGGCTCTTTTCTGCGCACGGTCATCGTGGCCGCCGTCTGCTGGTCCAGGGGTAGCGCGAGCTCGGCGTACGTCACGTCTTCTTGCTGAAAACCATAAAACGTCCAGTCAGTATGAGGTACTTACGTATTGTACCGTCGACCGTTCAGCAACCGTTACATACAGCGGTACTGCTGTGGAATTGTTAATAGAATTTGATAACGTTTTCAGATTCAACGGCACGGTCGACCTCTTTATACGTAAAAAACCCAGTATGACAATGGGGAATACAACGATTTTTCAAATTAAATTTATTTCGATAGAGCTTTTGGTTCTTACGTATTATCCCGTCGACCATACCGCTTAATACGAAAACGATATCAAAGCCCATTGACTTTTCTATTACTGTGACGTTGAATTTAACGTTTACTGAACGGTCGACGTATAATACGTAGGTACCCAGCTTCTTTAAAAAAAATTTTAAATTTTTTTTTCTGAAATCTGATCATTAGTTAATTTTTTTAAAAATAAAAAACTACAATGCGCAGAAGGGTTTGCAAAATCTCGTTGTTTGGCGCATGAAGTCACTTCTGCCTTCGACAAGCCACACCTCCAATTCTAGCGATAGTAACTTTTTAAAATTAATTTAAAAATAATCTAAAAATTAAAAAAAATGCGGTTTATAACCCTATCAATGATTTCCGACAGTCGAAATCTTGAATTTCCCTAGAAGTGTTATATTCCCTATTCACTCATGTATTCTAAGCAAATTAAGTTTATCTGTGTGACGTTACAAATCCCCATCTATAGGTTGATTTTTGAACTAATATTTCCCCCTCCAAAAAATCTCGTATTTTCTGGAAACTCAAATGGTTACTTTACCTATCTTGGTTCTTTTTTACAGTCTTTTGAAATCGAACTCAAAAGTATGACCTTTTTTTCGAGAGCAAATATTCAAACATCACAAACTTTCATTTTTGTCATAAATATTTTTTCATATTTCCATTGGGAAATAAAGGGGTATTATACCACTTACGGCATTGATAAATTTGAGAATGACCCCTAACGGAGGGTTAACGAGGTGTTATAATTAAAAACAACGAGATGAGTATAATGTTTTATACTTTTACATGTATTGTACTCGCGAACTAAATATTTAATCACTTAATGTTATCCCATCAATTTATTTTTCCTCTTACTGAAATCATTGGAAGACTTCCAAATTTTACATATAAACCACATAAAACATCTCAAAAAGCTCTGCATATCACACTTTCCTCCTCTCCACTATTTTCTTTTCAGGAGTCGTGCCATTCCGTGACACGTCTGACAGAAGTATATCTATTTACGACCATTTTCAAGTAGGAAAAAAACTCCTCAACCCATTCTAGGATTTCCTGCCCAACTCTCAAGAAGAGAAAAAAACAGCTACAAAAGCCCGCGTATCCGCTGTTCCATTAAAAGGGGGGATTCGCCTAAGCACGTTCTCAAAAGATTGTAAAATACACAGCAGCGGCTCTGTATTCAAAGCTATCAAGAGTGGATAAAATGTTTATGAAGGTGAGGCATGAATACATATTTCGTTTTTGAAAAGGCAACTTTTATGTGATCTCGCTTGTCAAATATTCATTTCCTTCACTCGTAATAATATGTGCTTCGATTCCGAGAATGTTTATTCGGAGATTTCCCTGCCTCCCTAAGGTGGGTGTTTGCCTTTTAGAATGTTTTTTTTTCTTTTGCAAACGATATCGTGATCGGGAGAACGAATTGGGTTTGGAGATATATTCCTGGCACAGGTTCCGTTATGATTGCGATCTATTCTGAGTCTAGCAGTTTATGGAGTTTTTTTTAATTTGGGTACTTACGTATTATCCCGCCGACCGTGCTGTTCAATCCGAAGAGTGTGCTGCTGAATCTGACGTTCACTGAACGGTCGACGGGATGAACGTAAAAACAAATATTTGTTTGCATGAAAACTGAACATTTACTACAGGGACAACGATGTTCTCTGGTTGAAAGATAATACTCAGTTTTTCATCCCTCCAGGGTTTATAAAATGAGGACGACTTACGCTTGGAAAACAAGGCCTTCCATCACGAACTCGTAGGGAATAACATCAGTTCGTAAAATAAAAGGAATCAAAATTATAAATGGTTGATGGCATGATCCCACTTCAAGTTAGGGTCATACTCTGTTCATTTTGAACTGGCGCTTGAAAATATTTCCTTCCCCCACCACCGATCGGTAACCATAGCAACTATCTTCGTCAAAGTGACGAAGAAGGCTTACTATTGGCTGCTCGAAGAGCCTAACTATGGTTACGCTTCTAGCGTGGGGGAAAGCGCTATTTCTCAAGCGCCAATTCTGAATGAATAGAGTATAGTTATAGGGGCAGTATTATTATAGCGTCGGCATGTTCAGGAAAACTGACACTTCAGCAATTTCATTTTCAAATTTTTTAACTGTCGGAAGACTACAAAAGGTGATTTCCGCATTTCAATTTTGTATTTTGTTTGATAGATATATCCAGAAGAGGAATACTATACGCCCAACATTTTTTAATTACGAAATTCATTAATTTTTTTTGATTGATTTCAGTTTGGCTTTTTAAAATAAAAAGGTGTGACAACTGTGACATTGACGTCACGTAAACGAAACGCTGGTTTTACGATTGAAAGCAAATGTTGTTTTTTACTTTAAAAAATTTAACTAACAAATTTTTGTTTTGAAAATTTTAGTGTCATTTTTTGAGTTCAGAACCAAGTTTTTCTTTTTTCAAGAAATATGAGAATTCTGTAAAACAGAGTGGATAATACTTTATGGATAAGAAAAACTGATATTCCTTTATTTTTAAAAATCCCATAACGACCTTAAACTTTATCGAAAGTTTCTCTGCTATATTAAATAAATAACATCATACTTTATTGTATGGATTACTTAAAATATCCACCATTGAAGTATTGAAGTAAATATCTACCATTGACCAAATACCATTGAAGTGAGCAAGACAAATAAGGGAATTCTGCTTTGACTGAATTAGAAGCATTCCCATGTTCAAACTGGAGCAATGGAACGGGATCTTTGGGAATTTGTGTCATTCTATTTCCCTGAATTCTATGCCAAGAGTTTTTGAATTGAAGGTAATATATGAACTGGAATACGTTACTTTTGAAGACAAGAAATGCCTGGAAAATTAACATCCTAAGGGAATCTTCTCTTTATAGGTAATTGTTACTGATAAACTGACATAAGGCATTAGATAAGTAAGTTGGATTCTATATCTAAATATATTATCTTATTACGAATATTTACGTTAGAAAAGCGTTATGTTTACGAATACCTAAACGATGAGATAAACACATTCCTTATACAAAAATTTGTTTTTGAATAACTTTAGGGAAATTTGTGGTAACCTTAGAGGAGGAGAGTTTGTCATAAGCTTCCTAAGATAATCTAATTTGAAACAGGATAGTTTTAAATGATACTCCTGTAGAAAAATAGTATGAGTACCCAGATCTAATTTTAAGCAATGTTAATGAGGAAGTTGCATGATTTTTTTAAATTTTTTTAATCGATTCCTCTTGCAAAAATAAGCAACTACCCAAAATTTGAGGCCGATCGAGAAATTTTTTGATTGTCAAAAAAATTAACAAAAATCCCCTTTTTAAAAGCGCGCGAAAACGCCAAGAGTTTGGATGTGACGTCATCTTATACTAACCATTGTTGTAAAGCAATGGAGTTGATGGTATTATTGTTGACGTCATCTTATAGTTTAAACCAACAATAAACGTTTTCAGTCACGTGTTTTTTTCTCGACTTTTAAATTAAAATATTTAATTACCTGTACATTTTTTTGAAAACTGACTAGATATTTCATTTTACCATACCAAAAAACCATACGGAACACTTGTTTGTTTTTGAAAATCTGACACATGCAACTTCCTTATTACTTTAAATGCGAATACTTGGAGCCGTGTAAATCAAATTTTAGTTAAATTGTGCATTGATTAATTGAGTTCTTTCTACCAAGACTATGTTTTCGGCGCTCTAGGACCAAGCTTGCTTGAAATTCTAACTGATTTGGGTTTAAAGCTTCTTTGGTACTTTGATTTAATGAAAAGGGTGTTTCAGACGTCAGTTTTACGCCTTTAAATTCAATGAAATGTCTCGTTGAGTTATGAGAGAAAGGGATACAAATAGTAAATTCACTATGGTGAATACGATGGGACAGATAATAGCGCTTTTAAAGGCTGAATAATTTGAGAACGTAAGTAGATAGTTCGCCATGTATCATGCCAACCCATTAAATCGATGTATTTTGAAGTTACAGTTTTAATTTCGATAATATCATCCATAGGAAGGAGTAACTAAAAATTGTTTGTGACCAATGAAAACTGTCTCACCCGTCTATATGCAGCACACTGTTGCACTGGAATTGGCTCTAAGAGCGGGTTTCTGGGTGGAGAGCCCCAATGGCACACGGCGCCCGACGTCTTGGCGGGAGACACCTGGTCCTTAGGGTCCTCTGCACAAGGAACAGAAAAAAAAAGTCATTTAAAAACTATTCTGCTCCAAATGTTGAACAAAAATCATACAGGCTGTTTCAACAAGTCCGGCCAAACTGAAAGATACCTTGCTTGAAGCACATACAAAATGCCCAAAGAACTATACCTCTACGACAACTTTTATTTTACGAAAAATGTGACGGTTTATCAAATAAAAGCTCCATTTTTTCATTTGACGGAGCCCGCATGCATGCATCACAGTGGATATTTTTAGACTGTTCATTCAGAACAGGCGGCTGAAACATGATCAAAAACGATCAATAACGCCTAATAACGCTCATCACACAACTTCAGCGACCGATTATTTTTACAGTATTTAAACTACTTTGTTTAGACTGTCTTTTCATTGTACAAGAAAATGTTTCCAATTATAATTACATTAGTAACTGCTTCTGATACATTACGTTTCAGGCGCCTATTCTAAATGAACAGGGTATACCATTTCAATCTGCAACCATGTTCAAATACGTATGTTCACGTTTGCCATGAACCTTTTTTTAGCGTAAACAGGATGACGACATGCCTTTTTCTGTCGTAGAGGTAATTCTTTAGAAATTTTACATCTGCTCTACGGAAAGAATGAACAGTTAATGCGGAATTGTTGAAATACCCATTTTATGGCCGTGGATAAGCATTAAACAATTATTTTTACAAAATAACTTTGTCAGCATCTGACAAAAGACATTTAGTAAGTAAAAACATGAAACTCATTTCATCAAAAGAAACTTACCGTTCACTATAAAGTGCTGCCGCGGGTTTATGTTAGCTGGAATGATATCTGGCCCTTTCTCTTCACTGTCTGCTATGTCGTCTGTGTCTTTTTTCAGTGGAGTCTGACATCTGCAAAAACGGATCATATTGCATTAGATATCAATTTGAAGATAAATTGCCAAACCCTTAAACGTTTGAACCCCTACAGATATAGTCATGAAAGTGGGGTATGGGTATAGTAAACTGACCATGCTCTATCCGATACTTAAGGTGTATTTCCCTACTAAATCGATTCTGCACTACAACTTAGTATTTGACTAATTTAGCAAATGTCTAATATTTTTTTAAAATAAAACTCAAAACTCCTAAAATTTCAGCTAGAAGGCGTTGAAAGTTGCTGCATCGGATAGAGCAAGGGCACTTTACTATACTTAGACCCCACTTTCATGACTATATCTGTAGGGTTTCAAAAGTTAAAGAGTGTAGCCTATTATCTTTAGACACACTGTATATAAATTTTAAGTTTACAAATGTTCAATACGTCAAGAATGTTTCACATTTAAGTCAAGAAATTGAGCATTTCACAATGGCTTACACTCTCCTCTGCAGAGAAGTGGGCTTATTTATTTTAATTAAGTTGTAAACAAGCATAATTAAGACTTACTTGTCAGGGACTTCAGGGGTTCTTTTAGTAGCTGTAGGGGGAAAAAGTTTGTATTAATGTTTTGTTATATTTTTCTCATTATAACATTAAAAATAACAATGCAATTGTAAAGAACGCAGAAGGATGAGTAAGTGCCGATAGGGAAAATGGTAAAGATAAGGTAAAATAACTATAAAAACACGAAAATGAAAATAAGGTAAAACATATGAGGTCCAAGTTAATCTTAGGATTTTTTTTGGAGGAGTAAAAATACTCCTTGACTTTTTTAGGAGGCGTGAAATTCATTTATGAGTAGTGAAATACCGGAAATTGCATAAACTATATATATAAAGAGACAAATCTTTTATGAAAACGCTTTTTTTAATGGACAAACTGAAATAGAAAAATGAGGATGCTATTTTGGTTTTTAACAGTTATAGCATCTGTTAATAAAAGTAGAAAGTATTAAACATTATAAATAAAATAATTTATTTTAGATAAACATTATAAATGAAATGTTTATTTATTACGAATTTGAGTAGAAAATTTTTTTGATTTCGGTGGAGTGCCATGCATTTTTTAAACAAAACTTTTATTAAAAATTCAAAGCGTGAAAATACGCCTGGCTAGTTTTTAAAAGAGTATTTCCTATTTTCAAAGCGTGAAATACGCTCTCAGAGGCGTTAAAATTATCACTGTGTGAGGTGTAAAGCGAAAAGGGACCTCTTGTCGACAAAGTTGATTTCGAGAAAAAGCCAAAAAACCGGAAGGTCAAAATTACAGAATTTTTTTCTCTCGATTATCGTTCATTGGACCCTTCAGAACCGAATAGTATTGGGTTTTAAAGGGAATTGAATTGGAAGTAACCTAAATTTTTGAAAGTTTTTCACATTTTTAAGGTCGTTTTTCGCGAAATCCACTTATTCTATTATAAAACTTTTAATTACTGGCGATTCGTCATTTTTTGAGCTACAAGGATGATGATAGTCTTAAAATCTTCAAAAATCTGTACAGATTGAGAAAAAAATAATAACTCCATTTCGACGAACGTCGACAAGAGGTCCCTTTTCGCTTTCCGGCTCACATATTAGTTATACATTGATTATTCGTGTGTAATTAGTTTTTAACTTTTAAAAAAAAGGTATGTCTGTTTTACATTTTAATTAAATATTTCACTTAATTAAATATTCATGAAATATTTATATTTTTAATTAATTTTAAGTTTTTTCGATTTTTGAATTAAATTTCCCCTTTCTTCAACTAAAGAAACATAAAACCACACAATAACATTTTTCTTTTTTAAGGTCTTAAAAAGGGCTATTTTTACATGCTAATATTTCCGCGAATATTCGCGATATTTTCATGAAATTTTTTCATTGAGTTCTTCATAATGTTGGCAACAATGCTATCACGGAGGTTTTTGCTCCATCACCTTTAGTTTTTAAATTAATATTTTTAACTTTTTTATTCCAACGCTAGGGGTGCTGTAAGTCATTTCAATGGATTTTCCAGGGTTTCTTACCTAGGGGTAGACCTTACTTCCATGACCCTAAGACACGCGTTGGTTGCAAATAAAGCCACGAAACGGACTTTTGAAACATCCTGTATAAATCTCAGATATTTAACGGATTTCTCAACTTACACTTGAATGGAACTTTAAAATAATTTATGGGCTTCCTGCGTAGAGATACATCGATTCTGGATATCGAATGACGTCATCGATCCTCATCTAGAGACGAATGCAATGGAAATTTTAAAATGGAAATGCAGTACCAGATAAAATGAATTGCATTCCTATACCCTTTCAGAGTAGACATTAATTTTAACAAGTCAATCTGAATCTGATATTTCCTCGGAATATTCAAGTCGAGAATTGAAATATTTCTATGGTATATGCCCTAATGCATTTTAAGATTTGCATTTGGAAAACTTTATTGAGAAACTTAATTTAACCTTAGTCTACATAGGGATTTACAAAAGTATGTTAATTACTGTTTTCAAAGGTGGCTCATTTGTTTTATGCTATTTAAATACATTTAACAGTTCATATGAGGTCCTTTTCTTTAAAAACATTCTGGCGTACTTTAAATCAGTGAATTGCACGTTTTATATTAATATTTTTCTTCCATTACACATGTTCTTTGTGATTCATAGGCTATTTTGCACTGAATGTTGTTTGAGATTAATTTAAAAACGCAAATATTCTGTAATCAGTGAGTGATATTTCAATAAACAAATTAACGATGAATATAAATTTTGCAAAATTGTCTTGAAGAAATAAATCTATATCCTGACCTATTATACACAAATTAGTTTTTAATCGTTTGTAACTCATTGTAAAAAGAAAAAAAGTAGCATTAAGCCAGAAATCGGTAAAGTTCTATGTTTAGAAATTTTCACTCACTACAGGATGTTTCAATAAGTTAGCCCTGTAACTCTAAGCAGTCAGATTCTTCGTGTGGAGTAATAAAATATCTAGAGAACTCTACAGGTGTTAGATGCTTAAAAATATCTACTTCGCATGCATGCGCGCACCTTGGAATTAATTAAATAATTGGCTAGCAAACACTTTTTCAGATTTAGTTTTTCCTAACAGATGTTCATTAAAGGAGATCATCGGTGAAGAAATTTTTCAAATCCGATCATTAGTTAATTTTTAAGTAAATAAAAACCACAGGGTTGCGAAACACATCATCGTTCGGAACCAGAAGGGGGAAATTTGAGCAGCCGATTGGTTGGAGCAGTTCGTCGGTTCCTTTGTCTTCGCAACTGTGACGTCACTCCCCGGTTTTCTCCTTTGGAATTTTTAAATGAGGATTGAAAATTAATTGGCGTTTTAAAAAAATCTCGGAAAGATTAAAAACTGGTTATTTAGGGTCTTGGGATAATATGCAATAGTCAAAATCATTTTTACAAGGTGTTTACTTCCTAAATAGGTTTCTTTAGAATGTAATGTCACATTTTCCAAAAAATAAGTTTTGTTTGGGGTATAGATCTTAGGGTAAAAAGATATTTATGCCACATAAGGAATCTTTCTCCCCAGAGCTTAGGCGGATTTGTTGAAGCGCTCAAATAAAATACAAATTTTTAATAGGAGGCAGTTTCAAAATAATGTTGTAAAGAATTACCTTTTTCTTTCCGACGTCTTTTCATCTTGATATAAATAATGACAACTATTGTAACAGTGATGATCGCTACTAAAATTCCTATTAAAAGTCCTAGTACTGGCCTAAAGATGATCATCCCTTGCATTCCTGTTGGAAACAAAATCTTTATATTTGAAACATTTTTTACACTTTCACAAATTCGAAATTCTGCAAAAGTAAATTTTAAAAACAAAATACGATTATGAATTGCTAAGAATTTCTTGAAACAATTGGTAAAATTAACAACAATTTGGTTGTGTTGTTAGGCAGAACAGTACATCACCTGTGATCAGATAGTGATCTGAACTTCTGAACATGTTTAAAGAGTTCTGAAAATGTGTTTTATTCAGGAATGTATTATAAAAATAGTTGTGTCTAAAATATTTTTAAAATCCGAGTGTTCTTAAATTTAGATCACACAAAATTTAACAACTACAAGAACATATTTACATTCTTTAGCAACACTTTTACACACCACTGTCTTTTCTCATAAAACCATCGAAACACATTTGATTAAAATTGTTATAATGCATTGTGTTTACCACGCCCATATTAACCGGTAGCTTGACCGGCGGTTTAACAGCAGTAAAATTTCGATTGGAAATCTAGTTTTCCGCCAATCAGAGGGTTAACTCCCTGTTAACTGCCGGTCAAATTATATCGGTGAATACAGTCACTAGAGCACGGTCACCGTGAGCGCAGGATCAGGCATATCTCCCCTATCTCTTTGTGTGGTTAGGTGAGGTCAATTAGCGAACAAAAGAGGGGGGTAGATATCCACTGCCCGATAAAATCCGCTTGTTGATACGCCTGCACTCATGATGACCGTAGCCTTAAAGAGCACGGTCACCCTCAGTGTAGGATCAGGCGTATCTCTCGTATCTATGTGTGTAGTTAGGTGATGTCAATTAGTGAACAAAAGAGTGGGGTAGATATCCACTGCCCGATAAGATCATCATGTTGATACGCCTGGTTCGGCACTAAGATGACCGTGGCCTTCGTGTTACAAAAGTGTTTCACGCATTTCCAGTGTATAATGAAGTGTATCTTTCTCACCAGTGAGCTTCTCCGGCCTTCTGAGCGTGCTGGCGGCGAGCACTATTGGCGAGCTTTTCCCTTTGGCGTTCTTGGCGAAGAGCACGAGGCGCAGCAGTCGCCCGCTGGGTAGCCCTGCAACATAGAACTGCGGCTGTGCACTGGTGAGGTTGCCGTGCAGCCGCCTGCCCCCGTCGTCGTACACCTCCAGTTGGAACACCTGCGTCAGCCCTCCGCCGTACCCCTCCGTGCACTCCACCTGCAGAGAGTCCTCCGTGTAGTTCACCACGCTGCAGTTCTGCAGCGGCTCCGGCGGACCTGTGCAACAGAAAACAGATGGCCGTTGTAGGGCAGGGTTGGCAAAAACCCGGGTTTTTTTTTCAATGAAACCCTGAAAAAAACCCATCTAAAACTGGGTTTATTTCGGGAAAAGTGTGGTGTTTTACAAAATTAAGTTATTTTCTCCTAAATACAGGGTTTCCCAAAAAAAGACTGACACTTTTAAAAAAGTAATTACTAATAACTCGAAAAATAAAAAGATAAAACTACGTGGTTTAAAACATCCTTATCCTGGGAGTCTTAGGTGTAGGATGCAAAAAACGCGTATTTTTATCTTTTTTTAGTTTTTTAGTTATTAGTAATTGATTTTTAAAAAGTGTCAGTCAATTTTGGGACACCCAAACCCCTTCAATAATGAAAAAAAAACTTTTTTAATTGGCTAGTATGCACTTTTTCAAATGTAATTTTTCCTTACAGATTTTGGTAAAAGCAGAAAAGAAATTTTCAGATCATTAATAAATTTCAGATCATTAGTTAATTTTTAAATAAATAAAAATTACGCGCGCAGTAGCTCAACGCATTACGTCAGGGAACACATCATCGTTCGGAAGGAAAAATTTGAGCAGTCGATTGGTTGGATCAATTCGGCGGCTCCTTTGTAGTTCGCAACTGTGACGTCACGCCCGGTTTAACAGGAGTTGCTTATTCCCTTTTAAAAGGAGTTGAGGGGATGTCTGACTTTTGCACTCGAAGTAATGTGGATGCATCTTAAGAATTCAGTCACTTTAAAGTTAGTGTCTTTTCCCAATCATTTGTTCCCCTTTATGAACTCATAAAGGAAAACCTAAATTAATTGGCAACACCGTTATAAGAGTTAATAAAAACAGGTTTTTAGATACTTATGGGTAGTTCCAGAAATGTATGTCTAAACTAAATTTATTATTTTGGTACAATTTTACATCGACTTTTATATCCATCCATTACAATACATATTCTAAAAAAACATTTTATACATTTTTCAAAAAATCCTGAATATATTTAGGGTCTCAATGGATTACTATAATGTGCTTCGAAAATAGTACAGCCCTAAGTGCCCAGAGGATCTAAGAGAAATCCCTCGTGATAACCATGAAAATGTTATGAAACATCTTTCTCATACGAGAAAGAGAACCACTAAATCTTCTAAAAATACTAGTAAAGGCAAGGTCACACTAATTACTCAAATTGAGTTGTGTTTTATAACAAACTACCTTGTCTTCATGTCAGTTTGTTAGACGTTTTCTCCTTTTTACAACTTCGCCTGTAAAACTACTTTCTCCTTTAGGGTTGTTCTGTTGCTCGGAAACCAACATCAAAATTTAGAGGGAAAGTTAAATAATGGGTGTCAAGGACTATATTTTCTTGAAGTTTAGTTTTTACTTCAATTAAAAGGAGATTACGAAAAAATTAAAACTGCTTTTAGGGATTTAGAACTTCTTATAGACGAGGGTTTTTTGTAAAGAAATTCAAAATAAAATACATTTCTACTCCATCTCGTAAGCTCACAAGAAGGTTGTGAAGAGGAATTGGACCTAAGTTAACAGGAATGCCTGAATTCCTATGTTTTCTTTGGCATTTAACATAGGAAAAGGGTTCAACCTCCTTGAAATTTGGGAATCCATTTTTATACTGTTTTTTTCCTTGGAATTTCAGGAAGCAGTGTCTCGAAATAAGTCATCATTGAAAAATTGCAGGTTTTTATAGTCTGTTTATTTATAGAATAGGCGCCTGAAACACGATCAAAAACACTCAATAACGCCCAATAATGCTCATCACAAAACTTCAGTGACCGGCGAAACTTGATACCCGACTTTTACACTAATTTAACTACTTCTGTTTAGGGTGCCTTGTCAGCGCACAAGAAACTTTTTTCGATGATAAATTGCAACAGTAACTGCTTCTATACTATATTCATTTAGAATTGGCGCTTGAGAAATAGTGCTTTCCCCAACGCTATAGAAGCGTAACCATAGTTACGCTCTTCGAGCAGCCAATACAGCTCGAGCTTCGAGCAGCTCTTCGAGGCATTCTTCGTCACTTGGACGAGGATAGTTGTTATGGTTACCGATCGGTGATGGGGGAAGGAACTATTTTCAAGCGCCAGTTCAAAATGAACAGAGTATAATACATTTCGTCTATGGCGCCTATTCTAACTAAACATACTAAAGATCATTTTAACCATCTAATACCCACTATCAAAACCAACTATGGAAAATAATATTGTTTGCTTCATTCAAGGAGTTAAAGGCTAAATAAAGTAAAAATGCCAAAACCACCCCAATTTTTTATTACAAAAATGTGCTTTGAATTTTGAAACGGGGTATGAACTTAAACTTCACAAATTTTGCCACCTGAATGTGCAATATTTCCGCAATAACTTAGAAACTTCCCGAATAATGGCGGATTTACACCACTGCTGCAAGACCGGTTTGTGGCTAGAGCGGCAAGAAACGGGAATTTGTTATTCCAATAAAACCAATTGACGAGCGCCATCTTTTGTGAGTAGCGGGTACTAAAATTTGCCGTCTTTTGCATGGCTTGCAGCTCCTGCAGCGGTGGTGTAAAGGCGGCATAACTCCGCATTATGCTGAATATTGAAGCTGAACTTTGGGTATAACATATTTGCTGCCATTGGCAGTAAAGGGGTAAGTTTGTGAATTTCAGAGGTTTTTTTTTGTAAAAGTCGGTGTCTATTACTAAGTCTCACACTACTCACCCGCAGGTATGACGGTGAATACGCAGGGCTCCCTCTGTCGGCCGACGTCGTTGCTGCCCCAGCATACGAGCGTGCCGTAGTCGTCGTCGCCGCGAGGACGGTAGGCGGCAGTGGAGGTCGCGGCTGCCGACTGGAAGGCCCCCAGATCCAGCGAGCGGCCGGAGCTGTTGAAACGCCAGCGGAAGGTCACGTTGTCGGGGTCGGCGTCCAGGGCGCACTGCACTCCCACCGTCTCGAACAGTGCCACCCCGTACACGCGCTTCTGGTGCGGCTGGCACTCGGGGGCGTCTGCGAACGGAGGAACAAAAAAGAACATGAAGGGAGTATTTCACCACCATCGCTGGTTAGCGTATAATAAGTGTAAACTCCCACTCTCAAGCGTCACCTCCAGCCGTGGACCGAATTCGTCCTTGTTAGGACTCATCAGCACGGCATAGGAAGGTAACGCCAGAGAGCGGAGGGAAGGTGACAAAATACAATACAGGATTAATACTTGAAGATGGGGACAAAATACAATACAGAATTAATACTGGGTTTTGTGTTAAGAAATTAAATTAATAACTAAGTGGTAAATACTAAATAAAAATACTATCATTCATACTTCATTGAAAGTGCTATTAATTACAAATACCGACCTTTACAAAAAAAAAAATTGAACATCGAAACCAGCATTCATTATTTCAATCAAACGACGACAAACAAAATTACTCTATTTTTATTCGACACTCCAAACGGACCGGTATTGCGGGCGCTCCTCTCAGGACAGAAAAGAATCATTCTGCACAAATCAGCACGAATGATTCCTTTGAAGTGATTCGCTTTCAAAACGGAATTAGTCGGCAGTTTTTTCACCGCACTTTAATCTTTGAAGTGATTGGGAAAAGTGAAGTGTCCGCAAACATCCGACTAACTCGTTCATTCATTCGATCCACGGGAAAAATCGACGAAAGAACCACAGTTAATCACTCAATTATTTTTTTTTTCGATCTTTAGACTAATTAGTGCCTCTAGAATAACTTTCTCGGCATTTCGGATTGGAAACGCAAACAGTAGTCGTCGTCGTGGGGGGAAAAAGTATAATTTGTTACAACGGACTTGATGGATTGAAACATTTTGTTACTTTCTTTCTGCTTGAAATTAATTAGTGAAGCATGTTTGCATCCCACTTTTATGAGAGCTTTTAACACCAGAAGTATGGATGCAAATTAGTTGACGGTTCCATTCATAATTTCGTGGGGAAAAAGTATAGGAGAAATCTGATCTTTCCTCATAAAAAGTGATTGTTATGATTGTCTCTGGTGTATCAAATGGTAACTAGTGCATTGGGATGAAATTATCTTTTGAAGTGATTTGTTTGTTTTGATAACCTTTTCAACTTTGGTGCTTCGATTATTTTCTTAATTACGATGATCGTGACTGCTTGTCGGTTTAATTGAAAATCGGATTGATGATGGGGGTTTTTGATTTTATGTGAACAAATATGTTTTAAAAATTCGGAGTGGCAGTGTTGTTGAGTTTGTTCTCTCAATTATATGATCATTCAAAGTAAACATTTAAAAACTAAATTTAAAATAATCCTTTCGAGTCTCCTTATTGTGAAATAATTCCTCCGGATGTGAGTACCTACGTAAAATGTTCTTATTTTTTACAATTTATAATTAAATACTTGTCTAATTATTTTTTCCTCATTTTAAATCTTTGCAATCATTAGAAGACTTGACGTAATAATGCATAAAACGTAATTTTTAATAAACTCGATAGTTTTCTATGGGTATAGAATTTTATCTTCCAATTAAATCAGAAACATTACTTGAATACCATTTACTTTTAAGTACCTTTTAAAATTTTAAAGCATGCTTTATTTGTGTTTCAACATAAAGTATTAAAATGTGAATTAAATAATTAAATTATGGGTTTTTAAATTTTGATCAAGCTTTAAATTTATAATTTAAAAACTGTAAATACACCCATTTAAAAAAACTGTATAGGTCTTTTGGGCAAGTGTTTCATCGGATTCTTTTAACCCTTTTGGTCTAAGCAGCCCTAAATTTACCAGATAGTTCAATGTAAATCCCAGGTGGTGTCTATACTCGAATGCAACTTAAGTTGAGCCTGACGTCATGGCCACGCGGAAGCAAACCTGAGTAAACAGAAAGTCTGCTGGGTTGCTAGAAGCTCATACTGGCTGGCGAGTTTGAGAGCGAGTTGTACTACAACGCGTTACGCCACTTTTAAAAATAATAATGCAGAACATTTTAGGCATATCGGGATGAAAAGATGATTAGTATACGTGGATTTAAAAAAAAACAATAATTTTTCAAAATTGAAGCTCTAAATTTCACTCAAAATTCAGACACCTCGCGGGGAACTACTTCCTTTGGTTACTCTCAGCATATTTCTACAGGCTCAAGTTAAGTTGCAACTGAGTATAGAACTGAAATAGTTTATCACAAATTTGTTTCCATTTGTAAGTTTGTGAAAGTATGTCATTTCCAGTTTTATTTTTCTATCTTAAGCGGAAAAATAATCTGGATAATCCCAATGAAACTGCAATTGTTTTGTATGAAATGAATCATATGATTGTATAGTTTGAAGAAGAGAGAGGGAAATAGTGAATAAATATATACAGGGTGTTTCAGAAAAGTGTTTCCTTATAACTTCTAGGAGAGAAGGGGTAGGGCACACCTAGACGACTCAGAATCATCTTGGAATAGGGAGTCAGAAATGCCCTTCTAGCGATCTAGGGGTTTTTATAGGTCGGCAAAGGAGGTCGTATTATCCACAGTGGAAACTGACAAGTAACCTTTTATGCAGTGGCGTATATAGAAATGTATTTCGGGAGGGGCCCAAAATATTTTTCAGACCCAAACAAATTTATTACGTCCAATGTAACTTTTTAAATTTTTTTGTGAAAATTTACATCTAAAAGAACTTATTATGTAAAAAACGTAGAGTTATTTTGTTCAAAGTACCAAAGGGGGGTCTGGGGGTCCTCCCCCAGAAAATTTTTGAAAATTTGACTCTTAAAAATTGGTTTTTAACTTGTTTTGGTACACCTAGTCAGAATTTTTGATTTATATTTTTAGATAGGATTTGCATTTGGGTAAACTTAATATAAAAATAGTTGTAAATAATAGAGTTCCAAGTAGAAAAGGGGATCTGGGGGTCCTCCCTCAGAAAATTTTGGAAATTTGGCCCTAAAAACAGGATTTCTACTTGGTTTTGGTACACCTAGTCCTAATTTTGGACATATATTTATTAGTAGGATTAGGATTTCGATGAACTTATTATAAAAATAATTGCAATAATAAAATTCCAATCAGAAAGGGGGGTTTGGGGGTCCTCCCCCAGAAAATTTTTGGAAATTTGTCCCTAAAAACAGGGTTTTAGCTTATTTTGGTACACCAGGTCCGGATTTCGGGGGGGGCCAGGGCCCCCTCGGCCCCCCCCTTATATACGCCACTGCTTTTATGATTGGATTAAAACCAGCAAAATCATTCGATTCCGGCATTTGTTACATAAAAATCCGATTTAGGAGCTAAAATTTCAGCTCTTCAATTCGATTTATGGAATAAATACCTGAATCGATGGTTTTAATTCGATCTTAAAAGTTTGAGTATCAATTTCCACAAGTAATTTTACAACTTTCCATGACCGCTTATGAAAACCCCTAGTCTTTAGGGTTGTATTTTGACCCCCCCATTTCTTTGTAATTCTTAGTCGTAGGAAATAGTCATATATACAGGGTCTCAAGTGTGTCTTACCCCTCCTAGAAGTTATGAAACACTTATCCGAAACACCCTGATGTATAATGAGCTATTTATTTCCTGGTAGTTGGCATGTGTGATAATGAATTAAATGCATAACTATTAAAGGAGGGAGTAAAAGAAGGGGGTACAATTGACATTTTCTTAAAAAAAGATTTTAATAGCATAGCATGCTTTAATTTAATTTTTTCACGGACGCCATCCCTCTAGCACCCTTGTCCAAGCAGATAATAGAGACAAAACTTGTGCACTTCAAAGTACTTTCATCCACCAAAAGTACACTATTTATATTCCAGAAAAAAATTAATGTCGATGTGGTAGCGACTTGTTTACTTTGTAGTTACAAAATATAAAGTAGCAGAAAAAGGATTTAAGCAAAATACACCAAAACTAGCTTTTGTTGCTTGCCCCTTTTTCTTCCATTCACTCTTTCAGTTATATTTTTCTATGAAAAAGTATTGAAAGGAGTTCCCAACTTTCATTTTAAAAAAAGTAAACGGAAATGCTATTCAGTATTCACCCTCTATTCATTTCATTTATTAAACTGAAAAACACTCAATGCAAGCAATCATATCCAAATCAATATTCCGTTCCGATTTTTTAATAATAAGAAAACGCAAAAAAAGACAGTTGTAAACAACATCAACCATCTGCTCTCTAACCCATCTATTCATTTTCAGCGTAAT
The DNA here is from genome assembly GCA_024610705.1 of Tetragnatha versicolor. Lineage (NCBI taxonomy): Eukaryota > Metazoa > Arthropoda > Arachnida > Araneae > Tetragnathidae > Tetragnatha > Tetragnatha versicolor. The sequence continues at coordinate 10,529,584 of JANDEH010000007.1, forward strand.
CAATACACAGAAATAAAACCATTAGGCATGTCAGCGTGATAAATCCGAGAGATGAAAAAAAATACCCTGACCGGATAATAAATTAAGGAGTGCCCGACGTAAGATATAAATGTCCATCTGCCCGGGTAATTTATTGTTATTGCAATAATACATTTACCACGGCCGTCTCTTCCTTTCTGATTTTGCACTCAATTTTACTTTGCGTCATTTATATCTTATTACAAGAATCATTTCCATCTGTTGAAATATTTCCCCGGGCTTTTCAGCACCGAGTTTATTAACGGGGATTGATTCGAGCAGTTCCGGGTTGTTCAATTGAGGGTGAGGGTATAAATCCACGCAGGGTGTTTGTCAAAGTATCTTTCTGTCGAAGAAAAAATTTCAATCGTGTTTTTGGACACGAGCCTAAATATGCTTTTTTACATGCTAAGTTTATGTGTGTAAAAAACGAGATAAAAATAAACCCCTTCATGTCGCAAGAAACGATTAAAGCTTTCACGAAAATTAGAAAGAAGGGGGAAATATATTACGGTTGATATATCACTATTATATGTAAAAGAGTAGGTTGATATTGAATAGGGTATCTTAAACTACTTGACCCCAAAAAACATTTTAAGGTTTAATGATTTATTATGAAGTGTGATAATTGAAATTTAGTTTTCTTTAATATTCTGTTTTCTGGGTATAGCGGTATAATTACAAGAAAAACTTGTAGCTTTTCTGCTTAACCAACGATAGTAAAAGGGTCACGTGATTTTGACAGACTCGGAGGGGAGAAAGGAAGAAACTGAGAGGCAGTTGATCAAAAGAGGAAAAAAAGATAGCTTTACTCCCTCTAACCTTAGTTATAGACCCTCTATATACATAAAAAATCAGTATATTTTAAATATAATAAAAAATACTAAAGCAAAAAATCAAGTGGCCTTTTACTATCGTTGGCTAAGCAGTAGATGTTGTGATAAGCACACAAAAATTTTTATTCGTTATAGACAGTTTATCACTTTAAGCCAGGGGTTCTCAAACTTTTTATGTCGCGGAGCCCTTTTCAAGAGACAAATTCTTCGCGGAGCCCTTTTCCGAAATAAATTTTTCAAGGTATAAAAGCAAGTTACATAAAACCCATTACTTCTAGAAATAAAAGCATAAAAGAAATTTATTTCGGAAGGGGTCCAAAATTATTCCTCAGCCCCTCTCATGCATATTTAACAGTTTAACGTAGCTTTTAAAAACATTTTTAGGTATAATTTGCATCTAAGATAATTTATTTGTAAGAAAAATTGTGACGAATTAAGATCCAAGTACAATAGAAGGGTCTGGGGTCCTTCCTCCCCAGAAGATTTTGTGAAATGTGCTCCTTAAAAACAGTTTTTAACTCGTTTTAGGTACATCATTGTCCAAATTTTGGACATTCATTTTAAGGTAGGATTTTAATTCTAACGAAATTACTATAACAATTGACAATAATAAAGTTTCAAGTACAATAGGAGGTTTTGGGGGTCATCCCCCAAAAGAATTTCGGAAATTTGACCCTAAATAACATGGTTTTAACTTGTTTTGTTATACGTAGTCCGATTTTCCGGGGGAGAGGCAGGGCCCTCTCGCCCCTTTGATATACACCCAAGGATATGTGGAATATATTGTTTACCAATTATATTTTATCATTGGATACAATGTTAATCTTTATTTTAAATTTCTGTGCCTTTTATCTCATTTCTGTCACTTAAATTTTGTCACTGCTATCACTTTTTAATCATTATGCCGGAGATGCATGAACAAAGGATTCATACAGAAATCTATACATCTGTAAATTTTGTTTTCTTAAAAGTGACTTCTTTTGAAATCGAGAGCTGTTTTGGGGGGCTGTTAGACCATACGTCAGAGGTACATATCGAAATATATTTACACATGGCCCAAAATCATTCCTTATCCCCTCCCATACCATAGGATCAATGTTAGCTTTTTATACATTTTTTGGCAGAATTTGCATCTTAAAGAACTTAATATAAAAAACGTTTTGTGTAATTATGTTCCAAATGCTATAAAGGGGGGATTGGAAATTTGACTTTACTAAAAACAGGTTTTCCCTTGGTTTTGGTACATCTACTCCGAATTTCGGACATACTTTTTTAAGTATGATTATAATTTTGCTGAACTTTATAAAAAAAGGTGCTGAGTAATCAATTTGAGATTTGGGGGAATGGGGTTCCTTGGTGTGCTACTATTCGGCGCGGCCGTTTCAGCGGCAGAAATAAAACGGAAGTAAAAAGAACTCTCATAAATCTTCTAAAAATTAGAAGAAAAATTTGGTTCCGAAACGGGCCGGGGCCCAAACGGCCAGCTCCAAATCGTCCCATCCCGGGGGTTCCTCCCCCAGAAAAGTTTTGGAAATTTGACCGTATAAACAGGGTTTTAACTTGTTTTGGCAAACCAAAAAAGACCTGAAAAAGGCTAAAACCAGCAGACCTTACCGACACCTTACAGAAAGTTATTTATATAACATTTCAGAGAAAAGCAAATTAGAAATTATCAAAAAGTGTAGTTATTTCAAATTTCTTCGCGGAGCCCCTGGAAATGCTTGGCGGAGCCCTAAGGGCTCCGCGGAGCACAGTTTGAGAACCGCTGCTTTAAGCAGTAGGTATACAGTAGGGTGGGTCATTTTCCTATGTCGAAAAAAATTTTTACAAATTCCATCGGGCACAGCAAGAAAAGGGTGCCAAATGGTCTCAAACTAGCATGTGTAAAATATTATTCTATTATAACAACTCTTTTTGCCTCCGGATTGGCCTCAAATAGAACAAAAATATGTAATTTTTCAAATTTTTTAAAAAAATTTTAAATTAAATTTTTTTGTCGATAACTCTTTATAGTTCACAAATAAGGGTATTTAAAAGCAATTTTAATCACATTAGTCACCTTCATACTTTATTAATACAAAAACAACTGCCAAAGTGGTAATATAATATGCTATCATATAAACAAGAGCCGTAGAAAATGAATCTCCTATCTTTACAGGTTTTTTGAAACACTCTGTATACAGATTTCACTGTAGGGTGCCTGCCTAACTGCCCAAAAATTCTCACTGCCCCCGTTGAGAATTACTGCAATAGAACTAACAGTCTAGTATATTACTTACATCTGCCGACATATTCCCCGTTTAAGGCATAGATGTCAGTTTCTATCCTTTTGTGTGATAAATGAATATGCCCCCCTGTAAAAAGGGGTTGGGGCAGCGAATGTGTCTGAGGGGCGTTGGTAGACGACTGTGCATAGCTGGCAGTTTGGTAATGCTAAGTACTTCTAAGGACACTTCACTCGTCAAAGGATAATAAATCCAATACCCGCCCTTTGGTTAACCCCTTAACAGTGACATTTATTTCAGAAAAATTGACCAAAAATGGAAATTTTTTTGACTGTTTAAATTTGTTCTTTAAATTATGATTAGTGTTAGAAAATAGTTTTTTATAACAAAAATCAAAATTTAAATGAAATTACAAGAATTTTTTATTATTAAGAGTACTAATAATAAATAAAGAGTATTAATTATTTTAACATACACATAAAAAAGTATTGGATTACACACATCCCATTCAATTAAGAGAAAGATTATCCAAACATAATGTCCCCCAATCTCTAAACGAAGAAAAATCGCTATCATCATCAAACCGAACTCAGTTTGGGCTTCACAAAACGAAGACGTTAATTTTTCTTCAACCCGAATTCAGTTAGGGCATCACACATTTTGCATTTAGTAGTTGCCCGAGCTCAGTTCAGACGACACTGTTAAAAAAAAGTTCTCTATACTCACATCTGATCCTGAGGAAGACCTCGTTGCTGCGCCCAGTGCCCTCCGAGTTGGTGGCCATGCAGTAGTAGAGCCCCCTGTTGGCGCGCTGCACCTTCTGCAGCACCAGCGACTGGTTACTGATCACCACCCCGGCTGAGGTGTTGGTGCGCAGCTCGTGGCCCTTGAAGAACCAACTCACCTCCGACACCCAGGGGTTGGCGTGGATGTTGCATTCGAAGTACACGTCGTTCCCCTCTTGGATCTCGCCCTTCTTGAACGTGCTGCCCAGCTGCAGGGACACGTGCGGCACGTCTGCAAGAGGAGAGGGGCTCTGATTACAAGGTGGAAGTTTTGTGAATATGTGTGTGTTGTTTTTTTCCTTGAAAATCCTGTGGTGTACTACAAGGAGTGGTTCTTTTTTTTTAAATTACCCAAATGACGTAAGGCGTCAAAGAAAATTAAGCGCGGGAGGGAGGGAGGGGACGAAATGAAGAAATATACCAATGAGCGAATGACGTTCCTTCCTCGCATCTCCTCGCGCAGTGCATTCTGGGATTGTTATGAACGAGCTAATGCGTAGAACTGGCAGAACGGTGTCACCACCAGTTCTTCATTCGCTCAATGGTATATATTTCGCCTCCTGATCCCTCTCTTCTTCCTGGTTCCACCACATGACAAACTCGATAGAGCATTTGCAATCACATGACTCGGACCTAACAACAGATTGTTTTACCTACAGCAGTTAACAGCTGAAAGAAAATAACTGGTCATGGAATGCTTCTATTGGAGCATTTGCAATCACATGACTCGGACCTAGCAACAGATACAGCCGCACCTAGCAACGACCTTAGCAACAGACGGTTTGACTTACAGCAGTTAAAAGAAAATAACTGGTCATGGAATGCTTCTATTGGAGCATTTGCAATCACATGACTCGGACCTAGCAACAGATACAGCCGCACCTAGCAACGACCTTAGCAACAGACGGTTTGACTTACAGCAGTTAAAAGAAAATAACTGGTCGTGACGTCACCTGAAAACACTCTATTGATTAGAATACAAGCTTCAGACGTTTTTTCTGAACAAAGGATGGCAAAATACTCACAGTGTATCTCGAGCGTCCACCCGTCCGACTCCGCGCTGCCGGGGATGACGGGGTTGTGCGCGCGGCACGAGAAGTGCGCCCCGTTGTCCTGCACCGAGGGGGTGAGTCGGAGGACCGAGGTGGCCACGTCGCCCGCCGCGGAGTGTCCGGAGCGCTCGTCCGAAGGGTTCTTGAGCTGCTTGCCCCCTTTCCACCAGGTGAGGAGGGCAGGGGGCCGAGAGCCCGCGGCAAGGCACGTCAGCTCGTACTCCTGCCCAGCGCTCAGTGGCTGCCGAGGGGGGTCGATGCGCACGTCCACGGGCTTCACTGCAAACGATATACAAGGTGAGGGACATATAAGTGGTTCATACATTTGAATTTCAACAACACATAACACGAAAGTACACAACAGGGAAAAATGATGGTGGGAAAAAAACACTGAAAGATTTTTTTTCCGAACATCTGTCTGTTATTGAACGTAGAAAAAAATAAAATTAATTTAATGAACATAAAAAATACAATAAGAAAAATTACATAGAATACAAAAAAACATGTCCCATTCTCGACCATTTAATCATTCTAGGAGAGGTAGGTCACACCTAGAAGTCTCAGGATATCACAGGAATGGGGGGTTGGAAGGTACCCCTAACGGGATAGGAGTTTTTATAAGCCGCCATGGAAGGTTGTATAATTCCCAAGTGTAAATTGACACGTAACATTTTAAGATTGAAGTAAAATCATCGTTTCAGGCATTTATTCCATAAACCCAATAAAAGAGCTGAAATTTTAGCTCTTAAATTGGTTTTTATGTAAAAAAAATGCTGGAATCGAATGATTTTGCGCTTATAAACCCCCCTAGGTCAATAGGGGTGCATTTACTACCCCCTTCCCAGGTGATTCCGATACCTCTAGGTGTGGCCTAGCCCTTCTAGAAATTATGTGAAACACTTTATTAAAACACCTTGTAGAACTTTGAAATATACAGGAGAGATAGTGGTGGAGTGAGCAATGGTGACCCTAGAGTGACTAAGATAATTTCTAAAAAGATCGCAGTCACGTGATGAGCACAAATACGTGACCGTCGTTATTCGTGGTTGCTTGTTGTGACCGTTTTTTCCACTGTTCATGCCATGCAGTCTTGTTAATGTGTGCTTGAACGTATGTGAGCGCCCTGTAAGTGAGTAAATTTCTATTTTTTTTACTGACGGCTTTAATTTCTAGATAAACCAACATATCATTTCTCTCAAATATTGAGTGTAAAAAAATTTCATTTCATACATTTATTAGAGACGATTTTGCAAATTTGTATTTCATTGATTTATTTTTTTTCAACCCGGGCCACAGTTACTGCGTGTAAATGGCTACACTCTAAAAGAATCAACTTGTAAAGTGCTGATGAATTTTCGAAATACTATAGTTTATGGAATCTTTATTTCAGCTTAGCAGGATTTGAATGTATTAATTGTCTCAAGTGTCACAACCTCTGTTATCCCCCAACCAGAAAACCAAACCTGTTGTTCTTTGTCCGCCTTTTAGAAATATCTTGAATCCGGAATTTAGACAGTTGTACGAAGCTATTTGTGAAATTTTAAGACCTTTTTAGATTAGATGTCAAATAGTTTAAAGCTTCAGTTTAGTTTCCTTAACACTAGTACTGTAAAATTGCCTGGAGACTGGAAATCCATTTGAGCCGAGACGTATTAGACATGTACGAAATTTTTTACTGGTAATGTAGAGTAGTTAGTAGAAAGTTAGGTAAAAAATATAGTGTTATGTATCGTCAGTTTCAAACAAAGGATTAACTCGTTTTAATAATCCTCCATTTGTTTAACCCAGTTGTTTACCACTTGGGATTAGATGTTCTGTTGAGAGAAATTAATATCATAGAAGGGGATTTTCAAATTCTTTTTGCATTTCAAAGAACAGAACGAGGGGATATTATATTGTAATAACAGTTTTAAATATTCATACAAAGATGTTTTAGAATGCAATACAAGAATATAGGATTATTCATGATGTATATGTACTTTTGTTAAAGGCATAGACATAAACGAGTTAATGTTATAAAAAATATATGGAAATAAGTAAGTTTTAACATTGCAATTCATTTTTAGTCAAAACTGAGTTTATATATAAGCTTTAATATTAATCTTGTCTGATATAAGTGAAATGAGGATTAGAGTACGCAGCGTATTTTTCTTGTTGGCAACAAATAAGGGAGTGCAAGTATGATCACATAGACACATGTATATTAGGCTATCCTAAAATACATTCATTATTATTTTCATTAATTCTGTATTTTATTTATTAGGTAATTGTTGTTCCGAGTTAACATCTAATTTTTCGTTCATGGAATCAAAGAACTACTGAAACTACTACTACAAATAAAGAACTACTGATTGCTTTCAGAGATAATGATAATGTGAGGTATACTTTGACATAATTAGAAGTTATCTGGAGTGAATTTAAGGGTTGATTAAAGAAAAAATTTTATAATTAATACATTGGCGTCTAAGAGAACTAACTCACAGACAAATTGATATTTTTTTAAAGAAATAATCGTATAACTTATCTTACTCTTCACCACATGAACCTGTGTGCTAAATTGAAGAATACATGCTTAATTTAATATTAAAAAAGCTTACAACTCTTCTGAAACTGAAAAAAAGCCTGAATGTAAATTCCTAGAAAAGTAATCGAATTTGTAATTTCCGTAAAACCACAGAATATATTTCTTTTAAAAAATATTGCCATGTGTTCTCACACAATGAAGATTAATTTATTAATGCGGGTGGTTTAATATCTCCATTAAACTACAAGATAAATTTAAATTTTTCATTTCAAATCATAATTTAATATTTAAATTAAAGATATGTTTTTATAGTCTTTTTGTATTTTTCAATTCTGTTAAAGCTCTTCCTGAACTCAACTTGTGAGTGCTGTCTGCTTTAAAATTAGAAAAAAAAGGTATCCTATAATAGTTGAAAAAGCTTAACGATAAATTGAATTCATATTATATAGAACCACAGATATACTATTTATCTCTGTTATTTATAATAATGTGATGTTAATAAAGCAAGGAACATCAACAGGGGACAAAAAATGTGAAAATCTTACCCAGTTCTCTCCAAAAAAGAAGTCTTAAAAAATTTTATTTAATATTCATATTATGTGATATACTGTTATACCAAAATACTAAAATATATAAAGAAAAGGAAATTCTGTATTATACATGATCTCTCTCTGCTGGTGTATTTATAGCTTACCTCTCTCTGAGGGAACATGTACGGTTAGATTACATCAAAGAATAAGGAGAGAAGGCCAGCCATCTTCTAGACGAAAATATTTCTGACCTGAAGTAGTTTTTCTTCCGTATTAATATGGATTAACTAGTCGATATAATATTTCCATTTATTTGGATGTTTTACGTTTACATGTAAAAAGTAGAAAATATTGATATGGATTAATTACATTAGGTAGATGGATATTCAAGGCTCAATAGAGGAGAGATATAAGAGAAAAATTAAATTTAAATAGTAAGAGTTATAAGCATTAAAATATGAAACCGTCTAGAAAAGGGGTTATGAACTTGTAGGTCAGTGTTAGAAATGTGCTCTAAAAATAGTGTAAAATTGTAAAAAAAATCTGAAAGAGCTCTTCAACTTGTACAGAAACACTACACTGTAAAAAAAACTGTAGAAAAACAGAAATTTTCAAAAACAATGACTTTATGTTTACAGAGATATTCTGTCATGTAACATTCCCACCGCACTTCTACTTATTTTATGTAAAATAACAGCTTTTATCTAGTTTTTTAGCTTATCTGTACTTAAACAGAAACTTATTGCATCGAAAACGAATACAGCTATTGGCAACATTATACTGAATCTTCGTTGGTTCAGTGGTAGCGTGCGTGCTTAGCATGCGGTAGGTCGTGGGTTCTATCCCCGGATATTAATTAATTAAAATTAGAAAAAACTCTACTAAAATAAGTGCATGCGCACAAGCAGAAAAATATTGAGAGGCAACAGAAAAATCTGTAGCTCACTTGACAGAAAGTTTCTTTTTACAGCATTTACCTGTAGGTAACAGCTTTTTTCTGTTTACAGGATTTTTCGGCCTACAGAAATTTTCTGGCAACTTTTGCTGCCAGAAAAATTTTCTGTTTTTTTGCAGGATTATTTTTTACAGTGTATATGAACACATTTTCTGACTCTGATTTTTTTAATAACACTTTTACAACACTATAGTTTTCTCTCACAATACATTCGCAACATACAGGGTGTTTCAAAAGTCCGTTTCGCGTCATTTATTTCGAACCAACGTGTCCTAGGTCCACGGAAGTAAGGTCTACTCTTAGGTAAGCGACCCTGGATAATCCATTGAGAAGATTTATACAGGACCCCTAGAGACGAAATAAAAAAAGTTTGAAAAATAATTTAAAAACTAAAGGAGATAGAGAGCAAAAACTTCAGTGAGAATATTGTTGCCAACGTTATGAAGAACTCACTGAATCGTTAATATTCGCAGATATATTAGTGTGTGAAAATAGCCCTTTTCCGGGCCTCAAAAAAAGTTTGTAAGTTTGCAAATTTTTTCGATTTTATGTGATTAAATTTTATGTTCATTCAACTATAAAAATACAAACTGCACAATAAGACTTAAAAATTTGCAAATTTACAAACTTTTTCTTTTTTGACTCCTGAAAAAGGGCTATTTTTAACGCTAATATCTCCGTGCATACGATTATTTTTATGAAATTTTTTTCAGTGAGTTCTTCATGACGTTTTCAACAATATTCTTATTGAGGTTTTTGCTCTATCTCCTTTAGTTTTAAAATAGTTTTACTAACCTTTTTATTTCACCTCTATGGGCGCTGTAAGTCATCTCAATGGATTTTCCAGGGTCACTTACCTAGGAGTATACTTTACTTCCGTGACCCTATGACACGTTGGTTCCAAGTAAAAGCAGCAAAACGGACTTTTGAAACACCCTGTATTGACACAGCAGTACGATCAAAACCCCTTTGATTAGAATTGTTCATTAATGAGTTGTATTAGCGTTGCTTAAGTGTAAAAGTGTTTCACGCCATTTACAGCGAGTATCAAATTAAAAAAAACTTATATAATTCACTTGGGGGTGATAATTCACTTTGAGGTGACAAAATACTAACATAAAAGCATATCGCAATGTGTCTAAGGTGTTGAAAACACCTGGTCTAGAAGAATACACCTTACCGGCCAGCAGAAATATAACACATACATGGAATTTATAACCTCCACCTTTTCAAAAGTTTGCTATAAAGCTCAGCCTACGCCATTAATTGACTTTTTGACAACACCGCGTGGCTTCCGGTGAGACCCGTCTAGAATTCCTTCCTCTCCGAACAGAATGAAAAAAAAAGAATATTCGCGAAGGATGTCCAAAAAGACGTCTCCTTCATTATGGTCGCAGTTTTCCATTAAATCGGAGACCCAATTTATCTCTGTGATGGATGGCGGCTCCATAATTCCGATACAACTTTCGAAGATTTTTTTTCTTTTTAGGGTCCATCCCTAGACACAGGGTTTTGTGCAGTTGAATACCCGTGTAAAGATCTCGGTCGATCATGTTAGGCTGTAGTGGAGGAAGATTTAAAGTGGTGTAAAAATAGTGTAGGTCATATGAGAAGGAATGTTAACATAGAGGTTTCTTAATTTTATGTGTCTTTATAGACAGCAATTCTTATTGAATTGATAAATTCAATGATAATTACTTCGAGTGGGGTCATATTTATAATTTTTCAGTGGTTGTCAGTATGGGGTAGCTTTTCATGAGGCTGTATTTTATTACAATAAAGTGTTTAATGCATTATTTTAACCAAATGCTTACTTCAAATTATCACAAAATAACACAATGAGGAAGTTGCATGATTTTTTTTTATTTTTTTAATCGATTCCTCTTGCAAAAATAAGCAACTACCCAAAATTTGAGGCCGATCGAGAAATTTTTTGATTGCCAAAAAAATTAACAAAAATCCCCTTTTTAAAAGCGCGCGAAAACGCCAAGAGTTTGGATGTGACGTCATCTTATACTAAACATTGTTGTAAAGCAATGGAGTTGATGGTATTATTGTTGACGTCATCTTATAGTTTAAACAATAAACGTTTTCAGTCACGTGTTTTTTTCTCGACTTTTAAATTAAAATATTTAATTACCTGTACATTTTTTTTGAAAAACTGACTAGATATTTCATTTTACCCTACAAAAAACCATACGGAACACTTGTTTGTTTTTGAAAATCTGACACATACAACTTCCTTATTGAGTTGTTTTCGCATTGAAAATCAATGTTGTTTAGGCAATTTTGTTAATCTCCCTCAAATAGTTACTATGGTTACCAAACATTATGTAGACATTTTTAGATGGTCAATAAATTATGTCATAGCTCACTAGTAACAACTATATACAACATACAAATCCACTTTCTGAAATGCTTGAAAATTAAACTGAAAGCCCCTACCCAAAAACTGAAAAGAGATATAATGAGGAAGTTGCATGATTTTTTTATATTTTTTTAATCGATTCCTCTTGCAAAAATAAGCAACTACCCAAAATTTGAGGCCGATCGAGGAATTTTTTGATTGTCAAAAAAATTAACAAAAATCCCCTTTTTAAAAGGGCGCGAAAACGCCAAGAGTTTGGATGTGACGTCATCTTATACTAAACATTGTTGTAAAGCAATGGAGTTGATGGTATTATTGATGACGTCATCTTATAGTTTAAACAATAAATGTTTTCAGTCACGTGTTTTTTTCTCGACTTTTAAATTAAAATATTTAATTACCTGTACATTTTTTGGAAAAACTGACTAGATATTTCTTTTTACCATACAAAAAACCATACGTAACACTTGTTTGTTTTTGAAAATCTGACACATGCAACTTCCTAATTGTATTTTTAAAAAAATTACAACAATGAAAGGAAATCCTGGATAAAAATCCGCAAGTAGTGAGTTACTTCATTGTAAAAAAATATTTCTTCAAATATACAGGGTGTCCCATAAATAGTGGGTCACACTTCTAGGGGAGATAGTAGACACCTAGACGAGTCAGAATCACATAGGAATCGGGGGTCCCAGACCCAATCCCAGGGAGTTAAAAATGGAGCGACACCCCCAAAAAATTATTGAAAAATTCAATTTGTAGAAGAACTGCTATTGGTAAAAATTTAATTATGGTCTCAAAAATTGTGATTTAATATGATCTTTAAAATTATCTCAAAAGTCTTCACCTTAAAATTTTTATATTATGAAAAAAATTAAAAAACCACAAAAAAATTTGAAAATTCTGCCCAAACCTCATTTTGCATTTCGAAATCCTTTCTTTTGATTTTATGATCTGAAAGATCATAGTTGTAAACCCTTAATTCCAAAGTGTCACGTAAAAACCACCCCTAAAAGTGTGACCCATTATTTATGGGGCACCCTGTATATAACGGAAATTAACCGGCTGTACTGCTGTCACCGGTGAATTTCGGTACTTAAAATGATTATTCTTTTTCCCTTTTGTGTGGTATATAATGGAAACTTCCCGTTATTTGGAGTTTTTTTCAGCTTAGTATTAATAGAGGTAGTCTTTATAACAATCAATATTTTAAATATAACTCATTTTATATAGACCTGAATGACAATGTAAGTCACATTACATATTATATGCACTTAGGATCATGAAACCTTTCGACTTGCATATTAGTTTTAAAATGTATACCTTCTTTATGGGACATATTCACCGATAACCTAACCTAAGATTAACTGAAGAGTGGACAAAGGTATTCCTATTCTTTTCCCAAGGTTAACCAGAAATCAAAACTTCTAATTGGTAGTTGAAAAAGGAAAATAAGTTTTAAGCCAATGAGAGTTTTCGAAAAAGCTCGATTCAAGGTTAACCTTTAGATCACAGAGTATTACAGCTAACAGAGATTCCAAATGGCAGTTTTCCTCTTTAGGTAATTAATTTAATTCTTGCTTCCAGATTATAATTAATTTCAATAGCCGCCAATCGGAGAAGGCGAAATGCGAAAGTGATTACTGATTGGATATGGAACTTCTATCAAGCGGCATTTTAATTTCATCGATGTTGTTCTTTCCCCTCCAGTTCCGATTTTGATTTGAGTGACAGCTTCAGTGGGCGAATGACAAAATTAGCAGGAATGACGTGGTATTAAAAGAGGCAGGTCCGTTTGGCCTAAAGTTTGTCTATGGGAAAAGCCCTATTAAAAAAGTTGCCATTAACGTCTATGGAGATGAATCCTCTGTTAAGCTCTACACTACGGTGGTCTCAAGTAACATGTGGAAAAAATTTTTTCGACTTTCTTCAGATCTCACCCCCCTAAAATGTGCCAATAGGCTAAAAAATGAGATTGGCCAAGTTTCAGCTCAATCCGATAATATTAACCCGTGCCTCATCGAGGTCAAAGTTCAGAAAAACAACGATTTTTAACAAAAATTGGTAGTTTTCGCCCCATAGAACTAGAACCGTTTGTCCCAGAAACCCGGTTAGGGTGTCATTTAATAGGAAATTTTATACACTTTAACTTTGATATAGTCAGATTTTATTTACTCAAATGGATAGGGCGCTATATAGCATTTTCATAGTGAAGGTCCTCGAAAGCGAATTTCCTTGCAAGAACCCTAGAACATTACGAAGTCACAAAAAACTATCTTTCCTGTCTTTCCCTATTCATTTAGGCTCCAATAGGTAGTATATGAGTTTTTAGACCCCCTAAGAGAATTCTAGGGTATAATTTCAACCCCCTAGGTTTCGGAAAAAAGAAAAAAAAATATTTTTTACAATTTTTTTGACTGTTAATGTGTTAAAGTTGGTTCAAATACATTATTAAGTTTAATTACGTAGAAGTCCAATGATAAAGGGGATTAACCTTTCGTTATAACCCCTATAATCTAAGCGAAAGAAGCGCGACTGTGAGAGGTTTTGCTAAAAAATGGCTTTAATATCCATTAAAGTGATAAAAAGGTCTAATATACAAATTTTTTCAGCAAAAACCTATAGAGAGATGACGTTTGGCGATTTATGTCTATGATATTATAATGATAGCACCCTTACCGACTTTAAATTTTAAGAAACCCTATTTCTTCCAAAGTTGCCCCGTTTTCAGCTAATTAACCTAAAAGTATATTAGAAAAATGAATAAATTGATTTATTTTCAATAAATATACCTCAGGGGTTTCATTTGCCTACTATTCGAAGAAAATTAATTTTCAATAGGTATGAAAAGGTTTCATTACATATGTTTGATCTATAATCGAATTACTTAATATTTTATTCTTTAGTCGCCAATTATATTCACACCTGTGTTGAAGGAGACAAAAATAGCGCGTAAAATAGGAAATATTCAAAATATTTTCATATATTCAGTAAAAGTTATTGTTTCCCATGATAAATATTTTATATGAATTAGAAACAAGATTTCTCTGAAAAATACTATGGTTGAGAAACTCCAACAGTATATCACTTTTAAGCTTCCGCTGGATAATTGTAAGTAACATCTAAGTTATAGTCCTAATCGTAAAAATGGATAAGCTTAGCAGGGGTTGATCTAGACAAAAATTGGGGCCCTTTTGCTGCCCCTTCACAAAATTTCCCCCTTAAAATCTGCTCCTTCACAAAAATAAATTCAAAAACGCCCCTTTCATGAAATTCAAATTAGCTTTAGTGATAATTTGCAAGAAAACATTCACAAAATATTTGAATTTTTCATGATTTTCTTGGTTTGTGAGTCAATTTTACTTTTACCCACTCATCTGCTAACTATCACTGCTTCAATTTTTCACAAAAACGATTTATTTTTCACAAAAAATAATGAAATGGGCCCCAAAATATAAAACCTGGATCTCTACCCCTGCTTAGTTTATAAAAAAACCTTATTGTAATTATCAAACAATTTTGAGACTATTTTTTTTGAAAATTACTTTTTTAAAGAAAATTAATTTTCTGTATTCACACTACGCATTTAAGTAGAAATATGAAAACATGTTTGGCATACAGAAAAAAAACTTTTGATGATGATTTATATACTAAATTATGTTATGCATTTAAAAGTGAATTTTCTGGAACGATAGGCAAATGAAAACTGAAGTATATGTTACAAATAAATTGATTTATACATTTTTCTGATCATACTTTCAGTTAAATTAGCTGAAAACGAGCAACTTTGGTAGAATTAGGGTTTCTTAAAATTTAAAGTCGGTAAGGGTGCTATTATAATAATATCATAGACATAAATCGCCAAATGTCATCTCTCTATAGGTTTTTGCTGAAAAATTTGTATATAAATATATTGGACCTTTTTATCACTTCAATGGATATTAAAGCACATGGATTTTAGCAAAACCTCTCATAGTCGCGCTTCTTTCGCTTAGATTATAGGGGTTTTATCGAAAGGTTAATCCCCTTTATCATTGGACTTCTACCTAATTAAACTTTTAATAATGTATTTGAACCAACTTTAACACATTAAAAGTCAAAAAAAAATTTTAAAAAATATTTTTTTTCTCTTTTTTCCGAAACCTAGGGGGGTTGAAATTATACCCTAGAATTCTCTTAGGGGGTCTAAAAACTCATATACTATCTATTGGAGCCAAAATGAATAGGGAAAGACAGGAAAGATAGTTTTTAGTGACTTCGTAATGTTCTAGGGTTCTTGCAAGGAAATTCGCTTTCGAGGACCTTCACTATGAAAATGCTATATAGCGCCCTATCCATTTGAGTAAATAAAATCTGACTATATCAAAGTTAAAGTGTATAAAATTTCCTATTAAATGACACCCTAACCGGGTTTCTGGGACAAACGGTTCTAGTTTTATGGGGCGAAAACTACAAATTTTTGTTAAAAATCGCTGTTTTTCTGAACTTTGACCTCGATGAGGCACGGGTTAATATTATCGGATTGAGCTGAAACTTGGCCAATCTCATTTTTTAGCCTATTGGCACATTTTAGGGGGGTAGAACCTAAGGATTTCAAAAGTTGATTTTTTGTAACCACCCTACTCTACACTCTGTGCCTTAGGTCATGTTGGAGGTAAATACGGCCGTTAGCGGTGATTTTATTAAATCAGTACCATTTTGTGTTGAAGAATTCACAGAAATAAAAGAGGTTTTCCATTAAGCATACGGAAAAATGAGGGTTAAAAAGACAAGACTCACGGTTGAGGTCTAGCGTGATTGCGGTGGAGGCGGGTACGGTGATGTTGTTGTTGGAAGCCTGGCACGTGAGCACCCCCAGCAGGTCGTGGCGCTTCAGCTCGGGGATCTTGAGCTCGTTGCGCACCAGGTTGTCTCCAGGGATGAACGAGTAAGAGTCGTCGAGCAGAGAGTACTCGCGCCACCACGTCACCGTAGGACGGGGCTTGCCTGTTGAGAAAGAGAAACGTGTGAGGCGTCACGCAAAAATTCACTTTTGATGCACTCAACCAGGAATTACTGAAGAAAATTCAGGCGTGGATCCAGGGGGAGGGCACTCTGGACCCCCCTTGGATACAAAAGGTTCTCAAAATGAGTAAAAATCCTACTTTTACAAGTCAAATTTCAAAATTTTTTCTGGGGGAGGAGGTTTTTAGAAAATTCAACATATTTTGTGTCAAAGGGTAAAGGTGATTGTCTGGAAAAGTGCCTCCCCTCGAACCCCAAAAGGTTCTCATAATGAGTAAAAACCGTACTTTTACAAGTCAATATTTTTTTCTGAAAAAGGACCACCATATCCCCCAACGGTAGCACAAGGGAAATATGTGTGATAGTTTTTAGAAAATCCATTGACATTTTGAATCATAAGGTAAAGGTGATGGTGTGGAAAAGTGCCCCCCCTTGGAGCCGTACTGGATCCGCGTCTAGGGAAATCGAAAGAGTCTTTATACACTTGTCACTTTGAATAATTCGTCCAAAATGAACGCTACTAATAATGTTGCTAAAATTAAAGAGACAGAAAATGTTTCCTTGTAGGGTTTATATCCAAAATTGAAAACACTTTCAGATTCTAAGCTATTTTAGAACATATTTTTAACTTTTTTTAAAACACATCCAGAACACTAACAAAACACAGTGTTAAAGCGTTCTACCCAACAGCACAATCAAAGTGTTAATTTAAGGACCGAAAAGTGCTCTTAAATGTGTTTATAATGTGTTAATGTTCTGTGCATATCCATACCAACACTGCACTTTTATACTGCTCCATACAAAAATAAACACATTTAAGAACGCTTCTTTTGTACTTAGATTAAAATCCCTTTGGTAGTGTTATTAGGTCACTTAAATACTTTTTCACCTTATTGTGCTGTGGTAGTATTCTGAATGCGTCTGAAAAGCGTTAAAAATATGTTATAATCTTAAAGTACTCTCAAATTCGTATCAAAACTAGTGATGGGCAGGTATCGATACCAAATACATAAGTACTCGATACCTATAGGTATCGAGTGTATTCGATACCCACAAAAGTATCGATACTTGATTGACATATTTCGTTTTAAATTTTTCAATGAAGTAATCTTTATAATACCTACTGTAGATCAAACGCAGCCTGTTTCCGTTTTCATTTTGCAACGCTCAAACCCAAGTCGTTATCATCCGCGAGAGAAATTTGACGCGGCTAGGTTTTTCCCTCGCCAAATCCTTCGCCTCTATCCACCTCCAGGCCCGTAGCTACGGGGCTTTTTGATGGATCGCTTTCAGTTTTTGAATATTAGTCTGATTTTGGATAGGCCCTAAAAAAATTGTCCCTTCAGGTTCATTTCCCGACATTGAAAAAAAGTACTCGATACCTATAAGTATTCGATACCAAAGTATTCGATACCTATAAGTATTCGATACCTAAAATTATCGATTTTGCCCATCACTAATCAAAACACTCTAAGAACACATTTTCTGTCTGTACAGTACATCTTTAGGATACACTTTTACAAACTCCTTTTTTCTTTTGCATCATAATCGAAATACAAAAGCAGTGCTTTTGAATAGGAATGCTCATAAGTGTCATAGTTAGCGTTACAAAAGTAATAATTCACCACTTCCACACTTAAAAACTACATAAGAAATACCATCAATTTACGATCATGTGATGCATCTCTAAACGTTCCTCATATTCAAATTCTCTTAAACATCGCATCCAAACAAATTCAAATCCATGCAGAGCATCTAGTTCTTCTGTTTCTGTGTCTTGATGTCCTTTTAAACAGCCCGGGGCCAGCAGCAACAAAGGAAATTTTTTTTATATCGACAGACAATTTGAGCAGGGAACGCAATTTCTTCGAGATTCTTTCTCTTTCTCTGAATTCGGGTTATCATCGTTCGCAGTCTTTCTCCATTTTCTCTTTCTTGTTCCCCGGATTTCTACGAGAATGCATATTGTATTGATTTCAGCTTCTTGATATTGATTAGGGTGGGCTTTTGGCGGGGTAAGCTCCGGGTTTTTTGTGGGATGTTCGAAAAGGGTCTTTTGGGGGAGGGAGAAGGATGGTTAGTGTTCATCAATGATGTATCAACTATGAACGATGTTGTTTAAATAAATGACACTATTTAACATCACCCGGGAGGAAGAGGGCACATTTTTGTTACACGGAAGAAAAAATTTTGCAAAGCGACCCAAAAATTATAATCACTGCGTATAAATATAACTATCTTTAAATATTTTCAAATACTTTTAAGGTGAAGGTTAGTTTTTATTCCCATTCCTTCTATAGAATATTGTGGGAATCGTTCCGCGATCCTACAACCCCCAGTACGGTGCACTCACTTACCTTCCAGAACTTCTGTGAAAATTACGCAACTTCATCATTATTCTTTTCAAAATTAAAAAACAAAACAATAACACCTTAGGTTGCCTAAAGAATGTTTCAGAAAAACTGTGTTCTTTCCGACGATTTCATTCGCTACTGCAGTGACTCGGCAATTGATTTTATATATAGTTTATATTATAGGGTTGCAGAAAATATTTCCAGGCACAATATTTCCGTTCAAAATTTCCTCCAAAAATGTCTCCCTCTAAAGTTCCCCAAAAACGGTCCCATATTTTCATTCCAGTCCATGTTACTACCAAAGTACAAAGAAGTGTTTACTATAAAGTATAGTTTTCTTATTTATTGAATTTCTACAAGATTGAATAAATAATTACCAAATAATCCATGTATTAATTTTTAAGGACTTCTTTAAGTTTAAAGGAAAGGAACTTTTAAGGTAATTCTTTCTTACATAACATTATACATATAAAGAATGTTTTATAGCCGAGTTTACAAGTCAAAAACATACACTAGCGGAAATAAAAATCCCAACACCAAGAAGGAAAGGAGATATCAAAGTCAAATTTGTTTCTATGATTGCACATAGTATTAATGTTAATTGATTAAAAAATCAGCCTTCCTGGATGTTAGGGGGCCGAGAAAATCGGTGAGGAGTTTTGTCTCCATAGGTGTCCATTACCGCCGTCACACGTCACGGTATTGAGTGACAGGGGCTCTAAATGACTTTTAAGGGATTGGAGGACCATGTTGCCTCCTCAGGTAGTCCAAATTCATATGGTGCACTAGCGGACGTTGCATACCGGGCTAGGTGATTTCTCCTCATTGACCGGACCTGTTTTGTGGGTGTTGGTTCTAGAGAACGGGAAAGACGGGGTAAAAATGCAACCTAGGAGGTTAAGAAGAAAGCTTGGACATTGCATACAACATGTGGTTGTGCATTTTTCTCTTGAAATTTGTCCCCAGGACAGGTCTGAAGGTAAGGACGGTCTACCGGCTGCAAAATCTCAATGACGCAGCTCTGGTTGGAAAAAGTACTGGTGAATCATACTCAGGAGTAGCAGAAATGGAATCCAATGCATCACCACTCCGTTACCCTGCATCACCACTCCGTGGAATGATTAGAAAATCATCAGCTGAGTGCGCTCTCTCCATTGTGTCTTCAAACTCATACCCAACCGTCGTGGTGCTCCAAACCGAATCAGGATTCTCTCATAAACACGATGTCATGAAATTGGGATTTTCATTTCCTTATTTCGTGCACTATTGGAAACAGAAATGCCCATTTTCAGCCCCTTGTTTATTGACAAAGATGTAAGAAGCTATGCGGACCGAACGGACAATCCGCAGTACTGCAGACGACATCCATCCCACTGCCGCTTGTTCTCAGTATGATCTACCAGTATTTTGGCCAACCAGAGCTGCTTCATTGAGGTTTTTTAGCCGGCTATCCGTCCTTACCTTCAGACCTGTCCTGGGGACAAATTTCAAGAGAAACATGCACAACCACATGTTGTATGCAATGTCCAAGCTTTCTTCTTAACCCCCTAGGTTGCATTTTTACCCTGGCCTATCCGTTCGTAAGAACCAACGCTCACAAAACATGTCCGGAGAAAGAGGAGAAATCCCCTAGCCCGATATGCAACGTCCGCTAGTGCACCATATGAATTTGGACTACCTGAGGAGGCAACATGGTCCTCCAATCCCTTAAAAGTCATTTAGAGCCCCTGTCACTCAATACCGTGACGTGTGACGGCGGTAATGGACACCTATGGAGACAAAACTCCTCACCGATTTTCTCGGCCCCCTAATATCCAGGAAGGCTGATTTTTTAAGCAATTCACATTGATACTATGTGCAATCATAGAAATAAATTGGACTTTGATATCTCATTTCCTTCTTGGTGTTGGGATTTTTATTTCCGCTAGTGTAGTTGTAATTAAACAAAAACGTGAATTTAAGTGAGAGAAAAAGCCAACTTTCATGTATTCACCAAGAAAACGTTTTATCGGCGTATATTCGTAGTTTTTAAATAATTTTCATGATATTTGGAGGTTATGGTATTGTCCCTAACCAAAAATATTTAAGTAACAACTTGGATTTTTATAGTTTTTCTGTATAAACTTAGGAGAAAATTTCTCCACAACTTCCTGAATATCCCCCAAACCATTTTCGGGCATTCAGACATATTCTGTACCCCTGGTTAGATATTGCTTCAACACTAACTGGCTTTCTTTAATATTTAGTTTAGGGAAGAACCGGCAACGCAAAGAGTTCCGAAAGTGAATGAAACGATCTCGCAGTATCTTGATTTAAACAACTAACAAAACTCCTATCTTTTCATTTATGTTCTGCTTTACATACCTCCAGAATCGGTCGTCTCAAAACCGAATTTCTCATTCCCCAACAACAGGAAACACAAAAATTCAAAGTATTTAAATCATCCCTTCGCCCGCAATAATTTCTTTCACGAAATCTTTTCCAGAAAGCGAGAGCAACTCACACATTTGCATTCTAATGAAATAAACCCCCCCCTTAAGGATTCTTTTTTGAAAATGTATCACGAAGGACAAAAAAGAACGCTAGACGCATATTCGTTTGGGAGGTATTCTGAGGGTTCTATAACGCTTTTACGCTGATTAAAAGTAACGAAAAAGGGTAAAGAATCTTTCTGCTTTTGTGATTCGTTTCCCTCTAGGGTGTACACAGGAGTGCGTTTTCAGTTTTGTTTTTAAATGAAATTTCAAAAAGGGGGAAATTATTCATAATATGCATCCGTCAGTTTCTTTTCTGGGATATTTTTAGAGTTGGTGAATAAAAAAACAGATTAAGCCTGTTTCGTGCCAATTCTAAACAAAAAAAAAACTCTGGAATTTATACAGACAAGAATATAGAGAAATATATTTCTCATCAACGGGATTAAGCCATTTTTTTGTATTTCATCACGACTCAATTTGTAGACCAAACTGTGTTTCATCATGGGATATTTTTATACCATGGCAAGATGAAAAAACATTTCGAGTTGGTACGTTTCCATAAATACCGTTTCTACACTGCATAAATTAGATAAATTGCTTATTTTTCATTTTAATTGTCTATCATTAGTTTAATTTCATTTTATATAAATTGTTTATTTTACACTTTAACTGTCTCTCTAGTTAATTTATCGAATTGATAATTTATCGGTTGATATTGAATTTTTGACAAAAGCCCTTTAAAACGACAAAAATCTCTTTAAAAACACTACTCTAAAAGCTTTAAATTCCTAGTTTTTGTATACAATGATAATTGTTTTAATTTTATTAAAGACGAGGAACATGTCTAATGAGTACATTAGCAAATACGGAATAGGAAAAAACTGTTAAGAACTTTATACTTTCTACTGTAACATATTTAAAAAAAATCTATTAATTTTACATCTTTTTAATTTATATCTTTCACATTATAAATGTCTAAAAAATGTCTAAATGCTTTAAAAAAACAACGAATATTGCATTTTAAGCAGGATATAAAAAACACCTTTGGAACTAAGTAAACACAATAATGAACACTTCTAACTAACCAAAAGTATTTTAATTGCATTGCAATTTTGTTGTATGGGATAAGGTAGAGCTGTAAAATTTTTGATATAAATTATCTTTAGAAAAAGCTTTCTTATGATATTTTTTGAGAAAACATTTCTAAAACCTTTCAAAGGTATTCAGAACACAATAAGATTGTAAAGTCCTCTACCAAACACAACTGTTAAGACAAAAAAGTTCTTAAATCTGTTTTTAACGTGTTTATTTTTGTACAAAGCAAATGTCAGGGGAAATTATCCAAATGGGGGGCAAGTATCAAGAATGGAGTTAAAACGCTATTTTTCAAGCCAAATTGATATTTTTAAACATTAAGAAACTTAGGACAAGAATTTCTTGAGGGGTCGGATGGCAGAAAATTTCTTCTTGAGAAGGGGCAGTGGTCCCAGAAAATTTGGGATCCCATGGTGTAAACCAGTGGTTAACCTGGTTGTTAAACCAGGGGTCTGTGCAGAACTTTTTATTGATGGGTCCTGGGTTTGTAAAAATTGTGAAAATATACTCAATTTTGTGGATTTGAAGTTAGCATTAAATTAGTTTTTTCATTTCTGTGAATTTGGGAAAATAGGTTCCCACATTTGTAGTAGTATTATGAAAAATCACAGAGACGGGACTAGCTCAGTGGAAAATACAGAGGGGAAACTTTTTGGGTAAAATACTTTGTGAAGAGAGCGCTTCCACGATGAAATATTTTTTGTGAAGGGTCCGAAAACGGAACCAAATTTCTTTTAAACAGGCCAACAGGGCCCTGTAAACCCAACTTTTCTCCCTTCAACCATGGACGGTCAATATCCACCGCCAGCCCAGACGTATTACATCACCAATCTCAGATTCCCGCTAGACCCGCCAGTGAATTAATCAACAGATAAATCAAAACCAGAGACTTACTTCCACGACCAATCAGAAGGCGGCTTCTGATGGAAATCCTTTCCCCCCCGGTTACCACCCTCTGCTCAGTAAAGGCGGCACGTTGTGTACATACTTCCCGGGGACATCGAGGGATTTTCTCGGGACGAGAGAAGTGAAAAACCTGACTCATGAAACTTTAAACAGTGGTTTCAGATTTCACGGTTATGCGGGATTAAACCAAGGGAGTGAGTTATGTCACACCGAACTGAGGGGAATGCTGATTGAGAATATGGGAAGGGATTTTTTATTCGGGAGCTTATATCTCCCCCCGACCGTGTTTGTCGAGTTCCTTTCTTTGCGTTTTCGAATTGAGAGTTGTTTTCTGTGTTTCTTATGCAGGTGTCCGTGTTATCTGGAATGAGCAGTACCTTCGAAATTTTTTGGGGTGTTGCTGTCTAGAGATGAAGTTTAGTACAGTGGAAATGAAATGAGTACCAGTCATGATTTCATAAATATCAGTTTCTTATAATAAATGAAGTGGATGAGAAAAACTGCAAACGCTCCACAGAAAAAATAATCACAATACAAACACATTTATTGACGCCTCTTTTTGTCCTCAAATTAACAAGAAGTCAGTTGTGTTGTCAGGTAGAACACTTTAACAACTTAACTGTGCTGTGATAGTGTTCTGAATAGGTTTAAATAGTAAAGGAAATGTGTTCTAAAATAGTGTTGTATAAATTTTTTTAATCTTAAAGTGTTCTAAAAAGTATATAAAAAACAACTATGAGAACACGTTTTCTGACTTTTAAATTTTTAAGTAACACTTTCACAACACTATCTTTTGTTCTCGAATTAACATGAAGTCAGTTGTGTTGTCAGGTAGAACACTTTAACAACTTAACTGTGCTGTGATAGTGTTCTGAATAGGTTTAAAAAGTAAAAGAAATGTGTTCTAAAATAGTGTTGTAAAATTTTTTTAGAATCTGGAAGTGTTCTAAAAAGTATATCGAAAAAACAACTATGAGAACACATTTTCTGACTTTGAAGTTTTCAAGTAACACTTTCACAACACTATCTTTTGTTCTCGAATTAACATGAAGTCAGTTGTGTTGTCAGGTAGAACACTTTAACAAATTAACTGTGCTGTGATAGTGTTCCTGAATAGGTTTCAAAAGTAAAAGAAATGTGTTCTAAAATAGTGTTGTATAAAATTTTTTTAATCTTAAAGTGTTCTGAAATTAATATATAAAAAAACTATGGAGAAAAACATTTTCTGACTTTGAAATTTTCAAATAAAACTTTTACAAAACTATTTTTTTCTTCCCTAATACAACCGCAACATAATCACGATACAATCAAAGCTATTTTGATTACAAGTGTTTATTATTGTGTTTACTTAATGTTGCAAAATTTTTTCACAAATTTGCAGTGAAATTATCAAATTAACTAATATAACTATGAATGAAGGAAAGAAAAAAGGCAATTTTTTTAATACGATGGATATATAATTTTCTACCGATTATTCTACCTATTATACTCCAGTACAAATTCTATGGTTAAGCTTTCTAGCTTTATTGAAATTGTGATTAATAAATTAGATTATTATTCTAATTAATTTTGCCGAGTTCTTTAATTCAATCGACAGAGAATTCATGCATCCGTGTTATATACTGCTTATATACTTGTAGAATACAATTAAATGATACTTTGTGGGGTATACGTAATCTTGTTATTTTCTCTAATCCCTATATTCTAATCAAATTTTGTATTTTACTTTTGAAATTAAATATTGACTAAAACGTCGGGAAAGACTTAAGCACTTAGAAATACCTATACTTTACCACTGAAGTGTAGATTCCAGTAATTCTGCAAATTATTCAAGGTAATCTAAACAATTAGCTGGAAACATTTCTATACGCTTAAATTAGTGTAAGGTTATTTATTTCTAGATATCAAAATATTCAAGGGAACACATTTCACAAAACAGTAATAAAAACTGCAGAGTCGAAAGGTTTCTTATGTTATAAAAGTTAAGAAAACGGATTTGCAAAGCATAATTATAGACTTATTTATTACACAAATCGTCGCTGTGAAATCAAACCATCATAACTGCAAAATGCATATTTTTCACCGGACTGCCTTGAAGTTTTCACATATGCGCTATTTAAAATAAAATCAAATCAAATAATAACAAAATAATAATAATAGCGTGAGATAATTCAGTTTTACTTAGTAGTCCAGGCAATCTGTAACTTAACCGGTAAAAAATTGATACCTTAAGTTTTTCAACGGTTTTCACTTGGGAATGACCTCATAATAAGATACTAAAATCGGCCGAAATCGGCTCACCGGAAGTTTATTTTTTTAATTAAAAAAATGGCTGAAAAAAAATTTCAAAAAATCAAATTACAAAAATAGATACTTATGATACATGTTTATAGACTATTTTTCAGTACTGAATACGAATATACCATTTAAATTTTTAAAAATTTTAAATTTCAATTTTAAAAATTAATTCAAAATTTGGAAAGTCGAAAAAGTTAAAACATCGCTCAATACCACAAAATTGCAAAAGAAATAATTTAAATGGTTTTGAATTACAAATGACTTAAATAATAACATACTAAAAATAGAAGAAAATCAGACAGTAAAAAGTTTAATTTTTTTTCAAATTTTCAATTTTTTGGCCTTAAAAATCGACCTTTTTAAAAATTCTTGTTAAAAACGTTTTAAGTATTTCCTAAGGTCATTTTTCTATGGATGTTGTAGGTATATATCTCTATAACCTTAAAAAACCAGGAGGTTTTTGCTTGTGTTGGTGTGTGTATTATACCAGATTGCTTTTCCTGCTCATGCCGAGCGGTCGTGCGCTAAGCAAGCTCTAAAGTTGCAATAAACTCATTTAAATATAGTCCGCTTTTTCTCTCTTGAGTTACCTCACAAAAACAACCCTTTTTTTCAGTAGATTTAATGGATTATACATGATGAATCTCTTTCTTCCTTGAAGGTTTTGAAGCGACTGGCGTATTGTGAAATCTCCTGTTAAACAAAATGGCTATTCCCGCGTAAATGCATACTGGTCCAACGCCACCTGACTGACTTTTATTCAACTACCAGGGGTTCCCAAACTGTTTTGTCCCGTTGACTCCCTGACGAGATTTTTCGTACCCCATGGACCCCCTGTCTTAGGGACCGTTCAAAAAGTAGCTAAAAATCTTATGTTTATGATACTAGGGAGCTACCGCCCCCTGCTCGCTATCGCTCGCCAACCCCCGTTAACTGCTGACGCTGATACTTAAGGATCTCTTTGCCATCCTCACAAAACACAGCTCACAGCACTTACTCATTTTATAAAACATTCTTAAAACAGGGGAACTACTTCTCTGGGGTATTCTTTCAAAAAAGGGGAATATTCATTCAGCGGCGAAATTTTAACAGTTCCTTTATGGCAATATGAATTGGCGGATCGCCATTTAATTCCAAGAAAATTAGTAACAAAGCAGTGTAAACTTTCTTTTACCATTTCCCCAAGGTAATGTTTTTCTCACACAGATCCATTCAGAAGCACTGAAACATCTCCGAAATAAATTTTACTTTCTTAAAATTTGTAATGATTTTCATTGATTGTCTGTGAAAAATGTAGTAATTATCGTAAACAACACGAAAATTTAGAATTTTGCTTCATGAGAACAAATAAACATCGACTAAAACATTCCCCCGCCGTATCTAGTTTTGCGTTTTGGCATTATAAAAAAAGTTACCTTTTACTACCTTAAATAATATAACTTGCAAAAGGATATAAAAATAATTATTATTGTAATAAATAAATGCAAAAGTTCAAAATTTCTGAGTTGAGTTGAGTTGAGTTGGGTACTCTTGTGTCTTTTGCTGCAGAGATAAAATTTCTGAAAGCGAGTTTATATTTTATTGTAAATATAGTAATGATTAGGTTGCCACAACGACAAAGATAAATATATAAATATGAATTAATTATTTAAAAATAAAAGATAAATTAATTATACATTAGTTTTAAATATAATTAAAATCGTTTGAACAGCAAAAATATAAATATTGTTAAAAAGAATCCAATATATATATATTTTAAATTAGTGTGATAAATAGAAAGATGATTATTTAATGTATTTGAATGTTAAAAAACCAGTGAAATATATTTTCAATTGTTTTAAAATTCATAGTTTCTTGCTTTGTAACTGCGACCTTATCCGAAATCTAAAAAAAGGGAAATATTTTAAAATTAAGAATTTTTTTGAAAAATCGAAGGGCTTACTCGGAAATCCGGAAAGAATTCGGACATTTTGATACCATATATGTGTCATTTGGTTCAGTAATTAAAAAGCCTTTCTCTGGAAACCGTTCACCAAAAACTTTTTTTAGAATAGAGAGATGTATTTCTAAACCACGAAGAAATTTTGTAATATCACACATTTTTACATATTAAATTCACACACATTTTACACATATTAAAATATCACATTTTTACATATTAAAAAATCTTTTTTTTTTAAATTTTGCCATTCATATGGTTACATGATATTTTCAAGGAAACTATAACAATCAAACCATTAAAAAGTTTGAAATCAAAACGTTCTTTCAACATAAATGTTAATGTAAATGTTCTTTAAACATAAACTTTTAATATCACTACATTTCCAGACAAAAACATTTCAATTCACTTGAAAATCATTTATTTGACTTATGTTATGGTGTAAATTAGTAAAAAAAATACTAAAAAAATTAATTGAATTTTTTTCTCTTTTTATTTGACAGAAAACTTTGTCCTTGTGAAATTAATTTGAGTCCCTTGTGAAATTAATTGTGAAGTAAAATAAAACCAAATGCTCTAAAAATATAAAAACAACTTATCTTCTCAAAACAACTTTTTTTCAAGCTGAAATTTTTTTATTTTAATTTATATGGTCCTTTTAATTTGGTGTTTTCTGTGTCTTGACTTTCGTCTCACTAGCTACTAACAAATGTCTCAAAAAAGTACCCCTGCTGCCATGTACTGGCAGTTTAAAGTGCTTATACAATGAAATGTTATATTTATTGTACTTATTGCATGGTGTTGCCGTTTGGAAATGAAAATTCGAGTAGGAAATGGGGAAAAATGTTGTGTAGCCAAATGGCTACAGTATGCACTGTAGGGTTAACGTTAAAAGTGTTGGTTGCTAACTTGCTAAAGTTAATGGCTTTTATGAAAGAGTTATAATTATGGCTTTTATGAAAGAGTTATATCAGAAATAATTACAGTTAATATATGGCATTTTAACTAACAATACTTAATTAAGAAACTGGAAAAAATCAAATTATACAGGGTGGTCCTTAATTCATGGTACAAACTTCTAGGGGTGTTAGAGTACACCTAGACGATCAAGAATTGGTATAGGAAGGGGGGTCGCAGTTACACAGTTAAAGAGCTAGGTCCTAATGTAGTGCGAGCGCGTTTCAAAGGGCCGTTTTTAGAAGGCCCGTGTGACGAAACAAAACATAATAAAATGAAAAACATTATTGCATGAGGTACAGGAGTATCCGTACTACTTAAATCCTCAATGTGATAGAAATTGAACCACTTTCTAAACCGCGGAGTTAGTTTCAAAAGTGCAATATTAATCTTTTTGTCAAAGAATCACATTCCTTAATGGTATTTAGAAAAATGATGATCGGGGAAGTAATTTTCAATGATCGCAACATGGATCATTGAAACTGTTTGATCATTGAAAATATCTTCCCCGATCATCATTTTTCTAAATACCATTAATGGAACTCCATTGTTTGACTAAGAGCACGTTTTAAAACTCACCCCACGGTTTAGAAAGTGGTCCAATTTCTATCACATTAAGGATTTAAGTAGTACGGATACTCCTGTACCTCACGCAATAATGTTTTTCATTTTATTATGTTTTGTTTCGTCACACGGGCCTTCTAAAAACGGCCTTTTGAAACGCGCTCGCACTACATTAGGACCTAGCTCTTTAACGGTGTAACTGCGACCCCCCTTTCTATACCAATTCTTGTTCGTCTTGATGTACTCTAACACCCCTAGAAGTGTGTACCATGAATTAAGGACCACCCTGTATATTACGGAAATTGAGTTTTAATTTATGAAATTGAATTGTATCGGGGCTCTCCACCGCGATAAGAGAGAAAAGATTCCATCATACCTGATGACTCGGTGATAAGCAACTTTTCATGTTACTAAAATTTGATTACAAAAAAGACAACATTTTTGAAACCTTTGAAATTTTTTTTTAATGAAATTTTTCCCGTGGACTTCTGAAAGTCGTTAAGGAACCCTGGAAGTCGCTGTGGACCCCTGGGGGTCCATATCGACCACTTTGGGAACCACTGAACTAAACGAAATGCCGGTTTGACATAGAAATAGACGAGAAGAAGTATTTTGCCACCAACAACTCAAAAACTCAATTTTTGTACATAATGCCGGTTTGATTTAACAGCACCGAAATGTTTAAATAATATTATAGTTTAAATTTAAACTATAATCCTAACCATATTACCAACCAATAACATTAAATAATCCCATAACTCCAAGCAAAATCCGTTCCACCAGACTAGACTAATGTCTTCCATACCCGCGCTCACGAATTTTCAATAACATCCAACCACCGTTAATTTCCAAGCAAGACACCAGAATATTCTTATACCCCTGCTTTTCAAATAAATAACCCCACACATAACCGGTGAGCGAGAATTTCGCCAGGGCGCGAAAACCCGTGAATACCGATATTCTCGGCGTTATATTCGATTATTCTCCTCTCCGACTCTTATCTGCAGGAATCGATCCGAAGAAATCGATCCGGTCTTCTTAATGATAATAATTCCATCCTCGAATCCGAACAATTAACCGAGCCGGCTAATAGGTAGCAGGGACGATTTATGGCAGACCGCAAATCGAATGCTCTTTCGAATTAACACGAAATTCGGGGAGTAATAAAATGTTTCCAAGGATTTAATTTCGGCTCTGGAGAGTATTCGGGGATGTAAAAATCGATGCAAACGTGACTTTTGTTCGGATTTATTTATTTGTTGGTAGTTTCAAAAATCGAAATACTAGTTTTAAACAGTTGAATCAATTAACGCAATAAATGTGCATTTTCTAATCCTCAATAAATTTAATTTCGACTCTTGGGAATATGAGCTTTCCATTTTACAATCTGTTTCATAATTGATATATTTTATCATAATGTTGGCTACTTCTATTCCATCTTTAATTTAAATTTTAGAGGAACATCACTTAAATCACTTAATTCAGCCTCATTTTGTCATTTATTTGTGCATTAGATCCTCAGGGTACTCAAAAGTTAAGGCTTATTAATAATCGCCAAGGCAAGTTAACATATAATGTGATACCTCAAAATACATTAACTGATTTTGTCTGAATACGTAGTACATAAATAACATAGAACATTTTTATTAATTCATTTTTATTTCATATGCCCAGCAAGTTATCCTAACACCCTTACATATAACGAAAAGAAAATTAACTTCATTAAAAGAAACATTTCTTTTAATATGCTGTTCACTTTTTCAGGTTAATATACTGTATTTAGAGTGTAAAAACTTATTTAAAAACACTATTGATAATTTATTTAAGATACAATTTGGCATCCTTTTCTTTGTTGGCATCAAAACAATCATCTCAAGATTCTGCATCACTAAAAATATGCCAACGTTATTACCTCGAAAATATTATTTGTTGAAAATAGTTGTAATACTTCTCAATGAAGTGCAACAAAAAAACCAATTCTTTACCGTTTGAGAAGCTAACCGACCGACAAATACCTACATAGCACTTTTAGGTCCCTTTTTAAAAATCCCCCCTCTCTGAGAGCTGTCTTGAAAAACCCCGCCATCGTATTTCGCTGCCCCATTACCTCTTGTCAATCCGCCGCTTTTGCGTAGGCGACAGATTTATATCATAACACGAATACACTGATCGGATCCAGGAGCGATTTCATTGCTTCGATATTTGATCCAATTTGGCGCTCCATTTGGCATCTTCGGGTGGCGTTAGGTTACTTTTAGGAGCAGCATATTCTTGATACCGTCGGCTCACAGAAAAAATGCACCCAGTTACTTTTGGCTCAACTACTTTGCATGAGGTGTTGCCAAATTTGGTGATACCATCGCTTTTCATCAACTCACAGATATTATTTATTTCACCTTGGCGAGGGATCTTCACGTTCTTTGGAGCCCCTATACCGTTTTCTAAAGATTCACAAAAAATGCATTTCCCCTGAAAGCCGACGATATGCCGATGTTCACCGCAGCTGTGGACGAAACGTCGACTTTTAAACCTTTCAACACTCGACCACGGCCTTATAGCCCGAATAAACTGTTTTATCGTAATAATTCCGGCTGTGAATAGTCATTGCTTTTATATTGATATGCAGGGTGTTTCAACAAGTCAGCCCAAAAAACTCCACAACCAGATTATTTGCTTTGAGTACATAAAATTTGACCAGAGAACTCTATAACTACCGTGAATTACGAGGGAACACTGTACAGTGTACCCTGAAGATTAAATCAAAAACCACAGAAGCAGCTAATACCCTAAATCCAGAGACGAGAAAACTAATATAATCTGCTACAATTAAAAATAACTGTAATAATATTTGAAACGCCTCAAAAGTTTCAATGAATTGAAATTTTAATAACTTAATTTAATACAGATGGAAGTTGAGGTGTTGGGTGATCGAAAGTGAAGTCAAGACTTTTTTTTATTTTTTAAAATTTCACAAATTCACCTGAAGATCAGACAATCCGTATAGTTGAATCCATCACATACACACAAGAACTGTTACACTAACATCCATGCCAAACGGGGATTCGAACCCCAGACGTACGGCTTTGCTGTCAGGTGCTCTAACCACTAGGCCAGTATGTCGGCAATCAGTACCAGTCGGCAACCAGTACTTCAATCGCACAACCGAATTTTGAACTTCCCTGAACTCATAAATCATGATTATAACTCACAGCCCTTGAAAAGGGCAAAAATCTCTGTTCAGAATCCGGAATGAATCCTCGGCGAAAAGGAGGGGGATTAGAAACACTGCGTTAAATGCCGAGAATGAAGTGATCGGATTCAGCGCAGAGGCCGTATAATTCCCCCTTCTCGAGAATCCCGAGTAAACAGAGGGGGCGAATTTTTAAGTGGGCGAAGAATCGCCCCCGAGTTATCAGGTGTTGGCAACGGGGCTAATGCACCCCGCTCTCCATAAATTAGAGTCTTCGGGAGAGATTTCTCGCTGTCACGGAACATTCATTTGGACCTGAGGGGGGTCAACAATGGTGGAGTAAAATAAATATGGAGGGTGTTTGGAAAGTTTGAAGTTGGTAAGGTTAAGAAAATAGCAGCTATCTACGTGTTGATATTGAAAGGGCGATATTTAAACTGTTGGTTTTCAGAAAAGCAAATAGTGTTTATGAAAATTCTTAGTACAACAACTATACTTTACAGCAACATTTCCTTGAACCAGTTCGTCATTACACGGAAGGAGAGAGTGGGTAAACACAAAGCCTGTTGGGTTGATAGGAGTTTCTGTACCCAAATCGTGATAAAAAGACACTATATATTGTTTAAAGAAACAATCATATTTTGAAATTGACGTTCACTCGAAATTCAGACACCGCGATGGGAACTACTTTGTTTGTTAGTGACGTAGTAGGTTCAACTTAAGTTACTCTCTCTAGTACAGTCCGTAGATTATTTCTGATATCTTGTATTGTTTATTTTCCATAATACAGTACAGAAAAGCTTTGGTAGCAAGATTAGCCAGAGCTTTCATTTACACGGGACTACAATCACCAGGCTGTAGGGAGATAAAATTTAGTTTAACAAGCATTATATTTCTAGTGGATAGGTTCATAGTTCATAATAAATTTGAGAAAATATCGTTACACACAAAGAAAGATCGGTCAATAGAAAATTCCCCGCGTAAAGGAAAGATATGGCAACGTTTGTTGCCAAAGATTTTTGGTTCCTTGAGGATAATTATTATTATTTTTTGCACTGTAGGGATAAAAGTAAATAGCAAACGAGGAAAGAGGATTCCAAAAGTTTTTAGGTGATTTAAATTTGGAAGAATAAGGCGACATCAGTGATCTTCGTGTTGATAAAGATTGGCGCGTACTTTGAGAGGATAGAATATTAAAGGGCACCAACAACCCGCATAAATCACAAATGTAAACGTAAGTTCAATTCTGAATTTAGGCGCTTATAGCAAAAATAAGCAGGGCCGGACTGCGAAGAAATTTCAGCCCGGGCATTTTAAGTCTGAATCGGCCCACCGCATAATTTTCATGGAAAATGTAACTTCATAGAATTAAAAATTTCGGGGGGGATCATGGTACCTCCCCAAGAAATTCTTTTGAAAATTACCCCTAAGAAATAGTCTAAAATCCACCTTGAAGCCCCTAATTGGATAGGTAGTAAACTCAATATAGACTTTCAATTCTTTGTGGTAAATACAGTGGGTAGAAAGAATTTCCATCATGACGAACTTAATATTAAAAGAAATTGTGAATAATGTAGCTCAAAATAGAAAGGGGGGTCTGGGGGTCCTCCCCCAGATAATTTTTGGCAATTTTACTCTTAAAAGTATTGTTTTAACTCATTTGGAACCCTTATTTTGGGTGATATCCGTAAAGGTTCGCTCCTTTTATGCCGTAGAATTTTTAAAGATGAAACCAGGAAAATTCGTTCATGAAAATATTTTAAGTAACAAAATATGTTTTTGAATTCAGTAATTTATGCCATCATTAATGAATTTAATTGCTGGTAAATTAATGGTTTGGTGGCCACACAAAAAGAATTGGTGGGCCGCTAGTTGGAAATTCTTGCGAAGGTGTGGATACATTTTTACAGGATCTTTTTCATTCATACCACTGTAAAATATTTTGGTTGTAGGCGGCCCTCGATGAGTAGCGGCCCACCGGGCATTTGCCCAAATGCCCACATGGCCAGTCCGAGCCTGAAAATAAGCCATTGATAACTGCTTAATTAGCTCGTTTGCTACAAATATTCTTACATTTAACCCTTTAAGACCTAGCCGCCCCAAATTTCCCATTGGAGTCAATGGTAATATTGTGGTGTGGCGGACACCCCACAGTGACTCCAAATAAATGCATACGCAGAAGGTATAAACTTTAATTTTATTGACAGTTTAAAAG
Source organism: Tetragnatha versicolor (assembly GCA_024610705.1). Lineage (NCBI taxonomy): Eukaryota > Metazoa > Arthropoda > Arachnida > Araneae > Tetragnathidae > Tetragnatha > Tetragnatha versicolor. The sequence continues at coordinate 10,563,876 of JANDEH010000007.1, forward strand.
ATCCAAAATAAACGAATAACACTCGAGAACATCTGCGAACTTTCTTGCCGTCGTGACTCAAATATATAGGCGTTCAAACCCATCTTCTCTTCCGATCAGTTCCTGTATGATCCAACCTGTATGCGGCATCCGTATACGAAACCTCGGACTCGAACCACGAAGACTTCAAACCACGGACTCGAACCATAGGGCTGCCACAATATCAGGCACCTTAGGGTTGAAAGGGTTAATTGCATTTTATTTACGTTGATTTTCCTTAAGAGTGGTTCCCGAAACAATCAAATTATGATTTTTTATATTTTTTTCCAAAGTATGTATATCTTTAAGAAAATCCGGACTCAAAAAATACGTGATTGATCTCATCCGGTTTTGATCCCGAACTCCCGAAACCCAACCACCAAATCCGGAAATTCTCCGACATAAATTCCTGAATATCCTCAAGACACGCCATTCAAACAAATCTCGACACATGTAAAAAGAAAAACAGAAACAAAACCGACCCTTTTTCCTTCAATCCTGTTGCCAGAATCCCATTTAAGATTATCCCTAACCGAAGGAAAAGTTGGTCCGAAACGAGACAAGTTCGCTACGGTACTTTCGGAGTACCGATATGCGGGGTCTTCATTTCACGCTACACGGAGTTTCGGGGGTAGGCGAAATGTCCGCATTTCGAAGATGTTTTTTTTCTCGTTTTTTTAGGACAACCAATGGATTGGTAACTCAAACTTTTCGGTATGGTGCTTTTTTTAGTTGGGTGGTTTTATAAGTACTTTTTCAATGCGTCTTTGAAATTGACTCTTTTAGGTGGGAAAAAGTGTTTTTTCTTAAATACAAGAGGTTAATTAGTTGTGGTGCTTTGGTAATTTAAAGGTCATCTTAATTTCCCGTTGAAAAATTAATGTGGTTGATTAGTCTTCGTAATGATGAAGATTATTTAAAGTTTCATAAGTAGTTTTAACCTTCGGTTTTAAAATTAATAATCAGGCATTTAAATTGAAAATACTATTTTATTTAGTTTTTAACAATTAACTAAAATAATTTTTCCACAATACACAAAACTAAGGTTGAAAAGAACAAAAAATATATCTAACATACTTACGGATGTAACTAACTGCTACATGAAGTGTGGTTATAAAACAATAAAAGAATGGTTTTGCCAGTAACTTGACTGGTGGTTAACGTTCAGTCAATTATAGTAGTATTAATGTTTTCAAATATTTATTTTAGCCAGACATTAAAGATTAAGAGTAAAAAACTGCATGTTACGGATACTATGAAAATTTCACCAATATTACCAAATGCACCCACGTATTAATATATCCAAACATACATTAGTACGTATAAAAAATTTGGTACTTAAGGATTAGCAGGGCGCAAATGCCATGTATTTCTACAAATCACGAAAAATGAAAAAATTACAAACCAATCAAAAATTATAATATCTCGACCAGCAGTGTTGCTTAATTTCTGCAGTTTTTAAAACGTTGCCAATAAAATCTCATAAGCGATATTTGCGCCTTATTAATCCAAAAGAACTAAAAGTTTTACACCAGCAAATTTAAACCAAAATTACACTGCTCAAAACAATTAAAGGATATTGGTGGTTTCGGTGCATATTGGCAAGCAAACGAAAAATTTGCATTGGTTCAAGCATTTTTCATAAACTAAGGGTCATTTCAAAGCTAAATCCATGCAGTTAACAAAATAAAATTTTTTAATTTTGCTTTTTTTGATAAAATTGGAAATTGCACATTTTGGGTAATTAGGCGAAAAACAAGAAAAATCTATCAATACTTAATTGAAAACCCTTTTTTTCTTGGCGAATGGTTTCTCCTGACTTAAAACAAAGTTGTGGGTCTGTTTCCCACCAGGTTTGATTGGTTATTTATGAGGGGTGGGGGTATTTTCTCAATTTTCTCTTTTAGAGCATTTTTAGCCCCTAAACCAGGGGTTCCCAACCTTTTTGCACCTGTGTACCACTTGACTTTTTGAGAAATTTTGGCGTACCACCAGTACCTTCTAAAAGTTTTCAAAGGCTTTTTGAATTGAATTCCCTAGAAAACTTCATATTTAAAGGTTAGATATTTGTTTATATAATATGCTTATAAAAAAGGAGAAATATAAAGATGAAAATGGTATTAATTTACAGTTTAGTTTATTATACCCATAGGTCTAAAAACATACAAATATATCGCTTTCACTCACGCGTACCACCTGAAACGTTCCCACGTACCACCAGTGGTACGCGTACCACCGGTTGGGAACCCCTGCCCTAAACTGTTCAGGAGGTATTGGAAGGGCAGCAAATCATTTCCCTAGCATGTCCAAGACGTGAACTATTGAATTCATGTTGATAGAACGTGCTGGTCAATTCCATTTTTGAGATTTCTTCATCTTAAAGGAAATCCTTCACCAATGTAGCACAATGTTTTTTGAAATTACCATCCCTTAAAGTTAAATTATCCCCGATTTATCCTGCATGAGGGACAACCAGATGTGTAAGGATATTGACCCTATTAACCTGAACCCCCAGAAAGGGTTCCTTTGGCTGGTGGGGGTCTTAAATCCATAGATAGAGAAGGTGCTCGAAACCATCACTCCACATCTTCAAATCTGACTTCCTCACGAACAAAAATTGGGTTATTTTGTGTTACTTGTACCCTCCAGACAAAATTCTGATGTTAGCAGGATAAACTGAGGGTCAGATTTGAAGATGTGGAGTGTTGGTTTCGAGCACCTTCTCTATCTATGGAATTAAGACCCCCTGCAGCCAAAGGAACCGTTTCTGGGAGTTCAGGTTAATAGGGTCAATATCCTTACACATCTGGTTGTCCCTCATGCAGGATAAATCGGGGATAATTTAACTTTAGGGGATGGTAATTTCAAAAAACATTGTGCTACATTGGTGAAGGATTTCCTTTAAGATGAAGAAATCTCAAAAATGGAATTGACCAGCACGTTCTACCAACATGAATTCAATAGTACACGTCTTGGACATGCTAGGGAAATGATTTGCTGCCCTTCCAATACCTCCTGAACAGTTTAGGGGCTAAAAAATGCTCTAAAAGAGAAAATTGAGAAAATACCCCCCACCCCTCATAAATAACCAATCAAACCTGGTGGGAAACAGACCCACAACGTTGTTTTAAGTCAGGAGAAGCCATTCCCCAAGAAAAAAAGGGTTTTCAATTAAGTATTGATAGATTTTCCCCCTTTTTCGCCTAATTACCCAAAATGTGCAATTTCCAATTTTATCAAAAAAAGCAAAATTAAATTTTTTTTCTTTTGATAACTGCATGTATTTAGCTTTGAAATTACCCTTAGTTTATGAAAAATGCTTGAACCAATGCAAATTTTTCGTTTGCTTGCCAATATGCACCGAAACCACCAATATCCTTTAATTGTTTTGAGCAGTGTAGATCAAGTGCAGGTCATGACATAGCATGCCTATCAAAAATATGTTTCTGATACAGCTGGATTTGTAGTGTCATCGTATCCCATACATCTTATCGCAGAAAACTCGAAAACACGATTTCTTTTCACATGCTTTCCGCCATCAGAAACCAGCGCATCTTTCGAGTGATATAAACCAAACACGCGACACATCTGAAATTCAAAATCCCTCGAAAACTCGCCAGGGTGAGTGGCATTTCCTACTCGGTGGACAGGCACGGTCACAGTTGACGTCCGGAGAGCGAAAACCTCCACGACGAAGATTCAAAAGGAAGAAAAAGTCCCTTTCATTGAAGAAAGGATTCTGTTTTCAATTTTCGAACGGAGATTCCCAGTCAACAAAAGCTATTTCAAAGACTGTCTTGGGCAGTTTTTTTTAACTTTTTATACATCGTGTTTCTTTTAGAAGGGAAGAAACTAAATGTTGTCTTCGGTCCTTGAGGATTTCTGGACAAATATTTCATACGTTAAATGTGTGTGTGGTGCTACGAAGTTCTAATAAGAACTAGTGCGTTTTGGGTTATAAAAATATTGTTGTAAGACCTAGCCCAGGGGTCGGCAACCTTTTGACACGGAAGAGCCAAAAGTTACAATTTACAAAATTTCCCAGTTTTTATAGAGCCACTTAATAGTTTCGCTTCAATGTTATAGTATATGCTTATTATATTTGATTTTAGTTGGGGAGCATTTTTTAACGCAATATTTTCTCTGAGGTACCTCCTTTCGGGTTCGGGTACTTTTTTACATAAAGTTTTAGATGACTTACATACACATTGCAAATTAATTTTAGTGAATTATTTCAGAATTTTGTAAACTAAGAAAAATTAGAAAAATTGGAGGATCTGGGGGTCCTCCCCCAGAAAAAGTTTTGGAAATTTCTCCTCCAAAATAGCAGTGTAGCTAATTTTTAGGCCTTTTTGGATTGCACCCAAAGAGGACCTCTCATTTTTTAAGTGGCAGAATTTTCAAGGAAAAATAGTTATAATAAACAGCAAACTTTAGAGAGGAGGTAGGGGTCCCACTTACGAAAAAATTTGGAAATCTGCCCCTAAAAGTAGTTTTAATTCGTTTTTAGAACTTCTATTATGACCATAGAGGATCACTCTTTATAAGACACAGAATTTTCAAGGGAAAACAGCACATATTCCAAAATTTTGAGAAGTGATTGGGAATATTCCCCCGAAATTGTTTGTGATTTTGATTTGATTAGGTACTTAAGAATATATTACTGATTTTTTAAGGGTTTTGATAAAAAATTATTAACTTTTTTGTATGGAACTGGAGAGCCGCAACTTTTCATCGAAAGAGCCGCAGGTTGCAGACCCCTGACCTAACCGCTCCGAAATTCCTATTGGATTCAACCATAATCTCGTGTAGCTTAGGACTTAAAGGGATATATCATATCCACATCATACCTACCATATTCCCATTAGAAATGAAATAAGTTATTAACGATCAAATAAATATGCATGAGTAAGTTAAAGGCTGTATTCACCACTAATCTTACCTCAGGTTAACCTGGAATAAAGTTTTTTCAAACTCTGATTGGTTTGAAACTTGTTTTCTTTCTCAACAAATTAACCCTTTATTAACTTCAAAGTGAACACAACAAAGTTAAGTAACATTAAATAAAACTTAAATTTATCTCTTTACTAAACTTATCGGGCCACTAAAAAAGTATCCCATAAGCTTTTCATGTAAAAGAAGATGAACAACCTTAGATTTGGACATTTTAAGCAAATTCTAGATACATCAGCTTAAAAGTCAAGGAAGTACCAAAACCACCGATTATAAACCCCTTTAGATCCTTAATTGATATTAATACGATGCACATGATGGAAATTCTTACAAGCTCAAGAAAACAGATTATGCAGGTAATCTTCATCCATATGCAAAGAACCCCTTTTGCATGGGGAATCATCTGGTGCATTATCCTATCTTTAAGCGACGCGTTTGAAACAAAATAAATTCATATTAGTCGATTTGAATAAAGTTATGTGCCATTATTTTTTTCAGGCTTCAACGACTTAATGGTGAATTTATGGGTTACAATTTTGTTTTCTCTTAAGAATTACTCAATGTGAATTGTTTCATCTACGCATTGTTTTGTTTACATAATCAAAAAATACGAATCTTCTCATGTAGTTCAAATTTATGGTATGGCGATTCTGATGTTATATGTTTTTACATATATTTGCACATGTAAATTGTGAAACGCCCAATACTTTTGTTATCGACTTTGCTACAAAATTTAGTGATGTTTCCACAATACCATTGTTAGGTAATACTCATAAATCTGCATTTCAGGTATTTTCACTATATTCACTGCTTTATTATTATGGTATCTACGGAGTGTCCGCCACATGTTCGCATGTCATAACTGTATAAATAACGTATTATAACGTGTCGTATTCGTATTGACTTTCGATTTAGCCTATACATATAATTATGTGTCGCAGCTTGTCTTATGAAAATTTAAAATGTTAAGTATTGTCATGTGAATTATCGCTTTCTTAAAGTAGTTTTCGTAAGAGCTTTAAAATATGTATCTATAATTACAAAATTAAAAATTTAAATTTGGATTGTAATATTTATGTTAAAATTTGATAACGTGGGTTATCTAATTAAAATCACATGACCATGATTGTTAAATGTACATTAAATTTATATATTATAATTAAAACTACATTAAAATTACATTTATCTAATTGAAATTAAATGAGCGGCATATTTTCCAAGTAGTACAAATAGCTCAGTTTAAAGAGAATTAATTATACGTTTTATTTATTCATATAAGTTAATTATAGTTTTAAGTAAATACCCTATTGGAAAATTTTTTTCTAGTATTCCATAAACTAGTATGAATTATACTGGATCCAGTATCATTTATACTAGTTCCAGTATCATCTATACTGGTTCCAGTATAATTTATACTGGATCCAGTATAATTCATACTAGTTTATGGAATACTAGAAAAAAAATTTCCAATAGGGTAATCTGAGAAGTCCAGGATTTTACTAAACAAAATGCTTGAAATGTTACTTTTAATTTTGTTGATTAACTTAGAGAAACACCTTAAAGCCGAATAACCTATTTTAGTATGCAAATGTTTAAAACTGAATTTGAGATCAATTTCTATAATTCTAAAATTTATTTCAAAACAAATTAGTGCTATTTAATGTATCATCATCAACACGTGTGTAATGTTCAAAACTCCCAATTACTTATAGTAAAACTTGGTTAAGGATGCCCGTAGCTTCTACTCTTTAAGAAATGCTATACCTGCTAATTAACCTCACAACAATAATCCTGAAGGCGACAATAGTGGATAGAGTACGCATTCCATTTGATAACAATCACAAATTTTTTCCAGAAATATCCAATAAAGCGTACAGAAATTATACTATTCTCTGAGTAACTAGACGTTAAACTTCATCGTCTTGGTAAAGATGCGGCAAATTAATAAAAACAACATTCTTTTATTTTTCACGCCATTTAACCATTTATCTTCTACATTTTCTGCGATTTTTTTCGTGTAAATATTTTTTGCAGTCACTAAATTGAAAATTAAGGGATATACATAAATAAATATTCATCATTGGAAAATTAAATCTCCGCTAGATTTAATTAATTAAATCGATACTTTTGAGTACTGTCAGTATACGGAGTGCTAAAAGGCTATAACAACACGAAAAGAACCCCCATGGCTTTTTATCTCATCATAGAACCCGTGCCGTATTTTATCCTGGAAAAGTATAAAACTGAAAGAGTGTTCTTGCAAAGCATCGTCTCAGTATCATAAAGATGGTTATTCTATGTAATTATAAAGTTGGTAGGACTGACAAGTACCGTCAGTAGATAAAGAGTTAAGGCCGAGCGCGAAATTTTGGATGGCCAATCCAAAGTTGGCTTAAATAATTAGTCTCTTAATTAAAATTGTCTCTTACCAATCCTCACTCCTAAGTGTCAAGTCAGACCTAGCGTCTTATGACCGCGCGATCCATTAATCACCATTAAAAAAGCATGGGAAAGCCTAGTCCCCTATCTTGACAGGAATCTTGATTCCTGTCAAGATAGGGGGAGTCTCAGGCTGAACTCCATGCATTCTCCCTATCTGATTTACGATTCGGGCGTTTCGAGACGCTTGTAGTGTGGCGCGAGCCTAACTTGGCATGGAGGGGGAAAAATTAAGATTTGTAGAAACCCGGGTATTAACACTGAGGGGGGTCAATTGACTTTCATACGCGGATTCAAATATCACGGAGAATAAAATAAAGTAACCGCGTCACAAATAAACTCAAAAAGTCTTTTACAGACATCATCATCATCCATTGATAATCCAAATCAAGCCACCTATTTGCTCGATCCCCGCGAATTACACCCAAAGCACTATTACCGCAAAAACCGTGAAAAATTGTCGGCTATCAACCGCGCCATCTCTCTCCCACCCCCTTGTTCGAATCGAGGGACATTTGAGGGCGACATACCCATTCGGTTGAGGGATGCCCCAGGCCCCTTTATGGAACTTCGCCTAATGCGCGGGAAGATGACTAAGCCCCCAAATGAAATACTCCGGTGGTTTGTTTGGCTCATCAACGGTAAAGATCTTCGCCCCATCAGCGACCTGCTTTGTTCTCTGCTGAGGGCATTAGTTACCGGAAGGACCGTTAGGATATTTCTGGTGAAAGGGGATGCGCCGGTGTCTTTATGACGTATTTATTTCTATTTAAGTATTCTTTATTTACCTCGGAAGTCATTTACAGTCATACAGTGATAGCGGGATCTTTTAGGAAGGAAAATGAACTGGTTTTTCACGATATGGATTTTTAATGTGTGGTACTGTGTAAATGTGTTGGATAAATAAAATTTTATTATCATTATTATATATTATCATTATTATCATTATTATACTAGTCAATGATGTATATCAAGTGCTACTGCTAAAAAAATTATCATTATTATTTATTATGTTTAATTTATTATTATATATAATTAATATATTTTTGTCATTATTATTATATTTATTAAAATATTTGTTATCATTATTAGTATATTTATTATCATTATTATTATATTTATTAATGTATTTATTATCATTATTATTATATTGATTATAATATTTATTATTATTATACGTTACATTCAAAAAAAATTCACGGACTCTACCAAATTGCCACATATATCGTGGAATAAATCTCCTACCATAATAAAAAACTTTACTACATCTTGTTCTTAGTAAAATGATAAAGTCTGTCTTGGTAAGCTCGTATATTATTTTGAATAAAATACCGACGTGATATCCAGAATGTCTGAACTAACCGGTATTGAAAACATTCTTTTCTATAAAAATTTTAAAGTAATATATTTTTAAACGTGTTTTAGGATAAATTATAATGTTTTCTTTTTTGTGAAACAAAAAAAGAAATACAATCATTACATCAATGAACTTATATTAACCAATGTTACACTGGAAAATCAAGAAAAGAAACGTGAGAATAATAAACGAATTTAAAAACATTAAAAGAATTTTAGGTAAACATATTTTTAATCAAGCCTTCAAGAGTTGAAGCGACTGTTATGCTTCCGTAATATATTTAAAGTTGAAAAACTAATTTAAACGATTTTACTCTAAATACAAACACAAAAAAAATCAATGAAAATAATAAAAAAAACCTCCAAGCCTAGCTCTGCCCGTCAGCCATATTAATTTTGAATAAACCCCATCAAGAAAATCTCCTTGATCCCATCAAAAATTCAAAACCCGTGCCTTCAACAAGCCTCAATTTAAAACGCCTCCTTTCTTTTTCGGCACCGAAAATCATTCACTTTAATCTAATGAAGGCCTTCGTCATAATTTAAGGCATTAAAACGGCAGGTGATGAAGAAGGCGCAAGAAAACTGCGTGCGTAGGTGTACAACAAACTGAGAGAGCTCCGGTATGAATACCTGCAGTGGTGGGAACAAGAAATCCGCAGCATGGGGAGTCCCCTTAAGACGGTTTAACTTAAGTGTGTTTCTGTTTCTCCAAGACTAGAAGATCTGAATGAGGGCTTGATAAGAAAAAAAACTGACGAATCATTCGGTGGACAAAAAATTTCCCTATCCATGCATGGACACCTAGATTCATAAGGTCTGAGAAACTCTGAATGATGTATTCTCAAGTTTTGAGATTACATTTTATTAAAATAGTAGATAAAAAACCATGAAGAATGTCGTTTAAATCAAGTATTTTCGTTGCCTAGTTTTCGAGTTATAAATTTTTGAAATTTCATTTTTTGTTTGGGCTCGAAAACACTTTCAAATCACAAATCATGCGCTGTGATGTCACATCCAATAGAAGCCCGTTATCTGATCACGTGAAAACAGCAAACACAATGGTTTTCATGCGCTGTGACGTCACATCCAATAGAAGCCCGTTTTCTGATAACGTGACTTTTCTGACGTTTTGGCTAAAATATAATAAGGAAGTTGCATGTGTCAGATTTTCAAAAACAAACAAGTGTTCCGTATGGTTTTTTGTATGGTAAAATGAAATATCTAGTCAGTTTTTCAAAAAAATGTACAGGTAATTAAATATTTTAATTTAAAAGTCGAGAAAAAAACACGTGACTGAAAACGTTTATTGTTTAAACTATAAGATGACGTCAACAATAATACCATCAACTCCATTGCTTTACAACAATGTTTAGTATAAGATGACGTCACATCCAAACTCTTGGCGTTTTCGCGCGCTTTTAAAAAGGGGATTTTTGTTAATTTTTTTTGCTATCAAAAAATTTCTCGATCGGCCTCAAATTTTGGGTAGTTGCTTATTTTTGCAAGAGGAATCGATTAAAAAAATAAAAAAAATCATGCAACTTCCTCATTGAGTTTTAAATTATTTAAAACACATTTTTGAACTTAAAAATCAGAAATTTGGGAGTTTTAAACCATAATGCATAAAAAAGTATAAAATCAAGCAAATCCCTCACTCATGCAAATACCTCATTATTTTTACAAAAATATTGTCGTTTCGTTTTTTAAAAAAATCGAATTTGTTTTAGAATTATTAAGATTCAAAGTTTTAATTTTTTCCCTTTTTAAGTTTAACAATGGATAGCAGCAACCCTTTAACAACGCCAAAACCGCCAACAAAACGAGCAGAATAAACGACTAAGCTGCGTGAATTTTCAGAGATATGTAGTAGTTTTTGATTCTAAGGTGACGTATGGCTGGCTGTTAGTTTCTTCTCCTGTAACCCGACGGTTTGTTCAAAGCTCGCTCTTTGTACATTTTACCTCTACGACAGCGAGCGAAGAGAAAAAAAACCCAACCTCCTTTCTTCCCTTCACGGGGCAATATTAATGATATTTCCCGTAATAACCAAATTCCTGATTAGAGCCGCGCGAAACGAGTTTACTGAACGGCTTTAAATGGCGGAGGAGAGAAAAAAAGAGGAGATTCTTCCTGATGAATTGTTTTCGTGGACCATCGATTTTGACTTCCGGGGGAGTTGGTTGCTCAAGGTTTTTAGTCTACCGCCTTTAAGAGATTCCAGGTCTTGAATGGAGATATTTTTTTCTGATCGGAGAAAATTCGTTTTCAAACATGATAGGCCTTCTGTCTGGCAAACTGTTAAATGTCTGTGAGTGATTTTAATTTCAATAATTATTAAAAGATGTAAAAAAGGTCTTATAAGGATTAAAATAGACTAGGACTTATTAAAGTTTTTATTCATTTATTATTATTTCTAAAAAATACACTATTTAGTAATAATAATTATTGTGCGAAAAAAATAGAATGTTTGACAAATAAAACTTGATTTGATAAATTGTCCGAATGATAAATAAGGAACGATACCGAATAAGACTAAATCATCATCAACCTTAAACTATCGTTTCAATTCAAAAATTCTTTAAACAACCAACCAACCAAACAATAAAAAACGTTTAAAGTCATTCAATGTGTATTTATCAGATACCTTTTTTTAAATTAAAGTACTTTTATATGTATCATCTTATCAGAAAATTAGAATTACATCTGAAGCGTTCAAAAATACATTTCTAAGAACTTTCGTACAGGAAACTTACCAAAAAATCTCCGTCTGATATACGTAAGTCATTACTAATTGCGCAGGAGTAGATCATTATCACCATGAATCATACACTGTAAAAATATTGGTGTGATTTAACACCAAAAAAGTGGAGGGGTGGAAACTTAGTTGCCACCTTTTTTGGTGTTAAAATCACACCAATATTTTTTTCAGTGTAAAGATGCAAACCGGAATCAAAACTTTGAAAGCAATGATACCCTTTATTTAAAATGTATAATATATATATTAATACTTTCTCATTTTTTCCATAGGGGTAACATATTTAATAGCGTCTAAAGCGTGTAAACTCATTTCCAGCTATTAAAAGAATAATGTGACGTTATTAAATATAGCGGGAAAGTTTTTATTTTGATATTTGATTTATTTTGATTTATTTGCAGGGTAAGAACTTTACCCTGCTATATACCCAAAATTCATCAAATGTTGTAAATAAAAAAAGTGTTTAGAGGAACGCTGTGTGTTCTACTAGAAGGGAAATATCACTTCGTCCCCATGTTCAGAAAAACCCACTTCGTGATTCGCGTGATGCATTGTTGTTTTGAAAGGCCAAATACACAAAAGAGAAAGACATTTGCTGGAAACTATCCAAAAGTCCAAAGATTCAAAACAGGCATTTTTGGAATGCATTGTCCTCAGGATACGATTAATAAAAGATGATGCTTGTATAAATGCAATGAAAAATAGTGTCAAATCATACGTATTTGCGTTTTCAGACAATCGGGGAACGATTTAAAGTGTTTGTATCCTTCCCTAACACCACCTTTTCACCACTAACCTAACCTAATAGGCCACGGTCCACCGCACATTTTTTATTGTTACTAATAGAGCATTTTCAATCACATGACTCGGACCTAGCAACGGCCTTAGCAACAGATTGTTTGACCTACAGCAGTTAACAGTTAAAAGAAAATAAGCGGTCATGGAACGCTTCTATTGGAGCATTTGAAAACACATGACAGCAACAGATACAGCCGCACCTAGCAACGGCCTTAGCTACAGATTGTTTGACTTACAGCAGTTAACAGTTGAAAGAAAATAACTGGTAATAGAATGCTTCTATTGGAGCATTTTCAATCACACGACAGCAACAGATACCGCCGCACCTAGCAACGGCCTTAGCAACAGACTGTTTTACCTACAGCAAGGAAGAAAATAAATGGTCGTGACGTCACCTGAAAACACTCTATAGGCTGAATCTTCGTAGGTCGCTTTTTTTCTTCGAGACACCCAACTTTTCTCAGCGGAGAAATATGGAAAGAGGTAGCATGCGCATTAGGGTGGTTTTTTTTTAAACGAAAGTTCGAATTTTTTTCGGGGCACCCCCTCAAAAGGTGCCATTTGATATAAAACTAATATTCTGAGAGTTACAGCTCAAAAAAATAATATTTAGACCCCGCCCCCGAGCGTCAAAGTTTCAAAAAAACTCAAAATTTTGCACGTTTTTAGCTATAAAATCCAAACTAATGGTGGTAAAAATATAAAGTAGGCTTTATTTTGTAGATAATTTATTTAGCTTCAACTTTTATAATTGAAACTTATTTGTGAAGCTTACAGATCATAAGATACGAAGGGTTTCATTAACTCCCCACTCAATATCTGTTTTTTAAGAAGTGCCAGGAAATTTCTTTAAATTTATCAGCTATCGTAAAATGGTTCAATAACATATAAATAATAGTTTTAGACAACGTAGGTACAAAATTTAATATATTAAAGAGCAAAAAAAATTTTTTCGTACATACCTGTTATTTTTTTCACAATCGTAAAACTATTCAAATAAAATATATAAAATATTTTTTCAACTACTTATTTTAATGAATAAAATGTGTAAAACTTGATAAACAAGCAAAAAAAATACAAATTAATATTATTTTTAGTGTTTTATAAAAATAGAAATTTTATTTTCATCGCTTCGACAGTAGTTTTCATAAGATCTCCCTATTTTAGAAGTAGTTTTGAGAGCAGTATTCGACACGACCCTTATCTGAAGTTCTTAAATTTAAATTGAAATGATGTAAATAAAATAGTACAAAGTTCGAGTTGATGATAAAGAAGACAATTCAAAACTAATTATCATTAAAAATATTGGAAGTTTCATTTCTATGCAGTAGGAAAAATTCAGAATATCTTCTAAGAAAGGAATCTTGCAAGTGCTTGGTATTTATAAGGCTTGATACATCAAACATCCCTAGGTACCATTGTATCATGCTAGATGTAATGCAGAACTCCAATATTGCGTGAAAAATTTTCCTTTTTAAATACAATTGTATCTAGCCCTTAAAAAAGGTAGCTGTAATCAGAAGTATCTGTGGTATTCTACTGATATATCAAGAGGGTTGGTAGGGGACCCACCACCCCTCTCCCCCCAAAAAAAATCAGACTAGGTGTCCAAAACAATCATGCTACAACTACATGCTAGATGTAATACAAAAGCCCTCTGTTGTATGAAAATTCCCAGTCAGTATTTCAAATATCTTTATCAGACCTTTAAAAGTAGAATATAAATATTAAATCTTTTGAAAAAGTTCATTATAAATGAAAATGAAGTGATGAAACTGTCGATTTCGTTGCTGAAAAGATAATTAGACACTTAAATTAACTCTCACTATTATTATTCTACTTTCACATAGTCTTGAGCTAGTTTTATAATTCCTCCTCATAACACAAAAGCATGTTACCTTTAATTTATTAATAAAGCTTTCTGAGAATTCAAAAATCTCGGGGTTTAAGTACCACAAACTATTAAAAAATAATGCTATTTTTGATATTTCTACATTTTTTTCGTAACTAACTACAGTTTTTACAAATTTAAGCTCTTGATATGCAACTAATGTTGCATCTAGCTCAGAAAACCAAACTGTAATGAAGGTGTGTAGTAGAATATAACAGATACTTCTGATTACAGCTACCTTTTTTAAGGGCTAGATACAATTGTATTTAAAAAGGAGAATTTTCACGCAATATTGGAGTTTTGCATTACATCTAGTATGATACAATGGTACCTAGGGATGTTTGATGTATCAAGCCTTATAAATACCAAGCACTTGCAAGATTCTTTTCTTAGAAGATATTCTGAATTTTTCCTACTGCATAGAAATGAAACTTCCAATATTTTTAATGATAATTAGTTTTGAACTGACTTCTTTATCATCAACTCGAACTTTGTACTATTTTATTAACATCAGTTCAATTTAAATTTAAAAACTTCAGATAAGGGTCGTGTCGAATACTGCTCTTAAAACTGCTTCTAAAATAGGGAGATCTTATGAAAAATACTATCAAAGCGATGAAAATAAAATTTCTATTTTTTAGAAAAAACTAAAAATAATAATAATTTGTATTTTTTTGCTTGTTTATCAACTTTTACACATTTTATTCATTTAATAAGTAGTTGAAAACATATTTTATATATTTTATTTGAATTGTTTTAAGATTGTGAAAAAAATAACAGGTATGTACGAAAAAAAATTTTTTTGCTCTTTAATATATTAAATTTTGTACCTATGTTGTCTAAAACTATTATTTATATGTTATTGAACCATTTTACGGTAGCTGATAAATTTAAAGAAATTTCCTGGCACTTCTTAAAAAATAGATATTGAGTGGGGAGTTAATGAAACCCCTCGTATCTTATGATCTGTAAGCTTCACAAATAAGTTTCAATTATAAAAGTTGAAGGTTAATAAATTATCTACAAAATGAGGCCTACTTTATATTTTTACCACCATTAGTTTGGATTTTATAGCTAAAAACGTGCAAAATTTTGAGTTTTTTTGAAACTTTGACGCTCGGGGGCGGGGTCTAAATATTATTTTTTTGAGCTGTAACTCTCAGAATATTAGTTTTATATCAAATGGCACCTTTTGAGGGGGTGCCCCGAAAAAAATTCGAACTTTCGTTTAAAAAAAACCACCCTAATGCGCATGCGGGAAACATGGCGATTGGGTGATTGAAAAATATTTATAAATAACAACCTGATTTTCTACAGTGACTAGGTATTAATTAATAAAATTTAATGGCCGAAATGTCCTACAAGTTAAGGGGAACGTTCTCTCAGGCCTACAAAGAATTGATTGAAATACGAATTTTACAACTGAGGTGCTTACAGCAAGAAGGAGCAGAACCGTTCTTTTATTAATGAAATTCATTTCTTTCGGGCTTGTAGGCCGTAGTCTAAAATAAAATAAAATGTCCAGACGTTTCGTCGGAAGCTGTGTCCGACATCATCAGTGGAAATAAAACATAAGTTCACCGATTCAATAAGTTTGGTTTGGAGGTTGCTAGAGGCTTCAAAATACGGCCGTTAGTAGACTTGGCGAACTCTCTTTAAATCTCCTGCTTGGCCGGTGGGAGGATCGGGCGGAAATGACGTAGGGACTCGCATCACACTCCTGAGGGCCGGATGCCAATAATACTTCTGGAGGTGGATGCCTTCTTCTTTACGATTAAAATTATGGGGATATTTATAAATTTCAATAGCTTCTCTGTATAAACGGGGATAAAAATGCGAGGTTGAGGCCAAAACTCTAGTGTTGCTAAACAAAATATCATGGTTACGCATCTGACTGTGCTCAACCACGGCTGATTTTTAACCATGATATTTTGTTTAGCAACACTAGAGTTTTGGCCTCAACCTCGCATTTTTATCCCCGTTTATACAGAGAAGCTATTGAAATTTATAAATATCCCCATAATTTTAATCGTAAAGAAGAAGGCATCCACCTCCAGAAGTATTGGCATCCGGCCCTCAGGAGTGTGATGCGAGTCCCTACGTCATTTCCGCCCGATCCTCCCACCGGCCAAGCAGGAGATTTAAAGAGAGTTCGCCAAGTCTACTAACGGCCGTATTTTGAAGCCTCTGGCAACCTCCAAACCAAACTTATTGAATCGGTGAACTAATGTTTTATTTCCACTGATGATGTCGGACACAGCTTCCGACGAAACGTCTGGACATTTTATTTTATTTTAGACCACGGCCTACAAGCCCGAAAGAAATGTTGTTGTTGTTGTCGTGTGCCACTTGGAATACCCAAGCTCCACAAGGATTCAAGGCAAAGGGGGTGCGGCTCCTGAGAAAGTGAGGCCCATAAATGGCAGGAGTCCGACTTCTGCCTCATGAGATGATAGATGCTGCCACTATCTATCGCCACCTCCACAATTTTGCCATGCATCTGAAGGGGAGGGAAATAGTCTCCAGACACCTGGACCCAAGGTAAACTGCGCCATGACCGACCTCAGGACTTTCGGACCCACAGATTTAACGAGCACGTACTCCGCATATACTCGATGGGTCTTCAGCGGTGTCGGGAATCGAACCCAGGACCCTTCGATCTGTGAAAGTCTTCATGCTTACATTACGTTCTTTTATTGTTGTTATACGATATCTGAAGTTGATCATTGTCAACATTTGGTTAACATGAATTAAGATATTTAGTTATCAATAAGCAGCAATGTAAAAAACTGCCCTGTAAATGAAATTATAACATTTTATTTCTGATACAATTAATGATTTTTATTTTTAAAAGCTTATAATCCTTCAGAACAGAATATTCTTTTCTAAAGAGTTTCTGTAAAAAGTATTAAGTTAAAATTTGTTGAATAGAGAAACCATTAAGTTTCATTAACGTTAAAAGGTTTTTTTAAGTAGAAAAACCATAATATCTTCCTCTTTTTCCCTGTATGTTCCAACAAAAGGTTTAAACTAAGAAGGCACTAATAGCTCTGTCATTTTAGGGATGTTGTTTGATTGGATTTAATACTGCTCTATTCCCTGTGTTGCTAATCATAAGGCAATACTCCGATGCGTAAGTTCAGATTCACAAGTATCAATTACACCGAGTGTTAAAAAACGACATTTCAGCTGATTACGCCGATAACACAAAAACAATAATAGCATGCGGGTGAAATTGGAAATTCGTGTCAGCAAATATTTATCACCAGTGTTTGAGCAGCGATTCAACGAATATGAGGTTGCCCCTCCCCCTAAAAAAAACCCCAACCCTTCGTATCTGGTTCCTTTTTTAAGAAACGAACACAAAAGGAAACTAATTTGGGACGAACACAACGAGCGCAACACGGTTTCCTTCGTTGAAATGAAAATTGTTTTAAAAGTCGGACGGGGGCCGCCATATTGGTCTCCAACAGAGCAAAGTTAGCAAATATTAGCTTAGTTCGGAGAAAGAACTATTGAGCCCACACATATCTCTTCTTTCTAATAATACTTCTTTTTTTGTCCCTTTTAACTTTATTTCTTCCATGAGAGGACTCCTATTACTTAATTTCATCGGACTGGGAAGCAAGTAGGGGACAAACGAAAAGGGAAAAAGAACCAGAAAAAGATTCTTGATTAAATCGTATTTCACCGTTATTCTGCTTTGTGAGGAACCTTAAAAACGTGCCCTCAACATCGGAAGTATATTAGACCCCCCCACCTGTCATTGAAAAGTACTAACTTTTCGAGTTAGTTCCCTACTTCCGAAATGTAATAAATGAGGATAACTTTTTGTTGGGGGATTTTGTAGTTACTTACACACAAGCTAAGGAGAAAAAAATTGGGGGTTTGCAATTGTCTTGGGTTGGTGAAGATAAGATTATGTTTCCTTTTTTTTTCTATCGAGTAGATGAAATCTTCAAAATTCAAGTAGTTTCTGTTTTTTTTTTACGGAACTAGAATTGAAACACAATAAAAAAGTTAGTGTCGTTTTAGTTTGGCTTAAATATTGTGTGTTTAGATTACGGTAGTCAAAAGGACTAAAAACACACTTTTGAAGTTTAATTAAGGGTGAAGATTACTAACTATAAGAAATTGTTGATAGTAGAAAGACGAATTTATTTATATAACCAAAATAATATGATATTTTGATCTGATTTCATTAAAATAGTGCTTGGGTATTTACAAAAATGATCATAATATGGAAACAGCTGAGAAAATTTTATTATAAAAAAGTTTATATTTAATTCATATTTAAAATAAAGAATGATATATTTATCTAACTCTATTGAGTCTTTATGGCTACCCATTATACTCTAAATGACTAAAAATTTATATTATTCTACTAAATTTCTGTTTTTTTGCATTAACAATTCGTCCGATTATTTCATAGGCACTCTTAAATATTATTATGTTAGAAAAAGGGCTGATTCATATTCATAATTCCTGTTTCCATGTAAAGATAAATTTAAATTACTCTTGAAACTTTAAAAAAATAAATAAACACGTTAACATTGGTTTCGAAGGGTTGTTTTTTTTCTTACGTTCATAAAAAACATTTAAAAGGTGAATTAGCGAAATATTATAAAATTAAAATCTACAACTCGTAAAACATTTTATTCTTGAACCACATTTTTGCCACAAAACACTAATGCATTAACATGCTCTGATTACTCTTAGATTAACTTATTGTTGTGTCTTTATTTAATAAGAAATTTAATTTAAAAGTTAAGCTAAACTAGTTATTTACTTTGAAATATTGGAAGTTTTTATGATACTGTCTAGACACTGTTTTACACTTTGAAAAACAATTATTGAAAACTGTTTCGTAAGAATAGCAGTATATAAAAATTTAGAAATATTTATATAATAATAATATCTCTTATCGCGCTTGGAAGTATTACAACACAAGTAATTTTTTTCTAGGTTGATTAAGATAAGGCCAAAATTCCGAAACTACTTGACAGAATTGGATAAAAATTTATATTTTTTTCTAATCGTTATTGATACATTAAGCATATAAAATTTCATGAAAGTCTGAGAACCTTTAGGGCAGGGATGGCGAACCTTTTTCGATCAGTGTGCCATTTATATTACGGTTTATGATTTTCAGGTGTCAAGTGTACCACCTGTTATTTTTTTAATAAATTATCTTATAACCCTTGGAAAATGAAATCCTCCTTTGAGGGTTGATAGTTTAGAACAGGAGTTTCTAACTTAAAGTGCTCAAGTGGTGAGTGGTGGGCCGTAAAGTCTGTGGTATATATAGAAATTTATTTCGGGAGGGGGCAAAACTTATTCCTCAGTCCCTCCCATGCATCTTTAATAGGTTTAATGCCGATTTTTAATATATTTTGGTAGAATTTGCATTTTCTAGAATTTGATCCAAGAAAAAATGTTAATAATGAAGTTCCAAGAAAAGGTGGTCTGGATGTCCTCCTCAGATAATTTTTGGAAATTTGACCCTAAAAACAGGGTTTTGAACAAGTTTTTGGTGCATCCAAGTCCAAATTTTGGACAATTTTAGGTAGGATTTTGATTTTATGAGTATTATAAAAAAGTTCGAAGTAGAAAAGAGGGGTTTGGGGGCACTCCCTCAAAAAATATTTCAAAATTTTATCCGAAGAAACTGGGTTTTAACTTGTTTTGGTATACCTTATTCGAATTTCGGAGGGGGGCAGGGCCCCTTTGCCCCCCCTTATATGCCCCCTTTTGCGTAAAGTAATCAGGCTCCTTTTGCATCCATGATTTTGTTTTCTAACAGCTAATGTCAGTTTCCTTACGTAATTATTATAAGGGCAATTGGGATTTGCTTACCTTGCTGACAAAAGGGGAGGAGGGCGTCCAAAATGACCAAGAAAATGTTGTTACGTAATATTTGAACGGTCCAACGGCAGGTGAGTGGGGGTTCGGGGGTCCTCCCCAGAAAATGTTTTGAATTTCAGCTAGCTAAAAAGTGTTCTGAATCTGGTTTTGTGGATCTGGTTTAGTACTAAAGTTTTTTTGTGTCATTTTTAGTGAATGTCACGTGCCACCCAGTGGCACGCGTGCCATAGGTTCGCCATCACTGACCTAGGGTATCAAATTGGGTTCTCGCTGGATAATTTGGCATGGAATGACCCAATGTTCTTTTGTTTTAAAACCACCAGTTGATTGGCTTCATTACTTTGTCTTTATTCCTTAAACATTTTTAAAAATCATACACCCTTACAAAATTAGAAAAATAAAAATATCTCTTTCCCTTAAGCAACCCAACTTATGACGGAATGAAATAAATTTCTAAAAATTCGTTATTAAGGGTTAAAGAGTTACTGTATGCAAGTTTTACAACAACATCATTTTCTTTATAAAATAAAGGAAGTAATTTAAGGTGTCAGATACCATTCACATATTATCTCATAATATTTCCATCTTATTTTATACATTTTAATTATTTTAATTGAATGAATACAAAATTACGATATGGAAGTTCATTTTTACCTCAATAAGCTTGTAAATTCATATGATGTTCTAATATATAGCTATATTTCTCAATTAAAATTTCATTTCATTTCACGAAAGATTGTAATTTTTTATGATATAATTAAACTCAACATAAATGTAGCCAAGTTCTTTTTTTTCATACCCCTCAATTTTACTTCAAATATTTATAATAGTAAGAAGTCTTGTTTTGAATAAGAGTGGTCACTTTTATCCCCACTAATTAAGCAGCTGAAAATCATCACCCTGTATCATAGTTACCCATAGTACCATAGTACCCTGTAATAGACAATACCATAGTTTTTTGAAAACAGAAAAAATCCATTTTTTCAGTAAAGGAAATATATCTAAATCCAAAAATCGAAATGGAAAAGTTTAAAAAAAATTTAGTTAATTCAATATTTTAAAATAAAAATAAAGAGACAAGCCCTTTGTCTTTGTTTAGGATGGAAGTACGTTACAACTGATTCGGCCTTACTTTAAAGTTAAAATCATAGACTGATTTGAATCCTGATAGGCTGAAAACAATGTTTAGGATCTTGACGTTTTGCGGCCCTGTTTGTAAAGACAAACTTTGAAATTAAATTAAAATATAAATAATCATCGTAATTAAAAATTTTTGCACGTATATTCATCTCTAGGATATCTCTATCGAATAAAAAAATTTTAAAAAAATAAATAAATGCGGGAATTTCCCATTAAATCCTTTCGTGTTCAATGCGCTTACAATTCTATTTATTGGAAAATTCTTGTGTCCTACAGATGTCAAACCAAAATCCCAGAAAACTTTAGGAGAACAAACCTATCCGGAATCCCAATATCCGGAATGATCCAAAATCCAGGCCATTTACTGATGCAACCTCGCTTAAAACCGATGCTGGACGCAGATATTCTCTTTAAAACGTGTCCTTAATTTTTCGGACATCATGCACTATTTTTTAATTGGACCTGATTTTTCGCTTTTTTGTTAAGCTCGAGATTTTCGAAAATTCCGAAAGTCTGAGATGGATTCACACTGTTAAAAGTAGCACCCCTGAAAAATTTTCAGAATGTGAATTCCAATTGGTGGTTTACACTGCCCTTCAGGTTATTTTCCAAGCCCCCCTCCTCAAACGATAAATATTACATCCCTCCTTGAACAATCGGCGCCGAAAAAGAACCCCAAAAATCTTCCCGCAGAATCCACCCCCACACCCATAGCACTCCCATCGTGTTACAGTAATCTATCAGCAGCCAGAATTAGCATTAGGTATCCTTAAGCTTCCCGCGAAAGTTGGTCCGGAATTAATCCCGGCCGAAAATAGGGAAAATTCAATTAATATTGTTCCCTCGGAAGCCAAAGTAATCCCCGCGCGTAGGGATGATATACATAATTAATATGCTGATTGGTTAACGAGCCCATTTTGGGGCCAGAAGTTGGGGAAAACTGCGGCGGAAGGGGGGAAATATTAATGGTGTGCTGTCCATAACTATTTATTCGTCTCCTCTGCAGGTTTGGGATTTGGCGGAAAGTTCGGGAAACTCTTCAATTTATTGGTTCTGGTTCGGAAAGTGATTAATTTTAGAGTAGCGGTACTTCGATCTGGATTTGCTGGTTGCTCTGTGTGCTTGGGATACATCTCAATGAAGACGTATCTCGGGTGTTGTCAACGATAAATGGCATGCCATACGTACGATCACCCTAAGTGCAGGATCGGACGTATCTTCCCGATATCTTTGTGTGGTTAGGTAAGGTCAAATAGCGAACACAAGAGTGGGGTAGATATCCACTGCCCGATAAGTTCCACCTGTTGATACGCCTGATCCTGCGCTCAGGGTGATCGTGTCCATAAAGTTCGTACTGCTGTAATAGGGAATACAATACTTGTGAAAATTCCAGAGTTCTACTATTGGAAATCATAGATTGGGTTATAAAACGCATTTCTTCAAACTTTTAGATTTTTTTATCATTAGTTCGTTTTAAAGCAATTTTTAAAAACAACAATTGCTAGAATTTGAGGTGTGGCTTACGCGACTTCCCTTCTAACTTTCTCCCGAATCCTCAACCAATCAATACTTTCAAAGGAGAGGATTTAACCTTTTCCGAAAGGATTTAACCATTCATCATGCACCGAAGGAAGAAGTGACTTCATGCGCCAAACCCCGCTTTTTTCGCAAACACTTCTGCGCATTGTAGTTTTTAATTTTTTGAAAATGAACTAATGATCAGATTTTAAAAAAGTATTTTTTAAAATCCTATCGAAATAAATTAAATTTTAAAAACCCCTTGTATTCCCCATTTGTAAGTTCAAGCCCGCAAGGGACCGCTTCGTCGAAAAATCTTGTTTTTTATAATGCTTATTCTTACAAAAAATATGAATAAAGTGTAATTACATTCTAATTTTTACAAGTGTTCATCGATGAATTTTTGAAATATTACATATCCTTATATAAACTAAAACTTAAAACTCCTTACATAAAATTTGTTCGGCCACATTTCATACTGCTTATGAACATAATTACTGAAAAGCATTTATTTTTTCATTACATAAATTATTACTATAGTCAATTCATGCATTACATGAATACCCGACTATAATAATTTTGCATGTTATCACTTCCTAATCAAAACCAGCGTAGTTAACAGTTTATTCTTATGATATTTGCTCCTGTATAAAATAATAGTTCGTTCAGCTAACAACATTTTAATATTCAACAGAACGAGTCTTCAATAATGAGATATTTAATTGTTTTCCAAACAGAAGAATAGCATCGCTGAAATCCTAAGATCTATTTGTTCCACAGAGCGAATATTTTCCCATTTAGGTTTCGAATTACAAAATTGGGTTTATTAAGAAAATTATTCGGGAACTCTAAAGGGAATACACTTATTATTAATCCACGTGAATATTTGAGCTGGTTAGAATGAAAGTGGCAAAAGTCCAGTGAACGTAGTTTTGAGTAGTGGAAGGTTTTCTCTAACGGCCCTTTTGTTGTTTCTATGAAGAAGGCCTTTTTAGGCAGCTTTTATTGGCCAGTTCTTGAGCTTTTGACTTGGGAGACTGTCGCATTAGGTAGTGGAGGGTTGAACAAAACCGGGTAGGTGGACAAAACAGGGATTTATTCATTGATTTGGAGTGATATCTAGCAAACACCGCTAGAGCTATTTACAGAACAGAGCTATTTCCTAAAACATATAGTCGTCTGTGATCGTATACAAAAATAAACTTTGAAGCTAATTTTCTCAGAACTAAATTTTGCATAAAAACCCTCCACTATTTACATGATTACTCAAAAACTATAGAAGATATTCACTCCAAATTTTAACAGTATATTAATCATACTGTTATTAACCAACTAATGACTACAGTTTTTTATGCAAGTTTATTATTTTTGTTTTTATTGATGTTTTTTTGTTAAATGGTTGTAGAAAATTTGAAATTTTTTACATACCTTTACATTTGATGCTGTAAAACAATTACATTTCAAAATATGTCTTAGACTATAGTCCATTCTGAAGACAAGTGTTATACGATACTTGTGTCCAAAGGAAATTTATATAGGGGTAATATATTTTGGGCACGAGTGAGAGGGGTTTTATAAAAATTCACTTAAATTTTACACTAATTACCCCATATTTTAGAAAATAATATAATTAATTTTGTTTTTTTAGCATTAATCAATGTGTTGATGTACATTTAAAATAAAATTAAGAAACAAATTTTGTAAATCAAATATTTCAAAAAAATGGTCTCAAAGGTAGGCGGATACCTTAAGATGCATGAGATTGATTTCAGGAAGGGAAAAATATTTTTCTTCCTTGTCCCTGTTCCTTTTCTGCTAATCCTGCTCACCTCCTTAATTGTTTAGGTGCCTTCTGGAGGCAATTGGAGGTTGAGCAGGATAGGATTTATGATTCTCTGATGCGACGAGGTCTTTTGGACCTGGTGTAGGCTTTCCTACACCAGGGGGATGACTAACAACAACAACAACAAAACTAAACTTTTATTTGAAATTTTGTTGCTAAAAAGATTAACTCTTAGATTAAATTGTTATTTGAAGAAAATTTTATATAAATTTAAAATTCTAGACGTTTATTATAGCATGCAAGTTTTCTTATATAATAAACAATATTTTTTCAAACTTGCTATGTGATTTTGATTATTCCCGGTTTTGTCCTACTCGGTCGTATAAAACTGAGTTTTTACTCTTCTAAAATATGTGCTTTTATGGCCTATATTGCTATTATTTATGATTAATTAGCACCAGTTTTGACTGTTTTGATCACTCATACAGTGAATATTTTAACACAAATCCAAATTCCCGGTTTTCTCAAATTTTGTGTTTTAGGACTTATCCCGCTTTCCTCCTGAGCCTACACATCATTTATCTAACTTCTCATTCATTAATGCGATATTATCTCTCAGCACATTTCACTGATGAGAACCAAGATACTTATTTAAACAGGAAATGAATTTTTAAAAAATTATTTTTTTTCATATTTATTCTTGCTTAATTAAAATAAAGAAGAAACAATGCATTTGGAGGTAATGAAAAACAGTATAAGTTACTTCTCTTTGCAGAACCGTTTCTTTCAAAATTGCAATTCCATTTGGATACACCATCATTTTTTTGTGCTCTCCGCGAAATGTAATTTAATTCTAAAAATGTGTGTTTACGTTCTTTTTATACTTCTCTATAAACACTGCTGTCTCGTAAAAATGGAAAGCCTGTAAATTAAAATTCTGTGGTAATTTAATTTTACGCATAAAAATATTTGCCTCCACATGGAATTATAATTTTCCTTTAGGTAATCAGATTATGATGAGATTTCACCGAAAAGATTAAATTAGTATTTTGAGAAGCATCATAATATTTATCAATTTCACAAACTCGAATAACTACAAATATTTTATTAATATAAGACGAATTTCTCTACTTAACATTGTTATATACTTTTAAATTAGTAATTGTTCAAGTAGTTAGTCTGGTCAATTTTGCTTACTGGAACTTACTTCATCTTACCGGAACTTACACTCATTAAAAATTAAAAGAAAGTATATTGAAGAGCTTATTAGATATTTTTATAGTTAGGTAATCAATTGAATCGCCAGTTTGAAAAAGGAAGTTTTGAGAAAATTGAAAAAGACTGTGTAAGTAATTGAATTTTCGTTTTATAACGACCAAATTTTTACTGAAAATTCAGGACTTTATTAAGAAAATAGAGCAATCATCGAAAAAAATATAAGTTCATTCAAATATATTTCACAGTTGAAAAAGGTTGATGGACTTATTCCTTTTTTCAACTTTATAAAATTTTTAACTGAAGAAAAACCTTAAAAATTACTTAAATTGACATTTAAATTTATTTTTAACACAAAAAAAGAACTTAAAGGTGAAAGACACACAAAAAAGAAAAAGTTAAAGATAAATAAAATTAAAAATTATTATGAAACTGAGTAATTAAGACAGTATGAATATGAATGGAGTTGAACATTCCATGTAAAAAAGTTAAAATACTTTTATATTAAAAGCAAATTTTTTTAGCTCAGTTTACAGCAAAAATAATAAGAAAAGAAAAAAAATATTTTTATTTCCAAATTTAATTAAATAAAGCAATAAATGGGCATTGATTTACAAAATTCAATGGGCTATATCTCCCAATAGGGGGTGTCTATTTTCCCCTCGTTCTATTCATGTTCAGAGCAAAGGTTGGAGATTGTTTTGATCACAAAAAGTCAATTTGTCATTTTTTGGAGTTTCATCAGTTCATCAGTTTAAGAATATCAGAAATAAATAGTTTGAAGAATAGTTTCAAAAATGATACTTAGAAAACGTTTTTAAAGAATATCAGTTACTTTTACTGGATATAGTGGTCGATTTAAGCAACATGATGCAAAGTATCTCATTGAACTATTATCATACTCTCCCACCATTAAAATAACCGTCTCAGACGGAAATTTATAAATTTATAATATTCTTAAATTTATATGGTATTGGTAGCTTAATGAGTAGGCTCGTTAGATAAGTTATTATTTAAGCAACATTGATCTGAAACTAATAATAAATTTTTTGTAACTTATTTAGTTGAAAAAATAGTTTAAATTCTAACTAGATGCTTTCACTGCTCCTTTTTATGTATAATAACTGGATACTAACTTTTAATAGTTTTTAATTATAAAATTATATTTTAATTCGGTGATTAATGATTCGGCAATTTTTAATCGGTAATAAGTTTAATTAACGAATAATTTCCTGCAAAATGCTTAGCAATAAGGAAGTTGCATGTGTCAGATTTCCATAAACATTCAAGTTCCGTATTGTTTTTTGTATGGTAAAATGAAATATCAAGTCAAGTTTTAAAAAAAATGTTCAAGTAATTAAATATTTTAATTTAAAAGTTATTTTTAAAGTTTATTTAAAGTTAGTTTATTTTTAAAGAAAAAACACGTGACTGAAAACGCTTGTTTTTTAAAACGTACGATAACATCAACAATCATACCATCAACTCCGTTGCTTTCCAACAATGGTCACCGTATGATGACGTCACATCCCAAACTCTTGACGTTTTCGCGAGCTTTGAAAAAGGGGATTTTTGTTAATTTTTTTTGCAATCAAAAAATTTCTCGATCGGCCTCAAATTTTGGGTAGTTGCTTATTTTAGCATGAAGAATCGATTATAAAAATTTTTAAAAATCATGCAATTTCCTCATTATACTTATATTTCTTAAAACTGAAATTTGAAAATAATTTTTTAAAAATCCATATTTTTAACCAAAGAAGGACTCCGAAGGAGAGATTGAAGCTTTAAGCATCGACTGGAGCACAACCCTGCCAAATCCTAAAAAACAAACCAAAGGGCAATAAACGAGAAACCCCTTCCTGCAGCCCTTCAACTAAACATACCCTCACGTCACTATTAAAACTAACTGTAATTACAACTATTCTCCTCCTCCTCCTCTTAGGTTCATTCTAGAACATAATTCCATTCCACCCTCACTAGATAAACGAACCCATAAAACTAACTCTCGGACGATCGTGCCGCAATATCATAGCAGAGAAAAAGATCCCATTCCTGAATTTTTAATCCCGGAAAACTCATAACCCGGGATCACCCGGGACCCGTCAATTAACTTTGAGAGAATTCCCTGCCTCTCTCTGTTCATTTATGCGAATTTTTCCCTCTTCTTAATTATTTTTTCCCTCATCCGCGGACCCAGCGAAGCGAATGATTGAAGCGATCCCCGGTCACGGCCCGCGGTCTGCCTGGGTATAATGCCGGGTTTACATGCAGCAAATCGAGCGACGCGATCGGGACGTCATAGGGAAAACGATCGAAAATGTCATATCGCTTTCCTTATCGATTTAGAAGCTTTCCCTTCCATTGGTCCCTAGTACTATGACGTGGTAATTACGTCATCTCTAAAGAATTTATCGGGAAGTTTCGACCAGTTGCGTCGCACGATTCCCTGCATGTAAACCCGACCTAAGGAAGTGTCAGACTCTACGAGAGCGGGCAGATCAAATAACGGTTATTCGGGATTAATTTCCCTACAATTTTTCCCTACCAGGGGGAAAGCGAGCGAGTTTAATTGCTTCTTCCGCAAAGAAGTTCCCCCGCATGTGAAATCGGGATCTTGAGCGTTAAATTAAAAAGGGCTACTACTTTCTTGGGTAGGTTTTTTGCCGTTTGAAAAGGGTGCTTGTGAAAGAACGGTTTGGGGTTGTCATGAAAATTACCCGTCAGGTAATAAAAAAGATCCATTCTTGGGACTTTTAGATTGGTTTGACCTAGATTTAGAATCTGGTCTTACTTGTAAAAATTCACTACCGTTTCAAAACCCCGCGGGTCCTGATATAAATTGGCTTGAATGCATAAAAATAACTGGTTAGAACTTACTGTTTTAAAGTTGTTTTTACTGGTGGGTCACCAGTCAGTGCTTTGAAGAATAACGCTGCTACTTCAATACACCAATGTTAAAACTTTTATATTACTGAAATATAGTTCCACAAGTTTTGTGTGGCTCAAATGTAGTTCAACCATTTCATCACAGCTAAATTATCCTTCCTTTGAGAATTTCAATGATGCAGCTCATATCGAATCTCTGAGGGATGACCAACATAACTGCAAATAGACCAATTTTTACTATACAGGGAAAATGGTGGCAGAATTTCTAGATGAGCGCCACGTTGAAAGAGTAGACTCCAGACTTGGAAGCCTCGCCGCCGAGATCCCGTATACTATCATTTGCACTCATATAACTTTTCCTCCGGAAGGGTAAATGTGTGACGATAGCTAGAAAAGCAGGGATGTTTTTTCCTCTGAGCTATTTTTCCAACACCCCTTAGATTAAATCTATAAAAAATTTTGCATTTACACGACCTTTTCCCTAGAGTTTGAAAAAAACTTCTTATTCAAGGATTACTACAATGATAATCTCCACAATAAACTGAAATAATTAGTTTTCAAACATTACTTTATTTTAGGATTTTTTCTTTGTAAATTTACTCCGTTGTTGAAACAGAGTTAAAAATAATGCATTGTTTTATAAGACACGGTTCACATACATTTACTAGATTTTTATAATAGTTTCGAATTTATTACCTTTTTAAGATGTCAAAAGGCACCGGTATGTTAAACATTACCTGTAACACCGGGATAGGAAACATTACCGGGATCACCGGAATATGGAAAAGGCACTAACGGCCGTATTCACCGGTAACCTGACCGGCGGTCTGGTCAGAAAACCATGATTACAGCCTCTGATTGGTGGATGGAAAATATTGAATTATTTTTCCACCAATCAGAGGCTGTAACCATGGTTTCCTGACCAGACCGCCGGTCAGGTTACCGGTGAATACGGCCGTAAGTATACCGGGATGATTGGTAATTGATGATACAAGAAGATCAATCACGTGACTTAAACCTTAACAAATAAATTGATATTCTCCCCTCGTGCAAGGCCTAGCTAGTGAGTAATAAATAAACATAGATGAAACTCTTACCTCCTATGGCTTCGCAGACGAGTATTAGGGAGTCCCCTTCGTTATAGGGGCCTATCAACCCTTTCATCTGGACACCCTCTTCGTCCATGATGGCCGGCTCACCAGGAGGCACTGCAAGGGAAAAAAACATGTCAATGTAATGGCCATACTAATGGACATTTAAAAGATATTTTGTAGAACTCTGGCTACTTTAACGAAAAAAAAAACAATTTTTTTTCGCTGAGGGAACCTATCCCTTTTAAGTGAAGCAAATACAATTATACAGCATAATATTCTTTTGGACACCAGGACAGGAATAAGAAATATTGGTAAATAATTTCAAACTCATAGATTAAAACGTTTAGCTAGATAAGTAGCTGCTCAGTTTCTGGATAAATTTATGAAAAATTATAAATAAAAATTATGAATAGAACCAGATGTTCAACAATATTCAGATTTGTGCAGTTCGGAGTTTTCACCCACATCCCCGTGCGAATTGGCTGGTTTTGATTTTTAGAACCCTCGATTTTCAGGTTTCAAAGCCTCCTGCAAAAGGCTCTTACAAGATAGGCCTGCACCTCGAGGGGTTGTAAAGGGGAAAACCCTTAACACTCCATTGTGTGCTGACATCTATCTTTTTAACCCTGCTGTTCTTCTTCGACTTATTCCACGCATGTACTGTTTGGGTCAATATGACCCGATACAAAAAATATCACTTCTAGCGGTAAATGAATGGTGGAATTTAAGAAATAGGTTAAATAATAGTAAAATAACTGTTAATAAATGCAACTATTATGAAATAATTGATTAAACTTATGAAATACGTATAAAATAATAAAATTAACTAAAAAATATTTCTAATTGAAATTTGTAATTTTTTACTATTTTGACTATTTACATTAATGAAAATGGGTTTTAAACAAAGTATGGCACAACAAAGTAGTACTTTTTTAATTTTTTCATCTGAGGGACCGATATAAATTTAAATTTTTTTCTTCATTCTTTTACTTTTTAATTGATTCCCTCCCCCTTCATAATATATTTTAGTCTGCTTTACTGTATGAAAATAAGAGTGATTTCCTCAAATTTTCAAAAATAATCTTCATTTGAACATTTATTTTCCTTCTCTTTGTACTTAATCCCATTGAAAACGCATTGCAGAATTTGCAAAATTACTCATTACTCCAATACCTCAAATTTTCTTTGGCGATGATTTTTGTTCTTTTCCTGTAATACATTTTATGTTTCAGTTCTCAGGAAGTTATATTACCACAAAAAGTCCACATTTACCCCAAACCTAATGGTTAACTTGGTCAAAAGATAGTGGCAATGAAAAACAACATTAATTTCTTATTTTGAGTAATATTTTCATTCGGATAACACAAGTATCGTTTCATTAGCTATTTTTAGCTTTCTAACTAAAAATAAATACTTTATAAAACAAAAATACAAGAAAAATTGAAATTCGGAAATATTTTTGCTTTTTACCAACTGAATCAACCTTTTGACCTTCCACGTGCTTTAGCGTCAAATGACAAAAAAATCCAAGAAAAAATAAAATCAAAATGCAAAAAAGTATGCTATAATAGTTTTTATTTTTTTCCGTTGAGTTATTCCACAAAAAAATAAGAAAAGGTTCGAGTAAAACGAAAAAATTTAGAATCGGGTCATATTGACCCGAACAGTACATTAAGACTATGTTGTAAAATATCCCTCGCAAATTAAAATAATTAAAATTCCTTTTAGATGTAGATATTTATATGACTTTCGAACAAAGTCATGAAGTTTCATTCAAATAACTCGATTCAATTTTTTTTAACACGCGACTGAAAAAATTTTGGGTCAAATAGACCCTAACAGAACTGCAGGGTTAAAGGCTGAAGATGCCTTTTGTGCCCAAAACATCGATGTTTGTAAAAGTGTTAACTGGTTTTATGTTGTTGTTGTTGTACCACCTCCTTAAAGCCAAATATCTCCAGAAAGTCACAAAACAATATTGATCTTCCAGAAAGTCACACAGTAAAATTCAAGCATATTAAAATAAATGCAGGAGAAGCCTGATCTCCCCTGCCATTCCTGCTTCCTGCCATTCCACATAATCCTGATACGCAAAAACACCGAACACTCCTTGTAACTTAAGCTCGTCAACTATACTATCCATCAATGTCTGAAAGATACTCGCCGCTGTTTTAAGGCCAAATACCAAACGATTATTTCGATAGGTCCTCCTAGGTGTGTTAAAAGCGATGATATCCCGATATACCTATGGGAGATCTATTTACCAATACGCACTCCTAATATTTAGAGTAGTGTATAAACTGCAATGAGAAATTTCAATAATTAAAGTAGACATTTTTGGAAGAGGGTATGAGGAGTGATTTATGATGTTGTTTAAGAGTCTCAAATCCAAAGCCATCCTATACCGAGATTTAGTGTCTTCAGAGTCACCTGCCTCTCGCTTCTTTTTAACCAACAACATTGGACAGGCATAGTCAGAAACAGTCCGTTCTATAATCCCGGCCGCAACCATCTCCGCCAAAGGAATAGGAAATGACAGAGTGGTAGCATCGGCTACTGGTTTTATACCTCCCAATAGCAACTTCCATGACTGCACAGAATATAATGAGTAAAGAACTGATCTATTGTAAAGAACTAATGGCAGACAATCCAATGAACTACATCATCACCTCAAAGCTTCATAAATCCAAGCTACAGAGCGAATCATCCAACTGCCCCATACAATCAACCAAATCGATAACTTCCCCACCCACCTTTGCCTCAATACTGATGTACTACATCCCAAGAATTTCTCCCCCATTCCATAGATACAAAACCCACTCACTGATTAGCATCACAAGGGAAGCCCATCGGATCAATGGCCACGAATAATTGTTATCACGTCATTTGTAGCATCAGCTCGTTCCCTTGTCTAATCTGGACAATTAGGGGACACGGCCGGTGACCATTGTCCGGCTGGCGGCAGTTTTGATCGCGGTGGTCGGTCCGCAGGGCCTAATCCGGCCTTATTTCCCGGATCCGGAGCGGTGATTTCGATATGCGAACATGCAGTTGGGAGTGTTATTCCTTTCGTAGGTAAATTAGCCTTTGATGTGCATAATGACAAAGAGGGTAATGAAACAACGAGGGCATTGTTACTTTAAGGCAACATATCGGTTCTCTGAGCGGACATTGATAAAAAAACGAGATCGAATAGGTAAGTTAGTGATTTTATATTGCATAATATCTGCATCAATATTAGCTATTTCAATGCTATTTTGCAGGGAAACTTAATAAAATAAGCACTCAAATAGAAAATAAAGTTTTGAATTTTAACATCAGAGGAACTGTAAAAAAATTTTGGTAGTTGGGCCCCCCTAACCACCCCCGCCCTAACTATAACCAAACTAGCTTTGGGCGTGATCAGTAACAGTGACGATTCAGAAAAAAGGGAGCTAGGTACTCTTTAATGGTAC
This sequence comes from Tetragnatha versicolor, assembly GCA_024610705.1. NCBI lineage: Eukaryota > Metazoa > Arthropoda > Arachnida > Araneae > Tetragnathidae > Tetragnatha > Tetragnatha versicolor. Next base: position 10,597,045 of record JANDEH010000007.1, read on the forward strand.
ACAAAACTCGCAAATCACACAAAAGGATCCTTAATGATAGCCAATATTAATACAAACTGCATTACTTACCGAGTCGATCTCGATTTTTTGTAAATGAGGTGTAACTACAAGGCGAATCAGCCAACTGTTCCACACAATCAACCAAATCGATAACTTTCCCAACCACATTTGCCTCATCACTGCTGTACATCCCAGGAATTTCTCCCCAATCCCATTGATACAAAACCCCCTCAACGTCCGTTTAGAGCACGACACCGAAATACCAATGGTTTCAGGCAATAAACTCACAAAAAAAACTCGGGTTGAAATTGACACATTCGACCTAAAACCAAAAACTTAAGTTTTTATTTACTCCTGAAGAAACTAAATGATACGACCTTACTATTAGCAGTGTGGTTTTCAGTTGAAGAAAAATTTAAATCATTGTTACTTTAATTACTCTGGGTTATTTTAACAATCTAATTGCAAATTTCCCCGTACAAGTATTGTTTGAAATGGTTAAAAAGTTCTATTGTGGAAATGAATTTTTATTATTTAAATTAATCCTGAAACTAAAGTCAAAGAGATGATGTCAAAAGCACGTCAGAACCACGTCACAATTCGATTATGGCCTTTTTAGCCTAAGAGACCATGATCCCTGTGAGGTGATATTCCTTGTATACAGTTCTTGGTGGTAGATTTTGTTATTTATAACATGTGTACAGGCTGTTTTAATTTCAGATTGATCCAATTCCTTTATCGAGATACCCGGTTCTAATCAAAGCAATTTTGTAAAAAATTAAATTGTGAAAACTTTTTTTTGAAAAAAAATGTAATTATAAGAACGTATTAAATCCAGGTGGAGGAATTATGTTGAATAGGAGAATATATAATACAAATAAATAGCTACACTTATCTCACCTAAATAATAGCAAATTGAAATACGTGTTCAAATATTGGCATTCGAAAAAAAATGATATATAAAATATAATCGCATATTCACAGAAATGTAATAAAACAGTAAACACAAAAAGTAATCATTGGCAATATGGGTATGAATGCTTTCATCTTACATTAAATTTGTAGAAGATGCATACATGATTTGAGTTGATATTCTTTTCTGCTAACTATTTATTCCTTATCAAAAATTACTCAAGCACAGTTTTCTCCTCATAAAAGAACTTGCTGAAGCTGTTTACAAAGTCAAACTTAATTAAATTCCTAAGAGCTCCACTCGAGAGGATTCATTTTTGGTCCCTTTCAAAAGCTACTCCAAAGGTCGTATCTCGAAGAAAATGTACACTCAAAAGAAGAAATCTTTTCAAGTTACGAAATTCTTATAAGGATAACCTTTTAGTACAAAAAAATAGCTTCATCATTCACGAATGAGACCTCAACTATTTTATTTTTTATTTAGATGGCGAATATCTGATTAAAGTACGTGGGAAATAATACTTCTACTCTATTTACATAAATGTCGTGTCTAGTTTGTACACTTATTAAATATGAAATTTAATACACAAATTCAAATTTTTTTTTGCCATTTGCAGTGACTACACTTGTAGTAATGGGTTTTGGGACTTGGAATTCGGGTATTTTTCATTTTACAAATTGAACCATAGTTGAAGTTTTTCCTTTTATCAGTTGAAATACGGAGAGGTTTGATCGAAATTTTTATTTTATTTTTACAGAGAAAAGAATTGCCTAAAATGTAATACTACTAAGTTATGGTTCTAAAATTGTATTTTCTTAAAATCATGGCAAACCTTAATTCCAGTTAACTCACATATTCCATATTTCAGACAAAATTATTTAAAAATTTAACCGACTAAAAACGCTTTCTGTGCGATATATTAACTTAATTGAACATACCACTATATGCAAGGATTTGATATAAAGCTATGTTCATTAGTTCTGAGTTAGCAAAAAATTAAAAAAATAATAATTTCAATTATTAGCAATACGTTAGCAACTATGCTCAAACCTGTCAAGAGAAAGGAAGTGGCTAAATAATGGTTAAATTGTTTATCTTCCATAAAAAGTTTTCATTTCCAAGTCATTTAAAAGTTAGCTCTATTACTATTTTTAAAAATCATTCTTATCTTTACATTTTTGTCATAATTTTTTTCTTAGTTAAGGAACTAAATGAGACATTAAAGAAAGTCCTACTTAATTTAGTTTTATAAATTAAGACATTTTGCATTAAATTTCTTACTTTGTACCTAGGGCTATACTGTTTCTTTCCCCGTAGGGCCGGCCTTAATACAAGTAAACATAGTTTGTTTTCAATAGTGGCATGTTTCTAAGTAAATTTTTAGAATCCCAAATCGTAAATGTATTAGAGTTTCTGAATTAGATTTTCAGCATGAATGTTGGAAATTTACCTCAATTATGTGATATTTCATTGAAAGTACATTAAATAAATTATAACATATATTAAAATTAAAGGGGCTACATTTTTGCTATTCATTTTAAAGTAATTTTAAACTTTTATGCAGTGACCCTGGGTACAATTACAAATTATACCTACATCCCATTTCCAAAATTTTTAAACCGTCTATTTCAATTAATATCCTTATGTATGCATTTTCAATATTTAAAATTGTAAATATAATTAGAATGCTGATGTGTGAACAATCACTTTCACATCATAAAATAAGTTTTTGGCTTGGTTATTGGGGATTGCAAAAAGGAGGTTCTATTTACACAACTATCTCCTACATATTTATTATTTACTAGCGCTGACGCGCTAGACCCGGGGTTCTCCCGGGTTTCAGTTTTAAAAAAAATATCATCTGGTGTATTACAGACGGGCTTTGCCTGTCCAAATGTGTAGCACTGTGTGCTAGGCCAGGCTTTACCCGTACAATATATGCCCGGCGGAGTGAGAACTAATCAAATAATGGATCGATTTTTATATTTATGCTACAAAAATTAATTTTAAACTACAACAATCGAACTACTATCATGCTTACTATTATTACTACTATTATGTGCCTACAACATAAGGTACTGTTTGGTAACTGTTTTGTTGTCGAGTCCCTCTGGAATCGAAACACAACACCAAATTAGAAGGGCAGCCAAGTGCGCAAACCGTCCTCCTTTCAAGACAAGAAACAACAAGAAAGCTCGTCAAATAAATTCCGTCGCGATCTTTTAATTAGTCGCTTTTAATGAGCTAAACAACCGGGGTGCGACTCGACAAAAATTCTTCCAAATTAACTAGCGCCCAGTGTAAACACTCCAGAGAAAAAACTGTAGCCGAGAAAAAGGTTTTTACTTAACGTGATTAATAGATGCTCTAAATTAATTATGCCATTAATAACACAGATTCTTTTTCATATAGATTTATGCTAGGAATGTTTTTTGTGTGAGTAAGTTTCTTAATGGTTTTTACAGCAATTCTAAATTTCTAGGACCTCGTGAAGAATTTGCTTGCGGTATTCCATTGATTTTTTGTAACACTTAGTCTGAAACTTGTTTAAATTTATAATTCATGATTGCTTCATAGTTGATGTTTTTCATCAAACACATTAGATTCAATTAAGTTGTTTATTTAGCATGTGTTTAAAAATGCACATTTTATACTAGTTATGAGTTAATTATTCTTGAGAGCAGAAGTTAATGTAGTCTGTATGTGTGGTATTACATTAAATTTTTTTTAACTAAAAGATGATTAGATTTTTATGTCTAGTTTTTACTTAGCAATTGCACATAAAGCAGGATTCATGAAAAATGTGTTTCCAAGATATTAAAATGTTATAAGTATCGAGGGAATTTTCTAACAGTTAAATAACGTGTTAATAAATTTTTTCATACGAATAAAGCACACAAATCATTTAAAGTGTATGTAGTTTTTTTTCCATAAAATTATAATCCCCAACAATAATTCCCCAGGCCTAGAATACATCGTATGTTTATTCATTCTTAAAGTATTTTTAATTACAGAATTTTTTTTATGTTCATTAGGTTTTAATAAATGGTTTTTTAACCCTCTTTATCAACGGCATTATGATTCGCTGCAATTTTTTCGAGAAAATATTTTTTTCGTTACTAACTTGAAAATAAAGAAAATTAAGGGATATCCATAAATAAAATAATCATCTTTGGAAAATTCAATCCCCTAGATCCAATTAATTAAATTGATACTTTTGAGTACTGTCAGTACACGGAGTGCTAAAATTTTCTCACAATACAAAAAAAAACTCCTTTTTATCGCTGTTTTGTGTCACTTTATAATAATACACTTTAATTTTGACCTTAACTACCTTTTTGCGGGAACAAAAGTGACAATCATAGAAATCCGATCGAAATTGCAACTGAAAGCACCACTTCAGTTAAACGTATTTGCATTTCCCGCTAAAATACTCATCATAGAACATTCGCACACTGGAAGAGTAAAACTGAAAGCAAGTATCGCAAGAAAGCAAGTTCCCGCAAAGTATCGTCAGCATATTTGTAAGAATGGTTATTCTATGTAATTTTAAAGTTGGTGGAACTTATCAGCACCTTCAGTAGAAAAAGGGTTTAAAACTACACCGTTTCCTTTCCGTTCTCGTTTATGTACTTGTTTGGTCTAGTTGAATCGAGAGAACGCATTCCAGACAAAACGCCCTGCAAAAAACCAAGGTATATCAGCTCATTAAAGCAACATCTAACCCTTTTGTTCTACCCTCCTTCCCTTAAAGGTGAAGGGGAACAAAAACAAAGCTTGCTTTGTCTCCGAATGATAATGAGCTAAAAATAACAACTAAGCTTAATCCCGTCTTAGTGCGAGAAAAATTTAAAAAAAAGTCCTTTCTTATTCCTGGGATTTAACTCGTTGTCATGGGTTTGTAAACACTTTAAACGCATTAGGGAAAAATTTATTTGACGTAGGGATTAAGTCCGCTTTGTGAAGACGACAGCGAGGGAGGATAAAAATGAGATTTTCTGCGTTTTTGGAAGACAAATATGCTTTTGGGGACAACCGAGATCTCTTCAGCTTGGCGGATTTTACAAGGAATTCTAATTACAGTTCCATAAGCAGAGGGGGAGGGACAGATTTGAAGTGGGCGAGTGATGAGTGATTATCAGAGAAACTAGAAGACTTATTAACATCCAAAATGATAGGTAGAGGTCCTTGGATTAGTGATCAGTGTTTTGTTCAATATGGTTATGAAAAAAACTGTTTAGAATAGTTAGTTATGCGAGTATTCTTATTTTCTTATTCTTCTAATTTTGCATTATGTCATCTGGTTATGAGTACCTATAGTTTTATTTTCCTTATGTAAGCAAAATTAATTTTTGTAACAGCGATCCAGTGGTCAAAGGTAAATTGAACGATTTGTCCTGAGCTGTAGTAAAGTATATAGATCAGGGGTTTCCAACTTCTAAGCACTCGCGGGCCGCAATCGAAATCACAAGTCAAGTGGCGGGCCGAAAAGTAATATGGCTCCTTTTTTAACGATGATAATTTTTTTGGGGAGAGAGTCTTCAATATGAAACTTTTCCAGCAAAAGAGGGACGATTCCAGAGGATATATGAATTTTTTTACTCTTATACAACTCGTAGGAATACTGAATATGTTTAATATTCTGAATATTACTTTAAGGAAAAGGTCTTACTAAAGAAAATATTTGTAAATTTTTCTTAGAGGATTCTTTTACCTAATTTTTCCCTTCTCATAATAATGGTTATAAGAGCCTTCATACTTCCTTGCTTTGGGAATTTCAGGTTTTACAAACGACCTCTCGAAACTTCAAACTTTTAATTCTTGCACCATAGAAAACAATCTAAGCTAGTCCATAATCTAAGAGGTGTATGGGGGGTCGGGGGTTCTCCCCCCCAAAAAATTTGAATTTTAGTGTGCTAAAAAGTGTTTGGAGGGTTTTCTGAGAGCTTCGCGGGCCGCCAGTTGAAAACCCCTGATATAGAGGGTGTTTCAGATAAGTGTTTCAAAATTTCTAGGGGAGGTAGGGTACATCAATACAAACAAGAATTGGCATAGGTTAGGGGGTCGCAAGTGGGGTTCAATGGGTGAAAATCACGGGGGAAAATTATCAAAAAAACCCCGCATATTTGGGCAGAAAGCGATACAATTTCTCGATTCCGGCATTTATTACATTCAACCAATTCAAATGGTTGATGCAAAAATTAGATGCAAGTGTTAAATCAAAAACATATCTACAAATGAAACATGGATGTTGTATATACACTAGCGGAAATAAAAATCCCAACACCAAGAAGGAAAGGAGATATCAAAGTCAAATTTATTTCTATGATTGCACATAGTACTAATGTGAATTGCTTATAAAATCAGCCTTCCTGGATATTAGAGGGCCGAGAAAACCAGGGAGGAGTGTTGTCTCCATAGGTGTCCATTACCTCCGTCACACGTCATGGTTTTGAGTGACAGGGGATCTAAATGACTTTTGAGGGATTGGAGGACCATGTTGCCTCCTCAGGTAGTCCAAATTCATATGGTGCACCAGCGGACGTTGCATACCGGGCTTGGTGGTTTCTCCTCTTTCACCGGACATGTTTTGTGAGCGTTGGTTCTTACGAACGGATAGGCCAGGGTAAAAATGCAACATATGGGGTTAAGAAGAAAGCTTGGACATTGCATAAAACATGTGTTTGTGCATTTTTCTCTTGAAATTTGTCCCCAGGACAGGTCTGAAGGTAAGGACGGACAACTGGCTAAAAAACCTCAATGAAGCAGCTCTGGTTGGCCAAAGTACCGGTAGATTATACTGAGGACAAGCGGCAGTGGGATGAATGTCGTTTGCAGAACTTCGGATTGTCCGTTCGGTCCGCATAGCTTCTTTCATCTTTGTCTTTAAACAAGGGGCTGAAAATGGGCATTTCTGTTAACAATAGTGCACGAAATTAGGAAATGAAAATTCAAATTTCATGACATTGTGTTTATGAGAGAATCCTCATTCGGTTTGAAGCACCACGACGGTTGAGTATGAGTTTGAAGACACAATGAAGAGAGCACACTCAGCTGATGATTTTCTAATCGTTCCACGGGGTGGTGATGCAGGGAACGGAGTGGGGATGCATTGGATTTAATTTCTGCAACTCCTGAGTATGATTCACAAGTACTTTTTCCAACCAGAGCTGCATCATTGAGATTTTGCAGCCGGTAGACCGTCCTTACCTTCAGACCTGTCCTGGGGACAAATTTCAAGAGAAACATGCACGACCTCATGTTGTATGCAATGTCCAAGCTTTCTTCTTAACCCCCTAGGTTGCTTTTTTACCCCGTCTTTCCCGTTCTCTAGAACCAATACCCACAAAACAAGTCCGGTCAATGAGGAGAAATCACCTAGCCCGGTATGCTATGTCCGCTGGTGCACCATATGAATTCGGACTACCTGAGGAGGCAACATGGTCATCCAATCCCTCAAAAGTCATTTAGATCCCTTGTCACTCATTACGATGACGTGTGACGGCGGTAATGGACACCTATGGAGACAACACTCCTCACCGATTTTCTCGGCCCCCTTACATCCAGGAAGGCTGATTTTTTAATCAATTTACATTAATACTATGTGCAATCATAGAAACAAATTTGACTTTGATATCTCCTTTCCTTCTTGGTGTTGGGATTTTTATTTCCGCTAGTGTAGATTAAAGTTACAATTGTCTTTTGAACAGACTCTAGCTCCTTGCTCCTTGCGCCATATAACTCCAACCAAACAACCAGCAAGACTCTGCTTTCGTGGTAACATTTTCTTTTGCAGTCTATCTACCTACAACGCATGCATCTTTCATTTATTGGTCTGTTTTTGATTAGAATAAAGATTTGCATCTGATTTTTACTTGAACCATTTGAATTAGTTGAAATAATAAATGAATGAATCGAACAATTGCATCGCTTTCAGCCCAGATATCGGTGATTTTTATCCTTTGAACCCAACTTGCGCCCCCTAACCTATACTAATTATTGTCCATCTTGATGTACCGTACCTCCTTAGAAGTTATGAAACACTTATCTGAAATACCCTGCATATTTTTGACTGAAGGAAAAAGTTAGAAAGACATCGGTTTTCGTCGAACACTTTCTTCTTTCACAAGGATTAGGCCATCTTGCGGCCTACAGCGGCTTGTAATAAAACGCAGCTCTTGGTAGTCTTCCGCGTGCCAATCATACCGTTATTCCTTAATTTTATATTCAACGCAAAATATGTTTAATTCTTTAAGCATATCTTCGAACATAAACTTATATCATGTAAAGTAAACGTAAACTTCATTAAATATAATGAAGTAAAGTATGTAAATTGTATGTATATAATATAAAAAACTATATGTGAGTAGTCTATAGGGGGTCGAGGATATATATCCCCATGAAACTCACATAATTTCCTTTTATAGTCATACAAAACATTTAAAAGTATTCCCTCTGAAAGTCCAGTATTCAATCAATCAAATCAAAGTCTGCCCGGGCCTAGTGGCCCATCAGGCGGTGCCCATCTCCGTTGAAAGTCCAGTATTACCCCTGGAGTAACAATCGCGCTGCTACACATCATCCCCTGATCCCCGTAACTTCATTATAAACCACGGTTGAGCAAGTGCTGTCACCATGTCATCACTATCGTCATCTGCACTGATTAATCCCATTCAAAATTAATTAGCGCGAAATCGTGACTAATGGAAATCCTTGCTAACGGACAGGCACGTTACTACTATAACACGAGACGCAGGCTAGTATAACCATAAGAGGACAAGGTGGATGTAAAATAAGTTACCCTCTTTGAACCCTCGTAGTGCTGGTTTTAGGGGACGTATATTGATGAAGTTTAATATTTTACGTAATATTGAGCTTGGGAGATCGAAATTGTAGATGACAGTACAGCCGGACCGCCCGCCGCAAGAAAAACTTTGAAAAGAAGTTCAAATGTAAATGATACGACATAATCTTTTCGATAGGCATCATCTCCAAAACAATGATGACGTTTTTTACCTTAAAAAGTTATTTTACGACTTGTGGTAAATTTGGAAAAGGAAGTTCAGAAGTAAAGAAGAGATACGAGTAGTTGTGAAGATAGATGTTATCAATTTAATGCTTCCATCGTTCTTTTTTTAAATAGAATATTAAACAAGACCTGTGACTCGTAACTTTATTTTCCTGTGTGCTAAACGTTATCCTAGACATCTTTTCTAGCAGTAAAAAGCTTTTTCTTAAGCAAAAATTCCATTTATACGTCTAAAATCGATTATTGCCCATATTACGTAAATACCAAATTTTAAGGACATCCTTCAGGTACAACCAGCCAAAGCTACGTAGGTTCCAACAAGGTAACTTAATTTAATAAATAAGTATTCTATGTTATGACTGTTTTCCTTGTTCAGCAAAGTGATAATCATAAAATACGATTATTACAGGAATTTCAATTCTTATTCAGTAACATAGGCCAAAGAAATTGTTATCATAGTTATAGAGTTAATAGGTTTTTCTGCTTCGAGAGGCTGAGAGCAATTTTTCTTTATTCATTTTCTTTCACTTTATAAAAGGAATGAGTAATTAGGGTTACTTTTTCTGGAAAATAGTATATTGAAATCTCATCAAAATGTGCATTTCTTTTCATCACTATTATTTGATTAGTTATTGAGAACGTAGGTTTTATAACATGTAATTTTATATTCTTGCTATAAATTTCGGTTCATAAATAGAATACCAGGAAAACACGCGAATTTCAATTTTATGCTCAAATCGTTCATTTTAGGGAAGTCTATTTTCTTTACATTGTATTTAAGTGAACGATAAAAGGTTATAATGAATTAATTTATATTTTCCAAGTAGGGGTTATTATACTTTTATTCATTAAAAAATTATTTTATTCATTTTATTTCTGGGCCTTTGTTAATACTAGATATCTGTCTCTTCAAAAACATAGTAAAAACATTCAAAATTAAAAGTGGTAGTACCTCAAATCACAGAAAATTAGAAAGTTCTTTAAAAGAATATCAATTGTAAGATTTTCAACCAGAAGTGTTAAATTAAATTTTCCTTCATGAGCTATACAAATTGATTTGAAATTTTTTTATCGGTATGAGAAGTAAAAAAATATTTTTTACATACCCGTATTATGTTATAAAAATCTTTTTGAGTATATGTTACGGGCAAAGTGATTAATTGGGCATTATTAATAACGCCCAGAGTGGAGACAGGCAAAGTGATAAATTTCATAGATAAATGACATTGAATTTATTACATTCCCTCTTTCACTTCGTTCATTATTAATAATGCCCGATTTATCACATTGCCTGTAACATATTTCTTTTCTGAGAAAGTTATACAATATACATGTAATACCTTTACAAACATACCTACATCAGCTACATAACAAACCTTCCACAGTTCAAATCAACGCTAATCGTATCCCCTTTCCCAAACGACATTATTTTTTCCCTCGCTGGAGAACAAGCCCCTAAATTGTACTAATATGTCAATTGAACCCTTTCGAAAAGCGACACAAAAATCGTGACCAGCCTAAATGAATTTTCCTGGTACCGAGCCCTAACTAAAACACTTTTCTCGTCCGAACGCAAAAATATAACAGATCGCTCTAGTTAAAAACAAAATCTAAAGAGAATAACCCGGTTTAAGGATTCAGTATAAACCGATCCATTAATTTATTATTGTATATATAATGAAGTTAAGGCAAGGCGTGACCGTGTTTTTATGGGAACTAATTTAACACCGGTTTTTGGCTGCACTTGAATGGGCTAATGGCAGAAGCGGGTTCGACAGCATTAATTATTCAGCAGATTTCTGTGTTTTCGAACAGTTTGTTGCTTTACATAAAACCAGGCCTTCGAATATGAGTGTTAACTTATGAGGGGGCTTTGGGATTTAGAACATGCAACACATTGCACGTTTCACCCTAATGTTCTCTTTTAAGAGATGGCAGTAAATGTTGGTGTTATTGGGTATTTTTTACTGGAATTCTACTAACGTCTTCTCAAAATCAAGGAAAACTATTATACAGGGTGATCAGAAACTTCGTTGGTACACTTTGAGGGGGTAGAGGGGGACCTAGAAAAGCATATTTCGAATAGGAATGGGGGGCGTAGAAGCACCGATAAAGAACTAGAACCCCTAATGAAGTACGAGGGCGTTACAAAAGGCGGATTTCCTAAGACCCGTTTTACGAAACGAAACACATTAGAATATAAAAAAATTACTGTACGAGGTACAACAGTATCCATACTACTACTTCCACTATAAATTTAAACAAAATTGGACTACTTGTTAAACCGTGGGGTGAGTTATAAAACGCGCAATATTAATATTTTACCCAAAGAATGGAGTAATGGTATTTTTAAAACCAACTTCCATAAAAAATACCATTTCAAGGGTAGATTCTTTGGATAAAAGATTAATGGTATATTTATGGTAGAAGTAGTATGGATACTGTTGTACCTCATACAATAATTTTTTTCATTCTACACTGCTCAAAACAATTAAAGGATATAGGTAGTTTTGATAACTATTGGCAAGAAAATGAAAAATTTGCAGTGTTGGAAACATATTTCTACTCAGGGTCATATAAAAGCTAAATCCATGCAGTTATTGAAAGAAAAAATTTTATTATTTTTTTTGATCGAAATTGGAAAAGGCCCATTTTGTATATGGTTAAGAATAAGAAGCAAAAAAGTGTTATGGAGCGTTTTTACGTACTGAACCTAATTGTGTTGTGATAATTTTTTGAATAATATGTTTCAAAATTACTTGAAATGTGTTCTATCCATAAAGGTTTTCTGAAAATAATGTTGTGAAATACGTTTAGAATCTGAAATAGTTTTCAAATTTGGATAGAAAGAACGCATGTTCTGCCTGACATTTTTAGCAACACTTTTTTTCCTCACACGACACAGTCGTTATATAACCAAAACGATTTTAATAAGAAGTACTATTATTAGAATAACAATTTTTTATTTAGTAATAAGTTTTAGAAGTATCTATAACTAATCGTTTAAACATGCTTTACGAATTTGCAGTGTATATATCGTCGGCTTACAAGCGAAAGGCACCAAAGTCACTTTTGGTGAATCTTTTAAAAAAGTGGTAGAATATCGCCAACAAATGAGCGGAGCCTTGGACTATTCCCCAAACTCGCAACCTGTAAGGTGATTAATTGGCATGACACAAAATAAATAGATTGTCTATTGCCGAATTTGGTGAAACATCGTGCAAATTATTTTAGCCAGAAGTGACTAAGTAAGTGCCTTTCACCTGTAAGCCGACGATATGTAAAAATAAGAAGGCCATTTAAAATTGCACAGTTCTTCATAAGAGTTTCAAACTAAAGAAATACCATATTCTAATAATAAAGAAAAATTTTCCTTTGTAATAAAATCGAGAAATAAAGCTCCATGGGATCCATTAACGCTACACATATATGTCTCCGTAGCAATTTATTAACTGAATGATATGAATTCAAAAAAGCGTACGAAAATCCCAATCCAAACTTTTTGAATCCTCGTCTACCTATCAAGGTCTCTTCCGTTATTCGATCAGTCATTTTTCTTGGGAACGTCGGCAGAGGAAGAACGCCGTAATATTCCGACGAAGGAAATTTAAGGGGACGAAAAGAGCAGAATGGAGGTAAGGAAACAAAAGAATCTTCCATCGCGAATGTTCGAATGCCTTCTTTTTTTTGCCCAAATATTCCCCCTTCCGAACACAAAAGGAATGAAAAGACAAATAAAAAAATCTTAAGAAGGAACAAGAAGTCCTTTTTGGTCTTGGCAAGTCAATCAATAACCTGAGTTTTTTACCATTTGAGGCAATGAAAGAACTGCACGAATTTTCACCGAGTTCCTTTTTTTATTCTCGACTTTTGCTTCCTTCTTTTTAACTCGGCGTTTTATTTTCCTGTATCTTGGTAGTTTGACTGTAGTAGAAATCTACAGCTTTCATATCTTTATTGAACATATAGAGCAGACTTATTTTTCCTAAAATAGTTTTGAGTTTAAAGCCGACATTAAATTAGATTGTATAAATATTGCTAACTTATAAATCGTACATCCACAGTGTAACTGTAAAAAAAATAGGAAATTCCTACGTTATTTCAATGTTTACAATGTTTTTATCTAAATATGGTTAACTACAGGGTGTCCCGAAAAAGACTGACTCATTTTAAAGATAAATAACTCATAACTTGAAAACTAAAAAAGATAAAAATACACTGTTTATTGCATGCTACTCCTAGGAGTCTTAGGAATAGGATGCAACAAACCGTAACTTTTTATATTTTTTAGTTTTTGAGTTATAAGTTATTGATTTTTAAAGTGTGTCAGTCTTTTTTGGGACACCCTGTATATGCTTGTAGTTCCTTATAGTATTTTTATTTTACTTGAAGTTAATCTCTCATATAGATAACTTACCGTATTTGAACCATTACCTGGGGAATATTCCTGATTAACTCTCTTGAGTTTTATTTATTATACAGTTATTCTCCTTATAATAATTAATTTACTTTTAAAAATATAGCAGTCTTATTTTTTTACGTTTAAGTTGTTTTTCACTCAGAAATTTTTTTTATTTCAAATTTTCTACGAAAGAAATCATGTACTGATCCTTTTTATATCAAATCACAAATATTTGTTGAAGAACTATTTCAAAAGTTCAGTTTCTGAAAAATTCGTGAGATATATGATGATAACCAACCATGCTTGAATTTAATGTCAGACTAATACAGGCGTAAAACAACTTTTTCAAAACAACGAGAAAACTATTATATGGGGTTTTTAACCTAAGTTTGACCACAGGTCGAAAGTCATATGTATCACGATAAATAATCTTGTTGGAAGTTTTGAAAGTCTTACACACGAGCTCAAGTTCGAAAAATAGGTCATCTTAATGCAGTTTCACACGTTCTAGAAGCAAGATGCTTCGAGTCAGACTCCCCTAAAATGGACAAAAAACCATCTGGGATATGTGAGACTTTAAAACATTTAAAAAAAAGTAATGGAGACGTCTGCTAGAAGAGAGACAAGTTTTTGTGCAAGAAAATGGACATTTTCAATGCGCAAGAATGTTTTCAAGACAGGCATTGCGAAAGGATTGCTCCCAACTTGTTTGTCTTTTTATTTCTCAAGTAGATAGAAAAAAAAACATAAGGATGTGAGAGTTTTCTGTAAGTAGTAAAAATAAATTTAAAATTATTTTTGTTTCGTGTTTGAAGCATATTGATTTTGTAGGTTTTCCCATAGTTGACAATTTTGAATAGGAAGCATCAAGTCTTCTGCTCCCGCTGCCGTGCATGTTCGTGTTCCGAACCCTTGCCTTTATTTCAGTCCCATGCTCAGTATCCTCATATCGGAGACAGCCACACAGAAGTCAGAAGACCACTTGGTCTAGCCGCTTCTATCATGTGTTCCCCCGTCATGAATTCGGAACAGCTTCATGAGCCTATTGGGTAATTATAAAATGTATGTTGTGGTTTATAAACCTAAAAAAACCGGAATGATGCTAACCCTTTCATTCCTACACCGTCTGAGATCACCATTGGATCCTGAAGGAAAAGTTAGAGCAGTCAGGACTTAAAGGTGAGTTAAGATATAGCTCAAGGTTTGAGTTGAGTGTTACTTCCCGCCTACGTAGAAGGACTCGTTTTATGCGAAACTTTAAAATTGTATAACCTTTTCAATCAAAAGCCACCATTAAAACTTATAAATTTGTTGGAGCAGCCAGGACTTTAAAAAAGGATTTACTACTCTAAATTTGAGAAATATATCATATTAGCGTATATATTACCGTATTTATAATGTCAATCAAAGCAGTATTTTTTAGATGTAAGAGAACTATCGTGGTTTTTAGTGTATCAAAAACTAAATAATTAAACTAAAAAACGAAACTAAAAAACTCAAAACTAAAGAACGAAGTCTATATGCCCCATAATACTACCAAAGGTGCTTATAAATTTGATCTTACTATTTTAAGAAACTTCACTTCATTAATCAAATAATTTTTTGTCAGCATTGTCAAACATATTTCCAATTAGCAAATTACCGGGAATACCGGAATATAAAAATTATTGGGAACACTGGGATGCGAAAATTACTGGGAACATCGGGATAGGAAAAATTACAAGAACACCGGGATTTGAAAATTAACAAGAACACCGGGATTTGAAAATTAACAAGAACACCGGGATTTGAAAATTATCAAGAACACCGGGAATTTAAAATTAACAAGAACACCGGGATTTGAAAATTAACGGGAACACCGGGATTTGAAAATTAACAAGAACACCGAGATTTGAAAATTAACGGGAACATTGAGATTGGAAAATTAACAGGAACACCGGGATTTGAAAATTAACCGGAACATTGAGATTGGAAAATTAACAGGAACACCGGGATTTGAAAATTAACGGGAACATTGAGATTGGAAAATTAACAGGAACACCGGGATTTGAAAATTAACAAGAACACCGGGATTTGAAAATTAACAGGAACACCGGGATTTGAAAATTAACGGGATCATTGAGATTGGAAAATTAACAGGAACACCGGGATTTGAAAATTAACGGGAACATTGAGATTGGAAAATTAACAGGAACACCGGGATTTGAAAATTAACAAGAACACCGGGATTTGAAAATTAACAGGAACACCGGGATTTGAAAATTAACAAGAACACCGGGATTTGAAAATTAACGGGAACACCGGGAAAGAGCGCCTGGAATACCGAGATGATTGATAGTAAATGCTAATTTACAAAATTATAAATGTATTTTGAGAAAACTGAAAAAATAATTTATACACTCCACCCCGTGCAAGGCCGGACATATCAGCTAGTACCTTTCTAAACATAAATGCAATCCTTGCAATGACAAAGTATTTTCATATCCAAAGATAACTCCCTTTAGACCCCGTGAAACTACTACGCACCAGTCCTCCATCGACCCACATTTTTCAAGCCCCGAACTGGGAATATACGCGAAAGAACAACTTAGCTAAGCACGAGTGTATATTAATTTATTTCACTATCCTCCCGCATTATCAAACGAGGGGGTGTACTCGAAAGAACGATAAAAGGACGCATAATCTCCGCAAAATTCCAAAAATGTTCGATTCCCGCGAGTGCCGTTCGTCCCCGCTAGAGCCCCATCACAGACCTCCGAATTTGTTTACAACTTTGGCGGAAGATGATTTGCCCGAGTTTCGGATCTCCCAGGAATTGAGTTTGTTTTGGAACTGTGTTATTTATGGACTCGAATTTAAGTATTGGGGTACTGTGGGCTGAAAATCTGAATCAAACTTATCTTTATGTTCAGTCAGTTAGAAAGTTAGATGATGGTAGTGTTTGGCAGGGAAAGTGATATTGACATAACCCACTCCTTTACAACTCACTTTTAGCGAGAAAGTTTCTTGGAGTGAAAAGACCCATTCACACTTGTTCACTTTCAGAGTCCCTTTTGCGAGATTCTCTCTTGTTAATCGCTAGTTTTTTTTAAATAAAAGTGATTGAATAAAGAATGAAACGCCAAGTTAAGGCTGATTCAGACTTTTCCCTTTTGATCTCCATTTTGGAATTTCTCTACTAGAGTAGATCTGCTCGACTCACTATTGTTAACGAGATGAAAACCTCAAAAATTCAATATTTTAACAAGAAAACTCTATAATTGTCTGTTTAAAAGCTTTATTAGCTATGCAAACATCAAAATAAATTCATTAATTTATTTTCAAACGTTATTTTCCTTTATTATAAAATTTTTTTCCTTTAAAATAGAAATATTAATGGAAAAGTGTAAATTATTTTCATGGAAAACGAGTTAAAAATAAAACATTGTTTCAAATGACGTTCACTATAGGCTTTTCAATTTACTACATCTTTTGAACTTGTAACTTTTTGTCCACTAGATTTATTAATTTACTAGATTTTTTATTATAGTTTCAAATTTGTTTCTTTATTAAGATGAAAAAAGACACCGGGATTGGAAAAATTACCGGGAATACCGGGATATGAAAAATTACCGAGACCACCGGGATATAAAAGAGGCGGCTAGGATACCGGTATGATTGGTAATTGCTGATTTACAAAATTATAAATGTATTTTGAGAAAATTTAATTTAAAAAAAGCATACACTCCACCCGTGCAAGGTAGAACATGTTCGCTAGTAGGCTATAAATAACTAGTATTTAATTTTTTCATTATCAATTTAGTAGTTTAGCAATTTAAACACTAATTAATTTGCAATCCTTATTTAAAAGTTCCAATCAAGAAAAACTAGGCGTGACATCACAGTTGCGAAGTCAGAGGAGCCGCCGATCGCTCGAACGTCACCAACCAATCGACTGACTGCTCAATTTCTCCACTCTGCTTCCGATAACGATGACGTGTTCCGAAACCTTGACGTAATGCGCTGAGCTACGGCGTATGTAGTTTTTATTTTTTTTTAAAATTAACTAATGATCATATTCTAAAAATTTCTTCACCGAGAAATTTAATTTGAAAAAGTGTTTACCAGCCAATTGTCTATGCTCCCTCACTTCTCTATACAAACATGCGATTCACATGAGTGAATCACTCAGGATGAGCATTGAAAGTGAAACAGTGTGAATGATCTTTTACACTTGTGTAAACATTTCGATGATTAATCTAAAGTGAAAAGTGTGAAGGAGGCTTGAAACTGCTCTAAATACAGGTAGTAGTACCCGTTAAAGGGGAAAAAACACCTGAATTGTTCAGATTGTGAAAGAGGCACCAAAATTGGTAGAAATATAGTATGAAACATGCTGAATTCAAAAACGACTCAGTTGGAAGTGCCGTTTCGGGACTTCCGGTAAAAAACGGAATGGCCTCCACGGGCCTATTTTCGGTTCTTTTAATGATGGAAAGACATTTTGGGGGGGAGATATTATATTATAAAGGTAAAAAAACATGTTTTTGATGACAAAAAGTGGAATTCATCTTTTTTTAACTAAAATTCAATAAAAGTTCAATAAAAAAAATAAATACTCAAATAAATAAAAAAATCAATAAAATAAAAATAAGATAAAGGCTTGGAACTGCTTTAAATGCAGGGTGTTTCACCAAGTCCTCCCAAACTCTGCCCTGGAAGATTCCTAGCTGGAGGGGATACAATTCGGCTAGATAACTATACTTCTACATTGAATTTTATTTTTCTAGAAATGTACTGTCCTATCTGATAAAAAAAACTGAATTATTTGATTCCACTGTGGGTGCATGCCTGCGCAATAAATATTTTTAACACCGTGGAGTGTAAAAATAAATCCAAATAACCCTGCTCGCATTTACCATTAAAACAATTTTAGTTCAAAAGGGATGTGAATTATGTCCTTTTTTATAGTTGATTTTTTCTAAAATTATGCATCGTAATTCTAAGTCTTCTTTTCTTCTAATTCTTTCTTTTAAGGGAAAGGGCTTAAAAGAAGCATGAATTGCACATTTCGGTTTAGGGACGCGTGAATGTATTTTTATTACTGTAAAAATAACTAGACCAATATATTTCTTAGTTTTAGGGAACGAGCAGAAAGTGAATTAGTCACTTAGTTTATTTTAAAACTGCAGATGATTTTACTAAAAATGCGTTTGGATGACGAAAAAATCTCATTTTTTTTATTGAAGATAGTTTCTAACTCAAATGGAAACAAATTTTAAAATGCAAGAGTGCTAAGGAATTGAAAAAACGCGTCATTTTTTTACAGAGGAATGAGGAATAAAACATGGAGAAACTAAATAGTTTTTTTAAGTATCAGAGGCAGCTAAATATTTGAGCATTAAATTCAGCCATCATGTATTCAAAGGTCATTTTTTTCGGACATTTCAAAGCAAATAATCAAAGCAGAGAAAAAAATACTGCAGTCGCATTCAGCATATTTAAAATGATTCTACTTGTTCCCCAAAAAACACATTCTCATGAGTGAAAAAGAGAAAAAAACTTTTTGAAACCTGCCAAACATGAAATTTAATTATGTATTAACTCATTTCACAAACAAGAATAAAAAAAAACAATTAGCATCTGATGTTTTTTTACAACTTACTGTAAAAAACGATTATTCTTCCGAGTGTTTTCCGAATCCGGAATTAAAGATCGCTTTGGAGTGCTTCTTCCCTCAAAAGGTATCGAGATTTAGAGTGTCTCCTTTAATTAATTTCAAGTTGAATGCGAAGTTTACCTTAATTACCAATAGGCAACAATTTCTGTATTTAGTGCTTTTAAATATCCAGCTACCTAACGTTGCCACTCCTCCAGTTGTAATATCAAGGCAAGGAGCTGTAATTAAGGGTTTATTAGCTGTGTGGATGAATGGAAAGGATTTGATGTACACTTTTGCCTCGGGCGGATTGGCAACGATTCGGGAAGTTGCTGTTGCCAGATCCTTCTCTCTGGAATAAAGGGATTTATTTATTTGGAGAGCCGATTTTGGAAGGGGTGTAGGAAATAACTGTATAATTAGTTCTGCCATTTAGAACGGAATATCATAATGATCTCTACTTTGCGTCGATCTTTGAAGTATGCAGATGTTTGGGATTACATTTGATTGGCCTGGATCAATATTCAAAGAATGTAAATATGAATAAGCTAATCTGCATAGATCATTTTGCTCCTTGGGGGCGTATGCATTATTTTACTGTATGGTCTGAATTTAGTTGATGCATATTCTTTATATGTATTTCTATGTATATTTAGATACAGGGTGTCCCAAAAACGACTGACACATTTTAAAGAATTTTAACTATTAACTCGAAAACTAAGAGATAAAAATACGCGGTTTGTTGCATCCTACACCTAAGACTCAGGAGTAGGATGTAAAAACCGCGTATTTTAAACTTTTTTTTTATTTTCGAGTTATTAGTTATTGATTTTTAAAATGTGTTAGTCTTTTTTGGGATACCCTGTATATGCATATGTTGAAATATTTGATCTTCTTTTCCTCATATTAAACTGTGTGAAGGGGTTCTTAATAAAAATATCAGACAAACACCCATAGACTTGATAGTGAAATTGCTTACTCTATTTGAAATTTTCAAAACAATATTCTTGTCTAACTCATGGTACACGTCTGACTGAAATAGTAAACTCTATGAACCAAATAAAGTTTAGTAGAGTAATATCCTTGCGAGAAAAATACACATCAAAATACGAAGCTTATTTACATGTTGTGAAGGCATACAACTGTATTTTACTTTCAAAAACTTCTAAGGATATAGTATAAATATTTCAGCTAATACAATTTCTTATATTAAATATTAATTAAATGGGGAGGTCTTCCTCAAAAAATTTTTTGATAATTTTCCTAAAAATTGTGTCTTTTCCCTTCTCAAGATGAAACTTGACCTAAAGCCTTCATAACCACTTTCTATGCTCAGGGGGAATTTCAGGGTAAACAATCATCTCCCTCTCGAAATCTCAAGCATTTAATTTTTCACCATAGAAAACGACCAAAGCTACTCCATAAACCAAGGGATAAAAATAGGGGGTTCGGGGGTCCTTCCCCATAATTTTTTTGAATCTAAAGCGTGTTCTGAAGCTACGTTTTGGGTGGTTTCCAGTTAGTTTCGCGGGCCGCCAGTTGGAAACCCCTGATGTACTTCAAGCAAATAATACGTCGACTTGGCAAAGTTTGAGATGACTTGTTTAAGCATCCCGTATAACCTTTGATTTGGTTTAGCTGTGGTTTCATGTAGCAAGAATCGAGTTAGATAATACTGCGCCAAGAGAAGCATAACCTTTGGTAGTCAATTTTTGCTAATCCTCGTAGTATTGAAAAGTGTCAACATTATGTTATAAATGAAAAAAAAGGCCATGCCTCAACAGGAATGATATCAATCTTTAAAATACAGTTGTATTCATTATATGTTTTTCCAAACATGAAAATCAATCTTATGTGGAGGCTATTTAACATAACCTTCAATACACCTAAAACAATTGTTTTCCCAAGTTACTCCTCTTCAAAATATATCCGTTTTACGGTGGCATTACAGAAGCGTTACTTTTATACTTTAAAAGTAGCTACACTTCCCGAATTCTCCCCCAACAGTTTTATCTTGCCTCAAAATGCAACCGGTGACCCCCCCCCAACTGGTCGTCTGCCCACGTCCCGTTGCCACCAGCACGGAACCAAAAAAAGCTCCGCATCCATCATTTTTAAGTTCTCGCCGCAGCAAGCGTTAAGTGGTTTCGAATGAGGCCTTCCGCTTTTTATTCCCCACTTTGCGCGCCTCAACCCCCCTTTTATTTTATTCATCTTCTGCTGAGAAAACTCGGGCAGAAGAAAACTTTTTTGTTTTTGGTCTTTGGCATCGTGCTAAGACTCGCGAGAAATTTCCCGCCTCGAGTTCCCGTAAGAGAATGTGTTTTAAATCGACAAGTTTTTCTTTTTTTTGCTTTTTGTTTGTGGAAACAGTGAATTTCTTGAGCCCACGTAGCTAATTTGAAAAATTACTGTGCATTGAAGAGGTTTTGTGATAAAAAATAGACTCGAGCCTTTGTATGAATTTAAAAGAATGTTTTTATAAGGAGTTTTGGAATTTAGGATGATGATGATTACGTTATGGGATTAGAAGGTGATAATTTTATGCTAATAATAACAATACATAGAATATGGAATTCCGTTCCTTTACACGTACCACAAAAACTAGGGGGTATCGGAAAAAGTACCTAGGTCTTTAGACCTTCCAGGACAATCAGCCTCTCAGGGTGAGGCCACGAGCAGAGCTGTTACAGAACGTGTGACTGAAAATCAACCCAAGTTAATATGGTCCTCATTTTACAGACCCAGGAGGGATCAAAGGCTGAATCTATCTTTCCCAACCCGAAAACAGAACTTGTGCCTGGGGGTGGCAGCGAGATGCACTATCACTAAGATTACATGTACTGGCACTAAGTATTACTTCATCATTTGATTTAGAAACTTATAGTAATTTAGACACTGTTATTTACATTAGAAAGATCTTAGGGGACATCCATAAATTACGTGAGGTCAAAAAGGGGGGGAGGGGTTTGGAAAAATCTCACCAAATCTCACCAAGGGGGGAGAGGGGTCGATTAAAATCTCACGTCCACTTCTTTAACTTAATTATTACTTAATTAGGTGCTATGAAGCACAAAATGCAAACGAATATGATAAAAATAATTATTAAAAGTTGTAGGTAAATCTCACGTGAGGGGGAGGGGGGGTCAAGAAATATCTCACTAAATCTCACCAAGGGGGGAGGGGGGGTCCAGATTTTGGAAAAAACACCTCACGTAATTTATGGATGTCCCCTTAAGCATGGTATGAGTTTAGGAAATTTATTCAACAATTAATATTGCTATATTTTTAACAATTAATAATAGTTTTTTTTATTTCCAATGACGGGTTACAAGACAACTGAAACGTCAAAAAAAGGAACGGAACATGAGTACATTAAAAATAAAGGTCAGTAGATCTATAAACTCAGGGTGCTTCGTAATTAAAAATAGTAGAAATAATAGTTATTAATTTCAGTATGAAGTAAAAACTATTACATGACATTTTAAGTAAGTAAACCATTTTTCTTTCGAAAAATAACGTCAGTATATGGCACGCCAATTTCAATTAGTAGGTAAATAATCTGTTTAATCTGTCTTAAACCATACCGTAATAAAGTTAATTATAACTAAATTGCAATTCTCCTTTACCACACCCTTTTCCACTTTACCCTTAAAAGTTTATTTCTCCGGTAAGTAATTTCAAATTCTATGAAAATATACGTATTATGTCATTTCCATATTTTTGTCAAAATAGTAACGGGAGCACTCAATAGTCAAGATACTAGTTAAATAGTTAACTAATAGATATTCTCCTTTAACAACAGCTTTGATTTTAGATTTACTGTGAAGATTATTACATTTAAAAGCTACCTTAAACGTCTACGAATGCTTAAATTTATGCAACATACTCAGCATTTTAAGTTATTCTTGAAAATTAAAGCAAGTATATAGTTAAATCTTGAAAGGCTAAGGAATAGAAATTTTCATCTACGAAATGCATTACAGTTAGCAGGAAAAGTCTTTCCTTCCATCTTGAAAATCCTTGGCAATTCTTATTAATATTCTAGCTTGATACTTTTGAATCTCAACTTTTCCACATTCGACTGTTTATGTTTGAATTCCGTTCTTAATGTCAACAGTGAATCAAGTCAAAATGTAGAAAGCAGTAATCCAATTACACTCATATTATAAGCAATCTGAATAATCTTGCACACAAAATACTCTAGTTTTTTCACTATTTGTTTTACTTAAGGTGAATATAATTAAAGGTTTCAAAGGGGTTGCTAGCAAACACTTTAAAATAATGCATGTTAAATAAGGGTCCATGCATCCATAAACTAAAGTGAAACTATAAATTCATTAATTTTGTAGATATTTTTACAAAATGAACGTATGTAAATTTTGTATTTTATATTTACTACTAACAGGAGGGTTCTGGTGTTTCCCCCTCCCTAGTTTTCATACTGACTCTGATTTAGTTTAAGGGTTTAATATATAAAATTTCGAGAGAACACCTCTATACACGCCGAAATATTACATGTTAATATTCTAAAAAAGTTACTTTAAGTACATTATAATCTGTTAAGTAAGTACATTATAATCTGTTAAAGTAACTTTTTTAGAATATTAACATGTAATATTTCGGCGTGTATAGAGGTGTTCTCTCGAAATTTTAAATTTGCTTAAAAAAGTAATTAAATAAAAGTAAATTTGCAAATTTACGAAATTTTTCTTTTTTGGTGCCTGAAAAAGTGCTATTTCCACATGCTAATATCTCCGCGAATATTCACGATATTTTCATAAATTTTGTTTCAGTGAGTTCTTTAAAATGTTGGAAACAATACTCTTACTGAGGTTTTTGCTCTATCTCCTTTAGTTTGTAAATTAAATTTTTCAACTTTTTTATTTTGCCGCTAGGGGCGCTGTAAGTGATCTGAATGGATTTTCCAGGGTCACTTACCTAGGGGTAGACCTTACTTTCGTGACCCTAGGAAACTTTGATTCCAAATAAAAGCCGCGAAACGGACTTCTGAAACACTCTTTATATAGAGGGTGTTGTTTTCAGGGGCTCGTTCGACTTACACCCCTATTCTTCGCCGAAACCACCCTTTGGAAGAAGGCGGAGGCCTCTAAGCGTTCGCAATTTTCATAAACCGAATCGCTCGCTGAGCAGATTAGCAGCGAACGTCGGCATGTTTCCGAACCAATGCCCTCCCCCTGTGTAAAGCGAGTAGAGATTTCATAAATTTTGAGCAGTTTCAAAAGAGGCGAATTTTATAAAGCTCACATAGAAAGGAGGAATCCAGTTACTTAGAAACTGTGAAGCTTTCTCAATATACGAGAGAGAAATTCGATCGCCGCGGGTATATATTTATAACAGTGTGTGGGGAGGGCGTTATTAAGTTGGAAATAACTGGCTGAGTAATATTTAGCCACTCTCTTCTTCACGTAATTAGAGGGGAAGCGTTCTTTGATGAGATTTAGATTAAATTATTTTAAGGGGCGTTTCACCTTGTTTTAAATTTAACACGATATTTAGAAACATTTTTGCGTGTGGTGGAATAACGGTTATTTGGTATGTATGGAAAGAAGTAAAACACTTTCTGAAATTAAGAGTAGCTATAGTGAAGAGGATTTGTAATTTAGTCTGTAAATTTACGCTGCATATAAAACACATGTTGCAACGTTTTGGTGTTATTGAATGGAATATTCCCCACACACATTGCACATTAAGAGAGAGTACCATAGAAGTGTATAGTGTGTATATATAAGAGAATATACCTTGCACCTTAGAAGTATTAGTTATTTTTGTAATGAGGCATGCACGAAAATTTAGTAACTTAGTAATATGGGTTTAATTAGTTAACTTTCTTATGCAAAAAGAGGTATTAATAGTAGAATACTGGTAGGGGAGAGTGGGGCTATTTCGCACATGGGGCACATTTGGACAGACGGCATTTCCCCTAGTAATTATTAATTTAAAAATATGAAAAAATACCAGTAGATGGAAGCATGACTACCACCTCCTGCATGAATTTTTAAAGCCCTGATCCATTTTGTTGTATACGAACTAGAAATTTGTTAGCGTTAGAAGCAGCAAAGTAAATTATCTTGTCATTTTGTTAGCGTAAAATATCAATCAAAATAACTCTCAAGAGGACATTCAGAATTTTATTCAGTTGAGGCACTATTGGAGTAAGTTTCTAGAAAGGTTTTATTTCCCTGCTTTAATTATAAATATCTTGTTGGGACCTGGTAAGCTTGAACTGGTAGATGGGGCACATTCGTACACCAAAAGATGGGGCAGCTTCGGACAGTGCGAATGTGCCTCATCTTTCCCATTTTTGATTATGAAAGTGGTTTATATGTTTATAAGTGCAGTATATTTAATAACATGAAGTTTAATTGTTTTTTATTGTAATGTTTCAAAATTTGGTGATAATAGAAAATAACATCTTAAAGAAAGCTTCAGTTTTAAGGAATTTAGACCCAGATTTAAACATTGAAGAAATAAATGTCCCTGATAATTGTTTAATACCAATTGACTTGGACTTAAGTGATTTCATTCTAGAATTATTTCCTACTAAAAAGAAAGTTTTGTTATGTTGGTCAAATGGAAAATTTGGAATTGAATGGTGCTTATAAAATTAATGATGAAAAACTTTAAAATTAATGACGAAACTTTTATGTTCCCAGTAAGTAATGATTCAACACTCAAACAAAAAGATAATATCGTATTAAAAGTTCCCCAACCGTCAGTTTCAGGTGTTAATAAGCGAGCTGTTGGTTCACTTTGCTTTTCGAATAAAACCAAACCTGACAGTTAAAATTTTGTGTGTGTGATTGAACTTTTTCTAACTAATTACATTATGTGAAGTATGTCAATGTGCAATGTAATCTTCATTACTACAATTGTTTTCCTCATCAAAAACTTAGATGTTCAATATTTTCTGAAGCTTTTTTCTTTTTGTAAAAAAATCTTCAATTTAGAGGAAAAATATGTAAAAGTGCCAAATATTTCGTTTAATTATCCTTACTTTAAAGTGCCATGAACTTTCTAATTTGTAAAAATAATTATTGTATAATTTGTTGCATGTGTACGAATGTGCCCCACACGTGTGCAAAACTGCCCAAACCACAGGGCACGAAATTTCTCGTTTTTTAGATTGGTGATATAGGTTAGAAATTCTAGATGAATGCGACCAATTATTATCGTTCTAAAATATCGGGAAAGGTCTTAACTTTCATTTGAATCCGAGTTTGTTTCAATCTCTCATCTAGATCCAGAGAAATATGCCGAAAAGCACTTTTTGTGTGAATGTGCCCCACTCTCCCTTATATTATTTATTTATTTTCAGTTAAGTATTCAATTTAGAACGTTTAGTTTCTATAATTTAACAAACTCATTATGCGTAAAAAAATATTATTAATTATTTGTTGGTTGGCAGGCTTCTTTACGGCATACTAAGGTCAAATATGTACTAGAAACCTTTCTAAAACTGAGACGCTTGCTGTCTCCCAACGAGTTCATCAATCTAAATTTTTCAAGTTTACTTAAATAAAAGACAACAATAATTTAATATACGAAAAAAAAGCAAAACAAGACCATTTTTCATATGAAATTGTTAAAAGATACCCCCAGAAAGGATTTTTGAATTGGGTTGTTTCTATCCTTGAGTTAAACTTTTTAAGCTCTAGAAGTAAATAAATTGCTAATAAAATTTACACTTTCAAAGCAAAATTTGGATCACAAAGGCTTTTAAATCCTCGTTTATCTTGTAAGAATAGAATATTTGAATGATGTATGAAATTTACTATTTTGATAAACATTTTGATTATTATAAATCATTCGCTAAATATTATACAGTACAATTCTTAGTTAATTAATAATAAGTACTTTTGAATGCTATTCATTTCTTATTTTATTATTTTTCTATTCTGTGAAGTAAAATTCCTTTCTACGAGAATTGTAGTTAAACTCTTAAAAGGTGCACGATTATACTCTATTCATTTAGAATTGGCGCTTGAGAAATAGTGCTTTCCCCCAGGCTAGAAGCGTAACCATAGTTACGATCTTCGAGCAGCCAATAGTAAGCCTTCTTCATCACTTTGGCGTGGATAGTTGCTATGGTTACCGATCGGTGGTGGGTGAAGGAAATATTTTCAAGCGCCAGTTCAAAATGAACAGAGTATAGAAAGGTAAAAACTTCTCTATTATCAAAATTGGGAAATGTATCGAAAACTCTGGTGCAAATGCTTATTTGACACAATATATTTAAATATTTAGTGAGGATATTTTTAAATTATAAATAGCTATAAAATGACATTTTTTGATAACTCTTGGTACAGTATAATAGGCAGCACAGAATAATCCAATCCTGATGATAAGGTACCGACTGCACGTTCATATGAGCAGCACTGGGTAAAAGGAGAGAGACACCCCGAGAAAAAGCGATAATTACTTCCCGAGTCGCATTAAAAACGCCGAAACCACGGATCCCTCCGAATTCATTAACGTTGTGATCGTTAAATATGAAAGTCCGCGGAGCTTTCCATTAAATAGGAAAATCATTAATCACCTCTTGGCTGAAAATTAGGGCGTGTGTGCGGTCTAACGAGTCATTCGGCTGAAAAATTGCCTGTTTTAGGAATCTCCCCCGAACCCAATTAGTTTCTTAAATAAAGTTCGGATATTTTGCACGCGTATCAGGATCTCCTGACAGATAGCAACGGCCAATTTACAGAAATGTTTCCCTTATTATTAGCTTAAGGTCCCGTTTATATGCAGCGATTAGAGCGATGCAACTGGAATGTCATGGGGAAAATTTCCTATCCCTTTCCTCGTCGATTTATAATCCAGTTCTGCCATTGGTCCTTAGTGCTATGACGTAGTTGTTACGTCATCATTTGTAAGGAATTTATGGGGAAGTTCAGGAGTGCTGCTGACTTTAACTTAAAATTCCGGAAAATTATTAGAGCAATGAACCTTTTATCCGGAATACAAAATTCCATAATGCTCAAAAATCAGGAAAGTTTAGAGATTTAATTTATTTTTCTCGTTCTGAATTTTTTTAAAAAAAAGGTATTCATATTTCTATGTTCTTAATGCTGCAGTCATGCACTTATCGTTTCTTCATTTACAAAAATTTCTAAATAAAACTCGGAATTCCATTATTCATGATGATAAAAATGCTATTCCAGGATTCCGGAGCTACCCCGGAAAAGAAGTACACCTGGAAGCTTGGACCGATCGCGTCGCTAGAATCGCTGCATGCAAACCCGGTCCCTAAGTACCGTAATGGGATGTGGCTCTAATGACTGAGACCAACCTTCTCCGAGGAGAGAGCTTGTTGTAATTATGTATTAAGGATGGAATTCGCAGTTAAAGGATCTGTGAAAGAACCGGTGATGTTTTTCATTGCTTTGATTGAGGTTCTAATTACCCGGAGTGCAATTAAAAGAACTTAACGGCGTCGTTGATCTTATTCATCGGCGAATATGTTGTACTTTCTCCATTAAGGGAATAGACGCTTCGTTAATATCGTTATCAAATTTTAACAGTTATTATCATCTTGTTGGTCATCACAAAACACATTGACATAAAAGCTTTCAATCATTGTATAATGCCAAGACCATCTATAAAAATGTCCTCACAACTCGGGCGCGCAGCGTCATCATTTTCACTCATCTTTGACGTCACAAGCATATTCCCGTTACATGATTTTCCCGTACTTTGACGTCGTCGTAAGGTAGTTGTGAGGCTTTTTGCATAGATGGTGTTGATAATACAGGGGATGTTTGATTAAGTCCACCCAAACTTTTTACAGAAAATTTGGTCATGGGGAGTACTTAAAAATGACCAAATGTACTTCTACGATGACTTCTATTTTAGGGGACGTCCTATCCTGTAAAATCTTAATTGTTCATTCAACGGTGCGTGCATGCAGGCTTGATAAATTTATGATATTCTGTTGTGCAAAAATATCAATCATGCTGTTATACCTAATTTTGTACAAACATTTTTTGTAGCCTAAACTAGATATGACAGCATTACTTTTCTGTCGCAATTTTCTGATAAAATATGGGTTACAGAAGTATAAGTTCTGGGAATTTTTAATGTACTCCACGCAAAGAATCTTTCTTGCAGAGTTTTGGCGGATTGGTAGTATTCGTGTGTTTTGCGCCTGTTTTCCTGAATGTAGCTGCAACAAAAAACCAACAATGGTTTCCATTGCCACATGCAAAACAAGAGAGAACCCATCTTAAAATAGAAGTTTAAACCCTAAAGAAGTTGGAAGCAATCACTCCCATTTCCATCAAGAAACCTCATCAAATCGCGGAAGTCGTATTATTTTCCCAATAAGTTGGACTAAGGAAATGACTTGGGTGGGTAGCTACGGGCTTTTTTTGTAATTACGTGGTTTTCGTTCGATTTCTATGGTGGAACGCTACTACTGGAGAATAAATGCGGTAAATGTAGGAGGGAAGTGATGATATACTTTTGTAACTCCGTTGTTATTATCGTTGATTCTTGTTAGTCGAAAAATCGTCAAGATATCAAGATTGCTCAATATATTATATATCGAGCAAAGAACCATTTTCCTATATTTTGAACAATAGTAGTGCGTGTGCGTGTGCGTGTGTGTGTGCGGGAACTCTAAAACTAATAAAGGTAAAAATACGCGGCTGGTTACATCCTACTCCTAAATACTCCCAGACGTAGGATGTACCAAACCACGTGGATTTTCATCATTTAAAATTTTCGAGTTATTAGGGGACATCCATAAATTACGTGAGGCGTTTTTTCCAAAATCTGGACCCCCCCTCCCCCCTTGGTGAGATTTAGTGAGATTTTGCTGGACCCCCCTCCCCCAAGTGAGATTTATCTACAACTTTTTAAAAATAATTTGCAGTCTCTTATCTGTGTGTATTCCTTTCTCATACTTAAAAAAAGAAAATCGTATAATTTCTAACTTAAAAAGTTTGACGTGAGATTTTAATCGACCCCCCCTCCCCCCTTGGTGAGATTTGGTGAGATTTTTCCAAACCCCTCCCTCCCTTTTTGACCTCACGTAATTTATGGATGTCCCCTTAGTTATTGATTTTTAAAATGTTTCGTTCTTTATTCTAACGGACCATGGTCACGCGTCCTAAAGTTTGTGTGTTAGGTAGATTGTAGATACGAGATGGTCACATACCTTTTCATGTTGATTTTAAACATAACTTAGTAATTGACTTCATCCGCTAACTAAAAACCCATGACATAATTTCAATTTGAGTTTCGTTGCGCATGAACATATATATTGACTAAGTCATATTTAGTGAACATTAAAATTCTTTTTTTCACCTCTGAAAGAATGGAGTTCTAAGGTAATAGCAGAGATATTTGAGAGTTTATATTGGTCATTAAAAAACGCTCGTGCACGCGCAAGATTGATTACCAATAAACGATTAGAATTCGGAGTATAATGTATTGATCAAGAATTCTATTAATTTTAATCGGTTTATCAGCTAGACTGTATAACAACTAATTTTTACTACCTATAAATTTTCTTTGATTTTTATATAGGAAGTTGCTCCAATTTCGAGTTAATTTAGGCAGTTTACGTTAAAAATAGTTAGTTTGTAAAATCGATGCGTATATTACGTTTTGGGCTCATAATTATCGTAGAATGGCATACATTTTCGATTTCTCGGAGTAGTAACATTCATCTAGAATTGAACGCGCAATTGCCAATGAAAACTCACAGCATCCACTCCTATAAATTTAAACTACATTTTGATCATTCACCTGCTCTAAGAAACACATTTCCATAGAATTTTATCCTACCTGTCAAGCAAGCAAAGTACTAAATTTCCGTTATAAGGTACATTTTTAATACTTTCTTTTAAATCCTCACAACTGCATTTTTCTCTACAGTAAATTCCGAACCATCGATACCCTACAATTTCCACTCACAAACTTTTCTAAAATATGGACTCGTTTACAATTTATTCGAATTTCATCTCCCGATATATATCTTAAACTCCACATTTATATATCTGCCCGATAAGGGGATATTTCAAAAACCCGAAGCCAAACTATTCGTCAATATTGAATAACTGGTTAAAATTCCACACCAACTCGAACAAAAACGAAAACCTACCCAGTTATGCGATACACTACTAGAGTTACAAAATACACGGATCTCAAACTTATCCATTCGAATCATTAAGGCGTCAAAATGATTGATCTGGAAGAAGTATTGCCTCTCTCTCCAAACTCGGGCAGGTAGCAGCATCCTTTATTTAAACTAGCCAGAGTTATTTCGAGAAGCTTTGAGTTTCGTCTCCATAAATATGGTCTGTGGACTTCCAGAGGGACCATCCATCATGTTTCTTCGAGGTTATCATTCTATAGAATGCCTAGTTAAAGTTCGAGAAATTCATTCATTTATCACGTGTTTTTATTCTTGTGTGCATTGGGAAAAGGGAATTTTTTAAGCAGGAATTCTCAGGTTTCTTAAATCAGTTTAGTTTGGTTCTTTTAGTATTCTTGGTTCGAAAAAGTTGATGTTATGGATTTTTTTGGGAGGTGATTCTCCAGGGGTCACTTAAATTTGTACAGGGATTATTTATCCCCGCCTATTGTATTTACGAATCAACTTTAATCAGTATAAATACTTTTTTTTCTAATGACAGGTAATTGAACAGTTACGGATAACAGAGTTCATTAACCAACATACATGCCGTAATTAGTACTTTCTTCGCGTTACCCAGTGGGAACCTGTGGACCGAACCACGGAGGTGAAGTACTGTTGCCCACGCCATACACACACGCATTCGCTCGCACAACCCCTTTTTACAGGGGGGCCACAATCATTCATCACACTACGACAGAAATTAACATCCATGCCAAGCGGGGATTCGAACCCCGGACGTACGGCTCCGCAGTCAGATACGCTAACCACTCGGCCAGCACGTCGGCACAGTATAAATACTATCCATGGATATAAAGAAGGTGGCAGTAATAAATAAATTTTAACTTCCTTGTCTTCCTTATTTAAAAATAAAAAAGACACATTGTGAAAGCCAAACATTGCCATACATATTTTCCAACATTAGCTCTTTTCATTATAAGAAGTCAAAAACTCGAAATACAGTGTTCCGTTATTCGCGGTAGTTACGTTCCAAAATATACCGCGAAAAAGCGAAATCCGCGAATAACGAACCCAGTTTTAAAACGCGCATATTTGATAATATAACGTACATAATGGTTCAATTCCGTCATTTATTACCTAAAACTAATAAAACTGGTCCATGCAAAAAATAGTTGTAAGTGTAAATTACTGTAAATAACACTGTTCTACAAATTTGACCTTCAAAATTTTTTCCTTGATGAAAATAGTCAATTCTTATAGATTTTGGGTCGCTGAATACGAAAATCACCATTAAAATTCTCAATTGACTCAGGATTTTCGGGGAACAGCCCCTCCCCCTTTTTACGTTTTTTGACGACCTTATAACTTTAAACTCGATTTTCAGGGTCAAAAAGCATTATTTTAGTCTTCAAATTGCTCCCCAGTTAACAAGAAATGTTCAAATTAATAAAATATGATAAATTTATAACAAATGGATAGGGTTAAGGGGTAATTACCCCACTAAAAATACAAAAAATAGCTAAAAATTATAGGGGTTTCTATACGCTATTTTTTCCTCTTATTTTTTACGCAAATCCCGTCTGAAGGGTCCTAACCCTTCCCCAAGGACCCAAATTTGATGACAATATGCAGCAATAATTTTTACTAAAAGCGGTTGAAGTGTTAGCCTCCCAGAAGTCCCCGCGGAAGAGTTCGGAAGACTTCCAGAATCGCGAAGGCGCTCGCGAGCTCAGGAATTAATATTGATGATTTTGAAAAGATTACAAATGACGTTTTTCTTATATTTTGGGTGTATCCTAAGTAGAAACTCTTCAGTTCTTTAAAAACTGACCGGTTTTCGGGAGTGAGGATTCCATGTTTCAAGATGTTAATAGATGCACGGCTGTGGATAACAATTAGGGGGCATCCCCTTAAAAACTGAGGGTGATGGAGGAAAATGGGTGTCATATTTGAATTCAGCAGATCATTTTACACAAGAATCAGCTGAAATTCAGTAAGTGGCTTCAAATTTTTTTTTGTACAGCACAGTTAAACTCTAAGTGCGGCATTGAACCCATCCGTGGGTGCTCTGGGGGCGCTCTCACCTCAACCGCTTTTAGCAAAAATCATTGCTGCATATTACCATCAAATTTGGTTCCTTGGGGAAGGGTTAGGACCCTTCAAACATGAATTGCGTATAAAATAAGAGGAAAAATAGCGTATAAAAACCTCTATAATTTTTAGCTAATTTTTTGCATTCTTAGGGGGTTAACTACCCCTTAAACCTATCCATTTGTTATAAATTTATCATATTTTATTAATTTGAACATTTCTTGTCCCCTGGGGGGCAATTTGAAGATTAAAGCAATGCTTTTTGACCCTGAAAATCGAGTTCAAAGTTATAAAGTCGTTAAAAAACGTGAAAAGGGGGAGGGGCTGTTCCCCGAAAATCCTGAGTCAATTGAGAATTTTAATGGTGATTTTCGTATTCAGCGACCCAAAATCTATAAGAAATGACTATTTTCATCAAGGAAATTTTTTCAGTGTAGAACAGTGTAATTTGTAGTAAATACCAAAAGGGTCACTGGTTAGAAAACCAGCTTTTAGTAGAAGTTACAAATTTCAAAATGGGTTTACATAATAAGTACCGGAATCAAATAATTATATCATTTTTGCCAAGTATGCAAGTTCCATTGCTAAAAAACTTTGAGATCGAAATCCACGATTATGCGGGGGTAATATTGCGAATACTGAACAGCGAATATGCGAGAGCCCACTGTAATCCTAACAAAAAAAAGAATCAAAATGATCACTTCAAAGCTCTGATTTCGGGCTCATCACTCTTGATTAAGTCTACATGAACTTCCAAACGCACATTTTTTTTCACATTTGCACTTCTTTTAATATCAAAAAAGGGGACGCAGAAAAAAAAGGGGAACTTCAAAGGAGCTGGTTTTTTAGCAGGATATTAAAAAAAGCGTTTTTTGAGAGAAGCGAAAAATTTCATTCTGCTTTCGCATCAATCTCGGACCCAAATGAATTAGCCTAATTGCATGTCGTGCGGCCCCGGAGCACAGGAAAACAGGATAAAAACTGGAAAAAAAACTAATATCGGAAAAGAAGGTTGCATAGGGGTCATTTATAAATTTACGTCATAAGAGCTGGTAGCATTTTTTAGCCGTTTTTTATGTTTACGAGATATTAACTTTAATTTATTCCTTCCTATAGAGATTTATCATTGGTTTTAGTCAAGTTACTATGAACTATGATTGATTTTCCTCTTTTTTAAAACAATTAGATTTTTATTGGTGTAAAGAGATTTAAACATTGTATGACAAAGAATACTTTTGACTCAACTTATCATTTATTACTCATTATAAATTTGGTGTTTTCTGTTAGTGTAAGCTCAATCTCTGTAAAGCCAGATTAATTGAGTGGAGTACATAAAAATGCCCAAAGAATTCTACCTCTTCGACCCTTAGTTTGTGAGGAAATTGCGGGAGAGAAAAAATATGTATATAATTCTATTTCTAACGAAAAGGTTCATGGGAATAGTGAGCGTGGTTATTTGGATGCTTACAAAGCAGGGTTGGCTGGATTGGACCCAATTGGGTTGGACCCAATGGGTTTTTTCAAAAAAACCCAAGTGAAAAAACCCACATTTTGGACCCATTTTTGGGTTTTTTCCAAAAAATCAAGATTTTGGCATTTCCTTCAAAATTTAATGTGTTTTTTTCAAAGTTTAGGATATTTATAAGATTTTAATGGGGTTTTTCAAAATTTAAACTAGGTTTTAAAAACTAAATGGCGTTTTTTCAATTTCAGGGAGTTTTTTTGAAAAAGTTAAATAGGTTCTATCCTTATTCAGTGGGTTTTTTTCATTATTGAATTGTTTTTTTTTCAAAATTTAGGACGTTTAAAGTTCAAACTAGGTATAAAATATAAAGACGATTTTTTTCAAAATTTCAGTGGGTTTTTTCAAAGTTGAATATATTTCTTTCAATATTGAATGGATTTTTCAAAGTTTAAGATATTTTTTAAATTTTAGTGGGTTTTTTCAAAGTATAAAAACTTTGAAAAAACCCACTTAACTGTGGAAAAACTGACATTATTTTGAAAGAATACATTTAACATAGAAAGAACTCACTAAAATTTGAAAAAACCCACTTACTTTCTAGGAGAAAACCACCTTATTTTGAAAAAACCCACACTTTTTTCGAAAAAACCCAGTCTTATATGGTTTTTTTCTGGGTTTTATTGAAAAAACCCGAAAAAACCCAACCTACCCTGGGTTTTTTCAAAAAAACCCGTGTTTTTGCCAACCCTGTTACAAAGTAACATTTTAAATGTAGTGTTCCCTCGTTATTTGCGGTAGTTACGTTCCAAAAATACCGTGAATAACGAACACGGTTTTAAAACGCGCATATATTATAATATTAGCGTTATAATGGTTCTATTTCGTCATTAATTACATAAAACTGATAAAACTGGTTCATGCAAATAGTAGTTTTAAGTATAAGTTACTGTAAATGATTCTAATAACTGCAAATAATTTGTAGTAAATACCAAAAGGGTTACTAGTTAGAAAACTTGCTTAGTAGAACAAGTTACATTTTTCAAAATGTTTTTACATAATAAATACCGGAATCAAACAATTATATCTTTTCTGCAGAATATGCAAGTTTCATTGCTAAAAACTTTGAGACTCACTGTATCCACTCTGTATGCATGCGCCCACCGTAGATCAACACAGGACCGCGTTAATCATCATTAACCTTGTACAATAAATACATTTATTTGGATTTCTTATGCGTGTTAGCTACTTAAATTGTAGAACCAAACATGGATGAATCACCATGAATAAAACACTTAACTGCTTCATGGATTTAAAGTTTCAAGCCTTTTGTAACATCCATTCTAATCTTTTAAGTAATAGTTCAACTTTTGACTGGCATTTTGTGCATTAATTTTTTATTTTATAAATCATTTTGATTGGTGTAAAAGCACCCAGTAAGTAAAGGGTGTTAAAGTACCCAGCATCAATATTTTTGTAAGAACCCAAATAATGCTTACCACTTTAACACATTGCCTTTCTCTGAAAGGCCAAGCTATTATCTTATCAGCATATAGCAAAATACCAATACATCTAGTTCCCACCAGCTTTTGTGTTATCACATTAGCGAACAAAAGCACTTCCATAAAATGGCAACACTTATTCATAATTCAATCAAGATCCAAATCACTTCAAAATAATAACGACTGCGCAAATTTTCAACCCTTCCTTAACAACCTGGCTGTCTCACACCCCCAGCGGGACAATTTATAGGCGTCCCCCAGAGAGGGAAGTGTTGTTATTTACGTACTTTTTTCCGCCCCCTTCCATGTTTGCTTCCAAATTGCAGGGTGAAATATTGCCGCCATTGATTGTTGCCAGGCGTCATCATCAGCGAAGAATGAAAATAACTTTTTTCCCCGGTGCTACGACGCTTCATTGGTCGCGTAGCGTGTCCGATCGATGTTTTATATATTTAAGTTCTTCTCCTAATAGAATTCCTGTTTTGTTTTTCGATACTTTTTCCCGATGGTAATTTGAGAGCAAATAGCTGAATGCTCATTATGATCGAGGACAGAGATTTCCTTCTTCGTTAAAATGTTTCTCGAGAATCGGCGTCGAAGTGGTCTTTTATAGTGATGGGCAAAATCGATAATTTTAGGTATCGAATACTTTGGTATCAAATACTTATAGGTATCGAATACTTTGGTATCGAATACTTATAGGTATCGAGTACTTTTTTTCAATGTCGGGAAATGAACCTGAAGGGACAATTTTTTTAGGGCCTATCCATAATCAGACTAATATTCAAAAAACTGAAAGCGATCCATCAAAAAGCCCCGTTGCTACGGGCCTGGAGGTGGATAGAGGCGAAGGATTTGGCGGGGGAAAAACCTAGCCGCGTCAAATTTCTCTCGCGGATGATATCGACTTGAGTTTGAGCGTTGCAAAATGAAAACGGAAACAGGCTGAGTTTGATCTACAGTAGGTATTATAAAGATTACTTCATTGAAAAATTTAAAACGAAAGATGTCAATAAAGTATCGATACTTTTGTGGGTATCGAATACACTCGATACCTATAGGTATCGAGTACTTAAGTATTTGGTATCGATACCTGCCCATCACTAGTCTTTTAATGTTAAAGGAAACTCTGTGAGAGCTAGAACACTTGAAATGCTATCTCATTAGGATGTTGTTCAACTTCTAAAGCAAGCTCTGTTTATTAGGATGATTTCAAATTTCGATCTCAAACTTTAATTTCAGTAGATACTATATTTTAAAGGTATTTATATACATATAGAAACTGGATACTTGTTGTAAAATGGAGAATGGCAGGTGTACACGGTACAGTTTCAAATTCAATAAAAAGAGTCTCGATCGTTTTCCTTTTGTTTCTTCACCCCATGTGGTTAAATCAACTGACATCATGGTGATCCTACTTAAAGGGTTACTAATTTAGAGGGGTTTTTTATCTTCATTTTCAATAACAGATGATGCATAAATATTTGTTATACTAATATCTTTACGAAAGTGTGTCAAGAAATATATCAAAACACGCAACAGGCACGCAGATGAATATTATGAATTTGTATCGAGAACTATACTGGGC
The DNA here is from genome assembly GCA_024610705.1 of Tetragnatha versicolor. Classification (NCBI taxonomy): domain Eukaryota; kingdom Metazoa; phylum Arthropoda; class Arachnida; order Araneae; family Tetragnathidae; genus Tetragnatha; species Tetragnatha versicolor. The sequence goes on from JANDEH010000007.1 coordinate 10,634,791, forward strand.
AGCATACGTAACGTGACCAGACGTCCCGTTTTGAACGGAACTGTCCCGTTTTAGAGTTATGAGTCCCGGTTTAATTCGAGTTTAATTCGTAACTTTTAAGCTAACTGACTTTCTCTGAATAAATAAGTTCTTAAAAAGTGTTTTTTTATTGACTACCCGTTAATTAACCTAAATAAACCAATGTCCCGTTTAGAGTAAAAAAATAAATGGTCACATTAACCACATTAAGCACAAAGCCTGCTGGGTTGCTAGAAGGAGTTTCTGTACGCAAATCGTGATAAAAAGACTATACAGGGTGTCCCATAAATGTTGGGTCACACTTCTAAGGGGGATAGTAGGCACCTAGACAGTCAGATTCACATAGGATTTGGGGGTCCCAGACCAAATCCCAGGGAGTTAAAAATGGAGTGACACACCAAAAAATTATTGAAAAACTCCATTTGTAGAAGAACTACTATTGATAAAAATTTAATTATGGTCTCAAAAATTGTGTTTTAATATGATCTTAAACGTTTTCAGTTAAAAATTGTTTTATTAAAAAAAGTTTAAAAACCACAAAAAATGTGAAAACTCTGCCGAAACTTTATTTTGTATTTCGAAATCCTTTCTTTTGATTTAACCCTACAGTGCATACTGATGCCATTTGGCAACACGACATTTTCCCCCATTTCCTACTCGATCTTCCATTTTCAAACGGCAAAACCATGCAATAAGTACAATAGATATAACATTTCATGGTATTAGCACTTTAGACTGCCAGTAAATTGCAGCAGGGGTACTATTTTGAGACATTCGTTAGTAGCTAGTGAAACGAAAGTCAAGAGACAGAAAACGCCAAAATAAAAGGACCTTATAAATTAAAATAAAACACATTTTCAGCTTGAAACAAAATTGTTTTGAAAAAGTTGTTTTTTTATATTTTTAGAGCATTTGGTTTTATTTCACTTGACAATTAATTTCACAAGAGACACAAATTAATTTCTCAAGGACAAAGTTTTTTGCCAATAAAAAGTAGAAAAAAATTAAATTAATTTTTTTTAGTATTTTTTTACTAATTTACACCATAATAGGAGTCACATAAATGATTTTTAAGTGAATTTAAAAAATCATGCATTGTAGGGTTAATAATCTGAAAGATCATAGTCAAAATCCCTTAAGTCCAAAGTGTCACGTAAACACCATCAATATTAAATGCCAGTGGCGTAGCCAGAAATTATTTTTGGGGGTGCATGAAGATATCGAAATAAAAGAAAAAAAATTATGTTTTGAATTCCATTGTTAACAACAAACTAGATAGAAGTATTTCATCAACATCATTATAAATTAAATGTGTCCATAATGTGTTAATAATTTTTTATTTTATTTACTTAAAATCATAAATATAAGCTGTGGCTGACCCAGGATTTGTTCTTTTTCTGGGGGGGGGGCAGAATTTTCATAATCCAATTGAATCTTCTAGACTAGATGATCTAATTTGGAAAAGGTACTGAATTATCCTGCTGCAACTATTAAAAGGGGGGTCTGGGGTTCCCCCCCCAGAAAATTTTTGGAAATTTAAGTAAGAAAAAACATTTTTTCATCTCGTTCGTTTTGGTACGCTTCATCCGAATTTCGGATACAGGTTTACGGTATAAATTTTGCGTTTTGACAAACTTTATATAACATAGAGTTGTAATAATAGAGTTACAAGTACCAAGGGGTTCTGGGGGTCCTCCCCCATAAAATTTTCGAAAATTTGAACCTTTAAAACTGGTTTTTAACTTGTTTTGGTGTATGTAATCCGAATTTCGGGAATTGGGGAATAAAAGAAATTCTGAAATATTTAATTTCACAAAGAAAAAAGTTTGGGGCTTGGGGGTGCAAAAGACCCGTTGCACCCCCTCTGTCTACGCCACTGTTAAATGCTTGAAAGCCTGTTAAAGCATGGTTTAAGTCCGTTTTTTGCATCCGCAAACTGGCGTTTTGGAAACGGCAATATGGAAACAAGTTTGCGCATGCAAAAAACGAACTTTAACAGGATCTCAAGCGTTTAATATTTAAGGTTTTTACATGAAACTTTGGACTTAAGGGTTTACAACTATGATCTTTCAGATTATAAAATCAAAAGAAAGGATTTCGAAATACAAAATGATGTTTTGGCAGAATTTTTAAATTTTTTTGTGGTTTTTAAACTTTTTTGTAATAAAAAAATTTTCTACTGAAAACTTTTAATATAGTTTTAAAGATCATATTAAACCACAATTTTGAGACCATAATTAATTTTTTACCAATGGTAGTTCTTCTACTTATTGAATTTTTCAATAATTTTTTTGGGGTGTTGTTCCATTTTTAACTCCCTGGGATTTGGTCTGGGACCCCCAAATCCTATGTGATTCTGACTCGTCTAGGTGTCTACTATCCCCCCTAGAAGTTAGACCCATTATTTATGGGACACCCTGTATATACATGGGTTTAACGAAATAATCGTATTTTTAAATTGAAGTTCTTCGTTTCACTCGGAATTCAGACACCGCGATGGGAACTACATTGTTAGTGACGTCATAGGGTCAACTATGGCACACACCACACTACCGTAGAAAAAGACGCAAGTGTTATTAAAAACGATTAAGATGCTATCGAGAGATGGATGGGCACTCGAGGGGTGATTATAGAAGATTATTTCTTTAGCGGAGGAAAACCCATCCTCTTGATAACATCTTAATTGTATTTTAATAGCACTGGCGTCTTTTTCTACGGCTAACGTTGCTGTCTATAACAAGGCAGAAACTTAAGTTGAACCTACTACGTCACCAACAAACAGTTCCCATCGCGGTGTCTGAATTTCGAGTGAAACAAAGAACGCCAATTTTAAAATACGATTATTTCGTTAAACCCATGCATAAATAGTGTCTTTTTATCCCAATTCGCGTATCGAAATTCCTCATCTCAACCCAACAGGTTGACTCACTTTCTCCTTCCGCAAAGTGACGTACTGGGTTCAGGAAACATTGCTGTGAAGAGTATAGTATAGAACACGGAGCAAGCGGGCTTGGCCTGCGTTGAAACATGTTCCGCCGTTTTCCCCATTCCACGTGACCTAGTAGGTATAGATATTGGAGCATTTCAATCACGTGACGCCGATCACGTGATAAAGCCAGCGGGCTAGAATCGAACCGACGAATCCCGTTCCCAGAGCTCCTATTACACGTGACTTTGGGATGGGAGATGTTTTAACACAAGCACTGGCTCACCGCTATGGGGATGCGCGCGCATGTTCCGTCTATCTTTGTTCTAAGGTCGATGGTATAGAACAAACAAAAACCTTATAAAAGAAGAAGAAAAAACACTAAAAAAAAGCGGTACTCACCAATGACCTTGAGCGTGATGACGGTATTGACCGTCCTGGCTTTCCTGAAGTCCACCCTGCACCTGTACTCCCCCGCGTCCCCCTCTTGAACGGGGTCCAGCTGCAGGAACGCGGGGCGGTTGAGCATGTTGAAGTAGGCCCGACTCTCGAGGTGCGGGGACGCCGACTGCCGGGCCTGTTCCACCGTCCCCCGGCGAGCGTCCAGGGTGTAGATGGGGGCCGGGTCCTCCCCCTTGTACCAGAGGATGAGCACCACCGCGTCGTCCGCCGAGGGAGGTGAGATGTCGCACGGGAGGGCCACCTTGCCCCGAACCACCGCCGTGTACAGGATGGTCGCTGCAATAGAAGAGAAAGAGGTGTTAGGCTCGGAACACACTACGCCAAAAAACAGTGGCGAGAACGATCATTCTCCATTAAAAAAGCATGGAGAAAGCCTAGTCCCCTATCTTGACAGGAATCTCGATTTCTGTTAAGATAGAGGGGAATCTCAGGGTCAACTCTATGATTTTTCCCCTATCTTGATTAATGGGACTAATAGCGTCTATTTCCCTCTAGTGTGTTTTGCACCTTATACTCTGTTCATTTAAAATTGGCGCCTGAGAAATAGTGCTTTCCCCCTCGCTAGAAGCGTAACCATAGTTACGCTCTTCCCGCAGTCAATTGTAAGTCTTATTCGTCCCTTTGACGAGGATAGTTGCTATGGTTACCGATCGGTGGTGGGGGAAGAAAATATCTTCAGGCGCCTATTCAAAATAAATAGAGTTTGGAAGAGTCTGATGTGAATATGGCGAAAGTGATCTGCTGACTGTGTTCATGGTTAGGAGCGGTAGAGAATTTTACAAGCCCTGGTTTTATGGCCCCGATCTCCTTGTGGGGTCAGTTAGCGAACAAAACCCCTCTTGGAAGGGAGAGCGAAGGGAACACATTGAGACCATGAACCACGATCCCCGAACCACGCATTGAGACTGGGAACATAGAACTAGATCTTTTACAAATTAAACAGTATAGCACGCTAAAAAATGGTTTATTAGTAGCAAACATAACCGGTTCGTTTGAAGGGGTTTGTTTGTCGTAACCATTCTAACCGCTTCCCATAAACATACCAATACGGTTGTTGCCTCTAGAAGAGTTTGGTTGACTGAACTAGATCAAATTTAAAACCCATGCTCATTTACCATCTGTGAATCACCTCTCAGATCCATTTAACATAAAATCAGAATCCAAATATCAATCCTGCAGCTGCAGTTTTTGGCAGATATCAAATTATTAAGTCGTTTGCTTCTTATGTTATCTAAAATCTGGAGCGATATTTAAACTCTATACGCCTTTATTATCCTTAATAGCATAGCTCACACTAATATGTCAAGTTTACGTAGCTGAACTAGAAGTAAGCGAAATTTGGCTGTTCATGACAAAAATTGGACGAATTTTGAACGTTTGTGCCAAAGTATCAATTGAATCAGAGAAGAAGAGGACAAAGCGACTCGGAAAATGTTTCGAAAATTGCAGACAAACATTCTAGTTCTAGTTAACGAACCGCATGAACGAAGGTTGGGTTGTGTCAACCCAAAAGTCTGGTTACGGCAATCAAACATCTCTTGAACCAGTCTGTTTACAGCAAAAAATAAGTTTTTTCAGTTATATAGCAAACAGACGGTGTGTTTCCGGTAACCAAACTTCTGGTTGCTGCAAACAAACTATTTTTAGCATGAGCTTTATTAAATCATCCATAGGACAGGTTTTACATCTATATTCATTGCATGCCGAATCATGCAACTTTTAACTAGTAAAGAAACTTTTAAATGGTTGACTGAACATTTTGGTCCTCCCTACAGTATTCGGTTTTACCTCTTTCTGGTGATCCATAGGACAGGTTTTACATCTATATTCATTGCATGCCGAATCATGCTACTCAACTAATAAAGAAACTTTTAAATGGTTGACTGAACATTTTGGTCCTCCCTACAGTATTCGGTTTTACCTCTTTCTGGTGATTTCTATCCTATTTTTGTGTCCAGTTTTACAATGATTTTCAATGCTGGTTTCATTGTATTCTAAAGTACGTTTTGCACTTCCAATTTATGTTCTGCTACGTTTATATACCCCCTAAAACCCTCCCACCATTACCCAAAACCCTCATAAAGGCGTCTTGACCAACCTATACCTATCCAAACAAAAGCACCTGAGAATATATTACTCAAAAGCTCCATCGACCGGGGCAATAAACGACCACGGCCGAAAAGTCGCTAAAATCGTCCGAGCTCCATTAATTTCTATCCCAGACAGCTTTTTCCCGAGCCGTATTTCTGCCGGATTCCAAGCATATACGCGTCCCGGACAGCAATCCGGCTTAGGGGAAGCCTGTCTCGAGAACCGTTAATTCAGGAGCAATGGCACTTTTAAAGCCTCGTCCTGATCCCTCTCTCTCTCTCTGACTGGCCTGGTCACGTGGATTGATCGAATAAATGTCGGCTTGCTTGATGGTCCGGTTTATTCCTCCAGAAGCAGTTTTATGTGTCGTTTTATATTTGGTTTGGTATTTGTGATGTGTTCTGAGAGATGATTCATACAGGGGTGGATAGAATTCAATTTTGTCATCTTGCTGTGTCTGGGATTGTGTGTTAGCTGATTTTTTTGCTGCCATACTTGGCTTTCTAGTTGTTAGTTTATACGTCCGATTATTTCCCAAGCAACTCAAACGTTTAAGATCCGTTCAATTTTGGACTCGTAGGGCCGGAATCTCGTTTACTTTTAGTGACACTTAAATTGGATAACAAATTTATGATGTTATAATTTATTTTGTGCGAATTTATGGTGGAAGTAGTATGGATAATACTGTACGTCATGCAATAAGTTTTTTTTTCACTCTATTATGTTTTGTTTCGTAAAACGGGCCTTAGGAAAACCGCCTTTTATAACGCCCTCGCACTACATTAGGGATTCTAGCTCTTTAACGGTGCATCTGCGCCCCCCCATTCCTATTCGAAATCTTGTTGTCCATGTCCCCTCTACCCCCTTCAAAGTTTATCCACGATGTTTTCGAACACCCTGTACAGGGTTACAAAAGCGTTTCTTGCATTTACCGTGCGTGCACGCATATTAAATTGCCACACATCGTCTATTGTTTATCACAATCTTCTTTTTTGTAAAAAATGAAAATATCCACATATTTTTAGCCTTCTGAGAAATTCCTAAACATCGTAAATGAAAGCATAAAACTAGTTTCATCAAAAAATGACAAATTCAATCAAAACAAACACAGATCAAATCAATATTACATCAATTTCCCTCAAAGACACATCAAGTTCAATGTTATGCATTCATTTATACCGTTTTACCGCATTATCGTATGATGGGGTCTAAAAGACAACAGAGGGGGAATATGTTACTTTTTTTTACTTACAAATTGAATAGCAACCCCAAAACTTTTACACATTGTTAAACTTTGCATATTTAACGAATACTAGCTTTGGAAATCTTCAAAACAAAAATACAAGGGAGATATAAAGCGTCAAAGTGTGTCTGGGGTCTAGAATCCATGTGGGGTTTAAATTTTCACACATCGTCCTTTGTACCTCCGAACTTCTCATTTACTTTAGAAAAGAGAGAGATCGAACAGAAATAGGAATAGATGAAGAGAGGAAGAGAGAAAGACAGAAAGAGAAAGACAGAAAGAGAAAGAAAGACAGAAAGAGAAAGAAAGACAGAAAGAGAAAGAAAGACAGAAAGAGAAAGAAAGACAGAAAGAAGAAAGAAAGGCAGAAATAGAAAGAAGAGAGAAATACAGAAAGAGAAAGAAGAGAGAAAGACAGAAGATAGAAAGATAAAGAGAGAAAGAGATAGTTCAAGTTACTCAGATTAATAAGTAACTTTAACACGACATCAATGTTTATCAATATACAGAAGGACTGCGTATATTTGCATAACGACCGAAAACTCCCAGTTAAAGCCTTCCGAAATCGATTCCCCATCCAAAGAGACCAGATAAGACTCCTTGTATCCAAACAACCCGATAATTCCCCTGCTGACCCACTTTCGAGGGAGGATCCAATCCCTTACCCAAACAGCATTCGCTGCACCTGTTCAGAGTCATAAGCAAACCCACAGACGAATGGTTATTGACAAAGATCCCATTCATCCACGGGAGGCAATTAATAACTCGATTAATTTCTGCTTCCGACCAAGATGGCGCGCTGATAGCCCCGAAGAGATTTATTCCGAGGGATTAGGGAAAGGGTTAGTGCCTCCAGATGGGGTGAATCGGCCCCTTCAGATGAATGGATTCTGTTCAGGGGGTAAGGTTTGCGGGTCGTAAAATTAAAGGGATATTTTCGGTGGGGGGGCTGAGGGAGTGTTGAGAGTTAGCGGGGCTGGTCTTGAGAAGACACTGGGTATCTGTTCTTTTTAGGCAGAGTATAACTGTTGAAGAGTGGGTTAGCTATATTTGTTGCTATATACTCTGTTCATTTAGAATTGGTGCTTGAGACGTAATGTATTATATAGAAGCAGTTACTACTGTAATTATCATCGAAAATTTTTTCTTGTGCAATAACAAGGCAGCCGAAAAAGAAGTAGTTAAAATATTGAAAAAAATCGGTCCCTGAAGTTGTGTGATGATCGTTATTAGGCTTTTTTGAACCTGCTTCAGGCGCCAATTCTAAATGAACAGACTATAACATTTAAAATTTTCTTATTCTGCGCTACTGCTGATTTCCGGACAAAACTTTCTCAGTTAGCCTGAACGATCTGATACTGTATATTTCTGTTATTTTCCATTTATTGAGTTTCTTGAATATAGGTTGATTTTAATTAAAGTTTCGGTTTGAAAAGGATTAAAAAATAAATACGGGCAATTTTTTGGCTCAAGAAAAAAGTAGTTCACAAACTGATCAACAGGGAGAAGTTACCATCCTATACCGTGCTGATGAGCCCTAACAAGAACGAAACCGTTCCACGGTTGGAGGTGACGCTTGAGAGTTGTGAGTTTACACTTAGGGAGAAGTGCTCTTCACAGCCCCTTCGAATCGAGCGAAAAACAGACAAGATTGATAGAAAATTGTTACGATATATTAAAATCAGAGGCCAGTAAGTATAACAAGTTTTAGTGAAAGAAAGAAAGCCAAAAGGTATCAAGTATCTACATCTATGAGTTCAAGTTCAAAGGAAAAGCACAAAACTAAATTTCAAATAACAATCACGAGACATGAATAATAACACAGCATCTACTTGACATTGCCAACTAATAAAACCGAAACTTTAAAATTATTTAACAATGAATGGATGATTAACCTCAACAAAAATGTAATTAATAATTCACTGAAACAAACGTAGGGCGATATCTAACGGGAATAAAAAATACTAATATAAAGTTTTAATCGTGTATCACGAATGAGACTCCCGTCCTCTGGTCCTTTCAAAGCAGGCGTCTCACCCGTGAGACGGTAGGCCGGTGGAAGCACTTCGCTCCCGTCTCACGGGCGAGACGCCCGTCCCGAAAGAGTTGGATCTTAATGGTTTCTGCAACTTTTGTCGCTCCAGTGTGGTTAAACCCTTAAGAACCATACCGACTCTTGCTGTCACACTACACACTCTGATTTATCGCAATTGAAAGAAAGATAAAGTACACGCTGTGCGACCGTATTAGTGTACGAATTATTCGAGATTTTCAATGCCAAGGAAGAGAGAGCATCCATTCCCTTTTGTTTAATCCATACTAACTTATTTGTCGTGTGACCTATCCTCTTAGCACCATTTATGGCAAACAAAAACTTCCAAATAAAAAAAAAGTGTTCGCAGAACGAACGCCCGGTCCAGTGTCGCAAATCATCGCATAGCGCAATTAGTGTCAGAGCAAAAACCGAACCGAAAAGCCCAAGTGGCAGGACTCACGTGGGAACGGGTTTATTGTATTCGCACGTGATGGGCCGGCACGCGACTGGACGGGTGTCTTAAGTGTCCGCCGTCACGTGAGGTGCATTCCCAAGAGGCTTCGAATAAAACAATTCGGGTAAATATCGGGGAGATCTTTTACCCGCTTTCAGTCTCTCGAAATCCTGATGTTTTTGGATTAAGGAAATTTTGTTGGTCATAGTAGAGATGTGGGCGTTTTACAAGGATTTATTTCAACAAAATATAATTTAAAATTACACAAAAGAGAAAAATACAATGGAATAATACGCACACAACATTGAAGAGACAAAAAAAGAAGACGAACACATACATACAAAAAGAAAATAGTAGTTTTGAAGTACCAAAAGAGCTCTTAGCTCGTCCATGGTACCCAGTACCAAAAACTCTCCCTAGGCAACAAAGCTGCGCTGACTCTATTTAGTTAGCTTAAATAATATTTCTATGTCATTGTGTCCTGCTATGGAATTATGTAGTCCAGATTTTTATTCAGATTTATTATTAGTGATTTTAAGGGTTTCATTTAATTTATTAAACAAAAATGGACCAAGAAACGTGTGATTTGTGAAAAATTCTTTGTTAGATTTTGGTATAAAATAATTGCCTTGTATATTTCTAAGAGAAAAGTTACTAGTTTTATACTGATAGAGATTTTTAGATTGATATTTTTAAAGAGTATTTTGCAGTGATCGTTCAAAATGTATTTTAATTTGGTTAGGATGAGGATAAAATAAAAAGTGTTAGAGATAGAATCTCGCTAGTAGCATGGATCATACCAAATGCAATAGAAATAAACAAAATTGGGCCAGAGATGTAAATAAATGTTCTAATCTTGAACGTTTGCACTGCTTGGGCTATTACAGTTAAATGTAGATAGTTGGAACCTCTTCCAAATGCGTGTTTGTAAAATACCTGGGTAAGTTAAATACCTGGATATATATTTAGTTAATTTCGGTCCTGAACAATCCACTTCTTATCCAGGTATGGCATTAGTATGGTAAATAATAAATGAAGTATGTGCATGTGCAGTAACATAAAGCTATAATTCCAATAGCTTTACATTGGAGTTATAGCTCTCTAACTCCATACATTAGAGTTAGCAAGATATTTCTCTCCAATTTAAAGGCATTGGAGTTGAAGCTCGTTGTTCTGCCAAAACCTCAATTGTAGAATCACTATCAGGAAATTACTCTTTTATGAAATTCTACGTTTTGCGAAGTTTAGTTTTTCTTTCTTGCAGTAGAATTTATACATGTATGTTTATTTAATAGAATACCTACCTTATCAAACATTGGATAAACAGACAGATATTTTAAATATGTTTTTTTCCGCAAAAGTTTCTTATTTTTTTAAAGAAGACAAATTTTGAAAAGAAAACAGTTTATATTCCACCTGTATCGCTCTTACTTCGGCCAAAGCGGTGAGGCGTTATTAAATGTTCCAAAGTAAATAAAATCTTGAATTATGAAACACTGTGCTCTTCACCCTACTTAGATATCGAAGTTAAATTGCATGTGCAACCCCTTTGTTTTTTTATTTACTTCTATAATAATAAAAAATATACTTAAAGTTGATAACTAAGAGGGGAAAATTGGTTTTCTTTACTATTGAATTTTTTAACGAGGATGAATTACCAGAAATATACATTTTTGTGTATTTAGGAAATGCAATTATACGTAGATAAATATAGAAAAAAAATTTCTGGAAAATGATTTTTAATGTTATTTATTTGTAAGAAGTAACGAAGGGGATCCAGTTTTTATTTCTTTACTTCAAATAACAATTCAAGTATTGACAATACTGGCAAATACAGATTCACAAATACTGACTCTACCCCCCGAAAAATGTGATTTTTTTTTAGGTTTTCATCTTTGACATCTCTATCATAGCATTTCATTTTTATCTCTGAAAAAGGCATGAACTGGTGAGCAATAAACCCTCACAAGTGCAATATCAATGTCACATAACATCTCTTTAATGTCTCCTCGTGTTAACTTACGACCGAAGAAGTGAATCAAAAGAAAAAAAATGTTACAAAAAGATTTTTGCGATAATGACAACAATGAATGCGCTGAGAAATATGACAGTTGTCCTATCAAGCCCTTAAACGAATTTCTTTCGTCACATTGTATCGGAAACAATGACACTATCGCACTCTTCTGCCCCAAATGCAAGAAAAGTAAAAAAAAAAACCTTTTTTCCCACCACACACTGCTTGTCTTAAAATCTCTCTTTTGTGTTTGCTATTCAACAGCGACAAAAAAGGCGTGTTTTAACAGCGGATGAAAGAAACTTGAGCAAAAATTCTACTTATTTTTCCTTCTGCAGACATATTATTCGGGGAAGATGAAGAAGAAGAAAATGTGAAGTTAGCAAAGAAGTAACGAAAGCACCCGATTGTCAGCTGCAGTTTTTGTGCGTTATTTGTTTCCTTTTGTGTGTTTTTGCTCGTCATAAGCGGTGACAATGTTTCGCCATTAGGGTTCTCCTCTTCTTGTGCGTGTGAAAAACATTTCCCGTTACTAGGGACATTAAACAATCGTAATATCTTAACTGTATCAGCAACCGCTCGGAATTGTTATACCTTTTTAGCAACTGCCTTTGAAAAATAAAAGCATTTTTAGCGTCTGTGTGTTGTGGCATTAGTTAAGTATCCTCGAATGAAATTGGCACTTTTAGAGGAAAAAAAGGAACAACGCAGGGGTGTTTGTTCTAACAAATGGTAATCTACCTCCAGAAAGATTTTATAATAATTATTTTCCCCAGAAGATTATTTTTCCTAGAAATAAACTAAAGAGATATTATATTTAGGACCTAGTGCTAGATGACTTGATTCTTACGTAATATACAAAGTGTTTCAATAAATCCGCCTGAATCCTGCATAGAAAGGTTCTTCATATTGACAACGTAAAAAAAATTCCCAAAGAACTAAAAATTACGTTAGATCTGATAAACTCTTCATTATTTTGTTTCACGGTGCGTATATGCATAGACAATGGATATTTTTAGCATCTTTGTGCGAAAACACATCCAAATAATCATGTATATACACGGCATTTCCCGTAAACCTTTTTTTTATCGTAAACCGTCATGTGTTTTCTCGTTGCAATTTCTCCAAAAACTGCGGATTGTAGTTGTATAGTTCTTCGAGCATTTTTTATGTACTCCACTCAAGAATCTGTCTGTGCAGAGTTTAGGCGGACTTGATAAAACACCTACATAATAGTACGTTAGTTTGGGGGACATTTAAACCAAATGATAAATCATGTTTAGGTGCATAGTATTACATTAGATAACGTAAAACTAATCTAAGAACGAAATGAAACGAATGAAAAATATTGAAAAACCTTTCTGATTATTTGAGATTCATATTAATTACATAAATTAGCCTATCAAGCTCTATTTTGTAGAATTTCATCGTTTTTAATTTAGTTCGCAAAAAAACTAACAAGGTATAGATAAAAACCATAAAAATAGCACGAGGACTAATAGATACTAGATTCTGAGTCATGCCCAAAATGTAGATTAATCTTTAACTCTGTTAACAAATTCAACTATCCCAAGGTAACCCCGCGATACTAATAAATACAAATACAAATTAAGTCGACCAACTACAGGCTTAAGCCCAGCAAGGTTGGTCCAGTCATTTTAACCCACACTACCGGAATCCCAGTATCTGTCAAAGATCTGTCTAAGAAGAAATGTCAGGGCAGACCGACCCTTAAACTTTCAAAATTGACTTTATTTAAAACAAATTACCAATAAGCAAATTAAAAATATAATTACTAATATTAATCCCATATATCAGGTAAACTCTCAAGTACGCCTCTGAGTTACCGATGAAGTTGTTTAGCATAATGAATCAAGTATCCTTAACAAACACAGGCAAAAAAAAGACAGCAGGAAGTTAAGGATAATGTAACGCACTTAAAATGACTTCTTTAAGATCTGATAGACGCCAGCGAATGATTAACGGTTTAAAAGTTCCCGAAATTCCAAACCGGATCCACTTAACTTTCCCAGTTCCTCTCCTCCGCTAATAAGATTACAGACCTTCTCAATCTCTTTAGCAGTCAAAAGCAGCCCTCAGAGACCGGGACATTCTATTTACCAAGTCCCCCAATTAGAATCACTGAAAGAATAGCTCTTGCAAACGATTCTTCGAGAAGAACAATCCTATTCATCAACGCCACCGTTCCAACAACCCCCATACCTGAAAAATCCTGAGAAGAAAGTATTCGAAAAAGGGGAGGCGCTCTCTCCCTTTAGAACAGTTGAGGTGAGGGGGATTCTTGTGGGACTTAGCCTTCTGCCAGGGATCGTTGCCAAAAGATGTTTCAATGTAGTCTCCATGGGGTTCTTTAGAATGGTCCGAACTTGGTTAGACTTTTAATATATTAGGATAGGAGGATGGTTTTTCATTTTCAGTTTTAAACTCGAGTTTTTCGTCAACAAAGCTTTCCTAGAATAGGTGCTGCCAATGGTAAAAAATCATGCGGAGTAAACTATTTTTATGATGAAGATTTTTTGCAGTTGCCCGTTATAAAATTGGTATTACAGACTGTGTGGAATGGAGAGAAAATGTATTATCTGTGAAAATATAAAATGGTAAATTTGGCATAAAAACGTTTTTTTTTCAGTTCATTTAATAAGCAAAGTGATTAACACAGGAAGCTGGGTTTGTAGTTTTATCTGTAACAAAAGCATACATTGCGATTGAGTTTGATTAACTACTTAACGGAATGGGGAAATACAATAATTGTATTATAAAGCTAAATGTCTGCAACCCATTTTAAAATAGGTATTTAGCATGATACAATATGATAATATAGGCCCAGTTAATAATTATCGAGATATAAAGAAGGCAATAGACGCTAAAATGCTCACCTTTTCAGATAAAATACTTACACCATAGATAAAATACCTAACATATCAATACTAAGAGCGTAAAAAATAAGACTGTTCCTGCTGTCTCCTTTCTAGTGATAGTCTTAAGGGGCCATTCATTAATTACGTAAGGGTCCCGAGGGGGAGGGGGGTTGGAAAAATCTCAACATACCCTTAATTGGGGGTGGGGGTCAAACCCATTCTTACGTAAGATTTTCCTAGCTATTGTTAACAAATTCCAATTATTCTAATCAAATAACTATTGAATAACCCCCATAAAAACTTAAAAATGCTGACGATCTCGGTATATTATCGAAGCTTTAATTAAAAAAATGAAGGTATATCAGATGTATCTTTTTTATTGGAGTAGCATTAAGTTATTTTATTATTTTGAAAAACGAAATGGAATCTTACGTATGAATAGGGGGGAGGGGTTTGAAAAATCTTGCATACCCTTACATGGGGGTAGGGGGGTCAATAATTGGCAAAATCATCCTTACGTAATTAATGAATGGCCCCTAAGTTGGTTTGAGTTGTACTTCCTAATTTTTGGCCTGAAAATTGTACAATTTTTAATTGCAACTTCCTTTCCAATAATGCCAATGCTGCAGTTCAAAACAGTGACGTGTTTATGTACAGAGCATAACATAAAAGTAATAATTTAAATTTGAACTCTAGCCCTCACTATAAAAAAATACGGCACTTTACACGAGAAAGCGGTGGAAAATAATTGCTTCAATATCATTGAGGGATGTTTACACGGCGATCCGGAGGAACCTTTCACATTTTTAAACAAAAAATTAGGAGTTACTACCCATAAATAAGTGCTTTTTCCTAAAGAATAAGATAATGAGAGTAGATTTTTTACTAAAAACTACTACTTATTTACTCTATACTACTTATTTAAATTATTTTGATAAGACGCTTTAGTTTTATTTAATTGAACAACCGGTAATCGACGTCTTTATAAAAAGATCAGAACTAAAACCTGATGTAAGAAATGGCGAAAGGCCTTTTAAGAAGATTAAAATGATTAAAAGAATGTAAATCAATATATAAATAACCTCAGAGACTATAAAGACGTCGTTTGTCTGGTATTTTGAAATAATTCTATTAGGCTTGGGTGTTTTCTCTTGCTCGAAATGTTCTTTGGTGAATATAATTTTCCCTGGGGAGATTTTTGCTTCTAGTCTACTTCGTAACTCAATAATCGGTTATCGTATTGACAGAATGATATTAACATAACTTTCGGGAACGATGATCTAATAAGTGATATCGTAATAAGTTAATAGCTGGAGGCGTGATTTTAATGCAGATATTATGCTATTAGTTTTTATGCAATATTTCAGGCAAGATTGAATTATATTATGATAAAAAGCATTAAAACTTCACAATAAATCCCAGGGAAGATGATTTTTTTCGTAATTCATGGTATGTGTACAGGAACTAGCTAAGGAGTTATTAGTAAGTAACGCTTTTTTTCTGTATTTGTTTAACCCATTAAGGACGACTTTAAAATAATGAAAATAAGTAACTTTTTCTTTCATATTTTGTTCATTTGGACCGAATATAGTAATAAATGCCCATTTTCAAATTTTTCAAAATATAATTTTTAGGATTTTTTAACTGGCAACTTTTCTTGCCAACCGTCCTTAGTGGGGTCAAAACTATGACAAATGAAAACACGAAAAAACTAATTAGAATGTTTACGATTTTGATAATAATATGTTTTCATACATAATTTAAAGAAATGATGCAAAAATATAAGTGAATGGGGACTATACTGCTGATAGGGGGTCCAAGAAAGGGTATTTCACCCCTAATGAATAGGGCCTGTTCAGTCCGAAGTAATGATATTCACCTAATTTCAGGCTTTAAAAATAGCCGAACTAGTACTTTTTAAGTCGGAACCCTTTGATTTCAGCACTTTAGCTAACTTTCAGTTTAAAATAGTTTTATTTGTATCTCCCAGTCTGGGACATAGGGACTTTTTTAACCTGATAGTCTTATATATTCTCAACTTTCGTTTTTTTATACCTTTGGTTAATTTTTTTTGCCTTCCGGAGCTTTTTCTCTTATTGGAATTCTCCGTTCTTGTAAATATGTAAATCATTCTCTATCAAAAAGTCATAATTACAATATATATCTTTATGATTCCCAGATTTCGCATATTCCCCACAGAAAACATTGAAGATTACTCATCAACTCGATAAAAACTGGGTATTGGCCCATTCAAAATAGGCTAAATAACTCCAGTGAAATTTTATTTTATTTTTTGACGACTGTAAGTTTCCAGAAAAGCCTTTCAAGAAAAATAAATGTATCCAGAAAGGATTTAGTATGAGATTGAACCAATAAATATGTTAGGAATCGGTAAAAATCTAAAATCTATAAAAAAACCCACTAAAATTATTAAAACATTACACGAGTTTCTAATCCAAATTCTACTATATTTCATGAAAAAAAATTAATTATTGAATTGTGACGTTAGGAAAAAGTTTAGAAATGTACATCTTTATTACAAAATCTGAAGGTTTATTTGATCATATGACAAGGTTGTTTCTTTCCTTAGATGTACAACAGTTCGAAGTTCTTAAAATGTACATTTTGCAAGTTAAATTATGGTATGAATTACAAGTTGGAAAAAATACGTAATTGTGCAAGTTCATAAGAACATATTTTAAAGTGTCCGAACTGAACATTTTAAATGTGTTATCGGAAATAAAAATTCCCATTTTGAATATCCCAAAATATAAAATGGTCATATACTCTGATTTATTCATTAGATTCCCTCCCCCAGTAAAATAAAAGCCCCCTGAAAAACTAGATGTAGGAGGTTAAAAAAAGGTAGAGAAAAGATAACAAGTGAGATTTTTTCTAAGAAAGAATCTTTAATAATTCCATTTTTGGTGAGTTTTGTGGTATTTTTAGTGTTAATTCAGTCCTTTTGGTTCAACATGCCGTTGTTATCTCTTTGTTCTAAAAAAAGTTTTTGGTGAACGGTTTCCAGAGAAAGGCTTTTTAATTAGGGGGCATCCATAAATTACGTAAGGTCAAAAAGGTGGGGGGGAGGGGGGGTCGATTAAAATCTCACGTCAACTTTTTAAGTTAGAAATTAAACGATTTTTTTGAGTATGAGAAAGGAATAATACCCACAGATAAGATACTGTGGTGATTTTTAGGCGGAATAATGTCCTTTTCCCCCACATCAATAATAATGGAAAAGTTTTAGGTGCTGTGAAGCACAAAATGCAAACGAATTGGGTAGAAAATTATTTTTAAAGGTTGCAGGTAAATCTAACGTGGGGGGAGGGGGGGTCCAGCAAAATCTCACTAAATTTCACCAAGGGGGGAGGGGGGTCCAGATTTTGGAAAAAACACCTCACGTAATTTATGGATGCCCCCTTACTGATCCGAATAACACATTTCTGATATCAAACTGTTTGGATTCTTTTGAGGATGTGCCCTTAGAATTTCTAAAAAAATTCTCAATTTTAAAACATTTCCATTTTTTTAGATTACGGATAAGGTCGCAGTTACAAAGCAAGTACTATCAAAACACTTTTATGCATCCAATCACAACGAACAATGGACGCGACGCCATATTTTATAATGAAACAATGTTTTACCTTTTTAAAAATGTACTTTGGAATACTTTCCAAATTAAATAGCATTAAAGGATAAAAGTACCTAAAAACTTACAGTTACGATATTTCAAGCTAAAATTACACACATTTTCTCTGAAATTTATAATTTTTAGTCTGATAATCGAAATTAACTGCAAACATTAAGTGTCGTGTTGGTTTTGTCTCTTATTATTTTCAATGAATTAAAAAGTATTGTTAAACCAGTCTACAAGGTCTGGGTTGAAACATAAATATCAATGATAAAACACTGGTGTTCTGATGTACTAGGTACAATTAAATATTCATTGGAGTACTGTTTTTTTTTTCAGAATGTTGATTAAAAATTTTTATTATTAGCAATAAGTAATTAATATAATAATAACAGATAAAATTAATAATGCTGGATTTTTAAAAACATTGATTAAATTATTAATAATAAGATTAAAAATATTCGAATATTTAGGGAGATTTATTCATGGAGATGGTCTTGTGATGCATATTTGGAGAGTTGGTTGTTGTTTATTCTGCAAATTGATTTTACGAATGTTTTATGAAGTAAATTTAAGTTCAGTGATTTGGGTTTTGCGAAGCAATTAGAAAGGTTCTGCGTCAGCAGTTAACAGGGGTTGGTGAGCGATAGCGAGCAGGGGGCGGTAGCTCCCTAGTAATTAAAAAACATTCTTTAAGAGGTCAATATTTTACTGTTTCACACGCATTATAAGGATAACTTGAATAATTAGACATATTTCTGTAAATTTTTAAGGTTTTCTAAAGTCCTTTGTTGATTTGAAATTATTATACGTATAAAGGTCAATTTATATGGGTGTGTTCTCTAAATCTAAAAACACTTTGCTATTCATATTTTCATTAATTTAAGTATAAAAATGATTTTAATATTTTCGTTTTCCATCCACATTAAAATTAATTTTACTTAAAGTTAGGTGTTTTTCCGTGATTAATAAAGTATCTTACATTAAAATGATTTTATTTTTGATAAAACACTATGTCAGCAAAATTTAATTCAAATAATGCACACTATTTGCTTCTAATATCGATAAATTAGTTTTCAAATTATATATTTCAAAATCTTAAGAAAAATAAAAATAAAACGGATCTTTTTTTTAAGCTCATGAAAGAATATGGAACTTTTAAGGTAAAAACCGTGAAATATGAGTATAGAGTGTTTTCAGGTGACGTCCTAACCATTTACTTTCTTCCTTACTGATAGTCAAACAGTCTGTTGCTAAGGCCGTTGCTAGGTGCAGCGGTATCTGTTGCCGTCATGTTATTGCAAATGCTCTAATAGAATCATTCCATGACCAGTTATTTTCTTTTAACTGTTAATTGCTGTAGGTAAAAAAAATATGTTGCTAAGGCCGTTGCTAGGTCCAAGTCATGTGATTAAAAATGCTCTATGGGGCCATCTATAAATGATGTCATACTTTTTTTGCCCATTTTTGACCCCCTCCCCCCCCTTTGTCACAGACTGTCACACTTCCCCACACCCCCTCCCCCCTCTGTCACGTGTCCCACTCTTAAACCAACAATATGTCTAATACACTAATTTGAAAGTGCCCGGAACCAAGGTTTTTTTCGTTGATTTTCAACTGCAGGATGTGATGTCACAACTTTCAAACCCCCCTCCCTCCCCCTTGTCACAAACTGTCACAAATTGATTAACCCCCTCCCCCCCTCTGAGCGTGACGTCATTTATGGACGGCCCCTATAGGTAATTTTTTTAAAGGAGTGTTGAACGTTGAAAGGGTAACACAATGTTTACGTATTAATTTAAAAATCCTGTATAAACAATTTTTACAATAGTATGTAAATATGATAGCCAATAGAACGAGTTTTACAGGAAATTAAAAAAGAATGATGGGATATACTTTTAGAATAATGTCATACTACTCCACAGCGGATACTCGGATACTAGTGTTTGTCTCTACCAAATACACGCAGCCTAAAATTGTCACTTGCATAAAATCTCATGTTTGTATCTCTCTATTCTAAAAAAAGTTTTTGGTGAATAGTTTCTAGAGAAAGGCTTTTTAATTACAGAACCGAATGACACGTATATAGTATCGAAATGTCTGGATTCTTTCCGGATTTCCAAGTATATAGGCCCTTCAATTTTTCAAAAAAATTCTCAATTTTAAAATATTTCGATTTTTTTAGATAACGGATAAGGCCGCAGTTACAAAGCAAGTACTGTCAATCAAATTATTATGCATCCAATCACAATGACCAATTGACACCATATTTTTAGATGAAACATGTTTTCTCACCTTTTATAAAACTACTTTCTAAATGAAATATCATTCAAAAAATTGATAAAAACCTATTCTAAAAACTTACATGTACAATACTGGCAAAAAAAATCGACTCAGACCCTATATCTCCGGAACGGCATGTGATATAAAGACAAATAAGGTATCATTTTTCATGATTTGAAGTATTCTATATACAGAAAATTTTTCAAGTTCTTAGGGGGTCGTCTTCATATTAAACGAAGCACCAACTTTTGTTTTTCCTATGGAAACCATCAAAGATTATTCCAGATTCTGAAAGAGCACCCTCTAAAACCCCCCAAAACCAGTTTTCATGCCATTTGGTCCCCAAATGAAGCCAGGAGTGGGGGTTGAAGTTCGTCGAATTTACGTTGAAATCTCGTTTTTTACGTTGAATTCTCGATTTTGATCCTTTCAACCATCAACCCCGCAGGATCAAAATCGAGAATTCAACGTAAAAAACGAGATTTCAACGTAAATTCGACGAACTTCAACCCCCCTCCTGGCTTCATTTGGGGACCAAATGGCATGAAAACTGGTTTTGGGGTGTTTTAGAGGGTGCTCTTTCAGAATCTGGAATAATCTTTGATGGTTTCCATAGGAAAAACAAAAGTTGGTGCTTCGTTTAATATGAAGACGACCCCCTAAGAACTTGAAAAATTTTCTGTATATAGAATACTTCAAATCATGGAAAATGATACCTTATTTGTCTTTATATCACAAGCCGTTCCGGAGATATAGGGTCTGAGTCGATTTTTTTTGCCAGTATTGTACGCCATTTTATACTAAAATTTCACACTTTTTTGTCCAATATTTAACACTTTTGTCTGATTTAATCGAAATTAATTGTAAACATTGGGCGGCGATGTGTAGGTTTTGTCTCTTATTATTTTCAATTGCTTAAATTGTATTGTTTAATAAGTCTGGATTTAAACAAAAATATGAATGATAAACACTAGACATATACTAACGTGTTACTTTAAAATAATGGTTTTTGTTTGGTCATAATATTGATTAACAATTAGAAATAGTTATTTTTAAAATAGATTAAAAATAATTAAGCTGAATATTTTTAAAAACATTTCGCTTAAATAATTAATATATATTTAAACTTTTAAGGGAGATTTATTAATGAAGTGGATTTAGTGACGTATTTTTGGAAAAATTTTTGACGTTTTTTCTGCAAATTGTTTAGTTGTTTTATAAAGCGTATTAAGTTCAGTGAGTTGGAATTTGTGGGAATTGCGAAGCAATTCCAAAAGCCTTCCTGCGTAAGCAGTTTACGGGGGTTGGTGAGCGATAGCGAGCAGGGGGCGGTAGCTCCCTAGTTATTCAAAATATCTGTATTTAAGCAATTTGATTTAAGTATTGTATATCTACATTTTATAATATAAATATATATTAAAATTCCCCTGGGCAGAATCACTCTGCTTTCAAATACAAAGGAAAAGAAATGCGAAAAGAAGTTTTTCAAAGATACATAAATATTTTAAATGAAGGTACACTAGTTTGACGTATATTATCTAAATTGGGATCCAGAAGAAGGAGTATAACGGCATTCAAACTCGGGACACAAATTATGTTTATCTTTCAAAGTAAAGAGTAATAGTCCCTCTTAGATGAAAAAATAACATGTTTATATCAAAGAAAGCTCTAAGAATATCTTTCATCCATGATGATAAGAGTCAATTTTAAATTTATAACATTGGGAAAACAAATTTTGGTACTATTCCAGAATCCCGGCGCAAGCAATAAAGTCGCCAATAATGATGCCACCGCTGGCAACCCTTGTTTCTGTTTCGGTAGGTCATGTGTGAGTGGTCACCAAAAAATCTGCTTGGCGAGATTTCTGACTGTATTCTAGAAGAGTACTGAAATTTTTCATATAAAACGAATAACGCATTTTACTCGATATATGATATGAAATATTATTTACTTTCCTTTAAAAAAAAGTCATTCTGGAAAAACCAAATATATTATATTTGTTTGGGATAAAAATAACTTTTAAATTCAATTCAACATTATATTTCAACCAAAAAATTTTAGTGTTTTTAAATACATTTAGAGGTACTTACGGATATTAAGTTGTGAATAATAAATAACAATAAACTTGAATTTAAATCCGGCATATATAACTTTTTAGGCGAGCGAATTAATACTGAAGCATTATTTCATATTTTACAATAGAGTCAGTCCTAAAGCCCTGGATAGCAAAGTAACGTATCTTCATCCAGGGCTTTAGTCAGTCCAGCTTCTGTTGCAATTTTTTTGTGTGTTTCTATAGGTATGAAGGACGAGCCTCAGGCTCATATGATACCACATATCTATATTCTTTATTTGTTGTTTCTTTGTGTCTTTATTATTTTTGTATATTTTGATGTTATTTGTATTTTTTTTCTGTCCTTGTCTTTGTCCAATGAATTTGATAAACAAATTATAATGCTGCCTGGAAAATATCAAATGCACTTTATAATTCAATAATTATAAAGGACAAAATTAAGATTTACATTCAGTGTGGATTCTTTCTTTTTAACAGTAATTCAGTTTCTAATGTTTGTAATATGTTATCGGAATAAATTCCATTCCCCACTGTCCTTGAGAATCACGTATTTAATCAGCGTAAATAACGTTGCTTAATGCATATTTTTTACTTTGTCTTTCGAAATCATGTCATCGAAGTTTCCTTACTCTTAACTTACGCCCAAATTAGTTATTCTTTGAGAAATGTTTTTTTACATCCCCGTTAAACCCATGACATTTGCAATGAAAATAGACTGAAAAAGTAACTAATAATTTGTGAAAAAAATACTTCAGGTGAAAAAAACTAGACATGTGTTTTTTTAAATCATTAACTTTGGGTTTTGCAAAGAGTGTGGAAAAAAAGTATTCAACTGGCATTATATAACTGCTAATTCTGGCGGCGTGTCTAATGGAAAATAAAGCATTAAATAATTAAAAACTGCTATTTGTCTTTCTCATGGAGTAAATGAATATTTAAGTTTAAAAATATGTACTTCATCAGCATTTTTATCTCTCTTTTATGTTTTTAGAAACTTTTCTCCTTAAGAGCCAGATAGAGTTGAAGAATACAAAAAATATCTACTAAGCATATTTGTGAGTTTATAGGTTGTTTTTAAAGAAGATTCCATTTTTAATTACAATCCCTAGAGGATGTATTCATTCACTTTGAACGAATACCTGTTAATGTCGGAGTTAAGAACTAGGAACGTTATAGTATTAGATTTTATGTTATTTACAATGAACTAGTCCTTAATTAACAAAACACATTAAAATATTTTCTATATGATGGCATATTTTACTCTCAAAAATACTTTGTTACTAATCTAAATGTTTTTTAATCAGAATATTTCTTTTTTGGTACTTATTTTACTTTATGAAAGAAAATTATATTTAACCCTGGAGACCGCACGTGCCTTCTAGTTACACGGGGGCGGGAGAAAGCCCCTCTCCTCCAAACAACTGTACTTTTGTGTAGGTGTTTTAATAATTCAAATTAATTTTTTCATGAAAGCGGGGGAGAAAATATCTTAAAATTAATCATTGCAGATGCTTTAAAAATAAATTTAAGAGAAATCATTTTAAAAAATCAATTATTAGAGATTTCAAAGTAAATAGTGAAAATTTCCTCCAACAACTTCTCAAGTTAGATTTTTACAATTATTTAGAATAAATTATTTTACCCTTAGACCTGTGGTTCCCTACCTTTTTAGGCCCATCGTCCCTTTTTAGAGGATGACTAACATTTTTTTTTCAGAACAAATAAGTGAAATAATTTAACAAATATCTTTGCCGAACATTCAACAAACAGGAGTACATGTTTTCATTTTTAAATTTAGCTAAAATTTAAAAAATTAAATAAAAATTTGAAAACTTTGTTATTGTTTTATTTTACCTTTTGTTTTATTTTACCACAATGGCTGCCTTTTGCTTGGGGGATTTCAGTTAAAGCTTTAATATCCAACTTTGTGTTCGTCATGTTCAGGCGCAAGTTTTCTTTGAGGCAAATAAAATCCAACGAATTTCTTTGTTTTGTGAGGAGAGCTGGACAACAGTACTAAATCCTTTTTAAACTAAATATGTAGACGGGAACGAGATGAGAAGAGGTTCAGTCTTTCCCCACAGTTGTGGATAAGTGTCCATAAGCAAAATAATCAAAATCGCTATTTTAATCTCTATTTTTTTTATCAATGTCCGCTCACAACACGCAATCATTGCAATCTACAAACACCGTTAAGAAAAATCATTTTTAAAAAATCAAATATCATCAAAGATTTCAAAATAAAATAGTGAAAATCCCAGGGTTGGCAAAAACACGGGTTTTTTTGAAAAAACCCAAGTAGGTTGGGTTTTTTCGGGTTTTTTCAATAAAACCCAGAAAAAACCCATATAAGACTGGGTTTTTTCGGAAAAAGTGTGGGTTTTTTCAAAATAAGGTGGTTTTCTCCTAGAAAGTAAGTGGGTTTTTTCAAATTTTAGTGAGTTCTTTCTATGTTAAATGTATTCTTTCAAAATAATGTCAGTTTTTCCACAGTTAAGTGGGGTTTTCAAAGTTTTTATACTTGGAAAAAACCCACTAAAATTTAAAAAATATCTTAAACTTTGAAAAAGCCATTCAATATTGAAAGAAATCTATTCAACTTTGAAAAAACCCACTGAAATTTTGAAAAAAATCGTCTTTATATTTTATACCTAGTTTGAACTTTAAACGTCCTAAATTTTGAAAAAAAAACAATTCAATAATGAAAAAAACCCACTGAATAAGGATAGAACCTATTTAACCTTTTAAAAAAAAACTCCCTGAAATTGAAAAAACGCCATTTAGTTTTTAAAACCTAGTTTAAATTTTGAAAAACCCCATTAAAATCTTATAAATATCCTAAACTTTGAAAAAAACACATTAAATTTTGAAGGAAATGCCAAAATCTTGATTTTTTGGAAAAAAAACCCAAAAATGGGTCCAAAATGTGGGTTTTTTCACTTGGTTTTTTTTGAAAAAACCCATTGGGTCCAACCCAATTGGGTCCAATCCAGCAAACCCTGGAAAATCCCCTCCAACTTCTCAGGTGAGATTTTTTTTCAATAATTTTAGAATAAATTTATTTTACCTTCAGACCTTACGTAATTTCCAGACCTCCCCTCACCTCACACGACGCGGAAACTCGAAACTACCCCTAGCGAAAGAGAGAGAGAAAAATTCACCCTCCCCACCCCTTATCTACCCAAGGAATGAAAGAGACCCCTTCTGCCCCGAGACCCAAACACAAAGCTCCTCCGGGAGCTCGTGTAGCGAGGAAATTGCGAGGTGCTTAAATTAACTCAATTCATATTCACTCTTCGAGGAATTCTCTGCCGGGGCGAATAATAAAAATGGTCGCCTTCGATATAGGGTGGATCGAACAGCGGCGCTCAACAAAGAAACGCGGGTTCTGATGGAATTCGCCTCTTTTCCAAGTAATAGAGTGAACGCATTGTTAGGGGGTGGTTAATTCGATTGATTGATTTATTTATTTGAGAATTCTCTGAAGTGTGTGTGGTCCAATCGGGGGTGTTTTATGCAGTTGAGGTTCGGATTTTTCGAGGGTTTTTTGGTTGCCCTGCTGGTTAAAATTCACGCATTTTTGGCTTCTCCAACATATATTGCTAGATACCAGCAAAAACTAGCAATACTTTTTGCTATTACTACAAAAACCACTAGCAACCCATGGTGTGTAGTGACACTTTTTTTTGGCTGGCTAGCAAAGGAAAACTAGCATGTGTTGCTAGCTCATAATGGTAGCTTAGCAGAATTTAAAACCATCATTTGTGCTAGCACTACTACCATCTGTTGCTTTTTTCTGCTATTCTAAAACGGTTTCTAGCACCCGTTGCTATTTTTTGCTTTTCTAACTTAAAATTATTTAATTAAATTTAATATTAAGCTTATATAAAGATTTTAAATAAATTTTTCTCCAGTCCACTTAGATGAAAGATTATTATAAGTCTTAAAATAACAAATCTTTATTTTAATACCCTGTTGGAGACCGGGTTTTATGCACCCCTGGGCTCCTAAACTTTGAATCGACCCCCGCTAGCAAACAAATAGCATAAACAAGCAAATCAATATATCTAGTTTTCCATGCTAAGAAAGTAGCATGAATAGCTAAAACGCATAGGATGCTTGCATATAGCATGCAATGCTATCGATGCGTAAGCTAGTATACTAGCATATCATTCTAGCTAGCATAAAAAAGCATGCACTAGAATAAAACTAGCATTTTCTCTTTGCTTGTACCTTTCTTTCTTTGCTTGTACTTTTTTGTTACTTAGTTAATCTACTGAGTGTTTAATCAATTCAGCCCTAACTCTATCATAAAAAATAGCTCATAAAAATACCCCGCGAACTTTACCTCTATGACCCATAGTTTTCAAGAAATTTTTCGAGGTGTGATGCCACATTCATTTTTGGTCTTCATTCCGAATAAGGGTAAAACGAATAAGGCTTTATAGAAAACTGTAAAGTGTGACAGACTTCCTGACGTCACGATAGCTTTTTTCAACAACTCTACTCTGAAATCTTCTCCAGCGAGAGCAACGTTTCGAAAAACAAATCAAAGCCATCAAAATATTTCCAACTAAAGTTGAGTTGATGGGAGAGGGAGCTATCAATCGCAACTTCAAGTTCCCTTTTCTAGATTCTCTATCCTTATACTACGTCTACTGAATTGGTGATGGTATAGCACCCATTTTTACAAATTCTTGCTGCTTGTAAAATTACAGAAATATTTAGAAAATTCTAACATTATAACAGTTTTTTTAACCTCCTAACCTACGCTGCCGTCACATTTAACTAACATCCTACATACATCAAGCTCAACAACCCCTTGTGCATTATTGAAGATTCCTCCTTTTTTTACCTGCAAGCTGTAATTACTCTTACGGATGGCTGCTAAAACTATTACTTAATTTCCATCATCACTGATAAGTCCGGCTATTTTTTACGTCGAATCATCAGACATTAATAAGGATATTAAATACTCAAAAGGCGATACGCTACTGATTGCACTCATCTATTATCGTTTACAGTAAGTTATTTATACCTGGAACATTAGACTGAGCAATGGGTATTTTAATTAATACTCCTTACCTTCGTCTACGGTTCGCTTTGTTAGTATTCAGTCTGTATCTCTCGCTAAAGATACTCACTCTAACTACGACCGTGAATAATTAGAGTATTTTTCCCTTCTGGCTAGAAAAGGTATTCTTTTGGAAGAATGTATATAAATTCTGCCCTCGTTATCTGAAGTTTAGGCAGCGCGCTTCATTGATTCGTTGCTTTTGTTGAAAGTTAAACAATGCAGGGAGGAATAATTGCTTGTTTTGAATTTTAAATTCGTCTCTTTTCACAGCGTAGTTACGGACATTTAATCCTGCATAGAAATATATTGTTTTTGACTTGTTTTTTCATCGTGACTTTCAAAGTGAAAGAAAAAAATACATGTGTTTTTATTTTCACTTAATTATTTTTGTTGCATTTTATGACTACTGTTATTTAAAACATTCATTTTAATTCATTGTTCATTTTGAGTTGAAGAAACTTATATTGTAATAATTCTATTCCCAATGCACACGACATAAATAAAAGTAGCTTCCAATGAATATCGAGAGTTCTCTAATTTGTGAGTTATTTTGAACAGATTCAATAAAAACCAAATTGCAATTATTACCAGACATTAGAGTTTTATCCACATTGAATAAAAAAAGAAATCAATTTTCGAAAGTTTTCGATTTACGTTTTCTTATCGATTGCATAACTCATGGATGGAGAAATTGGGGATCTAAATTATATTTGTGAGGTGTACGGAAGCAATTTTGTAAAGAAGAAACAAATGTTTTATTATAAAGTGAGCTTATTTAGGGTTTCCCTCATATTTATTACTCATTTCTTCATAATTTATGTAAATGCTGGTGTTTAAATAAATAATAACTAACACATTTTAGCTGTAACTTTAGTCATTTCTGAAGTCTATGTTATGAAAAAGCACATGGTGTCATAAAACTTAGAATTAAAAAAAAACTTGGAAATGAAATGAAATTTTAGTTTTTTATTCTGTAGAAACAAATATTCGAAGGATGAATGAATGTTCCAAAAGAGAACAATTGTTTTCAAAAAAAGATTTATCTTTATGCATAGTAAGCATTTATTTATGTTTCATGCAGTCCTCTATTCATATTTGAGTAACATTAAAAAATATATGTCTCGTAGCAATGTAAAAACTATTCTCTTCCCTGAAGGGCATTTTTGTCAACAAAGTGAAATATTTTCACGTTCCTTTCCAAAAAGTTAATTTACTTCAGCTCTATATTGAAATTGAAGTAGTTTTTCGATATAGTTAAGAATTTATTTTATGGTTTGATAAACTTTACTATAAAATAAACTCCATCGCAACGATATACAAAACTCAAGGAATTAAATTCTAACTAGATAAACACCTTGTTTTTTCTAATACAGATTGACTATCAGAATGAAAAAGCACGGAACTTTATCAAACACTTTATGTTATGTAATTAATTAAGCTGTTAAGTATGAATGGCGAAGATAATTACTATGAACATACATAAATATTTCCCTTTTATATTTTCATCTTTCATGTAATTGGAAAACCGATAAGCTAAATTTAATTAAGAACACACATATATGAATTACCCTCTAGCACATTATAAATCATCCTAGTTTAATTTTTAAATTAGTGATAGTACATTAGTTTACAAGATTGACTGTTTAAAATAATAGTGAAGTAAGTTCTTTACACACTAGTAATGAATAGTTGAATGTTTTCCATGTCATGGTTCTATGTAATGTATCTTTACTTAAAGTAATAAATTGTTATGAAGTACTTTTTTAGCAGATTTCTCTAAGAAAATCTTCATATTCAATCAATAATAGTAATTAGTTTTCTGAGAAGTTTGAAATTGTTTATTAGTTTGGCTCGTGTAAATCTTATTCATGCATCAGTATCTGCGAATTTCAATTCTAAGGGTACGTACACTTATTACTTCCTACCAAAATGGGAGAACAGGGGGTGGCAAAAACCTCACTAAAAACAGGAGGGTCAGAAAAAATGTGGAACAAAAAGAAAATAGAAAAAGAACATAGTTATAAAACTATCAAAAATCATATAAAAATCTTAATTATTAGGAAAACTTTGCATTGCCACTTAATCATTCACAGATCATAAAGCGATATAAATAAAAATATCAAAGAATCCCAATTATTAAAAAGCTTGGTGCTTACGTATTATCACGTCGACCGTTTATTAATACTAGTCAGATTCAGAAGCACAGTTAACGGGTTTTGAAAGCGTTTTAAGATTCAGATTGAACGGTCGAAGGGCTAATACGTAAGCACCAAAAGTATAACCTTAATTAAATAATTCAGTTATTATTTAATTAAATGTTAATTTATGTTAGAATTTTTTTATTATATTTAAAAGTTTTGAGAATTTGGTGTAGTTATGATGTGAGAAAATAAATTTTGATGGCCTGATGTTCATAATTTCAAATATTTAAAAATTAGGGATCGTTATATTATAGGTACGTGTTATTTTTCATTTAAATCCTATGTAAAACACGATTTATCTAGAAATGCACTCTTGGACTTTGAAATAACTGCATCAACCCAAACCAAAAATATGCGGCATAATTTGAAACTGGAATAACAACTTTGTCAAATAGCGATTCTTTCGCCAAATATTTGTTGCAAAATTGCCACTTAGCGCATGCGCACAAAATTATTTTTCAACTCCCATTGGGTTCCGTCAGGGTGAACAGAATGCACTGGTTGTACTGGAGTTAGAAGGCCTAACGACTTAAGTACTCTGTAAAAATCCCTCCCCCTTGTGTTTTTGACTAATGGTACAAACAATCCCATCTGCACAATCGGACATCACCCATGTGGTTTTGTTCTTTTGACTCTTGCGAAATCTAATCCATGCGAACAATCCCTTCGCTAATTTCAATGATAATTACCATTGCACACAGCAAATAGTAATCAGATAAAATCTGAATCCAAATCGGATCTATTCAATCACCGAGAAAATTAACGCAAGCGATGATGAAACACGCCATCCATTGAAACGGCGGAATGTCACAAATGCCACGGTCACAAACCGTCACAAAGGCATTTTTAACCGTTCCGACGAATTCGAGATCGTGATTCGATTAATCATTCGTTTGATGACGAATCGGTATGTCCTGCTGATAAATAACAGGACCAGGCGTTTGTGCCTGTAATTTGCCGGATTGTTTACAGTCTTTTCAAACCTAGTCCGCCCGAAATTTGATGCGGTTGCATTGAAAATTTTAGGCGGCCGGGGCTGATGGGGTTGATGCGACGCGTTTTGCATTCTTTTCTGGGATTGAACGCTTTCGAAAGCGGATGTGATTGCCGAGGGATGTTTCTAAATGCGCGTTCTTTTGTTGTTGTTAAGGGATTTAATCACCATGCGTCATTGTCACTGATCCTATTACGCTCATTAACGTTTGTCTTTCGTTTTGTACTTTCAGAGTTCAATTAATTAATTGTCTTAGAACAAAAGAGTGAGATTTTCATACGGGAGGGAGTCTGCATATGTGATGGAAAAATACAACAATGCAGTTTTAACAAGATTAGGGGATGCTATTTAAGGGGCAGCACACATGTCTTTACTCTCTGTTTTTGGGTGGAGCGAAAAAAACGAAATTTGAATAATCAAAACGTTATATCGCGGAAAAGTTGCCATTTGTGGTCAGAAACAAAGTTCTAAAATTTTAGACCAATCATTAATATCTTTTACCGCCGCAAGAGGGCTAAAGTTTTGAAAAATCGTAAAAACAAGTATTTAGCAGAAAAAAATTAAAAATACCCAAATTTACCGAAATATTTTCTAATTGGGCACAATGTTCATCAATGAGTAATTTAAGTGCCCTTAAAAATTAATTTCCGTGAAATAAAATATTTAGACACAGCAAGGGGGTCAAAATATCGAGAAAAAGCAAACATATTTACTCCAAAAACGTAGGTAACTGTTTTGGTTACCACCTTAATAAATTTTTAAACATATTTCATTTCATAAGATAGGGCTGATTTAAAATTCCTGAAAACAAAAGATGTTCGCAGAAAGTACTAGTGTTACATAAAGTAAAGTGTAGAACATACACAACACATATTTGCAATAGAAGGTTCTGTAGATTGGAATGGTTGTTAGTATTATGTGTTATACAGGGTGTCCCACGAGAAGTGGACCAACCCGTTTAACTTTTGAACCCCTTCAGATATAGTCATGAAAGTGGGGTCTAGGTATAGTAAATGGACCATGCTCTATCCAATGAGATAAATTTCAACGCCCTCTATCGGAAACTTTAGGAGTTATAATTTTTATTTTAAAAACTATTTGAGTTTTGTGAAAAAAGTCAATGACTAAGTTGTAGAGGAGCATCGATTTAGTAGGAAAAGACACCTTAAGCAAAAAAATATCTTGAATAAACCCCTAAAACGCACGCTTAATTAGGTTGAATTTACGTAGTTTTTACGTCTTAAAACGCTCCTCACGAGGTGAAAATAAGAAATTTTCAATTTAATGAACTAAGAATATTTTTAGTCATTTACTAAAGTCATAAAATAAAAAAAATTCATTTTCTCCTTGTGAGGAGCGTTTTAAGACCTAAAAACTACGCAAATTCAGCCTAATTGAGCGCGTGTTTTAAGGGTTTTATTCAAGATATTTTTATGCTTAAGGTGTCTTTTCCTACTTTATCAATGCTTCTCTACAACTTAGTCATTGACTTTTTTCACATACCTCCCATAGTTTTTAAAATAAAAATTATAACTATTAAATTTTCCGTTAGAGGGCGTTGAAAGTTATCTCATCGGATAGGGCATGGTCACTTTACTATACCTAGACCCCACTTTCATGACTATATCTGTAGGGGTTCAAATGTTAAAGGGGTTGGGCCACTTCTCGTGGGACAACCTGTATGAACTTTTTATGCTTTCCTTTTTAGATTTTAAATCTATCTATAACGGTTTTCTGGATCATTTTCGTTAAAGATGACTGTTAAGTATAAGATCTTATTTGTTGTGATATGAGGGATAAATATTGATAAATTTGGGCTAAATATTTCAAGCAGTAAAGAGCCTTTTATAATTACATCAGAACCCCTTGCTGTGGCTAAAGATTTTATTCCACGGAAATTAATTTTTAAGGGCACTTGAATGACTCATTGATGAACATATTGTGCCCAATTAGAAAATATTTCGGTAAATTTGGGATTTTGAATTTTTTTTGAAAAATACGTGTTTTTTACAATTTTTCAAAACTTTAGCCCACTTGCGGCGGTAAAAGATATTAATTGATTTTAGGACATTGTTTCTGACCCCAAATGGCAACTTTTCTCCGCGCTATTACGTTTTGATTATTCAAATATTCTTTTTTTTTCGCTCCACCCTACTCTGTTATGGGATTCTTTAGAATCACCACTTGCTTCTAACTGTCGTTTGCATTACCGACCTTGCAAGTGATGAGTTTTGAAAGACGGGTATGGGCTATGGATATGTTTCATTTCCCTCCCAAAGTTGTGATTTCCATATGCCTTCGACGTCACTCCGGTATGTGTTATGCATTAATAATACATGAAAAATTTAAACAAGATTGGATAATTTTTAGGATTGCAAGGGGTTGCAGACGGCAGCCAATTTTTTCATATTTTCGACTCGGATCAACATTGATCCCGTCTGAAAACCACACCTTTGTTAATAAGAAACATGCTAATCGAACAGAATAAAAAAAAATAAATTCTCACAATCATATCATGCCACACCTCAAATTTTGTAAAGACTTTTTAAGGGTTATATTCAAATGATAACTATTAACTGCGCAAATTTCACTTGCAAGGGGGTGCTCACACCCCTCCTAAAAAACTTCATAAATAAAGTTTATGTAATATATGTTTACTTTTTGTTAGCTTACAATATAAAGAATATACCTACCATTAAAAATAAAAATAGTTAAACCAATTTTAAAAAAAATGCGCAGTTCATTCCGGCAGATAGTGGAGGACTGATCAATGGTCACCACTTTTTCCGTTATAGTCGGCTAGACTAAAAGCTCTCCCTCCGCTCTCTTGCGTTGCCTTCCTGTACCGCGGTGATGAGCCCTAACAAGGGCGAAACTGGTCCACGGTTGGAGGTGACGCTTTGAGAGCTGGAGTTTTCTCACAAATTTTTTAACTATGTAAAATATTTAATAGAGCTACAACATTATTTCCAGTATTAATTACTGATGAGTCTAAAAATAAGGCGGACGATCGATTCTAGCTTAAAGGCTATTTTTAAACTACTCTACTTACCAAAACTGATTTTTTAAAGAAAATATCATCTTAACACTTTTTTGATTCTCCTACATTGGTATTTACTGAATCAAATTGTACTTTTTTCAAGCTGAAACTCTTACCACATTTAAAATTCATATTATAAGTACAGTTGGGAAAAAACGACTCAGTTGCGATTTCTGGCGAACTACTTGGGTTAGGAAGACAAATGAGGTGTCATTTTTCATTGTTTAAAGTATTCTTTAATCCAAAAAGTTTCGAGTTCTTAGGGGGTCGTCTTCATATTAAACGAAACACTAACTTTTTTTTCCAATGGGACCCCTAATTATTATGAGCTTTTCTGAAAGGCCATCCCTCCAAACCCTTAAATACCCAGTTTCATCCAGATTGATTCACAAATAAAAAAATTAAATAATTTTTAAAATCGTGAAATATTTTTATGGTAATCGATTCAGGTAGTAATTTTATGTAGAAAGCCACAATTTCAATCGATTTCACCGAATAGTTTTTGATGAAAACGAACGAGAAAGAACATTCGCGGTATGCATTCGGCAACAGTATACCGCCTCTTAACATTAAAGTTCGTTTTTATCAAAATCTATTCGGTGAAATCGATTGAAATTTTGGCTTTCTACATAAAATTACTACCTGAACCGATTACCATAAAAACATTTCACGATTTTTAAAAATTAAATTTTTTTTATTTAAAAAAATTATTTGTGAATCTATCTGAATGAAACTGGGTATTTAAGGGTTTGGAGGGATGGCCTTTCAGGAAATCTCATAATAATTGGGGGTCCCCATTTAAAAAAAAGTTAGTGTTTTGTTTAATATGAACACGACCCCCTAAGGACTCGAATTTTTTTTTTATTAAAGAATACTTTAAACCAGTGGTCCCCAACCTTTTTACCACCACGGACCGGTCAACACTTGATAATTTTACCGCGGCCCTCTGGGGGGGCGTTGATTCTTTACATTCTAGATTTTTTTGTTTTATTAATTTTAATTCAATTGAATTTAAGCATGCTTTTAAAATAAAATACAGATACACCAAAAATAAATATAAAATGATTTATATTTTATTTCTATCATTAATTTGGAGTATAAACCTAGGAATTTAAATTTTTTTTCAATGAAATGGTCGGCCCGCGGCCCGGTACCATTTGATCCACGGACCGGCACCGGTCCGCGGACCGGGGGTTGGAGACCACTGCTTTAAACAATGAAAAATGACACCTCATTTGTCTTCCTTCCCCAAGTGGTTCGCCAGAAATCGCAACTGAGTCGTTTTTTCCCCAACTGTACATATTATAATCATTTTTCAAGTCATTTTCAAGTCATTGCGATTGAAAATCTGACCCAAAGAGTGAATTCTTTACTAGTAAAAACTGACATTACTTTAGGGAAAGTAAGACATCACATTTCATATTCCTGTTATGTACGTCCTTTGTTTAAGTATTTATAAAGAATAGTGCTATTTAGATAAAGGGAGGAAAAAACCGTTTGGTGTAAGTGTGGCACGGAAGAGTGTTCCGAAATCTTGGCACGTCTGTTGAGTTCTTAATTTTTGAAACAATGGCGACAATTCGAGTTCTTTGCGGTTTGTGCGTCGTATCATATAAAACCTATCATAAAAAAACTTTATTTTAAAAAAAACCCATTCTCAAACCAGTATTACCTCTTCGCACATTGCCGTATTCCTCAAAAGTTTATTTCTAGTGTTTCTAACCAATGCATTTACTCTAAAATGACATTGGTTAGAAATCAAAAAAAATTAACGCTGAAAGTAATTTTCCAGATTCCAGCCATTTGGCCTCGAGATGTTTTGTTTGAACCAAAGCAAATATATTTGCGCTGACGGTCTTCCAAAAAGTTCTATGAACACCAATTGTATTTTAATGAAAAATTATTTTTCTTGCCAAAAGGTTATTGACAAGTTTCTCTACCAAAGTATAGAAACGTTATCAAAAATCTATTAGACACTTGCTTTGAGCCAGCTTTTCTCCATATAAATTCGCTTGTCTAGGAAGATATATTTTAATTTTTTAGTTATTCATGGCATTTAATCATTGAATGAATTATCTAAAAGACATGTTTTGCGATTTAATAAAATCCTTTTTATTAAAGCAATCTATATGTTTATCAAAAATTCAATTATTGATGAATCAAAACCAAAGGACTTATTGCATGAATCTAAAATTCATATTCTTAATTTTAAAATTATTTCCTTGCACTTTCAGCTTCCTCTCTTACTGTCTCAAAATACATCCAACGAAATACATGGTGTTTCAAAAGTGTTTCGCAGCTTTTATTTGAGACCCAAGTCTCTTAGGGTCATGGAAGTAAGGTCTATCCCTATTAAAGTGACCCTGGATAATCCATTCAGATGACTTACAGAGCCCCTAGCGGCGAAATAAAAAATTAAAAACTAAACGATATAGACCAAAAACCTCAGTGAGATGTTTGTTGCCACCGTTATGAAAACTACATAAGGCAACTGAAAAAAGTGCTATTTTCACATCCTAACATCTCCATGAATATTCGCTATATTTTCATGAAATTTTTTTCAGCGAGTTACTCATAATGGTGGAAACAATACTCTGAGTTTTTTTCTACCCCCTTAAGTTTTTTAATTATATGTTTCCTTTTTTTATTTCGCCGCTACGGGCACTGGATTCTCCAGGGTCACTTACTTGGGGGGTAGACCTTACTTCCATGACCCTAAAATAGTTTGGTTTGAAATAAAAGTCGTGAAACGGACTTTTGAAACACCCTGTATATCCATTTCATTGTGAATGAAGAGTGAGTTAAATACTCAAACCATTCACAACTCAAAATCAAACTACATGAAAATTTCCCCAAGAAACAAACTTCCGTACCATATCCACCGATTGAGCTCAAGAACCGAAGTCAGCACACCTAATCCCAGAGGAAAGTTTCGCCCAGGGTGTCTTCAACCCCCCCCCTGGGCTGCCCCTCCCTCCCTCATTAAAACTCGCGGCGAATGTGCTTACTCCACACCGGAGACGCGGGAATTAATCATCTTTCAAGAGAAGCCGACTCTGCGAAAAGGGAGGTGGTTATATTTAGGTACGTTGATGCTAAAGGTTGAAGTACCTTTTGAGATGAGATAGTATCCCAAGCAGCCCAAACGCTCAAGATGCACCAAATTTTTGTTATGTACGGCCAAATTTCGTTTAATTCTAGTTGCAGTTACGTTAACTTGACAATTTGGTATGAGCTGTGCTACTAATACTAGACAGCCACTTTAGTTGAACCTACTACGTCACTAACAAAGTAGTTCCCATCTCGGTGTCGGAATTTCGAGTGAAGCAGAGAACGTCAATTTTAAAATATGAATATTTCGTTTAAACCATGTATAAATAGTGTATTTTTATCACGATTCGCGTATCGGAATTCCTCCTATCAACCCAACAGGCTTTGCGTTTACTCACTTTCTCCTTCCGCGTAGTGACGTACTGGGTTCAGAAAACGTTGCTCTGAAGTATAGGGATCGCTGGGAAGAAATGTGTAGTACTGAAGAAAATACAATATAATAGCTCAAGGCTGAATAAATCTGAAGAACTTAATTAAGAAGTAACAATCCAGACAGCGCAAGTGATAGAGAATAAAACATCAATAAATAATCACACCTTATATAACTTATTAAATAGCGATAGTTGTTATAGTTGACATCATAGTTACTTGCTTAACCAACGATAGTAAAAGGGTTACGTGATTTGTAAGCATGAAGACTTACGTGAAGGTTACGTGATTTTTAGAGACGTTGCACTGCCGATAGTACTCGACTTATATGAACTAAAATCTTCACATTGATATTAACCAAGGAGCGGAACCGTTTAATATCAATATGGAGATTTTATTTCATACAAGTCGAGTACTATCGGCCGTGCAACGTCTGTAAAAATCACGTGACCCTTTTACTATCGTTGGCTAAGCAGTAATCGATATTCACGTATTCAATAATTATACTATCGCATTTCAGTGATTAAATAATACAGTAGTCTTATAAAAACCTGATGTCTGACTTTTTTAGATTTCGCTTTGGCAAAAAATTTCTAGTGGTCACCATTTTGGTTTTGTTTTATTACCTATAAGTGTTTGAAATAAGTTTTGTTCATACATTACATCGGCTCTAAACTGACGCCAACTAGGCTACAGCTACGAACTATCACCTTACTTTTTCAAATGGCGAGACAGCTGGATTTTATAAGAGCTTCTTCTGTATACGTGATTTGACTTTTATTAAACTCATGCTAATCAGATCCTATTGTAACGTGATCTACTAGCCGTCTTATCTATTTTTAAATGGCTTTTAATAACCCCTTAACAAGTCACGCCAACATGTTTTACATAACTAGTCACGCGGTGAACTTAGTTCACCAAATGATTCTGAGCGACTTGTATACAAGATGGTATTTATCTTTTAGTCAAATAAAAAAATCGCAGGTTACCACAAATCGTCACCTTAGAATCAAAAACTACTATCTCCATTCGGCAACCTTCGGGAATTCCGATCCTTGGCTATCAGATCGGTGGATAAGCTCGTTTTTTGGTTTGTATGAGCTGACATGATCGAGTAGAAAAGATCAAAACCAATCAAATTATTTTCTCCAACGATCTAAATGCCAAGAATCGGGATTCCCGAAGTTTGCCGAATGGAGATAGTAGTTTTTGATATTAAGGTGACGAAATAAAGTAACACCTAAATCATCTTTTAATTACTTAAATCCCCATCAAAATATGCATTGTGCTTATTTAGTCACGGTTTCATCATCGATTTAAATAAATAAACCTTAAAAAATACATAATAGTAAAAACAATATGTTGCATTCACACCAATACGTTGTAGTCATTCTGTTTCTACTTATGAGACAAAACAGAATTTCCTAAATCGCGCATAACGTATAGTTCATACCACCAGGAGAAAAAACTTTGAAAGAAAACTAAAGGTACAAAGCAAAATGATAGCCACGTATATTTTGCACTTAACGTTTTTTCAGCGTTTATGGACGCTTGGAATCGAGTGAAAAAAATCCGTTCCCATCACAATTGCAAATCAAAAGATTTTTGGTACTCTTCTATAATACCGACGCAAATCTCGCCAAACAGATTTTTTGGCGACAGATCACCCATAACCTTCCGAAACAGAAACAAGGGTTACCAGCGGTTGCATCATTATTGGCGACTTAATCTCTTGCGCCGGGATTCTGGAATAGTACCGATTTTTTTTCCACTGACGATAATATGACTATACTCTAAAGATAATTGAGGATAAAAAATTCATCCATCTCCTAATTTCAAATAAATAATAATAAAACCACCATATATCATCCTTCAGCTTGAATCACGTGTAGATTTTGATAAAATTTAAAAAATAAGGGTGAAGCAGAAATAAAACAGCAGCCTTTAATTAAAAGGATGAACAAAATTCACCAGAGCTAGATGTTTTATGTTTAACTTTAGCTACCCAGATCCTTTTGTAACGCGATCTATGCCACGAAAGAAACAGGGTACTATTCTTCATAAGAAAAAAATAACCGTTAGATATAGGTATGGTGGAGTTTCATGATAATTTCCAAATAACTATAGTATTACAAAAATTATCTTAATTAACTAGAGTGCTGTGGTATTTAAGGTTGTAAAGAAAATTGTAGTTTTATCTGAGGATAAAATTTCGGATTTTTACGTGCAAAACACTCTACATTTTATATTTATGATGTAATGAATTCACAAAGTTAAGTGTTATGATGTATGAAAATTTTACCAAGAAATATTTCCCACAGCTAGCTATCATGTAACCACAGCTATCATGTAAACACTTATTTCCCAATGATTGCATTCTATCATACCTTTCTCAACCAGAGTCAAGTCAAGTAATAATAACAATTTTGTTTTTAATTAAAAACTTATTTTCCATTCACACAAATAAATACTTCACATCTATTTAAATTCATCGTATTTTTAGGGATGTAAAATGAAAAGGTGTTCTTTTTGTAACATATTGTAAAGTTATTTACTATCCAATCTATATACAGGGTGTATCTGAAATGGTGCAACAAACTTTCAGGGATGATAGTACTCATAAAGACGAACAAGAATCGGTATAGAAAGGGGGGTCCCAGACCAAATCCCAGGGAGTTAAAAATGGAGCGACACCCCAAAAAAATGATTGAAAAATTCAATTTGTAGAAGAACTACTATTGGTAAAAACTTAATTAAGGTCTCAAAAATTAATATTTAATATTATCTTTAAAATTACTTCAAAAGTCTTCACTTTAAAATTTGTTTTATTATGAAAAAAGTTAAAAAACACAAAAAAATGTGAAAACTCTGCCAAAACATTATTTTGTATTTCGAAATCCTTTCTTTTGATTTGATAATCTGAAAGATCATAGTTGAAAACCCTTAAGTCAAAGTTTCACGTCAATACAATCAATATTAAACGCTTGAGATCCTGTTAAAGTTTGTTTTTTGGGTGCGCACACAGCTGTTCTGGAAACAGCTCTAGAAAACTGCTTGCGCACCTAAAAAAAC
Organism: Tetragnatha versicolor; assembly: GCA_024610705.1. Taxonomy (NCBI): domain Eukaryota; kingdom Metazoa; phylum Arthropoda; class Arachnida; order Araneae; family Tetragnathidae; genus Tetragnatha; species Tetragnatha versicolor. The sequence goes on from JANDEH010000007.1 coordinate 10,674,768, forward strand.
AAACTTTAACAGGATCTCAAGCGTTTAATATTGATTGTATTTACGTGAAACTTTGGACTTAATGGTTTTCAACTATGATCTTTCAGATTATCAAATCAAAAGAAAGGATTTCGAAATACAAAATAAGGTTTTGGCAGATTTTTTAAATTTTTTGGTTTTTTTAACTTTTTTCATAATAAAACAAAGTTTAAAGTGAAGAATTTTGAGGTAATTTTAAAGACCATATTAAACCACAATTTTTGAGACCATAATTAAGTTTTTACCAATAGTAGTTCTTCTACAAATTGAATTTTTCAATGATTTTTTGGGGTGTCGCTCCATTTTTAACTCCCTGGGATTTGGTCTGGGACCTCCCTTTCTATACCGATTCTTGTTGGTCTTAATGAGCACTATCATCCCTGAAAGTTTGTTGCACCATTTCAGATACAACCTGTATATAAAAATCAATGTTTGTCTGTATGTCCTTTATAGTTTTAAACTTTTCGAACCAACATTAACTATTAAACTATACCACGTTGATCTACTCGCTCCAGGGAAGGTTTCTGAATAAAAATAATTTAAAATCGATGCATCCAAACAACTTTTTTGGTCCATTTTATGCTTAAAAACCCATATTTCGTGCCTATCTTCATGGCAAACCCCCATTGTTGTAAATATCATTAGAGAAGATGTAACTTTAATCGTTGTAGGCATATTTTCGATTGTTGCAGATTGAAATCGATTGTTGTGGTATAAAATCCATTGTTGTAGCGTAAACATAAAAGTGGCTCTTTTATTTAACTATTTCCAGATTTGGACTGGAGAAGCCCATCTGTAACACACCAGAATAATTTTTTTAATATGGACTGGCGAAGCCCATCTGTAACACACCAGAATAATTTTCTTTAAAAATGGACTGGCAAAGCCCATCTGTAACCCACCAGGTGATATTTAATAAAAAACTGAAACCATAAATAAAAACAACACTCGATAAAAAAATAATTAAAGTAAATTTCATGCAAAATTAATTTCAACGAAATAATTTAGTAATTTATTTATACTTTTTTAAAATATAATAAAGTTAAGCTCTTGCGTCCATTTTGCATATAAAATAAAATCACCACAGATTACATTCACCCGAAATTAATTCAGTTCAGGGCTCCTAAGTCCCAAACGCAACATAAAATATTACAACAAGCCGTATAAAGCTCATCGGTGAAAGTAAGCGGATGATGGCTTTCCCACCGAAAGCGACAAAAATCGTACCCTCACAAAATTCCGAAAGAGCTCTGTTGTACCCGGCGGTACTGAGTTATTCATGAACCCCTTTCCTGTTCCTACTCTTCACTTAAGAGAGGAAAAAAAGTCCGGTCTCGAGAAAATCTCCCCTTTATGGGAATGGACTCCTTTAAATTTTATGCCTCCCTTACGTGGTTAACATTGCAAAAGGATACGCACATGTTTGCAATGGAGGAAAGGGAAGCGCATGGATAGTTTGTATTCGATTCGAACTTTACAACTTTGTATGTAACTTATTGTACTGGCATGTTCACTTTTAATACTGAAAGATGTAAACATGACTTAAAATATACTAGACAGCAAAGTTAGTTGACCCTACCACGTCACTAACAAACAAAGTAGTTCCCATTGCGGTGTCTTAGTTTCGAGTGAAACGAAGAACGTCAATTTTTAAAAGCGATTATTTCTTGTCTTTTTCTTGTGTCTTTTTATCACGACTTGCGTACCGAAACTCCTCCTAGCAACCCAACATTCTTTGCGTTTACCCATTTCCTTCCTCGTAGTGACGTATTGGGTTCAGAAAACGTCGAGTATAACTGTATTGTGTAAGAGGTGTTATGACTGTAAAAATAAGAATTGATTTACACTGTTGTACTATTAAAGTTAGTTTTATTTTTAATCATTATGTTTTAAATAGGGGATACCTTTAAGGCCATTGGAAGAAGAGTTTACAAATTCTATGAGCATTTTTTTTCTTTGTATGGCTTTGAATCAGGTCAATATTTCAAATGATATTCTCTGAATGAAAGTGGTATAATACATTATAGAAAAATGCGGATTTCGATTTCTTTTAAGATTTTTTACCTCGTGGGGTAGTCACCAAAGTCAAAAGCACAAAAAGTAAAAGTCGCCTAAAAGTGCCTTTTCTGTAGTAATATTATCACTGTTAGAGAAAACAATCAATTTTTAAAAACTACGTTCAGTGAACTACGTTATTTTTAACTCTATATAACTCTCCCTTTCTGTTTAATAAAATTTAAAACTTCTTAAACTTGAAGTGGGTGTTTCTTCTTTAAATTTTCCTGATTAGACTCTAAAATTTTCTTTTTATTTCCTAAAATAATTGAAACGATAAAACCCTATAAAATCACAATTTAATTAATTATTTTAATACAGATTTCTTCAATTATATTTTAACTATCCTGTCATAAATCATCAGTCACGTTTTTATTACATCTGACTTTTTCCACAACCAAAATAAATTCAAGATATACTTAAATACAAAATAAATTGCAGAATCCCTTTAAAAGCGTTTTCTCCCACTAATTTCCCCAGTTTATTTCTTTTCAAGTGAAGTGAAGAGGGGTTGATCTGATATGCCACCATTTACTCTGATTTCCCCAGCGAGTGACTTGCTGACAGAGTTAATATCGGTTACCGTTGCCAAAACGCTTGCAGAAATAATTCAGTATATTGCCGAGTTTTTCCGAGAGTAGGTTATTTGGCTGGATGTGTGAATGGGGTTTTTATAACTCGACTTGAGAGGTTAAAAATACTTTGGATTTGATCTTGAGGGAGGTTATTTTGCTTGTCTATGTTTTTTTCAGGTACAGTTTTTTTAGGATGAAAGTTATACTGCCTTAAAATATGCTTAGCTGCGAACTTAGTAAATGGTTTGGATAATCATCATACATAAATGGCGGAACATGTAATATTCTGTTAAATATCTTTGCGATATTGGTTTACTTTGAAGTACCCAGAAAAAAATTAATTTGCTCTTTTTTTTCTGTGATAGTTACAGAAACTACGAATCGGACGTTTAATCATTGTTGTAGGACATATTACGAGTTTCGCAATGTGGATACTTTTATAAAGGGGTCATTCCATGTCAAGTGATCCGAACTTTTTTCCTCACATTTTTTGATTTGGTTCATATTTGGCTCATTAGTTATACTTTATAAAATAACCAAGAATCCAATTTTTCAGATTTTTATCTCTTTTAGTTTTGGAGTTACGGGATTTTAAGTTTTTTAAAAATCCACATTTTTTCACAAACCTTTGACCATAAAATGGTCCATAACTCCCTAGAAAAAAGAGCTAGAAGGGTCTGGTAAACGGCATTTGATAGTAAATTATATGCCCTTTCCAAAAATGTGTAACATGATTCATTTTTCAAAAATTAAAATTTCAAAAATTTTTAAAAAAGAAATAAATTTTAATTTCTCAAAAAAGGTATGCTTAAAAATTTTCAAACAATTCTCAATATATCTTTGACGCTAGGTCTACAAACATGGCCAGTTTCAAGCTGGGATCTCAATGGGATCATAGTTAAAAAAATTAGTGAAGTTATGCTTCTTGCTTAAAAAGTTCAGGATGGTTCAAGTCACCATAGGTATTTTGAGACATAAACATCATATATATTATGTAATCGAATCCAAAGGCATAGCCAGCGTTTTGGTGGTTAAAAATCCCTTAATGCAGCCAAAAATTGCCAATGTATGTATATTTATATTAATAATATGTATGTTAATAGGAAACACTCATTCAGGTAAAAGAAACGGAAACAACGCAGCGTAAAAAAAACTTACATACACAGCACTTGTAGTAGGTTTCTTTACATTCTGAGCTTTGGATACTTCAAAAACCCAGGCTATGTAATTAAGTTCAAGAATTTACTGCAAAATAAAACTTAATAGCATAGGATTAAATAATTAGGAATTTATTTTTACAAAATTTGAGGAACAGTAACTCTAAAATGAGTAAATAAAAATTAGTGAAAACAGTTAGAACAGTATGGTAAAATAATGGAAATCTAAAAATTTTTTAGGATTTCATACTTTCGAAAGTTATTACTGTTAGAGAAAATTCTAGTTACTATTTCCTTTTCACTAACTGGAATGAAGCTATGGAACTTTTGTGTTCCCTCAATAGGTTTAGATTTTAAAAATCTATCCTTCAGTAGCTTTTCTTCTAGCAAATAGTCGTCAACAGTTGTGAAAAAAAAATTTATAGAAGTAATGTTCACAACACTCCATTTAAACAGGTCAATTGGTGTCAAGATTTGTTCAGTATTCAATTTTTGGAGACTAGCTTTTGCAGCAAGGCGTTTAACTGTGCCTCCACCATCACAGACACCTTTCCTATGTGCGGTAGCAAAAAAATGCCATTCGGCATGAACTCCTAAGTCCTTATGATGGAGGCAAATGTTTGAGAAATTTTTTCGATTCTTATATTGTGAGGCAGAACCGTCTGAAAAGTAAAAAATTTTTTCTAAAGTTGGCAAAACATGTTCTTTTAAATATTTTATTAGCTTCTTTTGAAAGATATAGACTGCTGATCTTGACACCAATTGACCTGTTTAAATGGAGTGTTGTGAACATTACTTCTATAAAATTTTTTTCACAACTGTTGACGACTATTTGCTAGAAGAAAAGCTACTGAAGGATAGATTTTTAAAATCTAAACCTATTGAGGGAACACAAAAGTTCCATAGCTTCATTCCAGTTTGTGAAAAGGAAATAGTAACTAGAATTTTCTCTAACAGTAATAACTTTCGAAAGTATGAAATCCTAAAAAATTTTTAGATTTCCATTATTTTACCATACTGTTCTAACTGTTTTCACTAATTTTTATTTACTCATTTTAGAGTTACTGCCTCAAATTTTGTAAAAATAAATTCCTAATTATTTAATCCTATGCTATTAAGTTTTATTTTGCAGTAAATTCTTGAACTTAATTACATAGCCTGGGTTTTTGAAGTATCCAAAGCTCAGAATGTAAAGAAATTTACTACAAGTGCTGTGTATGTAAGTTTTTTTACGCTGCGTTGTTTACGTTTCTTTTCACTGAATGAGTGTTTCCTATTAACATACATATTATTAATATAAATATACATACATTGGCAATTTTTGGCTGCATTAAGGGATTTTTAACCATCAAAACGCTGGCTATGCCTTTTCATTCGATTACATAATATATATGATGTTTATGTCTCAAAATACCTATGGTGACTTGAACCATCCTGAACTTTTTAAGCAAGAAGCATAACTTCACTAATTTTTTTAACTATGATCCCATTGAGATCCCAGCTTGAAACTGGCCATGTTTGTAGACCTAGTGTCAAAGATATATTGAGAATTTTTTTAAAATTTTTAAGCATACCTTTTTTGAGAAATTAAAATTTTAATTCTTTTTTAAAATTTTTTGAAATTTTAGTTTTTGAAAAATGAATCATGTTACACATTTTTGGAAAGGGCATATAATTTACTATCAAATGCCGTTTACCAGACCCTTCTAGCTCTTTTTTCTAGGGAGTTATGGACCATTTTATGGTCAAAGGTTTGTGAAAAAATGTGGATTTTTAAAAAACTTAAAATCCCGTAACTCCAAAACTAAAAGAGATAAAAATCTGAAAAATTGGATTCTTGGTTATTTTATAAAGTATAACTAATGAGCCAAATATGAACCAAATCAAAAAATGTGAGGAAAAAAGTTCGGATCATTTGACATGGAATGACCCAAAGGCAAGAATTTAATGATGATAATTTTAGATATATACAGAAAGAACTATTTACATGAAATGAATGAATAATGTACAGGGTTAGATCTATAGCTACTCACAATTCTCCTAAATACATCTCCAATCACACAATTCACAGCCAAGCCATTTCTCTCTCTCCTGTTCTATCCATTTCCTTTTTATTAAACAAATTAAGACAATCACGTGCTGCCTGTAAGAAGCCCGGCTTTACCGGTCCAGTCTGGTTGTACCAGTGATCTGTAATAATATGCAGTCAAATCGATTTAAACCATTCAGCTATCCTTTTTCTGTGCAGCAAATTTAAATAATCTAGCAGCTTTATATTCATATAATACTGTATCGGTTCTAACGATCGTTGCTAGGAGACTATTTTTATAGTTTGTTTCAGGAAAGGCAATAAGTAAATTTTGTTTCAAAATTTTTTTGTATTATAGTTACAGTTGGTAAAACAATTTAAAATATTCAGTACATTCAAAAAACCAAAATTATCTGGGATATAAGGCCTTCAAAATGAAATTCAATTCTTACCAAGAGCTTTGCAGCTGGACTTTTGAAAATTCCGCCGAAATCATGGTTTTAGTTCAGATGAAAATTAATTGGCCCTATAGTAATTTTAATTCCACTCCTTCTAGTAGCCGTCGTAAGTCGTGAACGGTGCAATATTGTTATTGTTTTAAAAAATTTTAATATATAAAAAGTTTACGAGATATTAAGTGGAATTACGCACGTGTAGCTTTATGTTTGTTCTGTTCTGTATTGTACTGCCCATATAGTTTTGTGTGTTAAACTAAACTTTTAAATTGAGTTGAGTCATGACAACTTGTTTTTCCTCGAGATAAAACTTTATCTTCCGTTGCAACTGCATAAGCAGGATATTATTTTAAAACCCTCTCCTTATGAGTTGAACAAGTTTACATAATTGTTTACCTTTTATCCAACACAATTTAAATTAACCTGAAAACTCATTCACTCACTATTGAGAGTTTTTCTGAATGCATCCACAGAAGTGAAAACGTTTACAGAGCTTTGCTTTTGATTGCTCTATCAAGCTGCGAAATATTCCAACCACGAACAAGTAAACCAACCAATCACATTATCAGCGCAATTGGTATCCAATTACATTTAATCTTGCCCGTTTACCCCAGCCTTTAAACCACCGAACCCTATTACGGGGTTACCCGAGATAACCGCACCCAAATATTGCCCTTCCCTTGATGAAATTGCCCGCTTTGACCAACCTGTCCCTTATGACAGAAACCCCTAATTAAAAGGTCAAACTATCTTGTCGCTAATCTTCTGGCAATTACCGGACCCTTAGATGCCTATTGTCCACCTCATTCTGAGGGGCTTGTTTTGTCTATTATTGTAAGGGGGCGATCGAATATAATTGTTGTGCTTAGATAAGATTATTAGAATAGGTTCGATGGACGAAGTTATTAAGGAAACACAATTATGTTAACCTTATTGTTGCGTATGTATAGTCACTAAAAACGTTTTGATTTCAGGAACTGTATTTTAAAAGATTAATGAGTTATAAAAGTAAACTTTTCTATCATTTGGAAATAAACCTGAAAATTATTATATGAATTCTTGCTTTTCAAGCGTTTTGAACGATCTATCTTCTATCTGTATAAAAATGAATGTTTGTCTGTATGTCTGTTATGTCCTTTATGTTTTTAGAATTGCAAACCTGCATTAACTTTTAAACTTTACCACGTTGCTCTACTCACTCCCGGGAAGGTTTCTGAATAAAAATGATTTAAAATCGAAGCGTCCTAATAACTGTTTCGATCAATTTTATGATGCTTGAAAACCCATATTTCCTGCCTAACTTCATGGCAAAACCACGTTATTGTAAATATAATAAGAGAACATGTAACTTTAATTATTGTAGGCATGAAATCGATTGTTGTAGTTTCAAATCAATTGTCGTAGCATAAACATAAAAATAGATTCATTATTTATTTATCAATCTGCCGGGCATATTGTCCGGGTAACGCCTGACCTAGCACACAGTGCTTCCTGGTGAAGCCCGTCTGTACACCAGATGATATTTGTTAAAAAACTGAAACCCGGGCGAAGTCTGGGTCTAGCGCGTCAGCGGTAGTGTTCTATAAAAGAGAATGTTCAGAAAGGTGGGTCCTTCAAGAAATAATGAAGCTAATCCCATCCTCGCAAACACAGCCCTGAATCCAAAAGGATTCATTAGTTCCACACGTGACACGTTATTATTATTTAAAGGGAGTATCTCGGCTCCAAATTGAAACTCGCTTCATCTGTGATCTCTCCAGAGAGACCCTTTTACCTTAATCTCACCCCCTCGAAAGAAGGGCAGAGATTGTTCCTACCCTTACTCCACTCTTTAATTATGTCAGAGAGAAGAGGGGGGAGCAAAATTAGCCCGATTCAATTATCCCAGGCGATTCAATTAGGCCCAGGGGTGTTTATCGTCGCAAGATAATGTTTGCGTGAAGATGGATATATTCGCCAGCTCGCGCGATTGGTCCGAAAAAAAAATAAAGCGAGTTTGGTTACCCGGGTAAATTGTTTCGTATTTAGACGACACAATTATCGGGAAGTTTGAATTACCGAATCGATTTCGTTCGGGGCTGTGATTGGCCCCGCGATGTCACGTGACGTTCGGGTTGCTCGTGCGATGGGAAGTTTTGTGCAGAAAAAAAAACAGAATGTCTTTGTCAACTTTGTTATCGGGAATATGCGTGGAGCTGGCAGTGCTTGTTTATGAATATTTAATCTTGACGGAGATGTGTTTTCTGATAACGCAGTGAATGACATTGTGCTTTTTGTTGAAAAACATTTTACTGTTGGTGGAGATTCTCCCCCAGTGTATTATTCAGATACCTTGCTTGACTTCAATTTATTGCGCTGGGAATAAATTACAGCAGTACTTAAAATGATTTATTTTCTATGATTCTATTGGACGGAATCAAAATCGGCCATTATTTCTGAGCAATTGAAATAATTTGGAAGGTAATGGTTGTCTAATATTTTATACCAATCCCTTTTGGCCATAAATTGAAAAACTTATTTTCGTGTATGTTAAAAAATACTATATGGAAATATTTATAAAAGCAAATAACATTTTCAAAGCCTATCAATAGAAGTACAATTAAAAAAGTAATTTTGTCCTGACTGCCTCAAATTTTTATGAAGGGTTTATTGGAAATATATGGAGTGCTGACCCAAGTTAGAAATTTATAGTGTAAATATAGATATTGCAAAGAAATATCCAACTGAATAATAATGTAGATATAAGGGTGTATCGAAAAAACTTATTTTGGATTTTGATAATGCGGTAGTTGGAATAGTTGTCTAAGGTGACAGAGAGTACCTGTGATTTTTTTTCAAAAATTTCGGATGATATCTTTAGGTTCCGACTTTTGCCTTGAATGTTGCCCATGTTATCCTGCCCGCTCACAGAAAAGGCCGAAATTTAGTTTTTCGCTCCTCATTCCTACTGTAATCACACGGCTTCACTCGAGTTATGGACCCTATATGGTGTATGCTACCCGACAAAACTTGAATAACAGCCTAAATCTCTATATTATGATGGTTGTCAGCTCAAATTTGAACGAGGAAATACGCAAGGTAGCATACACCATGGTCCATAGTTCGAGTGAAGACATTTGTTGTGTGATTAGAGTAGAAATGAGGGGCGAAAGGCCCATTTTCGTCCTTTTCTGTGTGCGCGCTCTGTAGGCTAACATGGACAACCTTCAGGGAAAAGTTGACACCTAAAGGTATCTTCCGAAATCTCTGAAAAAAATCATAGGTACTATCTACCCCCTTGGACAACTTTTCCGCACTAATGCATAATCAAAATAAAAATAAAAAGTATATTTGTTTTCGGTACACCCTACTGTATAAATAATAAGAATGCAAAGTTTAGTTTATTTCTTCGCATAGAAAATTTCTCTCCCAATTGCAGTAGAAGTATAAAAGATCCTCTTTTCCATCGCAAAAAAGCCAATGAAATCTGCAATTCAAATCGTCGTGCCGATCTATAAACCCTATCACAACTTCAGCAAGCACGCTCCTCGCTTTAAAACACACACACACACAGAATCTTGGCACGGGTTCAGTGCGAAGGATCCTTTCATTAAATGCGAACTGCAAATACTTGTCTCCTGTTTTGGCATCCATCCACGGCACTCACAATAAAGGGAAGGAAAAAAAAAACCCACGAGAGAGTTTTGCGTTAGGCTCTGGACACACTGGGTGACTCGAATCGCCGGTGATCCACGAAACGCGGGAGAGGGAGGAGATTCACTCACTAGACCAAGGGTGGTCAACCCAAATGATATTGTGGGCCACTTTTGGAAAACCACAATACTCTAGCGGGTCGCCTATAAAATTTTACGTTGAATAAGTATGCTGAATAAACTAGGTATATGAAAGGATAATTTCACCATTTATTGCTGGTTAAGCGGATAATAGGTGTAAACTCACAACTCTCAAACGTCACCTCCAACCGTGGACCAGTTTCGTCCTTGTTAGGACTCATCAGCACGGAATAGGATGGTAACGCAAGAGAGAGGAGGGCAAGCACTAGTCCAGCCGACTATAACTGAAAAAGTGGTGACCATTGATTAGTCCTCCACTCATCTGCTGGAATGACAATGGCATTCCTAGGACAGATTTAATTCCAAAAAGGAAGGTAAATGAAAGGAGAATTTCACCAAATTAGACTAGTACATGCTAGACTAGTACTTGCTAGACTAGTACTTGCCCTCCTCTCTCTTGCGAAACTGGTCCACGGTTGGAGGTGACGCTTGAGAATTGTATTGTGAGTTTACACCTAAACTAGGTATACATTAGAGATTTTTTTAGATCCCTTGCTTAGTTTGACAGTTTCCTAAAAAATTATTCATTTAAATTGACTCTTAGGAGCCACCCAAAGAATATAGATCCTTTATATAGGATCTAAACAAGTGCCGTTAAAAACACTAAGAATGACTCGAAACTAAGTTAGTCCCCGCCTGTGGCGCATAGAGAAATTTATTTCGCTGAGGGCCCAAATTTTCTCTAAAAATTTATGCTAGATTTTTGCGCCGGGAAAGAGTACTTTCGCCAAAATCTCCCCCCTCCCTCCCTTGCATTTTCAAAAGGTTCAATGCATTATTTTATAAATAAAGTTTTAGGTAGGATTCGCACCTGAATGAACGCCATATTCTATAATATTTGTGAATGAATGATAGATTCCTTAGTATACTAAAGGGGGTCTGGGGTTCTCCTCCAGAAAATTTGTGGAAGTTCCACTCTAATTAACAGGTTTTTAACTGGTTTTGGTACACTTATTCCACATTTCGGAGGGCCTCAACTTATCCTGAAACTAACTTTCGACTTAGAAAATTCTCTCGGGCCGAAAAATTACTTCAGCGGGTTGCTGACCGCGCGGGTTTGCCACTCCTGTATAAGACTATTCTCTTGTAGCAGAGTGGTTGCGCCACTCTGAGTGTAGATTTCGGTGGGATAAAACACAGTTGCTCTGCTACAAGAGGAGCCTAGTGCATCGTCCCTCAACTCCCTTTCCCTCCTGGCATATGAATTGCCGGCGATTCTTGTCGCACAGTGTGGACAGAGCCTTATGATGCCCCTCTCACTGAAGCCACCCTCTCTCCCTCCAGTGTCAAAATGGAAAAGCCCACTTAATGAAATAGGCCCACAGAGCAAATCTATCGCATAAAGGGAAGGTAATAATTTTTGCCCGGGAAAGGGTTGTGCAGTCCTATCTTGTCAGTAATGAATCAAAGGAATTTGTTGACAAATGCAGACTTGTCTTCGAAATGTCGCCATGTGCCGTTTTAAAGTGGGTTATGTGATAAACGGAGGTTGAGGGGGGGATTTTTCGAGTTGATGTATGGACCTGGCTTTAAGAGATGTTTAGGATTTTTATCCTGAATAATATATATTTTGGAAGAAAGTGTCGTAGCTGATGCGGCTTTCAAAAGGATGTTTTTATTGTGAGAGATGTTCTCTTTACAAGCACTGGGAAAATAGATTAGTCATTTAAGTCTGGATTTATGTGAGCATTTCAAAAGGATTGAACTGGGTTATGGATAAAAGTTAGAGCGGTAAAAATCCTGACCTTAAATTTAAAACTTTTTTTATTAACAGAGGGTAACGGCTGTATATTCACCACTAAAATGGTTTAAGGTTAACTAGAAATCAAGCTTTCACACCCACTCTATTTGGTTTAAAATTTGTTGTCCTTCTTCTATTAGCAATTGGAGTTATTGATTCAAGGTTAATTTTAGGTTATAGGTTAGTGGTAAATACGGCTCTAAGTACGTCGAAAAAAATTTAATAAAATACATGAACAAATTGGTAGAGAAAATGATATTCTAGACACTGAATAAGAACTCTAAAATGGATTATTCATCTAAAATGAATTATTTACAATTAAAAATACTGAAATGAAATTTTGTTCTCTAATTTAGGTATATTCCAACGGTTTTATAATGCTCCTAAATTTTATACACCAATACCTACACTGAAAGAAGGTAAATTGTAGGATGAATTCAGTATTTTCCACCGTCTCACTTTTTTATAATAAAAAACAAACCTCAAGAATGCACTTAAAAGTTAGAGTGATGCTACCCAAGTTTCGGAGTAAACCTAAACCAAAACAAAATATATAAGTTATACTCTTTTCAAATTATTTTCCTCATCCTCATCCAAAATATGTCAAGTTCACGTAACTGCAACTATATAAGTAAACTAAATTTGGCCTTACATGACGAAAATCGGAACATTGGGAAGTGGGACTTACAAGTCCCGTCGGGACATAAAGGGATAAAATGAATAGAGTATAACCTTTTCTGGAATAATATATTTACTTGAAACCTTTTCCCGTTACGCTGAACACAATTTCTTATTTGAAGTTTTTCTTATTTCAGCCTTAGGTTTTTAATTTAATTTTAATTATTTTATTTATACAAAGTGTACTGCAAAGCTGTCTCACTGGATTCAACATACACACTTAAGGTATAATTACTTCCACGACCGTGGATATCGGAAAATTTTTTCTGGTGTTTCGTAAATCATTATCAAATTATACTGGATCCAGTATCATTAATACTGGTTCAATTATCATTCATACTGGTTGTTCCAGTATCATTTATACTGGATCAAGTGCAGGGCCGGACTGGGAAGAAATTTCGTTCCGGGCATTAAGTCTGAATCAGCCCACCGCATAATTTTTAAGGAAAATATAACTTCATAGGATTGAAAAAAAAATTTTGGGGGGGGGGGTCGTAGGTACCCATAGGTTTTGAAAATTGACCCATACGAAATAGTCTAAAATCCACCTTGAAGTCAATAAACTCAATATAGATTTTTAAATTCTTTGTTTGTAAATTCAGAGGGTAGAAATAATTTCCATCTTGACGAACTTAATATTAAAAGTAATTGTGAATTATGTATCTTAGCTCAAAATAGAAAGGGGGGTCTGGGGGTCCTCCCCCAGAAAAATTTTGAAAATTTTACTCTTAAAAGTACTGTTTTAACTCATTTGGGACCCTTTTCGGTGACATCCGAAAAGGTTCGATCCTCTTATGCTGTTTTCTTTTTTCTGATTTCTTTTTACAGGATCTTTTTCATTCATACCACTGTAAAATATTTTGGTTGTAGGCGGCCCACAAACGGCCCTCGATGAGTAGCGGCCCACCGGGCATTTGCCCAAATGCCCGCATGGCCAGTCCGAGCCTGATCAAGTGTAATCTGATACTGGTTTATGAAACTCCAGAAAAATTTTTCCAATTGAGTTCCTTAGTTTCAAAATAAAAGGTGATTTTGAAATACCATAAAGACGCAACGATTATTTCTACTTCTCAACAAACACACACAAGCAAGCGAGAGAGAAAGAGAGAGAGAAAGAGAGAGAAGATCGGGATCAAAGTGAAAAATGCGTTGTGAGTAATGAAACGCATCTCATCCTTCAAACAATAAGACAGTCCGGAGCAAGTGGCCTCATTTATTAATGCCCCGGGTCACTCGAGCCCCCATAAATCTTCGAAAGTTAGCCCCCCCTCCATCAATATTGCACTGCGCCTCTTCTCCTCTCGCAAAAAAGTAAACAAACCTCCCTTTGGCTGTCCGACATCTTTTCTCATCCGTAATTGAAGGTTTCTGGGGTGATAGGGTTGAGAGGTGTTTTTTTCGATGCTAGTGTGGGTTTACATCATGCAGCGACCGAGACCCGATAACGGTAGAAAACAGAGTTTGAAGTTGATGATTTTGGAAATCGGGATCAAAATTTGTATTCAGGGTGTTACAGATAAGTGTTTCATAACTTCTAGGAGGGGTAGGACACACCTAGACGACTCAGGATCATACAGGAATTGGGGGTCGAAAATGTACCCTAGAGCTAAGGGTTTTTATAAGCGGGTATGGGAAGTTGTAAAATGTGGCAATTGACACGTAACCTTTATGAGATTGAATGATCCATCGATTCAGGTATGCATTCCATAAAACCAATTAAAGAGATGACATCCTAAATAGGTTATTACGTAAGAAATGAGGAAATCTAACGATTTTGCTGGTTTTAATTATGTTATAAAAAGTTTTGTGTCAATTTCCACTGTGGATTATAACAACCTCCCATGCCGGCTTATAAAAAAATCCCTAGCTCGTTAGATGTGAATTTCTGGCCCCTCACCATTCCAATGTGATCTAGGTGTGTCTTAATCAGAGATAATTTTAACGCCTTTAAGAGCGTATTTCACGCATGGAAATTCGGAAATATGCTTTAAAAAACTTGCGAGGAGTATTTTCACTCTTTGAATTTTCTACAAAGGTTTAGCTTAAAAAATGCAGGGAGCCATACCGAAAACCAGGGTTGGCAAAAAACCGGGTTTTTTTAAAAAAACCAAAAAAACCGGGTTTATTTGGTTTTTTTTGGTTTAAACCAGGTTTTTTTGGTTTAAACCAAGTTTTTTTAGAATTTTTTTTATCAGAATAAGTTATTTTAGCATTGATGTTTGAAATTGAGTTGTAAATGAGACGTTTATTTCAGGGGTTGTTTATAATTGGTAAATGATTTGTATATTTCAATTAATTAATTAAAATTAAATTAATTTGTTTTAAAAATAATTTTTGTTTCTAAAATATTCCAATTTGAATACCTAATATTATTGTAGTGAATAAAAATCAGTGTTAATTTATCTTGGATAAATGGTTGAAATAATCAAATTATTTATCTTAATTATAATTAATTTATGAACTTAAGAAATTTCTTTAGAAAGAGAAAATTTTATTTTTTAAATGAGAAATAAAAGTGAAATGTAAACAACTAATGTTAATTGAAATTGGATAATTGATAAAGATAATTAATTTGATTAATTATTAAATGGTAAAATAATCAAATTAATTATATGGATTATTTATGAACTTAAGAAATTTCTTTAGAAAGAGAAAATTTAACTTTTTTTATTAATAAAAGGGAAATGTAAGCAACTAATGTTAATTGAAATTGGATAAATGATTGAGATAATTAATCCGATTAAGGAAATTTACGGTTTTTATTAATTTAGTAAAAAACCCAACTGGTTTTTATCTATTTATAAACAAACCAACTGGTTTTTAGATATCATTAAAGAAATCAACGGTTTTTATTAATTTACTAAAAAAACCAACTGGTTTTTATGACTGACAAATAAGACAAATTGGTTTTATTAATTAATTAAAATCCAAGCCATATTTTATCAGTGAAAAACAGATAACTTTTGTGTATGTTTAGTTACTCTTTGAAATAATGCTTCATTTTAAAGGAAATTAATAAATGAACTATCTCTTGCAAAATATAATAAGTTTAACTTAAGCATTTAAGGTTAAGTTTAGAGAGAATTCAATAATTAAAACCATTAAATTAAAAGATTTCTGATTTTTAATCACCTTAAAATGTCAATTTTTTTATAAATCTGACCTTTTAATTTTGTGCAAAATATTATACTTAATAACACTTTCTTTAAAAAATCCTGAAAATATTTTATAATTTCTAAAAAAACAAAAAAAAACAAGTGGTTTTTTTGGTAAAAAAAAACATGGTAAAAAAACCATGGTTTAAACCAAATGGTTTAAACCGGCCAACCCTGCCGAAAACTACTAATATTTTTTGTCTACTCAAACCACCTACTTTTATATTTTCTACTAATTGTTTGTTTGGATTGTTTTTATTTGTTTTAATTTTTTATAATTTGTTTAACATCTTATACAAATACTTAACATATTCTTTAATTGTTAAAAACTGAATAGTATACTCATTTTTTTCTATTTCCTTTTTTGTCCATTAAAAAGTATTTTTATAGAAAATGTGTATCTGTATTTTTAGTTTATGTTATTTCCGTATTTCACTCCTCCTAAACAAAACAAGGAGTATTTTTACTCCTCTAAAAAAATCCTAGGAATAACACTGGCCCTAACCCTCCTAGAAGTTAGGAAACGCTGATCTGAAACACTGTGAATGCCAATTTTAAAATCACAGGCAGAGTTTTTCAAGCTAAGCTACTCAAAATACAATCACGAGTTTTATTCCTCAAACCAGGCCCGGTTTATAAGACATTACTCAAAATTTAATGATTACAATAGGTTTTGGAGATAAAGCGTGATCATTATAATCAAATCCTGGTCGAAACTTACCCTTAGGTGCTCACGCTCATAGCACCAAAATCCAACAGAAAGACCAGATTCAACATAGATGAGGAAAATATGGGACCGTTTCTTTTCCCTGGTAACCTTTCGATAGTCGCACTAGTTGCTGCTTGTAAAACCGCCTAGATTGGATATTATTTTATTGGATTTATGGGGTTATTAAACTTTTTATCTGGTGCTAATATGTTGCCGTTTTCTATTTATCTTAAGCGTGTTTAAAAAATGTAACTTTCTGTAGTTGAACATGTAAGCTAAACATTATATCTTTTGGAGATTTCAGTGACATACTATCCCATAGATTTTTTGCTCCCTTTTCAAGATGGGATATTTATTTATTTCCGTGAATAAATATCGTTTTATAATATATGTAGTACATTTTGTAAGATATATCACTCTTTTTTTATATATTTACTGAAAAAGAAGGGAGGCATCAATATTTAAGAGAACAAAATTTGTTTATTCAGAACTGTTTAGCTCTGTTGTTCTGTTCTAGTTTATTTGTCCTAAAAAATAATGGCTTGTAAAAACTAATTAGGAGATACTATTTTCATTCAATTTTCTCATTAAAGATTTCATTCTAGCATATCCTTTTCTTTTTAATTAGTTATTTTAGTTTTCTAATTTTGCCACTAGGTTTGCTTCAAGCCTTCTCAATGGAAACGGTACATTAAGTTTATTAGGAGTAGACTTTACTTACATTATCCTAACGAGGAGTTCGTTCCAAATAAAAGCCATAAAAACGGACTTTCAAATGCCAAATATAAACCAATCCAAATATTTATATCCAATCCAATATTACTTTTATAATCATTTTCATACTCTTTTAGAATAATTCAGTTGAAAAATAATAAAGTTTATTCCTTTTATAAACTTGCTTCGCTTACATGCTCTCCGACGAAAATATTCTGAATCGGGATATATCGAAAATATTCTGAACCCGAACATTACCTGCATTCGTATCAAATGACAAAATTTCTATTCAAGATCAATTTGTCTGATTTTATTCAAAAAAACCGAACCGAATAAGAAGTTGAGTTATGTAACTTGTTTTGAAAATTATTTCTTTGCCATGTGTACTTACTGTTCGAAGAACGTAATATGTATTCTGGATGGTGACATATTGACTTCCACTTTGCGCAAGAGTATACACACAAAACGAAAAAAACGGCACGCTTAAAAATAAGGAAATCGTTGATTTTTCAGCACTATTGAATTTTTTAAAAGGATTAAAGCTCTTCGTTTAAAAAATGATTAATTACTTAACAGTTTTAAAAATTATTTCATTAATCCAAGAAAGAAAATGGGCTAAAATGTTCTTTCACATTTTGTTCATTCATTCATTTCACATCCAAATTCTTTACGTTGCATTTTACGTTTAATATTTTTAAACCTTATAATATTTCTAATAATACCATAAATAACTTTTTTTCCAATTTCGACCAGCAAAACATTCAATCAATTCAAATTTAATTTTGCATTCTTTGACAATAAGTCGCGGCATACTCCCTGAAAAATCTTCTTTGCGCTACTTTCTAAGTTGCAAAAAAAACAGTCGTTAGCATAACCACAAACTACAATCAAAATTTTCGACATTACAAAAAAAACTAATATTATATAACACAGAGAGAGCAGTTGAACTTTTCCGAAAAGCAAAGAAAGGCCAGTTAGCTGCAATAAGTCCCATTTGTCATGTTGCATTTGACATTTGAAAACCATTAAGAGGGGTTTTATTTCATGCGAAGTGTGATTTATTGTTTCGGAATCTGTTCTTGTTAGCGGGGATCCCCATCGGAACAAGGGCTTCCTTTTCTCTCTCGAGTCCCCATTAGGGTTATTAATTTGTGTACTAAAGGGGTTTTTTGTCTTTGTCTTTTCAGAGTTTTTCAGAGGGTTGACTTAATGTTTGAGTAATATGTAAGGAATCGGCGCGTCCTACAAGTACATATCGTCGGGTTATGGGAGAAAGGATCTCCACGTCACTTCTGGTTTAACTAGTACTATGTGAGAGGATACGCAAAGTTTGGCGGGATTCCCGATCACTTTTTTCATTTGCGCCATACTTTTCACTCCAAACAACTCATCGCATTTACCCTTCCTAGAGAGCCTGCATGCGAAAGAGAGGCGACAACTCAGTATAGCGCGCGCAGATCGGTAAACAGGTTTTATGTTCGCCACAGGTTTCCCTCCATAGGATTAGCGTGGGGCGGCATGATACAGTTTGGACAGAATTGGATGCGCAGAGACGCTTTTAAGCGAGTTGTCTCTCTCTCGTATATAGGCTCTCTAACCCTTCCCAGTCCCAGCCGCCCCAATAAGGAAGTTGCATGTGTCAGATTTTCATAAAAATTTAAGTGTTCTCTACGTTTTTTTTGTATGGTGAAATGAAATATCTAGACAATTTTTCAAAAAAAAAAGAACAAGTAAGAATTAAATATTTTAATTTAAAAAGTCGCGAAAAAACATGTCACTGAAAACGCTTAAGTGACACAATCATACCATCATCTCCGTGGCTTTCCAACAATGGTCACCGTATGATGACGTCACATTCCAAACTCTTAGCGTTTTCGCGCGCTTTGAAAAAGGGGTTTTTTGTTTTGCTATGAAATAATTTCTCGATCGGCCTCAAATTTTGGGTTGAGTTGCTTATTTTTGCATGAAGAATAGATTAAGAAAATCCAAAGTAAAGAGTCCATAAAGGACATCCTTAGGGATAGTCGCTGGTGGCCATTGGCCTCCAGAGTATATGAGGGACATCAAGCCATCGAGGCAAAAGCCTCGGACGCTTGAATTAAGAAGTAAGAAGTAAGTAAGAAAATTTAAAAAACATGCAACTTGCCCATTGTCCATAGGGTTTGATAGTAATAATCTAGGGTGGCTTGGAATCTAAAGCCGTGAATTTGGTCGTACGTTTGCGTTGTACAACCACTTTCAAAAGATTTACCAAACTTGAGTGATGTATTTCTCATGTGAGCTGACGGAATATGCGGTTGAAAAAAGTTATTAATAGAGCTGGTTAAATTAAGAATTTAATTAAAGGGGGGATCTTAGGTATTTTTTTAGTCATAGCTCTGCTGTTTATTTTGTCAGTGGAAAAACAAACATTCTACGCCCAAAATGTATTTCTGCAATGCTGATTTATGTTTTAGGAGTGAACATAAACAGGAAAATACCATGCATTCTAATACAGGGTGGTTATAAAATAACATACCTACTTAAAAATTCTCTACAGACGAAACTACTGGTCGAAAAAATCTGAAATTTTAAGGGAGGCATTTTGAAGGGATGGGAATTTTTTTCAAGTAAAAAAATTAGTAAATTAATTAATTTTATTTTCTAAATTTTTGTCTCAGCTTTCGGACAGTAACCGGAAGTCTAAAAGGTAAATGTTTTAATGTTTATTGAAGCTATCGAATCAGACACTTAAGGGAAATAAAACTATTTATTCCTAAAAATATCACGCAATTTTGTGGGGCAAAGGGGATAGTTTTAATTTTTTTTCCTTAAGTGTCTGATATTCTAGTTTAAATAAACATTTACCTTCTAGACTTCTGCTGACGGTCCGAAATCCCAGGTAAAAACTTAATTAAATTAATTAATTTACTAATTTTTTTGTTTCAAAAAAATCCCATTCCTTCAACATACTCCTTTTAAAATTTCAGATTTTTCAGCCAGTAGTTTCGTAGGTGGAGAATTTTATAACCACCCTGTACGACATCACTGTGTTGTATTCATCAATTTTGTCATGTATCTGTGTATGTAATAATAGTTAACTGAAACCGGTCGAATAGAATGTAACTGTTTCTGAATGTGTAAATGTACTTGTATATAATTTAACCATAATTAAACATATTAACGTCACCCCTACGAGTTATGAATGCGGCCTCCACAACACTTCCTATCAACACCGTCCAGATATACCATATTTAAACATTTATTCCCTGGTTTTGATCATTGTAACACCGTTCATCTCTGTTAAAGTTGGTATGTTTGGAGGTCTCTTTCCTACGTGTTATCTGGTTTTAAATGGGCAGTTTAAATGCCTAAAATGTTCTAAACTGTATTGTTTACAATACTATTTGGGAACAAAGCGTTAAAAATTTAGATTTCAAATTATATACGCGCCATAGGTTATCAATAAATTCCTATGAACAGTTTTAAACACCCTTATAGAAATGACACCAATTTCAATGCAAATAGGATTGATTATTATAACATAAATCTGGCACAATGAGGAATTTGCTTGATTTTATACTTTTTGTACATTATGGTTTAAAACTCCCAAATTTCTGATTTTTTCAAGTTCAAAAATGTGTTTTAAATAATTTAAAATTTAATTTTATTTTTGCCAAAACGCCAGGAAAGTCACGTTATCAGAAAACGGGCTTCTATTGGATCACATCCCAGCGCATGAAAACCCTTTTCTTTACTGTTTTCACGTGATCAGAAGACGGGCTTCTATTGTATGTGACCTCACAGCGCATGATTTGTGATTTGAAAGTGTTTTCGCGCCCAAACAAAAAACGAAACTTCAAAAATTTATATCTCGGAAACTAGGCTACGAAAATACTTCATTCTTCATTGATTTTTATCTACTATTTAAAACAAATTTAACCTCAAAACGTGGGAATACCTCATTACAGAACACCAAACATGTTTTCTAAAAATAAAAAGAAAAAGAAATATTAAGAAATTATATATTTCAACTAGTATTTCAAGATATTACAAAGCTTTATCCGACTTAAGTCTTTCCTTAGTTTTCTGCACCTAGGTACAATATTGCTTTCAGGTGCAGTAAATATACGACAAATACTCTACAACGACGGCAGTATCTGACAGTCAAGATAAAGTTGCCTTCTTTACTACCCGCATTAGTTAGGTTCCCTGGTCAGCTTATGGTCTTTTTCGGCTCAAGTCGCCTTCGGACATTATAATAATACTCCAAAGAAAAAAATATCACATAGAAAAATTCCTAATAGTCAGCCATTCCTTCTTTTCGGACAATCTTATTAGTTTCCCTAGTTTTGTGAGTGGTTAGTGGGATACCCTTCATTTATCACCATTATCTGAGAAGATAATCAAAAATTCGTTTGCTCTGTTAGAAACTAATGCTGCATAAATTGGAAAAACGAAGTCATATCAGAGAGGGTTGATTGTTTTTTATGCTATGTTTTTCATGTACTATATTTACTAAAAATATTTTTAAGGACAGCATTTCCACTCATGGGTAAACAGGATGCTTCAACAAGTGCAAATAAACTCTTTAGAAATTTTTGACAAATTCCTTGCGTGAAATATAATGTCCTATTACACGCGATGTACATTGTTTAGAAAATAAAGGTGACGTTATCACCGTTAAAAATCTTATTATTCCATTTCACAGGGCACGCATAAATACGCAATGAATATAATTAAACATCTAAGTCTGCAAGCATTTGCAAATAATTGTGTACTTGTTTTCCATAACACTGTTTTGGTGTAATCCAGGATATAACGTCATACATTTTTCTGTTGCAATTTTTCGAAAATTATTTATGAGTAGCAAATATAAATTTCCTTGGGCATCTTTTATGCAATCCACACAAGGAATCATCTGTGTTTTGTCGGTCTTGTTGAAACACCATTTATATCAATCAGATAGTAGTATTATAAAATTTAAATCAATAGCAAAATTCACAATGGTCTAGATTGTATTCGATGTTTCTCTAATAAACCATTCAAAAACATAAAACGGAATCCCCATTTAATTTTCAGCAACCAGAAAATTGATACAAACAGTTAAATATGAATGACACTAAGGGGGAATCGAATCATCTGATTGGATTTAAACTTCCAAAACGAATATACGTGTAACTCATGTGTCTCCCTGACATATGCAATTCAAATGCACCTATTTTGAGGGATCTTACTCGTGCAGATCTCGTCCGTCACAAACATCTCAATCGATGTAAATAAATAGAAACTCGCCAATTTCACACGAAGCTGGGCCCAAATCGAAACAGGACGAGATTCGGGGGGATGTTTACACCTGAGCGAGCACCAACGGCTCCAAAATCGAATTTCCAGTCCACTCCAGAAAACGAATACGAACATAAAGGATCAAAACCCTCCCTGATAGAGAAGCTCGTTTCGAAGAGGGAGATGAGTAAGAAGATATAGAGGGTGAATCGGGCACGAATTCAGTGGAGGTAGCTGTTCCTACAGGAAGGCAACGGTCACCCTGGTCGCAGGACCAGGCGTAAATGCTGAGGCGATGACTCCTCCGCCCATCACACAATAGGGCAACCACAAACCAGGGGATTTCTCGGAATTTCCCTTTTGTGTGATAGGCGGAGAAGTCATCACCTCAGCAATGACACCTGGCCCTGCGCTTGCCACGACCGTGCCTTAAGGATCTAAAGAATATTTCGATTCGATTCCGGAATCGATTCCAGAGGTTCGATTCTTTAAATCGATTCTTTAGGGCCCAGTATCGAAAAAGTAGAATCGAACTTATCTATTTTAATCACAAATCAAGCATAATTAGTAGTTATTACTAATTTAATTAATAATCAGCAAAATATTAATTATTAATTATCAAAATACTAATTAATTAGATACAAAATTGTTAATTAGTATCGATTCCTTCAAGGGTTCGATTCCTTGGTATCGATTCCAAGGTATTTGACTCCGATTCAATTCTGGAATCGATTCCTTCAAAAAAATTTTTAACCATATCTCACAGAGTACCAACAAAGCAGAGAGTCCATAGCCATAGACCAGGGTCTCCAAACTTTTCATCCTCAGGGCCACATTAACTATTTAACATCAGTTTGAGAGCCGACTACTTACTCGAGGTCCAAATAAAAAATAATAAAAACCAGTGGCAGCTCGTGGGTAGAGAGCCTATATACGAGAGAGAGACGACAACTCGCTTAAAAGCATCTCTGCGCATCCAATTCTGTCCGAATTCGGTCCAAACTGTATCAAGCCGCCCCACGCTAATCCTATGGAGGGAAACCTGTGGCGAACAGAAAACCTGTTTACCGATCTACGCGCGCTATACTGAGTTGTCGCCTCTCTTTCGCATACAGGCACCTAAATCTACCCATGAAAAAAATTGTGGTTTTCAAGAAAAAGTTCAACTCACACAATGTAAGTTTATGGAGAAATTGGTTAGTTTTGCCTGGTTCGCGAAAATACTGTAACCCTCCGCGTCGGCGTGATCGGTTGCATATCGGAGGTTGTCAATACAGTTTTTTTATACCTCAGTGGCCCGGCGATATGAACTTAACGATCACAATAATTAGCCGTCTTCACTTTCAACACTATGTCTTTTTCTATTTCAGATTACTTTTCTATGAGTGACTCCAAAATCGAATTTCCAACCCACTCCAGAAAACGGAATCCCAACATAAAGGATCTTAACGCGTCTACGGGATCTCCAATACAAAGGAAGTATCCACTCAGCATTGATGTTGGGAACGCAGTATTGTAACCCTTACCGCCTCTGTGTCATTCTACCCCTATGGCTCATTTTCGAACGAACAAGGGGGTAGATTCGATTTCCTCCCTCCTCGGAATTATCGTCCGTTCGAAATCGTACGTTCTAATGTCTCGGCGAGTGTCTAATGCCCCTTAAATGACACTCCAAGAATCGCATTGCTAATGGCAGTAGTGTGCTCATCCCTTCGATGGCTGATTAATTATTCCCGGGGAAAATCTCCCGTTTTCCGGCAGGGAGATAAGGAGCGTAATGACTCCGGAATTCGCATAAATCAAAATCGACGCCTTTTTGAGGGGGGATCGGCGTCTCGGGAGAAAGCTAATACGATGTTTTGAGCGGAGAACTAACTAATTGCGAGGAATTAGGACGGTCCGCTGATCTCGAGGAGCTCAGTCGGTGAGTTTTCGAGGCGAATTATTTATCCACTCTCTGTTTATGGGGAGATAGAGCGAGTTATGTAGCACCCGGTCTTATTTTTTTAAAATCCATTTAGGTTTTAACGGGATTGATGGTATATTGAATCTGGCACTTTGAAAATGAATGATTTCACACCATAATATACTTCCCTTGATTTTTCTCAACATATCCACAATATTGTTTCTAAAGCTTTCAAAGTTCTTGGTTTCCTTAAGACTGCAGATTTTTCCAATCAAATTGCTTTTAAGAAAGTCGTATTGCAGTCTAGTTCGTTCTAATTTAGAACAATGCAGTCCTATCTGGGATCCACAAACAATAAAATTGTAATTGTTGATCAGGTCCAAACCAAATTTACACGTTACTTATTTTACAGGAGTTTTCCTATCATTTTTATGGATTTGTCTTCCTCGCATTTGAGCAATATTTTTGATTTTCCTTGTTTTAAGTCTAAGTTTGTAACAATTTAATTTATTGTAAGGAAATACTTAGCAGCATACAGTTTTCAGTGTCCAATAGAGTTTTTATAAACACTGATATAGAAATACTTTTATTAAATGGAATTATATTGATAATTTCTGTCCCTATAAATTCTATTTGTATTGGTTTTGATTTAGATATTTTTAACATGTCTCTTGACATTTTTGAAATCAACCTTTCTGTATTTTTACATTGTTAGTGTGTCTGTATATTTCTATTTTAGTTTCTATTTAGTGTTTTTTCTGTTCTGCTGTACTGTAATTGGGTCGCTAATCTGTCGTGCATACTTTCTTAAATAAACAAATGAATCATAAAGAAGCCTAAGACCATGATGGAGAAGAATTCGTTCGTCTTTTTTGAGTTCTCTGTGAACCAGAGAACTCTGATAACAATGATGATTGGTTCCCTGACTAAGTTTTCAAGGAGTTTTATCGTTAACAGGGATAAGTATTAGGATTGTTGAAAAAAACTCTACTTAATCATAAAATAATCTACTTAATCAAAAAAACCCACTTAATTAGCGGTATTGTGGATTTTTGACCAAAGGAGTTCAATAAAAGGTGTAAAAAATTCAGCATGATACATTTCTGTCTTCTAACAAGTTGTGCCTTAAAATTAAGAAATGAACAAAAGCATTTTTTCTGAAAAAATAAATGTTTGTCATTTGAGGTTAGGGTGGGTTTTGAGACCCAAAACGGCTTTAATAAAATGTGTAAAATATTTTTTCAGCTCGATGCGACTACTGTTGACCTGACCCCAAAATTTGGAAATCAAAGACAATTTAATAGCAAGAATCAAAATAATAAGCAATTAAAATATATCATTCTCAACTAAAAGTATTTATTTTGTTTTTATATAATATGTATTTTGTAAACCGTTTCCATCCAAGTCCAACTAGCGATGTTTGCGTCAGGTAAATCGAAATGAGTTATTTTTCACTTTATACCATTTAAATCAGTTCAAGATATTATATTTCAACTGCATCACTTACCTTGTATCAAATATATTTTCATAATTGAAATAATTTTGAACGTGTGTTGAATTTTATTTTGACTTATGAAATGCATAAGAGATTAAAAAATGAAATAAAGGGATTTGAATTCTTAATAAACACAACAGTTTTAAGACTATTTTTCACTTTCAAACAAAGCAAATTAAAATATTCCATAAGCAGACAAAGTATCTTTTAAAATTATGTTACGCTCAGCATTCGAGAAAGCCCAAAACAAGTTAAAACAAATGGTTTACTCTTATAGAATTTAAAGAACAGAGTAAAAATATTCCCTCAGAGTATAAAACTCGCAGAAAAACCATCTTCAACTTTTTTTTGCTTGAAAAAAAAATTACGCAAACAACGCTGTCTCTACTCGGCTTCATTCGTCATCATGAAAAGTATCCCCCCTTTTATCTTCGTTTACTTCCTAAGAGAGGCAAAATCTCCGGCGGGAGCCTAGGGATTACATCACTCACTATTTCTCACTCCTTTCTGTCAAAACCCAATGGGAAAGCTTGGAATGGATTGGATGTGCCGAAACATGAATCACAATGTGCTCCACACAAGTTGTTGATTAGGCGATGGCCTTTGTAGAATTAGTTTGCTTCTCTGTTTAATCCGGAGTAAATTAATAACGGCTATTAATTATGTTGGGAGGCGTTTGATCTCGCCTGTCATGCTTAGTTTGTTAGTTGAAGCATCGACGCTTCGTTAAGTCTTGGGTAAAATAAACCAATGATATTAACAGCGTTTACTTTCAAACGAATTGCAACGAAAGCTTTTTAAGATGTTTTTCATTTAACATAAAACAGTAAAACATAAAACAGTAAAGGATCTTATAAAAACAGTTTCCTCTGCTTTTTGAAAAACTAACTTTGGTGAATGTTCTTCACCGTAGCAAAGCTGGCCCTATTTTTAAGCTGATAGCAAAGTAAGTATCAAAAACCCTTGTATATTCCAAATACCAGTTGATATAATTAATGTATAAGAATATAAGGATATAATAAGGTATAATAATTTTTTTTTTGAATTCTACTTTACAAATTTAAACTATTGATGTTGATAGAAAAGTTTGAGGCATTTTACAGCTAGCGACTTTCACCAAATCAACCTCTTTTAAAAGGTGAGACAACCAATCAACGAACCTTAAAACTAGCTCCAACTGACGGATACGTTCCGAGTCCACCAAGTAGCGAACAAACAGACTTTCCAAAGTTTTTCTTCTAAATATTTTCCTGATTAGGACACTTTTACTTTCAATTGGCCCCTACTCCTGATTAGCACAATTTACCATCGCCGAGGGAAGGCTAATCAAAGCAACCCTCGACTAAAAGCCACTGAACAGGAAAGGTCCCATTGCTGAAAGTGATTCCAAAGACACAATAGGTTCTCCCAACTTCCAATGGCTTTATTTCCGTTCGAGTAGGTGGATGGGAACTTTCTCCACCAGAGGTCGCTTTGATGTCACACAGAGGGATGTGTCTTGAGAAAGAATGCAAACAGGAGCTGATTTGTGGGTCTTAGGGGGGACAAAGGGGTAGGATGTTGATGAGTTTTGTGTTCCCTTTGTTTTGAAATGCTAGTGAGTCTCGATTGGGCTCTGCTTGTCAAAACAAAGTTCAACATTTGCATTGAAAGTTATTTCAGATGGTTTAATAGGAAAACTAGCAATTAGCTTTCTGGGGGGGAGCTTTTATCTAAGATTATGGAAACTTAAAATTACTTAGGCGTAAATGTAAAATGCTTTCGTTTTGTGAAACGCGACCTATGAAATATTGACGAAGAAATTAATCTTCCCTTTAATAAAAAAGAAAGCTAGAAAATTTTATAACTGTAAACACAGAGGGTGAGAAAATCTTTGTGTTTTAATCAATATCATTCTATTCAAATATTTTGTAATTCAAAAATGTGCGTTTCACTTTTATTTCATGATTTTTAAATGTAGCCTCAAGCCCTCAAGTATTCCATTCAGCTTATTACTCAAATCTATCATTTTGAGAGAATGAGGAATTCTCACGTTTTGGGATTATATTTTATTAAAATGGTAGATAAAAAACCATGAAGAATGACGTTTACATCATGTATTTTCGTAGCCTAGTTTCTGAGATATAAATTTTTGAAATTTCGTTTTTTTTGGCGCGAAAACACTTTCGAATCCCAAATCATGCGCTGTGAGGTCACATCCAATAGGAGCCCGTTTTCTGATCACGTGAAAACAGAAAACACAATGATTTTCATGCGCTGTGACGTCACATCCAATAGAAGCCCGTTTTCTGATAACGTGACTTTTCTGACATTTTGGCAAAAATAAAATTGAATTTTAAATTATTTAAAACGCATTTTTGAACTTGAAAATCTCTCACTCATGCAAATACCTCATTAAATACCGATGAGTTAATCTAGTTGATTGCCAATGCTTGAACTGTCTTTCAGTTTATGACACAGAATATTTCATCAATCTTTTCGTTTTCTATTCACATTTTTTAACATAATACTGATTTGGCTTACTTTCAAAGTCATGAACTTAGGACGGAAACGATTTGGCACGAAAGAATGAATTCTGGTGTTTCCCTCATTATTTTTATGAAAAATTTTGACAACATTGGGTAATATAAAAAATTGTCTTCAACAAACACTGGTCGGAGTTATTAAAGCACGGTAGTTTAGAGGGTGTATTGAGAAAATTATCTTTTTTAAATTTTTTTGATGATGTATTAGTGCGGAAAAATTATCTAAGGTGGAAGAGAGTACCTGTTATTTTTTTTTCATAATTTTTGGGTAATATCTTTAGGAACCACATTGGCCCTGAAGGTTCCCCATGCTATCCTCTGGAACGTCCAAGTCAAAAAGTTCGCCCCTCATTCCTACTCTAATCACACGACGAATGTCTTCACTTGAGTAATGGACCCCATAATATGGTGTATGCTACTCAACAAAACTTAAATAGCAGCCTAAATCTCTGTATGACGTTTTTTCGTGGTCTCGAATTTAGTCGAAAATCGCGTCTTTCCTCGTTCAAATTAGAGCCCACAGTCAACATAATATCGATATTTAGGCAGTTATTTAAGTTTTGTCGGGTAGCATACATCATAGAGGGTTCATAACTCGAGTGAAGACATTCGTCGTGTGATTAGAGTAGGAATGAGAGCGAAAAACCAATTTTCGGCCTTTTTGGCTTTCGTGCTCTAGGGGATAACATGGAGAACCTTCAGGGCCAATGGGGCACCTAAATGTATAATCCGAAAATTCTGAAAAAAAATCACAGGTTTGCCACCTTAGACTACACTTCCACATTAACGCATCATCAAAATAAAAAAAATCCATACACCATATAGGGCACACTCTCAATAACAATAAACTAGATCTTCATTCGAGCCATAAAAAAGCCACTTCTAATTCCTTTAACCACCTGTCTTTCCAAGGAAACAACAACACGAAACAGTCTTCCCCACCCAAATCAAGTGCTTCTCTGCATTCCGCAAAAGGTCAGGCGGAAAGCCGCTGCGACACCACGCTCATTGGCATTCCCGCGTCGCTGGAGCAAAAAGCCCCATTCCCCTCGGTCGCTGATTGGCTCTGGACTGAAGTTGGTGGGAAGTGAGCCGGCGGAAAGCTTCTGTTTTATTGAGGGAGTTGTTTGGGGTGGATGAAAGGTCTTACCCCTTAATTGAATGCGTTTGGGAGGATGGATATAGTATGGGCTTGATGGGTTTACTACAGGCATAGGCTCGCCGTTAGTAAATTTGGCATAATTTGATCCAGATCACCGTCAAAGTTGTGCCGGCCTAGTCAATGGTAAAAAATACAGTTTTAGTTTTCACAGAAAAAACCTTAAAAAACGATAAAATTTAAAGTTTTCTGAGTGTTTGAAAGAGTTAGAATGAATGATTGAAAAATTGTCATCGTATCACAAAAGTTAAGAGAATCTGTCATCTTTTGAAAGGCAGTAAAAACATCGCCAGCATCGTCAATCATTTAGAGATAATTTAGACTGAAATATAGGTCTTACTGTGCACAGTACAGAATACTTTCTTTCACTACAAATTATCCTTACGCAACATCGACAGGTAGTAAAATTATAAGTGAAAAACATTGTAATGGAGTTTTACTGCATAAGATGGAGATTGCTTAGAAAATTATAAACCAATTCATTATATCCCTAAAATTCCCTATAATCTTCAAAAAAACCTTTAAAGATTAATTGAATCATCACATTCCCTACGCAGTTTTATTAAATACCCAATTTAGACCAACCTTTTACACACCAATGCATACATCTAGACCCTTCACTGAATGTGATGTCACGAAATCCCATAACTATTAATTCCATAATTCGGAGCGTTTTGACAATGGCTTTATAAGGTAACCTCTATCACACGGTGTCGTCCGTTAGTTTAATTAGATCTGGGATTGTAAAGCAGCTGTTTGTGTACGTATGCGAGTAACATTATATGGCAGACCAGCCAACCAAGAGGATACCACAGGGCAACATACACTAATCTATGGCCATAGTATACCTACAGTATGCGAATATTAAAATTAATACGCTTGGGTTTGTTAGTTAAATAGCAAAGGTTTATAGTTTAGGTATAATAAATTTGTCTAGATTTATAACAGAATAAAAGTATAATTGTTTGTCCAGTTTTCTATACATGTTAATGTTAATGCTTCTAAAAGGGCCAGTGGTTTTTCTTTTTTCGTAAATGAAAATAACACCTTTGGGTCATTTCTAGTAAAATTAAGATCACGTCTTGCAACCTGACGATAAATAATACAATAGTGTAAAGTAGTTTTTACTGTACTTATTTTCTTTCCGAATTCCCTATTTAGTTATTTATTATTATTTACACGAAAAGTTGGGAAGAACGTGAAAAACACCTAGATGAGGTAAAAGTTCAAAATCAGAGTTTTTACAAGTACCTTGAAAATAATACCTATGACTGACACCTTGGTACTATTTAATTATGATACCATTTTAAGAGCACTGATTCTTTCTTAAACCTTGAACTTTGCGAAAATCCATTCCTGAAGTATCTAAAAAACTATCTACACTGACTAATACGCCGAAGACGTAATACAAATTTGAAAAGGAAATCAAAATGGGACCATGTTTAAAATAAATAGCACACGCCTTAAGACTGCATCAATGAAAGGCCACTCCACCCTATAGCTAGATCGAAGGAAAGGTTAAAAAAATGCATTTTAAGAAGAAAATAATGCTTGTATCTCTATCTCTCATGTCACAGCTAGTTTTTCTAGAATTTTCCTTCTTTACTCTTATTTTTTTCGCAAAAAAAACCTCCTTATTAACCTTCTAAATTAAAAATATTATTTATTTTCCACAAAGATAACCAACTCCAAGATTAAATCCTCTGGTATTATGTTTCCAAGTTGAAGCAGTTTCGTTTAGTATCTATAACACACTACATTAGGGGGCATCCATAAATTACGTGAGGTGTTTTTTCCAAAATCTGGACCCCCCCTCCCCCCTTGGTGAGATTTAGTGAGATTTTACTGGACCCCCCCTCCCCCCACGTGAGATTTACCTACAACCTTTAAAAATAATTTTCTATCCAATTCGTTTGCATTTTGTGCTTCACAGCACCTAAAACTTTTCCATTATTAATGATGTTGGGGAAAAGGACATTATTCCGCCTAAAAATCACCAAAATCACCATACAGTATCTTATCTGTGGGTATTATTCCTTTTTCACACCTAAGAAAATCGTATAATTTCCAACTTAAAAAGTTGACGTGAGATTTTAATCGACCCTCCTCCCCCCTTGGTGAGATTTTTCCAAACCCCTCCCCCCTTTTTGACCTCACGTAATTTATGGATGTCCCTTTACAATAAACGAAGCTTTTGTCACCCCTACCTTTCTGTTTTTCTCAATTTCAAATTTTACTAGACTTCACCCTCCCAAATATATTCCATCAAAGTGAATTCAACTGGGATGAACGAAATTTTTCCCGGTTAAAACTCGCCCAACCGCAATTCCCTTTCAGAACTTCCAAAATAACCCCCAGAAAAACCTTCCTGGATTCCCAGGCAAAAGTTTCCCCCTTTTTCCCCAAAAATATTCCCTCCCCAGCGGGAAATATTCCCGCTCGCACACAGGTACGCTTCTTCCCCCGCCTGATTTTTGCCCTTTTCATCATTATTATTATTATTATTATTTTCAGCAAAAAATAAAAATAAAAAAAAAGGCGGGAAAACCTCACGTCTCCGGACTCTTCCAAATGGAAGAATAAAAATCGTCTGCGGTGCCAGAAAACGAAGGGGCTCAATATGACAATAGACCTCACGAAAGAGGGGAGGGAGGGAGGGAGGGGAAGGTTCGAATTCCGGGCGAAATGAAAAATGCAAGGTTCCTGGCTTTTCCCGATTGTTGAATTTGTTTTCCTTTCGAGTTTTCCCGATTCTCGGCTCCGACGGAACTGTTCCGCGCCCTGAATACGAATGAGGAACCAAGTTTTATTCATTCATTCATTTAGTTTTTCGCTCTCTCCCCCCTCTTTTAAAGAGAGAAAGCTCTTTTTTTTTTTCGAGAGAGAGAGAATCCCCTTTCTCTGCACTCTCTTTGGAATCTCTCGACAGCGAGTGTGTCCCTTGAGTTAATTCGTTGATTCTTGGTACGATGAGTTTTGTGACGCGTTCTCTGAGGGTTAATTCTGTTTTTCTATTCTATCATGGCTGTTAGTATTCTGTGCATAGAGGTAGAATAGAGTGAGATGGTATTCCTTTACTTGTAATAGGGAATCCGACCCTTTTTTAAAATTTAATTTATTTCGATAGAGCTTCTTTAAAAAAATATTTTTAATTTTTTTTTGGAAATCTCATCATTAGTCAATTAAAAAAAATAAAATCTACAATGCGCAGAAGGTTTGAGAAAAAACGGGGTTTGGTGAATAAAGTCTTCAGCGCGTGAGCTATGGCTGTTGAATATTGTGGGGGCGCTGCGCTTCCGGTGTGTTATTTGGCACTAGGTGGCGTGGCGCTGCCGCTCTATTCGGCACTCCGCCACTGAGGAACTGTTAAGATTGTTACGTATTGATTGAATGATTTTGATGTGACAATTCCTGATTATCTTTGTGTTAGCCTGATGATTGCAGTTATACTGCGTATTGAATAAACAGCCGATTTTAAAGCTATACAACAAAGATATTTACTTTCATAAGTCGCCGATTTGTATTTGAATTTGAAGATCAACCACTGAACCACATGCACAACAATGGCTATATCCAATGATTAAATCCTTTTGACAATGGTTAAAGCAGTGCCTTTGAAAGTATTGATTGGTTGCAGATTCGGGAGAAAGCAAAAGTGACGTCACGTAAGCCACGCCTCCAATTCGTAATTATTCTAAATGAATTTTAAAAAAACCAATGACAAATAATACCTTTTATAACCCCATCAATGATTTCCCAATAGTCGAAGTTTTGAATTTCCACGAGTGTCGTATTCCCTACTGTCCGTTCTTTAAACTAATTAGTGATGGGCAAAATCGATTATTTTAGGTATCGAATACTTTGGTATCGAATACTTATAGGTATCGAATTCTTTGGTATCGAATACTTATAAGTATCGAGTACTTTTAGGTATCGAGTACTTTTTTTCAATATCGGGAAATGAACCTGAAGGGACAATTTTTTTAGGGCCTATCCATAATCAGACTAATATTCAAAAAACTGAAAGCGATCCATCAAAAAGCCCCGTAGCTACGGGCCTGGAGGTGGATAGAGGCGAAGGATTTGGCGGGGGAAAAACCTAGCCGCGTCAAATTTCTCTCGCGGATGATAACGACTTGGGTTTGAGCGTTGCAAAATGAAAACGGAAACAGGCTGCGTTTGATCTACAGTAGGTATTATAAAGATTACTTCATTGAAAAATTTAAAGCGAAATATGTCAATAAAGTATCGATACTTTTGTGGGTATCGAATACACTCGATACCTATAGGTATCGAGTACTTAAGTACTTGGTATCGATACCTGCCCATCACTAAAACTAATACACTTCTAGTAATCCGAGTGCTATTGTATGTTTAATTAGCTCAAGAAAAAACGCGTTCGTTCAAGAGAATTAAACAAATTAATTAAATAACAAATAAAAAACGCAAATATATGCATGGAAATACATCTAAAGACGCGTCGATTTCGGAGGTAAAAAGTAGCCGTAACAAAAAACTAGCTCCTCTGTTTACGAGGAAGAAAGGGGGAAAACATGATTTCGATCATAAAAGTACGATTGACTACTTCAAATTTTTCGATTAGATTCAGCATTCTGTGAAGAGAAGGATTTTTATCAAGAATTCTCTTTTGGATTTCTCGACGTCGAGTGTGCCTTGGTTCTTAATTCGTAGATTCTTGGTTAAAGGCGCGTTTTATTGCGCTTTCGTTGAGAGTTAATATTTTTATTCTATCATTGTTGCTCAGGTTTTGTTACTCAGATACTTGAAATGTCTTATTTAAGTTTGATTGGACCCCCTTCCTCTTTTCGTTTTAGAATCGTGATATCTTCTTGCTTATTTCTATTTTGGTCTCAAGAATGCTGATGGACGTAACAATATTAAAAATCTTGATACGTTTCCGTTATCCGGGCGCAAATGTCGCCAATTTTGAACCAAATGCGAGCCAAGTCGCCAAGCGAAGCGTACCCATTCCTCTTATGGTTGAAAAAAATTTGGCGGAACTCTACATTATTGGGCCTTTTTTCGTTAGTGCCCGGATAACAAAAAAGTACCAAAATCCTAAAATAATTTCTTACTGGAAACATTTAAGGAAATCGACACATAGTATACCAAAATAATTACTTCATCTTATGAAAGATAATATTAAAAATACCTTCAAGGGAAATTAAAATTTAATAAATAGACGAGTAATCCAGGAAATAACGGCACCAAGCTGCACGCTAAAACTTTTGGGGATCTTAAGGTAATAAGTATTGAAGAAGTAAGTTTAAACTAGAAATATAAACAACGAGTATATCGCATCTGTGCCGTCGTCCTGTTTCTATGGTTCCTCCTCAACTCTTAGAAATGGTTGAGGAATGATCAATCTGTAGGAGCCCCTTGACTACTACATAAATAATGTGATCACATCTTTGTTTGTATTTTTTATTTTTATTTTTTATCATTCATGTTTTAACTTATGATCTTTATATTTTGAAATATATTTTATTACTATAGCAATAATTATATGTAACGTATTTTGAAATATACAAGGGAGGTGGGCGGTATTTACCTATTTATGCAAAATACTTCTATGATGAAACTTAAACATCTTCTTTTCGCTATGAAAAGCTTAAGTATAAAAAGTACACATATTTACTGACTTTTGTTGACTCTAGAAATGAGCCAACAAAGTAGGAAAAACACGTCAAGGGGCCCAAGGAGCGAAGAGGCTTAGGATTTTCTGAATTAAATCCATTTAGAAAAAAAAACACAAATATCGAGCGACTTTTTATTTTTTTAGAAACACTTATTGATCTTATTATCTGAAATATTGATCGTTAACATAGAATTTAACAATTTAACATAGAATAAAAACTCCTCGGTTATAGACCTTCCGAAACCATTTATTAAAAACATCGATTATCTGTAAGTTTCCATGTCCCTGAACTTTAAGAGCGCACATTTCTTTCAAAGAACAAAAACCAAAAGAGAATTTCCAACAAGTCGGGAAAGATTTATCCCCGAAAATAGGAACTCAAATTGTGAAGAGATAAATTTTCCCGATTCCAGAAGCGATTTTAGCTTCTAAATTGCATTCCTTTAATAATATCCTAACTCCCTACTTTTATTTCCCCGTCCTCTACAGATTCATCTAAGAAAAAAAAAAGAACTGAGTGGTACTTCTTTTTCTAACCCTCCTTCCTATTTTTTTATCGTAACAGTTGTTTCGTTCTTTGCGGTACTTCGACTCCTGAATTTTTTAGTCACCATTCCCGGGTCCGATCTTTCTTTTTCTTTTGCGTATCCACTTCGCAAGAGGAAAAAGAAACATTTTTTTTCCTATCCCAGTCCACTCGGTCTCTAATTCTATTAGTGTTTTCTGAGATGGAACTAAATGCTTGGAAGGAAGCTAAATAGTTCTGGGATGACTCCTTTCCATCCTATGGGGCATGCGAAATGTATGTTAATTAAGACGATGAAATGCTGGAGGTGATTCTGTTCCTCAAACTATAAACCGAGAACTCGCCTAATTAGCTTTACAACCCCTGGATGGGCTCAAAACGCTGCGTTTCTTGATAGTTGTTCCGTCTTAAACGTATAATTTCATTCCATCTCAGTTACATTAGACTTAATTAATGGATAAATGAGATCAGGGGGAGTTTTACACTTTTGAATCCTTGAATACGGTTAGAGAAAGCACAACAGTAGTTAAATAGTGTTTACCTAACATTTTCTTTTTATGTTTTTATGGTGATTTCATTAGCTTTTAAAGGTTTCCTTAGTTAATAACAAACAAACATATTTTTATGTAAAACAATAGGAGTTTTCATATTGGGTTGATCGGGTGAAGTTTAGGCAACGTTAACCAGATTAATAATAACATTATACAACTTGGACAGTACATCAATGTTTATAAAAATTTTACAAAAAATAAGCAAAAACAAAAATACAGTCGCTTTATAATTTTCTCAAAATTATAATACAATCAATTACCAAATATTTTAGTTTGCCCATACATTTCAACTTAAATTTTCTTTAACGATCAATGCGTTAAAATTAATTACCAAATCATATTTAGTATCGGAATTTATATCATAAGGAAATGAGAAACAATGCACTAAATTTGTAATTGTGTATGTATGCTTGTAAAGTTTTCTTTTAGCTTCAATTAATCGTATGTCCGTTTCTCTTCTATTGTTGTTTATACAGCATAACGAGTATCAAAATCTGCAGTTTTGCTTACCTGTAATGTTGTTTTTATAGTGAGACTTCAATACAAGCTTGCGCCTGTACATCTGTTTTGTTACTAGGGTAGAGTTAATACAGTGAAACAAACATCTGCGTTTGCTTGCCAGAGAATTCGTAGGATTGTTTTTAGCGATTGTGGATTAAGTGTTGATAATATTAGCTTTAGATAGTATGTATGATATAATCTTTATTTTACGTTTATTGAAAATTAAAGCTGAAAAGAAAACTGCAGACTTTATAAAAAAACCACAAAAATATGGGAACAATGACGGAATGAGGATAGGGGAATGAGAAGGGCAAAGACAAAACAGCTTCTCTACGTTTTCAGGAAGTCACGGATTCATACTGGAAGCTAAGGTGACACATAAATACGATTAAACAAAAGAAAATAGTACTAAAAAGTATTGAAAATATAGAACTACAAATGATATCGTTATTCATTTTCGAGAAAAAATCTCAATTTAAACATTTTTTAATCAAGGTTTTAAGATTAAATTAATCCAATTTTTTTATATTATTACGAATGCAGTTCATTTGTATACTATGACAAAAAATAAATCCCAACTCAACATTACACACGCCTTTTTTTATAAATCTCTCCTTCAAATCAATTAAAAAGTACGATTTTATTCCATGTGCATGTCGAAAATACGATATTACATAGGATACTATCATGTTATGTACGAACAAAAGCATTATCAGTATCACCATCATCATTACACAGAAAAAAAACATTATCTCTAAGCACTCAAAAATTACTATCCAATACGAATAAGTGATGTAACACAGGGGTTTAAACTATAAAACTTCCTTTCGACATACTTCCCCAAATGATTTTTTTTCATGACTCCCAAAAACTACTCGAAGCGAAGCATTAAAAAACTCGTAAAAAATGAACTATCAACTTCGCCGATATTCGTGCAACTTTCGGGACTGTTAAGGACTCGAAATAGCACTCGAAAATCGATCCGGATGGACCGCCAAACGAAGAAAATCACGTTCGGGAAGGGGGAGATTTTGTTCTGTAAGGGTGCATGGAAGGGGGGTTCTTT
The DNA here is from genome assembly GCA_024610705.1 of Tetragnatha versicolor. Taxonomy (NCBI): domain Eukaryota; kingdom Metazoa; phylum Arthropoda; class Arachnida; order Araneae; family Tetragnathidae; genus Tetragnatha; species Tetragnatha versicolor. The sequence continues at coordinate 10,712,540 of JANDEH010000007.1, forward strand.
TCACAGTGATGCCACTTAGATGTTTTTTAAATTAAAATTTATTGCGTGAAATTGTTTTTGTAATTGTATAACAAGGGTCGGGATTTTGTTTGAAAGTTAAGGAATGGTGCAGTGGGAACTGTTGAATGGAATTTGTTTTGGATCATATAGGATCTTATCTTCAATTTTTTAGAAAACGGTTTGAAGTAAAATAAAGGATGAAATTTTTGAAGCTGTCTTCTGCCTTTTTAAAATTAAATAATGCTCGGGTTTTTGTAGAGAAATCCTTTGTAGTTCTTCTTTTAAAATGCATGCACATTTTAAATTCCAACGTTTTAAAATAATATCTGAAGTGCTTTTTAAAGGGATTTACTATTAAGGTTGGTATCGCATTTGATTTTCATTTTCTAACTGTCATGTTGAAATCGCATTTGAATATTTATTTCACAATCTGTATAAACTATAAATATTTATTACTGTATATACTTAATAAAGTAAGTTTTCAGTTATTTTTATGACAGTCAATCCAAAAAAAGTAATTTTTCTTTTTAAATATGGTTGTTGTTTTATTTACCCTAATTTTTTGTTTTGTCCTTTACCCCTGCATGTAACGGACTATATTCTACAATTTTGATTAAAATATGATTAATAGAAAAATTAAAGGCATGGGAAATAAAGTTACTGATTGATTACCTCTCTTTTATATTAAATAAAATGTGGTCTGTCACTTTTAAACTCAAAATAAGAACCGAACTACTCAGATTTTGAAATAATTTGCACGGCAAAAAAAAACTAGTTTCTTATTTTTTAGATAGACTAGAATGCAACCCAACGCAAATTCATTCAAAATGATATATTCCTTCACAGAAAAGATTTAGAAACCATCACCGAGACCAAAAATGGAAGAACCTGAAAAATGACTAATCCCTCCTTTCATCCCTCCCCAAAAACACTCGTATAATCACCATAAAAAAGAATCGGACAGCAAAGTCAGTCACACCCGCAATCAGATAGGGCAAAATTAAATTGGCCGAAAGGGCGTCCACCGACCAATGACCGCGCAAGACAAATGGGCTGCCTATTGATTTCGGCCAAAGAGAGAAAAAAAAGGAAAGCTAAGTGGAAAGAAAGGTTAGAATCGCCTAAAGGTGTTTTAATGGAGATTATATGACACGGAAAGAGAGTCTGATCTTTTACTTAGCCCAGAGTAGTTTTTCTATTAAGACATTTTCGGATTATGTTGATTGATGCTGGATTACAGTGATCGATGGTTCGTAGATGATTTGATTAAATCGGATATGTAACTTAATGAGTTTGTTTAATGGCGTATCGTATAAAACATCAAAATAATTTGATTATTTGTTACATTTTTGAAACGTCAAAATTTGTTTTCGAATAATAGGATATTAAATTGAGAGAGATTTGGAGTTTTCCAAATATATGTCCAATCCCTATGCTATTGCATTGGGCATTCTGATAAAACTATCTAAAATGTTTCCAGATGCCAAATACTGAAATAGCCCTAATTTTTTTCTCATAAGAGTAAATTCAAACGGGTAGATAGTAATTTTGGGTTTAATATTATTTTGCTTACTTTTGCACTCCAATTTCCTTTTAATTATCTGAAGGAGAAGTTTTAAGCTGATTTAAAAACAAATACTTAGGGTAGGTGGGGGTAATTGTCCGCAGTTTTTATTTTTGAATTTTTGTGGCCCAGAGTTTTATTATTTTAATAAGTTTCTGGTATGGAATCTAAAGCTTAGGATGTAGCCTATCAATTCATATTCTTTCCAGCCTTGAGCTGCAAATATTTTTTAGAAATATTCAACTTTAAAAAGAAAAAAAATTGCGGATATTTGCCCCATTTTTTGGGGTAATTATCCGCAGTGCGTATAATTACCCCCATGGAATAAAATAAGAGAATTATTAGATATTCCAATTCAAAAACATCAAAATTGAGGTACATTCACAATGGGAAGACAACACAACAATATTTGACATTATAAAACATCATATAGCAAAGTTACTCAACAAGTTGCAAAGTTAATCCTTTTACCGGCGTAAAATCGGCAAAATTGTCAGGAAAACTTATCATTTCATAAAACCTTGCATTATGGATTTCATTAGGTTTGGAAAGTTTTAAGACTGTCTTTCGTTTCAACAAAAGCTTCTTCTGATGGAGTTTCTGAGAACACCGGAGGTTGTCACTCCAGTTTGTTTTATAGCTCAGTGAGCATACTAGCATGATTTTACTAGTTTTTATTGCTATTTCCTGATACACTAGTCATATTTTCTTAACCATTCACTAGTCTAGCTTGAAAAGAAATTTAACTGTTTCATTGCTGTTTTCATTTGTCTCTCTAGGAGCAAGTTTACAACTTAGAGGTACCGTTTCAACGCTATTTGTGTTTTTCACATGTGGGAACACTTAGCGCAAATAAAAAAGGGGGGTTAGATAGGGAATTTTAAATTTTTTTTCACTTTAACCGCAACTGATAAAATTTAACTGCCCCATCCTATGCCATTCTCGTTCCCATCCTTCATAATGTCTTCCACCAAAATTTCTTTTAATTATGATGAACAATTTGGCTTCTGGAGGCCCTTAAATCGGGTTACTTATTTTATAGACACCTGTATTTACGTTTTATTTCTTTTACAAAATTCAACATTCCCCACTTCATTTGGACGTAACAAACCGCCTTCATTAGCAACACCATACGAAACGCCGCAACACTAAACACTGCCCTTCTAACTTCAATAACAACAATGCAACAACGAAACATCCACCGAGAATCCCCTTCGACTATTTCTTTGTCATTAAGCCCACAACACCCCAGAGAAGTTGCTAAGACGGAGCGAATCGCAGTAATTGGAGCTATCCTAACCTAATTAAGGCAGAGGAGGGACTCGATGGCAAATCGAATTCGGTATTAATTTTAATAGATGGATAGAATCCCTGGAATTTCCTTTTTTGATCAGCCTCAGGAGGTTTCCGTGGGTCTGATGTAATAGCTTTTGTAAGGGGATAGATTGTGGCAATTACGTTAATACAGATCAAGGAATGAAGACCGATTTAGGGGGATAACTGAGTAGGGGGTGCTAGGGTCGTTTTCGGTTGTGGAATAACTTCCGAAGTATGGTTTGGATTGTTTTTGGACGTATATCTATGTTGGTTGTTTTGGACGTATCTATGTTGGTTGTTTGGACGTATATTTGGACAAATACTTATGCACGTATTTTGTAAAGAATTGGGTCTGTTTGTTTTTCCTTTAACTTAGTTAATTTTTTCATGTAGAATGATTACCAAATTTTAAAAACTTAAGACTTTTTCTCTCTTATTTTCCGGTACCGAATGATCAAATGAATATTTTAATTATTTTTTTTAAATAAAGATTTTCGCACAATGTTAAAATAATTTCAATTATTATTGATTAAAGCCCAATTAAATTTAATTTTGAGCATTATTTACAAAAAACCAAACAAACAACATCAGAACACAGCTATTTTCATTTATCATTATGTTCACATACGCTTGAATAAAATATTTAAAGATAAAGGGTTTAGTTTTATGGCAGCATTTTTCATCTGAGGTTAAATAATCTAAGCAAATACATACATTTATTTAATTATTAAAATACTGTTATAATGATACCCAAATGACCAACCATAAAAATATCTATTACAAAAATTACTACTTATTAGAAACTTACTAATTATAAAAATTTATTTTTTGTAAACTAGGGGGCTCTGCCCCCTGCTCGCTATCGCTCACCAACCCCCGGAACTGCTTCGCAGTTCTTTGAAGATCGCTTCGCGATCTTAGCGAGCAGAGCTCGCTTGTTTCATCTCAACTATCCAGTACAACCTGGAACTTGTCAGCTTATAGTCTGTTTATTTAGAATAGGCGCCTGAAACAGGATCAAAAACGCTCAACAATGCTTAATAACGCTCATCAGACAACTTCAGTGACCGATTGTTTCTACAGTATTTTAACTACTTCTGCTTAGGCTGACTTGTCATTGCAGAAGAAAATTTTTTCGACGATAATTAGAATTATAAATGCTTCTAATACATTACTTCTCAGGCGCTAATTCTAAATGAACAGAGTGTAGTTGATGATCATTTAATATCGAAACTTCTTATCTCTCAAACTTTTCTATAACTTAATTCGGATCATTACCACGAAAATATCAAAATAAAACTATTACTGAAATATTCCTTTTTAAATTATCAATAATTTAATGGATAGGGGGCTACCGCCCCCTGCTCGCTTATGCTCACCAACCCCCGTAACTGCTATGCAGCTCTTTACAGATCGCGAAGCGATCTGTAATATCTGCAATCGATCTTTAGCAGAGTAAAGCACACTTCTCGAAAATCCTCTTCCTTTCATCGGCACAAATAACACTCAAAACAGCTAAATTATTTATTTCTCTAGCATTTCAAAAAAATATCGAAGTATCTTTAAAAGATTATTAAACAAGTCTATACTATATCGCTTGCAAACTTAGAGCAAAAATGTGCACCTCAAAACTTTAAATTGAAATATCCGTGCTCGCGACAATCTAGTGAACAGGCAAATATAAATATAAAAAAATTAAACACGTCTGATAAAGACCTACTAAAACTATGATAAAAATGAAACTTTGATGCTTAATAATTCCAAAACTAATTAGAATTTTTTAAGGAATTAAACGGCAATCTCTTTCTAAAATATAAGAATATAAGTGTTTAAAAAATCATATTGATACCGTGATTAGTTTTCATTTTAGATAGAAAACAACAAAAAAGTGTCAAAAATTTCGAAAATTAAAATATTAATTACTCTAAACCAAATTCGAAATTCAAAAAAAGGGCGACGTAGTGCACATCTTCATACTTCAGAGTATTAGGCTGCAAAAAATCACTGTTCTGCTGCTAATAGATTTTGCTGAACTGGATTACGCGGCGAAAAAAGAAAAACTTCAACTTTGACCTTAAAAATACCCCAGTTCTAATTATCAGATCAGTTAGCTTTTTGTTCGAGAATGTGCCCCAAATATTCCTTTACAAACATTTCAAATTTCATAAATTTCTATCAAGTAGTTTTTGCGATATGAGAGTTCAAAGAGTTGAAAAATTAAATTTTCTGAAACAGCGGCGGCAGCGGCGGTAGCGGTGACAGTAACTTTTTTTTAATATAGAGAGATTATTTAATCCTGGTATGCACCCTTATATCGGACTTAAAATATTTCGAATTGCATCCATTTCGGGTCCTTGGAAGTTCTTAACCTGTTATATGATATTCTAAGAGTAACTCAATCAGTTATTTTTTTTAAATATGGACACCTAAAGTTGTGTAGGAATTATTTTTAACCATTTTTGTGTAGAATTTGATGAAATTTCGAAATTTCAACGTGAATGAGGATTGTTGGTTGGTTGGATTTTTATGGCGCGAGGCCCAAATCAGGGCATAGAGCGCCAGGAATGAGGAACATGAAGATATCAATTTATCCAGCTCAAGTTTTGGATATTTTATTGCAAATGGCACCCACAATGGGAAATGGTATCCCACCACAGGCGTATTAAAATTTCGAAATTAAATTTTACCTCTGCCCTATAGTACCTATAGCACCTAATTTCAACATTATAAAAAAATCAACAAATTTTGAACGTTGAACCCCCACCCTCTCGGATGACCCAGCTTTTAAATAATTCTACACAATAAAAACCCCTGTGCAAAAAAAATTCTCTAACGCCCAAATCACCCACAATTTCATTAATCTAAGCATCAAGGGTAACACCCTGTCGTTTTGCCCCTCTAGCACACCCCCTTAATGGGAGGGAAAGCAACCAAACAACTAAACTTCCCTCACAAGAGCTGTCAATCGCAGCCTTCTGCCCAATTGATTTCCCCTTCTTTCCAATCATTCCGAGGAATAATTTATATTTCATCCAGGGGAGTGCCCCACTGGGTTCCTCCCCCTCAATTAAGAGACGTCGAATCGCATAAACAGATGTCTCACAGTCACGATCGGAGTCAAGAGACCCCCCAAGAGACCCCTTTTCTGGGGCGGGGGGAGTAATTTGTGGGGAAAAATTGGTGGGTAAGGGGAAGATAATTGGGTATCCAGGTATTTGAGGTAATTGTTATGAGATTTTTGTGGGAAGTTGAAGGTTTGTGTTTGGATGGTGAAGTCTGGAGCTCGGGTGGTAATTTAGAGTTTATGTATTGATGATTGGTTGATTACCTAGAAATATCAAAAAGTTTTTAGTGCACAACCCATCTTATTAAGGAATCTAACATTGCAATAATAGGGTCAAGTGAGCTAAAATGTTTATAGCGGGGGTATAGTGTGGATTAGGAATTTTGATGATTATTTTTAAAAAATTTATGTTTTGGAGGCATGTTGATTTCTTTGAGAAACTCACGAAAAATCAGCATTCAAAAAAACATAAAATTTTTAAAATATACTAAACTGGTATATCCTTACTACGTCCATTTTACTTTGCATGGCCTTAAAAAGTTCCTACATTCCCCACCTTTCTAAATGCAAACAAAAAAAACTTTTGATACTTCTTCTGGTACTTTAGTGTCTGAAAATATTTAAGTTGCCACATAAGATGCTTTAAACAAAGTCATAATTTATATTTATGGCTTTTACAATTTACACACATTTCTCATCTTGGAAAAAAAAATTAAAAAATAAGCCCCCTCTATAAATTTAACCCTTTATGACCCAAATTGAATCGTCAGTTTGAAGAAGGGAATAAGTCCAAAAATCAAGTTTTGAGAAAATCGAAAAAAAGAAATGAAATTTTCATTGTATGGATATCGATTTCACAACTTCAAGGGGCGATATCTCCCTATAGGGGTTAGTTATTTTCCCCCTCTTTTCACCCATGTGAAGGGCAAAGCTTGGAGGTTGTTTTGAGCACAAAAAGTCAATTTGTCATTTTTTGGACTTATTCCCTTCTACAAACTGACGATTCAATTATTTTCCTCATCCTCATCCAAAATATGTGAAGTTTACTTAACTGTAACTATAAGTAAACTAAATTTGGCCTTACATGACGAAAATTCGACGAATTCGGAACATTGGGAAGTGGGACTTACAAGTCACTTCAGGACATAAAGGGTTAAGGTTCATTCACACTATTTACCTTTTACTGTTAATTCTGAGTGATTCACCTTTGTGAATAGCTTGTTTGCATAGAAAATTGAAAAAGTAAAACTTCAATTCACACTTTTCACCTTGGGTGACTCTACCGAAATGAACACAAAAAAGGATAAGTCTGAGGATCAGCTTTTAAAGAGTCACAGTGAAGTTAACTGGGTGTTAACCAATAGAGATCCACGCAATAAAGCAACAGGAAATCAATATAGAATTCAAAATGGAATTATTTTCAGCACTAATCCAAAGCTTACCGAATGTTTTAAGAGTCATCTCTCTCCCTATCTAATTGGACATGGAATCATTAATTAACTCTATTCAATGAGACCACCCCTAGAACGATTCTCGTTCATTACGAGAAGCAAGGAATCTCGGCCTTTCAATTACCTGGCACGCATCCAAGTGATCCACTCAAACCTGCACTCGATCCACGCTCACGAAGATCGATCTACTGGCATCGAGAACTGTGTGCACAGGGCTTGGGCCATTGAGATAATAACAAATAGAGGAAGCACTACTTACGAAGCGAGTGAGAGTAGGAGAAACCAACAGATCCCTGCATTGGTTAGGGCGGCAGGGCCTAATCGAAACTGTGCTTGAATATGGCTTTCAAAACAGTTCAGAGGGAAATAACGACCGGTAGCCGATGCCAGATCCCCGAGTATAACATCTATATGGTAAATCTCCAACAGCACACAAGTATCGTTTTGAACTCAACCAAATCGAATGACAAAAAGGTTAGAATCCATATACAGGATGTTTCAGAAAACTGTTTCATAACTTCTAGGGAAGGTAGAGTACATCAAGACAAACAAGAATTGGTATAGGTTGGGGGTCGCAAGATGGGTTGAAGAGGGTGAAAATCGCGGTTGAAAATTAGCAAAAACCCCTCGCATATCTTGCCTGAAAGCGGTACAATTGTTCGATTCCGGCATTTATTACATTCAACCAATTCAAATGGTTCATTTAAAAATCAGATGCGAGTGATGATTCTTATCAAAAACAGACCAATAAATGAAACAGGCATGCGTTGTAGGTAGATTAAAGTTACAATTGTCCCCTGGTCAGACTTGGATAGAATTGTTCAGACTTAGACCGACTAACACTTGCATCTGATTTTTACAAATAAGCCCTCTTTTAAATGATTTTAATTGATTAAATTTTGGCCTCTTGCCCCAAAGCCCTTTTATCACTTATTTTACGTAATAAAACGTTTTCAACCATTAGTAGGGGAAGTGATTACATGGATTGAGTACTTTTAGAACCAACTCTTAATAAAATCCTCATGAGTTCATATCCACACTTGGCCAACTCCACAGGAATTCAACCCCCGACCCCTCTCCTTCCCCCTATCCCCACAGTTCAAACGAGTAAAGGGCTGTTGACCCTCCGGTTTATTAGCAGATCCCATTCGTTCATTTGGAAAGTCGAGATAATTATGAATCTAATCACGGACCAATCAGCTGTCGTCTGACGATATTGCGGGGTCTGTCGATCACCCGTCGGGGCCAGATGTCCCCGATAAGGTCTCGAACGTCACAAGGATTTGTCACTCATTCGTCGCCAGCCCCCGATGACATAAACTGAACATTGAATCTGATATCTGGGAGTATTTATTGGCCCCGTGTTTGTATGTCAATCGTCCCGGAGAGATTTGCTTGCGCAAGGCATTAGGGTTAGCAAATATTCCGTCCTGGGGGGGTTGGATCTGGGGAGGAGATGTATTGTTTGCGAACAAAGGGGTAGCTGGATGCAAACAGGGCATATCTGAACTGCGTAAGATGACTAGACGTATCACTTGATGGGAAGGTGAATAGTGGTGGGTTTAGAGGATCAAATGCATGTTTGAGAGTTGCAGTAGAAGTTTTGTTATTTTAAAACTCTACTAGACAGCAACTTAAGTTGAACCTACTACGCCACTAACAAAGTAGTTCCCATCGCGGTGTAGGAATTTCGAGTGAAACAAGTAAATTTTAAAATATTTCCGTTAATTTTAAATAAATTTCGTTAAACCCATGCATAAATAGTGTATTTTTATCACGATTCGCTTATCGAAATTCCTCCTATCAACCCAACAGGCTTTGTGTTTACTGACTTTCTCTTTCCGCGTAGTGGCGTACTGGGTTCATTAAACGTTGCTGTGAAGTATAGCATATTATAAGTATAACATATTTTAAAAATTACTCTGAAGTTGTGTTGTGGGATTAAAAACTAATTATCTTTAAAATGTTGCGAGATCATTCATGAAAGTGTTCATCGGGCCGTGTTCAAGGCGTTGTTGAAAAAGTAGTCTGTCAAAGAAAGTATAGATTATCGTAAACAATATTCTTTTGGTTGGAAGAATTTTCATTCCTGCTGATGATTTTGAGATAGGTGACTACCACACAGGTAAATGACCCTAAAATAAATTCAAATCCACTCTTCATCATCATCATCACCATCATCAGTGGCTCGACAGTCCTGATTGGACCCTGGCCTTCTCAAGAATGAGAAACTAGTCCCTCCTTCTGCACGCAACAGCTTTCCAGTCTCTGATGTTGATGGAGACAAAGTCTTTTTGGAGGCAGAAAAAGATAAATCCACTCTTACGTATCTCAAATTTTGTATTTTTTTTTGCTTTACCATTTCCATCCCGAACAGCTCATTCTTTCCAACCCACCAGAATAAAATAAAACAACAGAACCTATACAACAGCATTTAACCCCAAAAACCAAATACATCTTCTCCACCAAACCTTTAACCAACCGAAACTGAAATAAACTCCAGTATCCTCCCGGGCATTTCCCATATAAAACAACACCAAATCACCCCTCCCGTCAGATAGGAAGAATAAATTAATTTCGAGGAAGATATCGGAGGTACAGAGATAGATCCCCCCACACGAAAAGAATTCGCTCCATCCATCGAAATGGAAAATATGAATAAACAATGCCATTTTTCCGGAACGCCTTTCGGATATTAGGAGTATGCATGTGAAATGAGAGGAAGTATTTATGGTGGAGGCTTTACCTCTTTTCTTTGGCCGAAACCAGTGCAGTACGAGACCGCCCCGAATTGCAGTTGATTCCCAAAGAAATTTCCGGGCGGCCAAGGGATGAAAGGGTGGAAGTGGGAGGTGGGGTTTGCTTTGAATGGGGGTAGTGTGTAGTGTAGTGATGGTTATATGGAAGATTCGGGAGTGAGAGATTGGTTGCTTGGATGCAGCATCGAATGGTTTGTCGTAAAAAGCTTTGTATGTGTTTTATGGAGCGATATCATGGATGCCTCGATGTGTTTTTAAGTTAGGGAGGATCGAAGTGTCTATTTGGACGGCCCAAACGGCCCGTGACGCATGCGCTGTAGGTCTCGTGGTTACGTAGCAGTCTTGGCGCTTAGTGATAGAACCAATGGAACGCAGGGGCGTGGAAATTAGAGTAGAGTTCAGTTGAAAAAAGGCCGTCCAAATAGACAGTGCCATGGAGGATTTTGGATGATTTTGCGCCCGGAGTGATTCTTACAAAAGCTGGAAATGAATTATTGTGAAGTAAAGTTCCATAGTCCACTGATACATTTTTCTTTTAACTACACTCATTCGTATTTGAAGTATTCATGAAATTATAAATTTGATTTAATCCTTTTAGTTTTCCTCAGTTATTCAACCATAAATTCATTCAAAGTTGTATGTATTGATCGCTTTACTTTTCCACATGTGACATTTCTTTTTTAATTTTTTTTTTCAGAAGTGGCTTTTTTAACTCATGATAATGGGCAATTCCCGCATTTATTTTTTTATTCCATAGAGGTATATAGGTTAATTATTGAGATCATAGAGGTTAATCAATGAGACCTCTACCACTATTTTACTTCAATCAATTCAAAAATCCAATTATAATTTGATTCCCTTTAAGCTACAAAGAAATAAACATACGCGCTTCCATTTAACCTCAAAGAAAATTTCCTTCTTCAAAAACATTTAGCTTTTTATTTGATCGTTCTAAACTATTCAACTTACTTATAATGACATAATTTAATTAATGTCTTCTTGAGAATATTTTCTTTTACTTTTATAATCTCTCTCAATTGCTGTTTTGATACTAATAGAGTAGTTAATGTGAATAGTATTACATTATTAGCTAGTTATCTTCAACTATATATTCAAAGCCATGTCCTTATACAATAAAGTTACCTGATCTTTATATTTAAACCGAAAACTAAACAGTCATTTTGGAAGATCGAGTTTTCTAGTTAAGTTTCAAATTGATATTCTGATATTAGAGTAGTTTGTGTGAATGACACTACAAAATTAATTAGTTTCTTTTTACATAAATAAAATTCATTTAACGTTTTATCGGTATAAACTAATTTCTAATAAACTGTAATCTCAAGATATCCTTTTATAGTTTTATGGTATTATAGATATTCTGATAATAGAATAGTTAATGTGAATGACACTACATAATCAACTAGTTTTCTTTTGAACTAAGTATGTAATTTATCTTATAAAATTCTTAATAACCTAAATAGGTCTAAAACTAAAGAAATTCTTTTACTGAGCATTACCACCTTTTCGTTAACAAGTTATAAAAAAAGGGGTTTTAAACTTCTTGAACGGAGTGCGCGTTCTCCGTCGGTTACTCATGCATCCTTGGATTTAATTAAAATTCCCGATTCAAAACGCCCGGGCAGGGATTAAGTCGCGTGTCAGGCTCGAAAGCCGAAACAGCTGGCATTTCTCATTTGCTTCCACTCGTCGGATGAAGAAGAAGTTGCGGTTTCTGTGGTAACCCGCATTCGTAGGGTAATTAATCTCAATGTTTTGGCTCGGAAGTGACCAGATCTTGGCGACTAATTGTGTTAGATATGGGGGGAGATTACTCACCGCTCAGAGTCAGATTATTCAAACGGGGTTTAAATACCGACTGAAGCAATTATAAATATGACCTTTGAGTCGTAGGACCTACAGATCAGTATCTCCGCGTGTCTCGCATCTTGTCACAGATATTTATTTCTGTCATAGTTTAGTACTTTTCAATATAGTCAGTTCATCAAATCATCAAGTTGTTCTGGACTCCGAAAGAAAAAAAATTAGCCAAATGTGGCAAACTGTATCTAATATAATTTAATTTTTATATACATGGATAGTAAAATATAAGTTTAGTGATAAAAAAGAGTAAATTTAACGAGTTTATGCCATAATATCTTTCTGTTTTTTAACGGGAAGGTAACGGAATAGTACAAAAATTAACAAGTTTGCGAAGTTTGAAAAAAATGAATAAGTACGCATAAGCATCGTACTGGCAATTGGCAATGGGGTAATGAAAATATATGACCTTTCCTGGGAAAATTTAAGATTACCTACAAAAAGGTTTATTACGCTTTGCATAATCCGTGTACAACTCTCAAATCCCTAAGGATGGACCTCCAGAGAAATTCACAAACACTGTAGTTCAAAAAGATCCTTCAATCGACCCCCTTCTCAGGAAGATAACGAGTGTACAAGCTCTTAAAAAGGACACTGATTGCCCAACGGCTTTTTCCTATCGTTAACGACAATCGAATTAAAACGACGTAGAAACAAATAATGAAAAACCCAAGAGGACTTCCTCTCAAGATTAATCTATTATCGATTTTGGGAACGGCAACGTCCAAGCAAGGAGTGAAAAAAAAAATTTGGGATTCTTCTGAGAGAGTAGTTTTCTGAAAAAGGGCAAAGTTGTCACTTTTTCGGGTTTGTTTTTTTTTGGCGAATTTCGATTGGATCTTTCAATTTTTTTTAATTTCGATTTTTCGATTAGTTTAATTACGCTATCAGCGTTTAATCCTGGTCTTTGCTCTCGTGTTGAATTAAAGGATAGTTTTCCTGGTTTTTTTTCACTTGTTTTGAAAAAAAATATTTTATTGAAGATGTGCTTTTTAATTTTAAGACATAATTCAAGTAGTATCAAAAAGATTGAAGACTCTTTATTGTAATTCCTAATTAAAGAGCTAATATAATTACTAACTCATATTAAGAGTACATTCACATATAGGAAATTTGAAATTTTGGAATTGGGTAATTACTTTGGGTACTACTTAATTACTTTGAATGAAATAGTAAAAACGCAGGAAAAAAACCCAAGAACTTATGTTAAAGATATTTTTTATTTTAACATTTTCAATTAACACTGTAAATATTTTACTTTTAAAATAATAACTTCCACTCATTAAAAAAATAACTCAAGTTTTCTAGTCGATTTTTTTGTCAGGAATGAAAACTATTAATTTACTCTGAATGAGTAATTCCCCTTTTTTACTGCTAACAAACTAATATCCCAAATAAACTATGTAAATATAAATTAAACTATACTCTTTTTAAGAAAGAACCATTGAAGGCCATTTATTGATTAATGTAAAGAAAAAAACTCTTTCGAAACTTCAAAATCAGAATACACATCCATCCGGTATAAATTAATATTTAAGATATCCTGGATTGAGAGGATATTCAAACACTGAAAACTATTGAAAAACCTTAGGACGCGTTTACATGCAGCTATTAGAGTCGACGCGACCGCGACGTCATGGGGAAAACGGTCGAAAATAGCCTATCACTTTTCTCATTGATTTAGAATTTTGTCCTTCCGTTGGTTCTTAGCACTATGACGTGGCAGTTACGTCATCATTCATAGGTAATTTAAATGGAAGTTGTGACGGTCGCGTCGCACGAATAGCTGCATGTAAACCCGCCCTTAATGATACTTCATCCCTATTAGATGAAAAAGCGAACATTAAACCAGTTACTTTCTGTCGGTACGGTATGTAAATCACTTCGGTTTTTTCCGACGTAATTAACAAGAAGGAAAATGGAAAGTAATTAATTTTTTTTTCTCATTTTCAGACCTGGATATTCAATATTCTTATTAAAAACTTAACGTCTGTTTTAATTATTACAGGGTCTTATCCTAGGTGAAACTTAACCTCCTGTATCCAGTTGCTTTAATCGAGCGGAAAAAATGGATTTTTATATTTCATTCGAATATTTGGGAGGTGGAATATTAAAACTATTTATCGAAGTGAATAATGATCTTCGTACTTTTTAATCTTAAGAAATAGTAGCAATATAAAATTAATGAAAGGAAAGAGTTGAATGATTTTTCCTTGAATTATTTTATCTTGAGTTCTGAAATTATGTACACTTTGGTTCAATATTTTACAAATAGTACTCTTATTTTATAAGTATTTTATTCATTTATTATTAATGCAATTTAAAATAAAAGATTTTATTGATAAGGTAAGGAAAACTTAAAAAGAATCTGCAAACTCCAAGAAAAAGATTTGCAAGATTTTTATCACCATCAGAATATAAATAAATACAAACTACTTAACATTTTCCCGTTCGCTACCTTTTTTACTATAAGACAAAAGTCTTCATCTTTATTTAAATTCAAATACTTGCACGAAGCGTAACGTAGTTAATCCGCGAAGACCCAGTGTAACTTACATTGTACCTAAACCGGAAAAAAAAATTTTTTTTTTGCAAACAGTTCTTTAACTTAGCTCCTATATGTTTTAATGTATTACCTATGGATATCCAAAATAGCCCATCAAAGCATATATTTAAGAAATTAAGAAAGTTCCTTTTTTCAATTAATGAGATCGAGATTTTTGTGTATAATATCTATTGTTTCTTTTTTGTAGTTGATGACACTTAAAGTAACATAACTTAAGACACCCTGTTTGTCACGATATTATTTACTTTAATTTACTGTTATGTTCTTTTCCATTGTTTGTATATTGTGTATTTTATTGTTTATGTTTTCATATATTTACATACTATTTGTGCACCTATATGAATTAACTGATCCCAGGTGATATTTACATTTTATTTTCAAATTCTGTGCTGTACTTTATTTCTGTAATAAATTTTGTAATAAATAAATAGGACGATTTCAAATCTTGAAAATTCAATCCGCCGTTGACGTTTGTATGAATTATCAAATTTAAATTGAGCTCCCGAATAATTTATTCCCAAATTAATAAATTTTCATAAATAATATTCTTTTCTATGTTAACGACATCGATATTATCCCACTCAAAAGTTATATCTTAATGAATATCTGGTTTAAAAAATACCCTTATTGAAGTTTAAGATTATTCACACCGGTTTTAAAGCAAAATAGTTTTTAGAATATTTTTGAAGGTAGTAAAGTCACAAGCATTGCTTTTCCTCTGGTATGATGGAACTGTTTTGAACACAATTTTGGGTTTGGACAATCAAAGGCATAACTTCGGCATATTATACTCTATTCATTTTGAATTGGTGCCTGAGTACATTTCCTTCACCCACCACTGAATCGGTAACCAGGGCAACTATCAAAGTCAAAGTGTCGAAAAATGCTTACTATATGCTGCGCAAAGAGCGTAACCATGGTTACGCTTTTACCGAGGGTGAAAACACTTTTTTAGGCGCTTATTCAAAATGGACAGAGTATAAAAGCCCTCATTTAAAAAGGAAATGCATTTCGAGAAAAAAACACCACGATGATATATATGTTACTTGCAAAGTGATAAATTGGGCATTATTAATAATGCCCAGAGTGGAAGCAGGTAAAGTGATAAATTTCATTCATAAATTTCGTTGAATTTATTACATTGTCCGGGCATTATTAATAATGTCAATTAATCACTTTGCCCGTAACATATACATAAACATTAATTTAATGGAAATGAGTAAATAGTAGACTTGTCAAACTTTAAATCCTCGGTACTGTAAAATCGCATACTCAACACTTTTATGGATCGTTTCAACGGTCTGTTGATCTACAATAAAGCGTGACCAATTAGCAAAAGTGAATTAACCATTAGTTGCTTAACCGTTATTCGGTTTTACCGGATTCCAATACCGCAACAGACTGGATAAATTGAAACCCCCCGTATCTATCTCCAGACGTTGACAACTCTCTTATTCTCCCAAAAAATGAAAAACCACTTCTCCTTTTTATTTATGGATCAGGAAATTATCCCTCATTTATGCTGCACGTTATAAATGGCCGATATTATTTACGGAAAAGACAGACATCATCCGCGGTATTCTCGACGACGACATCCAGATTAAAGATATGGGCGATACAAGCCTGGCTAATATATATTCCGATAACTCCCTCCACCCCACCCCCTTGGGCGCGTGACAAAGGGCATTTTTTAGGGCCCTGATGAAGACGTTCTGGGAGGGAGCCAGGGACAGACTTCCTCCCGCCACTTAAAAGTCGGGATTAATTTCCGAGTCTATAAATAACCGATGAGGGTTCAACTGGAAATTTCGCTTCCCATGGAGACAGTATGGAGGCGATAGATAGCTATGATGCAAACTCGTGAAACTATTTTGCAACGCCAAGTGAACACAGTAATGAACACTTCTCATCAAAATCATTTTAGTTGTGTTGCAATTGTGTTGCTTGAGGGAAACGTATTGCAACTGTCGAACCAACGATAGTAAAAGGGTCACGTGATTTTGACATACTCGGAGGGGAGAAAGGAAGAAGCTGAGGGTCAGTTGATCGAAAGAGGAAGATACATTTACTCCCTCTAACCTTAGTTATACGCTCTATATACATAAAAAATCAGTACATTTTAAATAAAATAAAAAATACTGAAGCGAAAAATCACGTGACCCTTTTACTATAGTTGGTTCAACAGTAAATTTGCAACGCTGAGCAAGTATAATAATGGTCACTTCTTACCAAAAGAGTTTTCACTGCGTCAGTGCGATTGTGTTGGAATTGTGTTGTAAGGGATGTAAATAGAGCAGTAAAAGTATTGCTGAATAACTACGAATACAGAAAATGTGTTCTATTTGCATTTTCGATCCAAGTTCAAGAACACTTTCACAGATTCTAAACATGTTTTTCATGTAAACAACGCTATTTTTAGAACACATTTATAACACTCTTCAAACATATGGCGAACACTACCATTAAACACAAAAGGATGTAAGGCTAAGCGCGCACTAGATACTTTGTCACGGCGACTATAACACTAGGTCACTCGAGAGCAATGCATCTCTATGGCGAAATCTTGGAAATCGGCAAAGAGTTTCGTGGCCTAATGCTCGCGCTCAAGCTTCTTGCAATAGCCAGGGTGATAATTTTGTCTCTGTCGCCGTGACAAAAGTCTCTAGTGCGCGCTTAGCCTAAAAGTCTAACACTGCAACTGCAGTATTGTTAGTATGAGTACAAAAAATGTTATCTATAACGTGGTCAATTTTGTTTGGAGCGTATGAAGTGTTACTTTTGACTGTTGTGATAGTTGTAGTGTTACATCTAGTGCACACTATTACCGTTAGGGAAGGTCAAGGGGGTCCCTACTTGACTCAGTAATTTTTTTTCTTCTTGAGCTTAAGCTCAAGATACAAAATTAGCTTCATTAACTTTAGACGTGAATATAATCGTGACTAATTGGCCCAATTTTAATCATCAAAATATGTAGATTCTTATCCAGAAAGTACTACTTAAAATTTAAACGTATTTTTTTTAATTTACGCCTTCCTTATGAGTTGAAGAGTAATTTAAGTTGAAATCTTACTTTTCCAAGCTTTATTAAAATCTGAATCTAGTAATTGAACACTCATAAAAGTAACGTAAACACTATGTGGGAAAATCGAAAAGGTTATCTCAGACACAAGCACTTTGGGTTCATTAATTCATTGCACTTAGCGCCAGCATCTTGTGACTTTAGATTAATTTGCAAACAAACAAATTTGATACTAATGAAAAATAATGGTTCATATAAGATTTTAGTGGCATTACACAAGAATAATAACCATTAAAAATATTTAAATTTATAGATAGCATTAACTGATTATCAAATAAAAATAAATATAAAATTAAAATATTAACATTATTTTAAGACAATTTATAAAGGATTAGCTAAGTAAAAAATCTGGGTAATAATTCAATGTATAATGTCTCTCTCCATTAGCTAAGTACACTTGTAACATTTACATATAATTATCACTAAACGTACAATGTTAGAGTACTTTTCACTACATGATCCCATCATAATTACATAAAGAGAATATAAAGTACTATGTTCTATACTAAGCATCATTAGATTGGATACTGAATTGTACATGTACAAGAGATACTTTTTTTTGTCTGTACGCGTTAGTCATAAATCAAATAGATTAGATTTAGAGTCAGCCATATTGGATGTATGTAGTTCGTACAATGATAAATTGAAATACCATTGAGACAGGCTCCTTTGTAGAAATTCTTTTAAGTGATTTATATTCACCGGGGTACATTAAGAAATTTTAATACTTTGCAAAACTTAAATTGGTTTTCTTTTTTACTGTGATTTGTATGTGCTACCTTATGATTTATTGCTTATAAATATATTTTCGCTCAATCTCAAGTGTCATTTCCAGGTGAATTACGTGGCATTCGTCACATTTTAGAGCCTAAGAAGTAAATACTTCCAAAAATATTTTTTTTATTAAATTTATTGGCAACGACGGAAGCTTAGTTTTCACAATAAACGTGAAGTTAAAAATTATGTAAAATGTTAATAATTTTATGTGTATATAAGCAGAATTTTTAGTCATATTTACACTCATCAGCGCAGCGTCGCGGTTAGCTGGAAGCTAAAAAATACATTTTCGCTGGATCTGATTGGTGAAATCCTTTTTGACCAAGGATTTAACATTCACTCTGAAAGTTATGAAAAAGTCAGTTTGTAATAATTGTAAAAATGTGAAACAGGGGAATATTTACTTGAAATTATCTGAAGTTTTCCCTTTTCACTCAAAAATAACATTTCGAGCAACATAAAAAACTATTTTCCATTTTCCAACCTGATATAAAAGGGAAACATAATTTAATAAAAGTTTTATATATTTAGAGTTCATTCATTCAAAAAAAAAACCACCTCCAAATCGTGTGCATACTTAAAAGTATATACATTTTATGAAACAAACTATCACAGCGTTTTTTTCTTTTGCGGCTAAAAAATTCTTTTCATAAAAAAATGAATGAAACATTCCGGCTGAAAAAGAAATCGAAAAAATTTAGCATTTCTTACTCCATAAAAACCAAAGTGTTAACAAGCCTATTACTCCGTTTTCCACTCGAAATGACACCGAAGGCAGTCGGTAGACAGTCAGAATTCGAAACAGCTTTTCTTTCGAAATAAAAAAGGATCTCAATACCTCTTACGAGAGTATCGGCATGAAATATACGTTCAGCCATCATTCAGCGGGATTTCAAAAACTCATAAAAATCTTGAGGGAAAAAATAACCCCCGGTGGTCATGGCCTCTAAAATGAAATATCTTGACACCAATCCTAGAATAGTAGATTTTTTTTCTTCAAAATAAAAGTGGGCTGCGTCTAGCAAAATAAATGTGTACTATCATTTAAAAAGAAGTATCCATAGGAATTGGTATGAAAAAACTTATATTGAAATTTATCATTCTTAGAAATGGGCTAATTGGTTAGATTGTGAATAAAAAAGTAGTTAAATGACAAGTCGAATTGGGTTTTATTGGGTTATTTGTATGTAATATATAGTTGGATATTATAATTCTGTGTGTGTAGATGAAACATTTTCACATTTGCATTTTTTAAGTGAGTCCGAGACAGTGTCATATTTTTTTAAGGAACTTAATGTTTACTTAATAATATTAAAGTTATTAATTATTTATAATAACCCCAAGAATAAAACAAAATCGTGAAACAATCATAAGAAATAAGGATGGAGAACTGATTTTATTTTATTCCTTGAGAAATATGGTTTCAAGTGTGTCACAAAAATGCGATCAACTTTATATTTTAATAAAGGGGTAAAAATGAGTGAGATATGTAGCTAGAATTGGGTGATAGCATGTTAAAACATAAACATAAACATAAACATAACGTTTATTATTTTATATAGCAATTTTACATTGAACGTAAAAGGAACGAACAAAACACAGAAACTGAAAATGTACATAATAATACAAATCTACTATAAACAATAGAGAAAAAAATACTAATAGAGTTGTTTGAATTACTCAGGGGTCAGCGCAGTGACCCATACGAGTAACTAAAACTATTTAATTAAAAAATTAAAATTATTTTTAAATTATAAATACAATTTAAGATAATATTTAAAAATTATATATAATTAAATACAAGTGAAAACTATCGCGAGGTGAGCTTCAGTATTATAACTCAGAATAAAAAGAGCGTTTGTGGGGAGAATATTATTAAAAGTATTCGTAATTAATTTAATAAAATATTTTACTGTTGTTACTGTTACTGTTATTGTTATAAACACCAGCAAACTCCTGGTGCACCACAAAAGTACAACACGATGCCTACAAAAATGTAGGTAAAATACAACAAAATACAATATTTCTAAAACTAAGTAACAAAGTGAAACTAAATGCAATTACAGATAAAAAAATAAATAAATAAAAGAAAATAATAAGTACTAAAATTCCCGGCACGCAAACAAAACTGGTGTAATACTTTCAGTTTCATTTATCAAAACTTCGATTTCTTCCCCTCTAACCAAAGAAAGAACGGTAAGGGAATAATAAACGTTCAAAATTTCCGAAAGTTCAGAACATTCGAAAGGTGTATACGCATTTCCTTACTTTTATTATACTGGATTGTAAATATGAAAGTTTCTTCTTTCCTTTTGTCCAGAGGAAACAAAGAAAGTCAAATATTACATCGTAACGACCAAGGGAAGGATCTTTATACCGATATCACTAAGTTTTTCATTTTCATTATCGGGCGCCGGGATTTTGACAGGGACACTGAAATAGCGACCGAGTTCAGTAATTTAAAATGAATATTTTATGCGTCTCTGTTTTCATTTTGGGATGTAAAATATGACTAACAAACTTCAATTGTCCTTAATAAATTCTCGGAGGCTATTTTTGTAATAATCAAAATTCTTCGAATTCAAATTTTATCTCACCACATTGTTTTATTTACGTATAAAATTTATTTACTGATTTTTTTAGGTTGTACTGCGTCGATTGTTTTTAAGGTTCTAAATGATTTCCAAGACATAAAAACCAAGTTTTATTTCGTCAGTTTGAAATGTGTTTCGGTTTTATTTAGTAGTTCAAGTCAAGAGATTTTAAAATCTCTCAGAACACATTGCATAATATAGTTTTGTGTAAAATGTATTTTTATAAACAAGTATTTTTGCAAAAAACAAAAATGGGTATTGAAATCCCTTCCGGGAACATTGTGCTATTTCAATTTCAAAACGTATCGTAAAACGGGGTGAATCGGAATAATTTTCCATATAAAAATAAGGTATTAAAATATGTTTTGATAAAGTTTTTAGATGGAGTCAAATATTTGGTCCTGTTCCGTTCTTCCAATTTTGAGCGAAAACAAAAAGACTTTCTGATACTATAAATCGTCTTTTAGAAGCACAATATCCCCACCCCAGAATTTGCCTTTGAGGGGTGTATATCATAATGTTCCGTTGCATGACAAATAAAGCAATGTATTAGAGCTTTTTTTTCTTGTTTTCACTAAAGCATTTTGTTTGGTAATTTTAATTGCCAATGATGACGTAAAAACAGTAGTCTGTCGATAAATTCAGTAATTCACAAGGAAATTGATTAGCACAAAAAATAAGGGTTCTGATTTATCCCATTTTTTCAGTACTTTTTCTCCTCCAGTTTATGTAATTAAGAAGTAGAATCACTGATAATTTTAGTAACAGTAATCGAATTAGTTAAGCGTTATGTTAGTTATCATATTACTTGATTTTAAAAAATCGGGTTACTATTTTTGATTCCGTTCAGTAAAACAAAAAAGTACATTTAAAATTTATATCATCATACCATTTTCAAAACTAACTTTTTTCAAAAAATTAGTTCTAATATTTATAAGTTATCGATTAAAAAATCCTGTTCAATAAGGGGCCATTCATTAATTACGTAAGGATGAATTTGGCAATTTTTGACACCCATGTAAGGGTACCTAAGATTTTTCAAAACCCCTCCCCCTTATTCTTATGCAAGATTCCATTTCGTTTTTCAAAATAATTATAAATTTGATTCGACCTTTGACAACTGGAAGATGGATTCAAGTTTTATTTTTATCTAAATTTAATGCTACTCCAATTAATAAGATACATCTGATATACCTTCAATTAAAAAAATAAAGCTTCGATAATACACCCAGATCGTCAACATTTTATGTTTTTCTGGGGTTATTATTAGAATAATAGGAATATGTTTACATTAACCCCTTACCAGTGTCACCCAAACTGAGCTCGGGCACCTACTACGTGCAGAATGTGAGCTGCCCGAACTAAGTTCGGGTTGAAGAAAAATTAACGTCTCCGTTTTGTAAAGCCCAAGCTGAGTTCGTTTCGATGATGATAGTGATTTTTCTTCGTTTAGAGATAGGGAGACATTTTGTTTGGATAATCTTCCTTCTAATTGAATCCAATACTTTTCATGCGTTTGTTAAAATAATTAATACACTTGTATTTTCATTTAAATTTTGATTTTTGTTATAAAAAACTATTTTCCAACACTAATTATAAATATAAAGAACAAAATTAAACAGTCAAAAAAATTTCCATTTTTGGCCAATTTTTCTGAAATAAATGTCACTGTTAAGGGATTAACTTGGAAAATCTTACGTAAGAATGGGTTTGATCCCCCCACCTCCAAGTAAGGGTATTTAGATATTTTTCCAACCCTCCTCACCCTAGGGACCCTTACGTAATTAATGAATGGCCCCTAACATATCTCAGCTATATTTTTAATTTAATATTAAACACTTTCCACTCTATTCATTCTTAATGTAAGAGTAATAAAAAGTTTTATGGCATTCTCAACATACTGAGCTTGAGAATAATATTGCTCAACTTCCTTCAAAAATAACTCGTAACACTTTGATTCAAGCAAAACCCATCTTTCACTGCAGTACGTTTCAAATTCCAATAAAAAAAGGCTAACTTTTTCAACAAGCAAACGGAGAACATATTGAATGAAAAAGAACTTAATAGCTTTTTGGTGAAGACTCAACAGGAAGATATTTCCAGGTCAGTGAAAGATGTGAATTGTTTCGCCCAAAGTAATGCCCTCATACATCAAGGCTTGGCCTTCATCCAACCACTTCGATGTACGTCACTGTGGCCGTACCCTTCAATGCATCATACTTTGGACGATGGTATGCATCACTGTCTCTGTAGAGAACATATTTTATTCAGAGCTCATGCAATTAGCCAGCTTAACAAGTTGTAAGACAAGTGCATTTTGTCTGAAGGTTATTTCAGGACAAAGCTTTGTCGCTTCTAACTTTATGGACTTCTCAGGTAACACCAGATATATAAAGTAGCTAATATCGTTGACTAGTCTACTGATTCTAAATGTTGCAGATTTTTACTTAAATTAACTGCTTGTAACCTAAACTGCTTGTGTGTTGTGTATTTTTATCACGTTTTAGGTTTTATTAAAGGATTTTATTGCCTAGGTGCAGTCACCGTTGTTTTTATTTGTCTGCATCAACAATCGTTTGTAACCCAAAATTGCCTTTGTCAAAACGCTCCCCGTTTTAAACATCGACCAATATAGATGAAGTTGCCCAGTTTTAGTTTTTAAAGGTCAATCTATGCAAAAGAATTCAGCAAAACTATTAAAAAAAGCTGAAGGCAATTAAAACATCGCGCAGCTGCTTAAGAAAATCATCAGTTTTTTAATCATTAAAAAGGTTTTAGGTTGGTTGCGAAGTGGCTGTAGGAAGAAATGCTACAAGCATTCCAAGTCCTAACTGTACGAAATAACTTCTAACTTCTTCGAGATAACTGCACTCAAGAAATTTTTGCTGCAGATTTACAGTTTTTTTTGGGGGGGGATTTTGGGTCTCCAACTTTAATTATAAAGAAGGTAAACAATCCAATATCCTTTTTCAGGTTTATTTTACTCAAATAGTGTCATTTATAATTATTTTAATTACATTTTCAATCCTTCCAAACTATCCGATATTTATCGATATCCCTGTTATACTGGACATTACTTCAAAGGCATTAATCTATGTATTTGTGCTACCAGGGAAGGCTTCCCAACGCGTTCATATTATAATATTCTTACTTGAAAAACATGTATTATTAAAATAAAGATGAGTTATTTATCTAAACAAGGGTCGGAAACTATTCCGTGCCAATAATTCAACAGACAAACTCACAGGTTAAAAGGGAAGGTTCACCAATAAGATTAAGTCATAGCCACACACACAAATCAGTAAATCCAACAACGACCCACCCAGAAAACAAAGAACCCCATTAAACTAATTAAAAACTATTCAAAACCGATTTAGCACCCTTCCCGAACGAAAACCCTCATCCAAAATCGAAGCAGCAGCAGCAAAACAGCAGAACCCCAAGACTCGGGTTTCCGTTACAAAACACCGCGTTCTCATTTAGGGAAGTTGGCTTAATGGTTATTGATTCCTCCACCTTTTCGAGAGCTGTTAACGGTACCCGTACCGAGTCTTACCGTCCCTGGGGCAGTACGTGCCCGGGCAAGAGTGATTCTTTTGCCCCGGCTAGTTGGATTGAGTCAATCTGGGGAGGTCGGCAGAATACTGATCGGGGCAGTTTATGAGTTCGAAAGACCGATTTTCAACGGAGAAAGACGAGGTGCGTGGGGGTAATAATCGGTAGCGTGCATCAGTGAGTTTGTGTGACTATTGTCGTGTTGGTCTGATGAACAGGTGGAAAGCAACAAACATTTTTGAAGCGTTTAGCGATAATGTTTTGCAGTTAGGGGCTTTGAAGGATGACTTTGGTCCGATAGCTTTACTTTGAAGTCGGGGTAATGTTGATTTTTTTGATAATTAAAGCGTTTGCAGGGAGCTTTCTCCAAAGTAAAGCTATTTGAGTTAGATTGTTATTGCAGAAATTTGCCTGAATTTAGATGAAAATAATCCTTCAAAGCACGTTAAATCCACCTCAATAATGTAGTTGATTATTAAGAAATTTTAGTCTACATTTGGAAGGGGAGATTTAAGGTCATTCAATTAAAAAAATTCTATGACTGGAAAAAATATACTTAAGACAGATATATAAAGATATGGGGTATCAATAACTAGACATTTTTTTCAGTTTGTGAACCCAATGATACAACAATTCTTGTCCACTAATTGAGGTATTTTCAACATCAACGAGTTGACTCCTAAAGTGAAGATGTTGGAGTTGAAGCTTCAAGCGCCTCATTTAAGGAATACATAAGCACATCGCTAATAAAAGATTCAATTATTCGTTAAAGTTTGTTAAGACTAAACAACGCATTTTCTGGTCAGTGGAGGGATATTTAATAGACCATACTTCTGTGTCCTGTGCTATCTTATTGCCAGCTATTGGAAAATTATAAACGATTTTCCCAGTTAGTAATTTGTAAATGCTTAGTGGTTCTAATGATGTAGAAAATGGCGCTTCTGCCCCGCAAGTTTTTTATAACACGATCAACCCGTTTAATAGTATCTGGCTTTAAAGATCGAATTATCAATCTACATTTTATTTATCAATTAACATACAGACAAGCGTTGTCTATTCGTTGAAATAAGGTCGTTTTAAAAAACAGAGTAAAAGGGAGTTTATCAGAGGAGACGTAAATATTATATAATAAGTACTTTAAATAAAATTTTTATTTTAAAAACACTTTAATGCATAAAAACTGGTTAGTCCTTCAATGTACCTAGAAAGTCTTGTCCGTACCACCTATGTATA
Source organism: Tetragnatha versicolor (assembly GCA_024610705.1). Taxonomy (NCBI): domain Eukaryota; kingdom Metazoa; phylum Arthropoda; class Arachnida; order Araneae; family Tetragnathidae; genus Tetragnatha; species Tetragnatha versicolor. The sequence goes on from JANDEH010000007.1 coordinate 10,738,377, forward strand.
AAAAAGTTTTCAAGTTTATACAGTACTTTGAACCAAATTTATCGTCTTACTTACTCAAAACGATTCGAACAAACTCAAAAAAAGAGTACCTGTTTGTAATGGATCCATCAATAAACCATAAAACATATTTCCCAAAATACCCCTTCTAAAAAACCACCCCCACATAACCCATTTTCAGAACGCACCTTCGACTTCCTCACTCAAATAACAAATAAAAAAACCGCAACTATATCATTCACAAAACAGCCTCCCTACTAAACCACATTACCTCCCAACTCTCTCCAAAAACAGCCTAAAGCCGGGTTTACATGCAGTGATCCTAGCGACGCGACTAGTTGATCAAAACTTACTTCCCTATATATTCCCCACAAATTATAATGAACTACTAAGCCATAGCACTTAGAACCAGTTCAGGGAGCATATTCTAAATCCACGAGGAAAGCGATAGGAAATTATCCACAGTTTTCCCCCATGACGTCCCGATCGGATCGCTCGAATCACTGCATGTGAAGTCGCCCTAATTCTCGAGTGAATAGTAAACACATTTGGAAAAATCGGCCATAAGCAACACCGAATCTGCTGCCTCTCAGGGCGAGCGAAAGAAATCTCCAAATCTCTCGTGTAGACATGGCGAGAGCGCAAACATAAATGGATATCATCAAGTAGATAAAAATGTGGCACCGCTCTCACGTGTGCTGCTGGAAAATCCACTTTTTCCTCTGGAATCCTCGCGATTTCGAATTCTGATAGGATTTGTCTGCAAGTGAGGAATCGTGATTGAGTGACTAGAAGATGGCGAGATCTTTTCTCGGTGTTGTTCTCGAGATCGAGTGATTTGCGTTGCTGTTTTTGTTCTGTTGGAGTTCGCGATGTGTTTATAGTTTATGTTTCGCGAAAGAGGAGATCGAAATTTTGTGTATTGAAAAACTCGTTTTGGGAATTGTTTTTGTGCTGAAGAAAATGCACGATATCATGATGTTTAGAGCTTATCTTCAAACGTTGTTTAGACTAATATATTTTACTAAAAGTGCATACGAGTTGCTGGGATTTTCAGTCTTCTTTTTTATTACATAGAGATCCTATGTTAAAGAAACCATTTTGTTGTTATTACCAAGTTTAAAAGTTTTGGTTTAGGCTAGGCGCACACTGGAGACTTTTGTCTAGATGACTGGAACATGATTGTCCCTCGGTTTATGGCCAGGAGCTAGAGCGCGCGCATTAGGTGACGAGACTCTTTGCCAATTGCCAAGAATCTCGTCTCAGAGATACATTGCGCTCGAGTGACAGTTATGTTCCAGTCTCTGTGACGGAAGTCGCTAGTGCGCGCTTAGCCTTACTACAACGATAATTGTTCAGCTTCAATTTCCTTGAAATGCGGCTTACGCTTATTAAAAGTTTATACAGTGTTATGGGTGCTGATATCGGGCAAGTTCCATAAATCAAACAAATCAAAGAGTTCTATAATGCTTATTTCATGAGAGATCCCTCTATTTTATATACTTAATATTGACGCTTCTATACACTTACCTTTTTTGTTAACCTCAACAAATTTATTTTAAAAAAATACAATGTAGAAAACTTAAAAAAATCCAAGTTATGATACATTAAAATATAATAAGAATTTTGAATTGAAATAATCTTTAAATTGTCATTCAAAACTAATTTAACAGCTTTTTATGGACCAATAAACAAACTAAAATTTAATTTTTACCACTCAAAAGATATATCTTTATCGTTTCCGGCATTAGCAATTAGAGACGAGTACAACTGGGAGACGTCCACTGGGAAGAACACTTCCGCCGATATAGTTAAAGACGGAAGTACAATTCCCCTTCCTGTTATTGAAATATAGAGGATGTTCTCACTGTTCAAGGACTTACAAGTCAAGCTGGTCTGGTTGAATTAGTAGAAGGGGTGAATAAAAGTAAAAAGGGAAGATAAAAATATTTTCAGAGGGAGAAAAAATCCACTGGGGATTTATTTTACTACTAAAAAACATCCCAACCCTACAGAGAAATCACACCGTGTATCATCGACCTTAGAACACAGATAGACGGAACATGCGCAATCATCCCCATAGCGGTGAGCCGGTGCTTGTGTTGAAACATCTCCCGCTCAAAAGTCACGTGTAATGGGAGCTCTGGGAACGGGATTCGTTTCGATTCTGGCCAGCTGGCTTGATCACGTGATCGGTGTCACGTGATTGAAATGCTCTAATCTCTATACCTACAAGGTCACGTCACGTGGAATGGGGAAAACGGCGGAACATGTTTCAACGCAGGCCAAGCCCGCTTGCTCCGTCTACCAATATTCCAAGGTCTATGCCGTGTACAATACAAAGAATTTGAGTTATGTTTGGTGTTTTATACGCATGCATACTTCAGAATAGAAGAAGACAGAACGAGCACTTCCATTTAATAGGAGAATAGACAGACACAATGACTCTCTCGACCCGCGGAACTTTAATTGCAATTTTGGCCATGCGACCTTTTCTAGGGAGGACGGCAGGATCCCTCATGCTGGTTTAAATTTATCATAGTTTTCGAAATATTTGAGTTTAAATAAGAAATACGATCGATCAAACATGAGAAGTTATACAGGGTGTTTCAAAATTGCGTTGCACGGCTTTTATTCGGAACGAACGCCTCCTAGCGTCATGGAAGTAAGGTCTACCCCTAGTTAAGTGAGCCTGAAGAATGCACTGAAATGACTTACAGCGCCCCTAGTGGCGAAATTAAAAAGAAAAAAAACTAATTTAAAAACTGAAAGAGAGAGCAAAAATCTTAGTGAGAGTATTGTTGCCAACGTCATCGTCATGAAGAACTCCCTGAAAAAAGTTTCATCAAAATATCTTGAATATTCGCGGAGATATTAGCATGTGAAAATAGCACTTTTTCAGGGGTCAAAAAATAAAAAGTTCGCATATTTCCAAATTTTTCAGTGTTATTGTGTAGTTTTGTGTTTTTTTAGTTGAAAGAACACAAATTTAATCAAAAAATAAAAAATAAATTGGAAATATGCGAACTTTTTATTTTTTGACCCCTGAAAAAGTGCTATTTTCACATGCTAATATTTCAGCGAATATTCAAGATATTTTGATCAAACTTTTTTCAGTGAGTCCTTCATGACGTTGGCAACAGTACTATCACTGGGGATTTTACTCTTTGATAAGGGTTGCCGAGCCTATCGTAAAAGTTTAGATGCACGCAAAGAGTGTCACCTTTGAAACAACAAAGCAAGCGATAACCCACCAACTCGCCTCCATGATCTTTGCTAATGACGGACATTCTTTTTCGGAGTCGATTTAAGGAATGCTCAACTCCATTTTCCCTCTTTGATTCAAACATCACCATATGACGTCCGAAATAAGCAATCCCTACAACAAACAGGTTTCACAAACAACAGAATAACGCACAAATCACCCTCCATAAACATCACAATACTGCCATTCATACCCATAAAAATGCAGTCACCTCCATTGCCAGCATCTCTCCTGTATGCATTATTCAAAGAGAGAGGGTCATGATGATGATGATAATAATAATAAAAACGACCCCCTTAACCCCTTTTTTTGCCCCTGCACATTCCAGAAGTGGGGACGACATTACGCAGAGAATGTAAACGCCCACTTAACCACGACGGCGTTTCATGCTTGCCCTAATTACATCTTAATGGCCAAGGAGGCATCTCGGGGCCATTTTGGGGAAAGAAGTTAGCAGAGAAGATGCTTTGGAGGGGGCCAACACACCTTCAGGACGTGTATCGAGCGATAAAGGAGGGGTTATTGAATGTGAGATCAACTTTCGGGGGTAAACTGCATAGTAAACAGGTTATTGTGATGAGTATGGGGAATTTAGGTTCACCCGAATAACTTTGGTGCAACAATGCATCATTTATCATTGAGCCCCGAAGGAAAAATACCATTAACTTAACAGTATTGAATTGAAAAGCTTACCCTCATTAAAAAACAAGATACGCTTTGGATATTTATTGTACGACAACTTTTAAAGTATTTTGTAACTATAGGGGTCAAGAGGTGATATTTATCTCATTAGAAAACTTTCTAAAGCGTTAAAGTGGAAGGATATGATGTAAGGCAAGTAATGGTTTTTTAGCAAGCTGTAGTTGATAAGTACAAAAATATAAATATTAAAATATCCGTGGTATATTTTATTTATTGGATCTTGGTGATTAAATGAGATAGTTCAATATTAGATCTCTCACCTATGACCAGGGGCGTAATACTTTTTTAACATGTACTAAATGCAACTCGGCCCCGGCCTCCCCCAGCCATCTTCTTCTGGCTTGTATGGGGCTAGATAAGGCCGACATAAAAGTGAATTCAGTCCAGGTCATGGATTTTTTGAGGGTGCATGATCTCCTGGACCTGATCTAATTGTACTAGATCAGGGTGGAATAAGGAACAACAGATAGTTCAAAGGTGAAATAATATCTTTAAACAATATGATTAGGAATATTTGACCATGTGACTTGCTTTATATTCGTCTCAGTTAGGATGGATAGAATAAATAAGGGTATGAAATGTTGATAAGCGTATGTATAGTTTAATAGAAGGCACTGGGGTCTAAATCCACGAAAGTAAAAACTCAAACCTAACGATTTTCGTAATTAAAACCTATGACACAGTCTTGCTCCAGGAAAGTAACAACTGAACTCTTACGAATTTCGCTAATACTTTTAGCATGGGTCAACTTTCATGGATTTAGACACTTCGTTAATTAGAAATGGAACGTTTGTTTGTTTGTCGTGTACATGGATTAAGTTAAATTATACCATGATAGAATAATAAAAGGAAATTTTAGGTGGGAATTCAAAGAATGTGAAGTTGAATTAAACTAATCCACTTAACATCCTGATGACCTCAATCTTTAATCAGAGTTTCTAAGAGTTCGTCAATTCGTTGCCGAAACGAAACCAACTTATGCTTTGACGCAGTTCAGCAACACATTGTCCCTTTCCTGTGCTTTCCTGTTGGGGTCTTTAGCGTTGAGTCCTTAATATTCCGGCTTGCTGAGCGTAAGCAGAACCGAGAGGAATCGAAGTAAACAGTGACCTTACACGCATTTGTGATGCGGGGAGAGATCAACACCATAAGAGGACAAGAGGACAAGTTCGATTGCAAGCATTCCTGTTTGGAATACTGTCGCCTTGTCCTACAATGAAACTTATTTCGATTTGACACACTCGTCATCTTTTAGATATAAATAAATACGGTGATACTAACAAATTTATTGCAGCTAATTAGAAGTGTAAAGTACTACCTATAGAAAATTAATAGGACAATTTTACAATAACTTTAAGATTAGGAAATTCATTTAAATTACTTCATTAAATATCTTGTTGACTTCAATCAGAAATTGTTAGAGTTCGTTTACCAGAGATCTTTTGTAAATTACTTCATTAAATAATTTAAATTATTTCATTAAATATCTTGTTGACTTCAATCAGAAATTGTTAGAGTCCGTTTACCAGAGATATTTTGTAAATTACTTCATTAAATATCTTGTTGACTCCTATCAGAAACTGTTAGAGTTCGTTTACCAGAGATCTTTTGCAAGAGCTCTGTATAAAGCGAAACAATGTAGTGCTATAATTCGACCATAAGTGTTTTCCAATTCAACTTTCGATGAAAGAAAAGTGAGAAGGAAGGAGAGCAGAAGCATGGAAGAAGTATGAAACTGATTCCTTACCTCATATAAAACCAATTCCTTTTTTTACAAATTGAACTTCCCCACACAACCAGTTCCAAAAAGCCTAAAATCCCCCTCCCAATCCCACAAACGAAAGCGATCGCGACCACGTTCACCTCTAATCTCACAAAAGAGCTTAAAAAAGCCAATTTCAACCCGAGAGGAAATTTAATTCCATTCCAATCGACCTCGAAAGGCATTTTAGAATTTGATTCATGCCCCCCCCCTGCGCAAAAAAAAGAGCGAGCTCCCCTCTTGAGTGATGGCCTTTCCCAGTATCGCCTATTAATCACAGTGTCAGTCTTAACCGGTGTTGAAAGTACACAATCCGGGAATAGTCGGTAGTTCATCAAAGCTTTTATAGAACCGAATCGATCCCGAACAGAGATCCGTGGAGGGTATAGTGAGATAGAGTGACAAAAGAGCTGCAGCACTGCATGCCAAGATTTGAAGGGTGGTGAAATCGCCGAAAATGGCCAATGCATTTCGTCAATTTTTGCATATACCGCAAAAGTTATCACACAGAAACAATCACATATAAGAAACATTTAAGAAAATGTTTCGTTCTCAAATTTGCAACCCTCGAGCTAAAAACTAACTTTTGAAAAGTGAAGCGTGGCATTAATGTTAGTCTGTTCAATTAGAATAAGCCACTAAGACGTAATGTAATTATATAGAAGCAGTTAATGTGTTAATTAGCATAGAAAACGTTTTCTTGTGCAATGACATAGAAGCCTAAACAGAAGTAGTTAAAATATTGTAAACGAATCTGTCACTGAAGTTGACTGATAAGCGTTGTTAGACGTTATCGAACGCTTTATATCCTGTGGCCTATTCTAAATAAACAGACTTTAGTAACTTCCATTTCTGAAAAGCTTTGTTAATTTGTTTTTATTTATTCTTTTCTAAATAATGATGAAAATACAAACTTGAATTATTACTAAACATAAATTGTTTCAAGAATTTTTCACTTTTAATTTATATCTAACGTTATTGAATCACCAGTGAATCTTGAAGGTTTTAGAAGTAGCTATTTCAGTATCACTTTAGTGTGGTGTTATTTATGAATAGTTTTGAAAAGTGTTACTATACACAAAGCTCCTCTGAAAATAGCGCTGTTTAGACTATGTTTGCAATCTCAATGCGTTCTTATAAATTTGCATCGAATCACAATAAAACAAATTTTGATAATGATTAATTGTTTAATTTTCATATTTTTCCTCCAGCACAGCAAATATATAAGATTTTTTTTAATTACACTAGCGGAAATAAAAATCCCAACACCAAGAAGGAAAGGAGATATCAAAGTCAAATTTATTTCTATGATTACACATAGTATCAATGTGAATTGATTAAAAAATCAGCCTTCCTGGATGTTAGGGGGCCGAGAAAAAGAGGGAAGAGTGTTGTCTTCATGGGTGTCCATTACCGCCGTCACACGTCCTGGTATTGAGTGACAGGGGCTCTAAATGACTTTTGAAGGATTGGAGGACCATGTTGCCTCCTCAGGTAGTCCGAATTCATATGGTGCACCAGCGGACATTGCATACCGGGCTAGACGATTTCTCCTCATTGACCGGACTTGTTTTGTGGGTGTTGGTTCTAGAGAACGGGGAAGACGGGGTAAAAATGCAACCTAGGGGGTTAAGAAGAAAGCTTGGACATTGCATACAACATGTGGTTGTGCTTGTTTCTCTTGAAATTTGTCTCCAGGACAGGTCCGAAGGTAAGGACGGTCTACCGGCTGCAAAACCTCAATGAAGCAGCTCTGGTTGGCCAACGTGCCGGTAGATCATACTGAGGACAAGCGGTAGTGGGATGGATGTCGTTTGCAGTACTGCGGATTGTCCGTTTGGTTCGCATAGCTTCTTACATCTTTGTCTATAAACAAGGGACTGAAAATGGGCCTATCTGTTTCCAATAGTGCACGAAATAATGAAATGAAAATCCCAATTTCATGAAATTGTGTTTATGAGAGAATCTTGCTTCGGTTTGGAGCACCACGACGGTTGGGTATGAGTTTGAAGACACAATGGAGAGATCGCACTCAGCTGATGATTTTCTAATCGTTCCACGGAGTGGTGATGTAAGGTAACGGAGTGGTGATGCATTGGATTCCATTTCTGCAACTCCGGAGTATGATTTACCAGTACTTTTTCCAACCAGAGCTTCGTCATTGAGGTTTTGAAGCCGGTAGACCGTCCTCACCTTCAGACCTGTCCTGGGGACAAATTTCAAGAGAAACATGCACAACCACATGTTGTATGCAATGTCCAAGCTTTCTTCTTAACCCCCTAGGTTGCATTTTTACCCTGTCTTCCCCGTTCTCTAGAACCAACACTCACAAAACAAGTCCGGTCAATGAGGAGAAATCGTCTAGCCCGGTATGCAATGTCCGCTGGTGCACCATATGAATTCGGACTACCTGAGGAGGCAACATGGTCCTCCAATCCCTCAAAAGTCATTTAGAGCCCCTGTCACTCAATACCAGGACGTGTGACGGCGGTAATGGACACCTATGGAGACAACACTCCTCCCTGTTTTTCTCGGCCCCCTAACATCCAGGAAGGCTGATTTTTTAATCAATTCACATTGATACTATGTGTAATCATAGAAATAAATTTGACTTTGATATCTCCTTTCCTTCTTGGTGTTGGGATTTTTATTTCCGCTAGTGTACTTATATACTCAATCTTAGTACTTGGGGCACATATTTTATCAACACTTTGCCAACAACAGTAGGCCTTTGAGTGGCATGAAATATCGACACGTCCAGTTGAAGCAAAAGAGCTTTGATAGATGTTCACTCTATTCGTTACTGCCTATACGGAAAGAACACAGGGGGCTCGCTTTCTAAACCCGGGCAGTGTCGGAATTCGAAAATGTGCCCGGAATTAGGGTCGAGGGCATCCATCACGGTGACAGTGATCGGAGGTGTTCGGGTTTTGTAAGGGGGTGGAGATATTTTTCTAATTCGCTTTTTATAAGGAGAATGGATGTTAGACTGAGGCGTGAGAAGAAGTTGATAAAAAGTTGGCGCTTTTTTATCCTTCATATAATATACTTCATACTGAGGGAAAAGGTTTTTAAAATATATTTCTCCTTCCCAATTCTTTACAGAAAACCTCTGAGGATTGTTATTACAGTATAATCGAGAGTATTTAAGAGTATTGACCAATACCAATAATTAAAGTTGTCGTTTTAATAAGAGAATGTGCTCAAAAATAAATTTTTATGAACATATGTTACGGGCAAAGTGATAAATCGGGCATTGTTAATAATGCCCGAAGTAGAGGAGGGCAATGTAATTAATTCTATGACATTTATCAATGAAATTTATCAATTTGACCGCTTCCACTCTGGGCATTATTAAAAATACACAATTAATCACTTTGCCCGTAACATATGCACAATAATAGTAACATTTTTAATATTTTTTATATATTTTTTTATGATTTAACCATTTAAATTGAATGTACATACGGAATTAGAATACATTAAACATATCATTTTTATAAAGGGGATTATACAAGAACAAACTGCTTATTTCTTTTTAACTTTTTTTTATCTTTCAATATCGTAACTAACTTTCATTTCAGGTAATTTTTCACAAAATTCCACTAACTCTATAAAGTTGCTATCCAGTTTTGGATAATTGATACTATGATTAACACATAGGGAGTGACATACTTTCATTAAGTTTTTAGTTAACTTCATTCCATACATATAATATTTAAAAAACGTAATTGTTTTGAATCAAATATCAGACTTATAGCATTTGTGGTTTTAGTTTTTCTGGTGCAACTTAGGCCGAAAATTGGATTAATGCTGTTAAGATATAGGGAGTAAAATGTACGAAAAAATCCAACTTTTATTAAATTTAAAAGGGTTACACTTGAATAATGCGTAAATATTTCCAGCCTTCAATGCAGGAAAAGTTTCTTTAAAACTAGTTTTTCCTTTCGTTTCCGGGACATCAGGAAAAAAATTCGTCCCTCCCCATTTCCTCAGCCTGATTTGCGGCAGAAATCCCAGGCTCCGAAATGACTTTTCGGCAAGTAAAATGAGTTTGAGCGATTTCATTCTTCGGCTTTAAAACACAATTTTTCCGAATTCTGGAATGGCAACATAAAAGTCAGTCACTCGAAGTAAGAAAAGAAATTTTTTTTTTCTATCTCTTCCCATCGGACCGCCTTGAAAGAATATTTTAAATGCAAATGCGGGCACAAGTTTTATGAAGCAAAAAATGGCAACGGCTCGGGAGAGAAGAAACTTCGACTTGTTCTCCATGTGGTGCGAAGTCACGGTTGCAGCGGAGGTCTCAGCTGCAGAAATGGGGCCGAAAAGAGTATGAGTAATGGCTTCGGTCACATCTGGACAGCGGAAGTCGTGCTGGGAAAATTGCCATGCCAGTCCCTCGTCTTTGTCTTACAAGATATTCCAGAAAATAATACGGGAAGTACGAAACTATAGATTCTTTACTATCTTTTCATTGTACAGAACATCTCTCTATTTGTGAATGTGCGGCGCGTGACTAGTTTTCTGTGTGTTTTGGAAGGTTTTAAGTTCAATGAACTCAAGAATATATTATGTCTTACCTTAAAACCGGCGCAAAAGCACGCCTCAGAGAAAAGGGGGAGATGAGACAACCAAAGAAAGATCTATGTGTGCGTTTAGGGTTGTTTCCCCGAGGAGGGTGTTTCTTTTGTTAGCTAATTCACCGCTAGTTAGTTGTCAAAAAAATCGCGACAGAAAAAGTCACATCCACATTACTGAAAATGTTTATGGGAAACGGGGATATACTTATTTTGATGTGTTTGCACTTTAAGCTGTTAAAAATATCCTTTGCGCATGCATGTGTGCACCGTGGAATGAAATAATTAGGTTTTATCAAATATTATCTCATATTTTTTTTCAGAAAATAAAAATGAGGAATTTCCAATTTTTTTTACTCCACGCCCAAGGAATGGGGTCTTTGCATTTGTCTCCATTTACCGATTTGCAAATATAGATCTTTCAAACCTGAAAAAAAGTATGTTTTTAATTTATTGGTTTGCAATTTTTGGCAATTTGTATGTTTTTTTCGCTCATAAAACGGGATTGGACCGATTTTTTTCTTTCAAGAGTGTGGCTATTATGGATTTTAACATCCAAACACCTTAACAGAGCACATAGCTCAACATTCCATATTGATTTTAACTTCCTTTCATCATGTTTGTCAAAATGTGAGATGTAAAAAAAGGCTGTGTTATTGTACCTTTATGATCTGGCTTCAAGTTTCCATAATTAATTGGATGTTGAATAAATTTTCGTATTCAAAGTTACCTACGTAAAGCAATAATTCCCTAATTAGGTAGCATTCACGATTATCATATATTTTAATGTGTTTTTTTCACACAAAACTTACCTTAAAAAATCAGATCCTTAACTACGATGTTTTGTTTTATTTAACTATAGAAATGTGTGGAATAAACTCAAAAAAATGAAAGAAAGCTGCTAATTTGTTTTTACCAAAAAAATGACAATGTAAGATAGCCAAGAAATTCTTTCCCCAATTAAGGGAAGTTATTCCGGACTTTTAACCTCGGATCTGAATGACAAAGTGTGCCCTTTTAATGTCATCCTTGGCACTCAAAAAACAATTTAACAAGAATAAAATTCTGCTAATGCAATTCTTTACCCAATGAAGTGCTTTTTGGCAGTATAAGCGATAATTCTTTTTCCTTCTTCAAATCCTTTGAAAAGGACGACGAAGCACATTTCGAAGAAACGAAAACTCAAGAAAAAAAAAAGAAGAATGTTTCGAATCATTTTTTCTCTTTTGAGAAAAGGAAATGGTGAAGAGAAAATGAACCAATTGTCGGAGAAAAAGTATCGGAAAAAAATTTTTTAGAACTTCAACTAAAAAAGATGAAGCTGTGGCGTTGTTTACGAATGTTTGGTTGTTTGTTTAACGGCCGAAAAACTTTTTGGAAAAACCCGTCAAACAAAAGATAGATTGGGGTCAAGTAACACAAGAAAAATAGACCCAGATTGCTACTAATGGGGGCCCAACCTATGTGGGGTAAGGCCGGGTTACTACATGCAGCGTTTCAAGCGACGCGACTGGTCGAAGCTAGTTAGAATGAAAGCGGCATAAGTCAACTGAACACAGTTTTGAGTGATTGAAGGTTTTGTCTGACGGCACCCGTTTTCCTATGGAAAAGGCATTTTTTGTTCTTGTTGTCTTATGCCACTTGGAATATCCAAGCTCCATCCGTATAAAGCGTACAGGATTTAAGGCAAAGGGGGTGCTGCTCCTGAGAAAGTGAGGCCCAATGAATGGCAGGAGTCCGACTTAAGTCTCGGATGATAGATGCCGCCACCATCTATCTCCACAATTTTGCCATGTCTCTGAAGGGGTGAGAAATGGTCTCCAGAAGACCTGGACCCGCTAATTCGCAATATCTGAAAGGTTTTTATAACTTCATATAATGCGCATGCGTCACAAAGAAATAACATCCAATAACTAATAAGTTTTAAAGTTATCGGATGCCCGCTGGAGCAGTGGTAGGATGCCTGCGTATCATGCGGTAGTTCGTGGGTTCTATCCCCAGTTATTATTTTATTAAATTAAAAAAAAACAGCAAAAATCAAGTCCACACGCATGCGCATTGTTATCAAAGTATAAAAACCTTGCGGATATTGCGAATACGCCCTGGACCCATAGTAGACTTCTGCAACCGACCACAGGACTTTCGGACCGACAGGAGCACGTACTCCGCATATATTCGGTGGGTTTTTAGCGGTGTCGGGAATCAAACCCTGGACCCTCCGATCCCGAAAGAGATGCCTTAACCACTAGGATCCTCACGGCCTTAGGCAGCTCTCACCGACCAATCATTTGGCGTTTGACTTAGGTGACTAACACGCTTAGTAAAACAACAAGGGGGATACTAGCTGAATAGGTCTTTCGACCCTCAAACTCCAGTATAACTAGCCTCACTGGGTGAGACCATGCGCAAGAGCTGTAACAGAACGTGTGAGTGAAAGTCACCATCAGCTGAAAAAAATCCCATTGTTTCCCCAAGTGAACTGGGCCCTCCTTTCTCTACATCGGAGCTTAGGGCCTCCGCATACTCGATCTGAATTTTGGCTGGGCTGGAAGACTACAAATCACTCGAACCCGCACCTGCTCGGCACGCGTTCCCCCTCACAGCCTCTCCAATGCAAGAAAGAGGGGATGAGATAGTGTTTGACAGCGAGTAAACAGATTCCCTCTGGGACGCTTCCACCCCCTTTATTACATTGCGAAGACTGCAAGGGGTCCACGTGCGGGGTATCGAATTACTCCAGATTCTAGTTTTCAGACTGACTATGCGGAAGCCCCTAGGCTGAGTCGGTATCTTAGTGTTAGAGCATCATGCCCGTGAGATGCTCAAACACTACGCCACCGGACACCCTCTCCCCACTAAGGAAAAGGATAGTAAAAGAAATGCAAATTCAGGCTTCGCTCACACTTTGTTTTTAAACTTAGGCTACTTTTATCCTCGAGCAGCTCAAATTCCTTACTAACGATGATGTCATTATCACGTCATCATAGCACTAAGTACCAATTGCAGGACCAGATTCTAAATCTATGAGATAAGCGATTCATAGCAAATTTTCTAGCGTTTTCCCATAACGTCCCGATCGCATCACTGCATGTAAATCCGCCCTTAGAGGCGAAGGAAACCAAAAATGTTCTCGATGGCTGTTTCGAAATAAGGGTTTTTAAAAAATATGTCCGTCGGGGTAACAAGTATATCGTTATTCGATAGAAGGGGGCAACTCTCCTAAGGCTCAGTGAGAAATATGTTTCTGCTTTGGAACATATTTTGAGAGAAAAATAAGGTAGGTTGGATGGGAAGTAAAAAACTGTTTTCTTTTTTTTACTTTGGGGCTTAAGTAGAACTATGAAACTGGTTTTGTTTTAGAAGACATGATTATTTTTTGATTGTTTGTAGAAGAAGATTGTTGTTTTCTAACTTATGAACTGTTTCAGATAAATGAAGTACTACATTGTTCCAAAAAAAATAATTGTACATTGTTTGCTTTCTAATAACTGGTTCATTTATGTTTAAAAATTAAATCATAATCTATATTAAAGTTTCCCTTAATTAATTATAAGTAACTTAATAATTATTTTATGAATTTCCATTTAACTTTTTTCCATCATTCATCTCAAAGATAAATGACTTAAAATTAATGATGAAATTCTTAGTCAAATCATTTGTTTCTTGGAAGTTATCAAGAATAACATTTAAACTTTTTATATACCAACATTTTCGTTTGAAAAAAAATTACGCGTGGTACTTTCTTAGACCAAGCACACTGTTTATTAATAATCATAAAAATTCAGGGTGTTTTAACAAGTCCGCCCAAAATCTGCATAGCCATAACCATATTATACTCAGTTCATTTTGAACTGGCGCTTGAAAATATTTCCTTCCCCCACCACCGATCGGTAACCATAGCAACTATCCACGTCAAAGTGACGAAGAAGAGGCTTACTATTGGCTGCTTGAAGAGCGTAACTATGGTTACGCTTCTAGCGTGGGGGAAAGAACTATTTCTCAAGCGCCAATTCGAAATGAATAGAGTATAGTTGCGTAGAGTACATAAAAAATAATTTAAGAACTTATCTCTACAACCCATTGTTTGTGGGAAAATCACAACAGAAGAAGACGTCACTACTGGTTTATACTAAAATGGGTTTATGGTTAAATCGTTAACATGGTTACTTGGATTTGTATGCACAGTATTATTTTAAAAATATGAATTTCCATTGTAAATAATCAATTTTTTTTACCGGATATGACATCAAAATTTCCAAACATAAAATTCATAGTAGAGGTATAGTTCTTCGTGCATTTTTATCTTCTCCACGTAAGGAATCTTCTGTGCTTCTTGCTTAGTTTTTGGCGGACTTGTTGAAAGACCCTATTGTATAACTGCGAATTAAAATAAGTATCTCTCACAACGTCTTCGTCCATAACATACTCTCTAACCCCTTTTTGTAATGAATCCCTATCCTCGCACGGGACCCCTCGACCTATCCATCACGCCCCTTCATCCACCCCATTTTCCAGCCTAATCCCGCAGACGACCGCGGGATCAGCTTCACTGATTAAGCGGGCAATTTCTTAAGTGGACATTAAACACCACGCGGTAATTATCCGCCGCCGAACGTAATTATCAACAGGCCGATACGTTATACGTCCGGACGCTTTAATGACTCCCAAGGAGCAACGGATTATTTTCAAAGAGGAATTTTATCGGCGGTGGTTGGAAAGACGTGCCTATTCACTTGATGATTTTAGGTATGTCTGTTCGTGATAATTTAAATGCTTTAAGGTTCGGGCATTATTATTATTATTTAGTTCTGCTGCAAATATTATTTCACACCTGAAATCCTTTACTTAATCTTTGTAGATAGTTGAAGCTATATTATGTATATATGCCATCTGAAGTTCCTTTCTTTTGAACGTGACAGAAAAATCCACCCCATCTGTCCAAAATGCCGTAGCCATCCAGCTTCACCGGATCACATTCTTGTATGCATCGGACTTTCCAAAGAGGACTTAATATCTGACCCTCTCATGGTTATTGACTTTTTGGTGGTCAACAACTTGATGGAGTTGATCTTACAAATGTCCGATGTATACTGAGGATAAGCAGCAACATATTCTGTATTCATTTAGACGCATTCTAATTGATTATAACAATTAAAATCTGTCAACTAGCAATGTTGCTAAATTTTAATACATTGGATTTTTTTATGAGTAATGTGTAAAATGTTGTCATTAAAGTCAGATTGCTGACATTTACATACGGCAAATCCAAAAGAACCAAAAATTACTCTCTCAAACTTAATTAAATGAGAATCGCATGAAAAAGTTACCAAGTTAAAAAAAAGCACGAAAAGCAGGTGTTAAAGTCATTATTCATTATATGGAGTTAATTCATCAGAGTAAAAGCAATGTGCTAGCACATTGCAATATTTAGTTGTCTATTTCAAAAAAGGATAACTCTAAAAAATGCTTCATAACACCAATTTTTTTTTGCAAAACCACAACAGGATCCCATAAAAATACTTAGGATGATTAAAAATATTTTTTGATAGAATCTTCTTCGAATCGCAAAGAAACACAAGCAGCTAAAACTATACAAACTTCGAGACCGTATTATGCATTTAATCATACGCCCTTAAAATATTACATCCAGAGAAAGCTGTCGAACATGTCTACTTTTTTCACAAACTATTCCGACTCTCCCCCACCATTCGAAAAAAAAGAAAATGAACCACTCGTGTCGAACACGACAGAAAAAAAATCGCGTTTTTCTTCCTTCGCAATCTCGGAGAACTATCTCCCCAAGAAGGAAGATAAGTTTTTCCTCGCGCGACGTTCGAAAAGTTCCTCTATATGAAAACCACCTTTTCCCTCGTGACAACGTGACTCGGGGACAGACGCTAATAAATAAATAAAAAGTTGAAGGTAGAAAAAATTTGGAACCAGAAGAAAAAAAATCGTCGGTGTGTCATCACGTGCGAGGGGTACATTTCGTTAAGGGAAAAAGTGGAAAAGGAGATAAACCAATAGAAAAATGTAAGTCAGATTTTTTTACCCCGAGTTTCAATTCCCTTTTGTTGCTGGCGGGGATTTTTTCCTCCCTTTGTTTCTCATCGCTGGTGGGAAGTTGCGAAAAACTGATTTTCTGAAGTTGGACTCTTGTCGTCGCAAGAATGAAAATGATTTATTTCGTCTGCTGGTGGGGGGGCTCTGGTCTTCTTTTGCGTAGTGGGGAGGCGTTCCAGTGATATGACAACGATAGTTTTTTTTAAGAGGGGTGTAGGATAAGTGCAAGGAGTTCCATCTGAATACACCAGGTTGACGGACCACTAAGCCTAAGATTAGAACCCTTTATTAAAATTAAATCCTTCACTATCCCCAAATTCAGTAAAAAACATAAAATAAACAAGAAGTTAATTTTCTCTAATGGACTCAGCACCATCAAATCGGTCAAAATATCAAGTTAAAGATTTTGCTCTCAGATCGATGTTTATACTCATAAATTGATTTGGCAAATTTCATAGTGATGCGTGGATTCTAAACATAAACATTTTCCAATTACTACTGAGCACAGTTAAGACATATTTTTTAATAAATATTTAATCAAAACTACTTTTTTAGCATTTAAAACAATAAGGCTTTTTTTCTACTGGACTATTTAATTTAAAACTCATTTCAATAAAATTATGCACTCCAATTAGGGATTCAGAGTATAATATAAGGTTTTAGAGTGAAAAATGTGTTTATTTTAATGATATTTTGGAGATGTTTGGAGAAAATTCTTTTTTTATTAAAAACTATTACAAGTATCACACATGTAAATGCATAGTTCCATGGACAATAACTTAGTTTACGTAGGGGTAAAAAATCATACCAAAATTATCATAATTAAAGAAGAAGTAGTGTTTTAAAATTTAGTTAAAATTTTTGAAAATTTCGAAATTTCTTAAAAACTACTTTTTAAAAAGTAGACTTTTTGTTTGGATTATGTTTAAATGATCATTACAAAAGATTTGACGTTAAAGAACTTCAAAAAAATTGTAAATTAAAGAAAATAAAAATTTGGGAGTCCCCTTAAATGGGAAAAATTAGGTGATGATCTGAATGACAACTTTCCTTAAAGAAAAATTTAATTGTATCTTAAGAGACGTACTTATTCTGGGATATCCTATTTTAATCTTCAAAACCCTCAAAAAATGTCGCTGTTTTTAATGAAATTATATATTTTTAGTAGCGGAAAATATTGTTAACCCCGCAAATTACAACAGCCGAATGTCATCTCGGCACGGGTCCAATCGTCTCTTTCAATGCACTGAAATTTCAATTTATTAGAAATTTTTTGTAAGCTACTGCCCCCTTTACGAATCACTTTGATGACTCTCACGGACATCCTACTGTCCACTGACCATCGGTCGGGAACCATTACACTATGATATAGAATTGCGAAACTAGTTCTCAATACAGAACTAACAACTAATACATGAACTGTCGTGTTAATATAGGTGAACATCTCGCCAAACAAAACTTGAAAGCATTCTGTACTATTTTTATAAAGAAATTAAGATATATGATCTTTCAATGGCCAATAGCTTATGGCAATGAGGTCTATGACCTTTTTCAAACTATGAAATATTTTTTTTAAAACTCAAAAGCAATATTATCTTGTAAAAATTTTCGGGAATTTCCTGAAACCCATCGTATCGGTCCTAACACTTTCAGAAAAAAACTTTATTAACCTTATCATTTAAGTAAAACTTAATAATATATATTAAGATTAATCTTATCGTTATTCAATTTTTAAAAACTTTGATTTGATTTCCGACTAGCTCCCGACTTTTTCAATAGCATTTCAACTTACGATGTATATATGACATTCTGTATATGTTTTTATGAATAAATCATAAACTAATCAAGGGGAAAATATTATGCTAGGATTCAGTTTGAAGTTGCGAGATTAGTTCTTGCAATTCTTTGGGAATTTCCAAGAGCAGGGAGGTATGATTCCACTGTATTCTTCCCTCGCGCACCCCTTCATAAATGATTGACACCCCACCATCCATAATTCACCAAAAAAGAACACCCCAACAATCCCCATTCTGAATCTTCCCCCAGAAACAAAGGGATCCTAACACACCTGAGAGGCATCTCCATAGCAATTACCGTGCTAATCCAGAGTACGCGTTCCGCATTCCGGATATATTTCTGAGCGGTTGGTACTGCACTTAGCGGAATTGAACCCACAACTACTGCAGGTAAACAAGGGAAGGGAGCTATTGAATTATTGATGGCCGCCTAATGAAATGTGGGGCTTCTCCGGTGTCTAGGAACTTTTTGGGGATGTCTATGGAGCTTGAGTGCTTTTCGGAAGTGCCCCATTATTGTGGGACTCCGACTTGAATTTGGGACTCTAGAGGAGATGCCTCGATTATGATTGAAATTAGAGTTGGGTGAAAGGAACGCAGATTGTTGTGGATATCGTATCCCGCACTTTCTCTTTCTGTGATTGTTGCTAAGGTATGTCTTTGGTATAAATGTTTGTGCTTATGAGCCAAATAAATGCGTGGTTTATAATAATTCGTTATAACGTTTATTTGACTTCTACTTTTATTTCATATATTTCTGCGAATTCTTCTCTTTTAGCGCACTTGATTAATTTTCTTTTTAGATACTAGACTTTTTATTCATGAAAAATTTTATTACTCGCCAACTCGTTGTTTAAAAAAAACCTACCCGATTTGCAGCTTTATTAACTGTGAAGAAAGGGGAAATGTTTTCATTAATTTCCATTGTAAAAACTTTCTGTGTGGCAACCAATTTTTTGGAAACATTCCTTTTGATGATCGGTCGTGTTGTTCAATCGTTTATTTACATACTAGCTGTTACGACCCGGCTTTGCCGGGTCGTAACAGCTAGGCTAGCCTTTTATGCGAGCTTCCCTCGTTACTACTTCAAGTTCCTATTAATTATACATTAAATAAGAAGTTTAACTTCTTTATCTTACCGCGAGATGGCATCATAAGTTTAACTTCTTTATCTTACCGCGAGATGGCATCATAGTGTGCGAGCGTTCCAGAATCAGTGAGTCAGTGAGTGACGTGGGCTTTTATATGAGAGATAAATAAATAAAAGTGATCTTATGTAAATGTGAGCAAGTTCAGACTATCAGGTGATATCTTTACCATGCATAATAATTATGCTTGTAACTGGTCACTACAGGTTGCATAAACAAGTCCAAATGGTGACACAAAAAGGTATGACGTCACATGTGGTGTTCAATAAAAATATATGGAAAGCGAAAGCATGGTTATTTTGATAGGAATGTGTTTGCACATTCAGATGATAAAAATATTTATTATTAAAATCCATGCGCGCACCGATGAATGATCTGCTTTAGTTTTTATCGGAAATGGCGTCACATTTTTCGAAGATTAACCCTTTATTTACCGACAGAACTTGTGAGCACCACTGGCTCAAGTTTAGAATTGCTGATGGATGGCGAGTTTTGGCTATTTGGTGCCATATTTAGAAGACACATAATTCACTTAACATCAGTTGAGGTAACTATACAGGGTGGTCCTAAATTCGTGGTACAAACTGGGTAGGGTAGGTAGAGTACATCAAGACGAACAAGAATTGGTATAGAAATTGGGGTCGCAGTTACACCGTTAAAGAGCTAGGACCTGATGTAGTGCGAGAGCGTTAAAAAAGGACGTTTTGCCAAGGCCCGTTTAACGAAAAAAAAAACAAGATGAAATTAAAAATTTATTGCATGAGGTACAGCAGTATCCTTACTACTTACATCATAAATTTGATAGAAATTGGACCACTTGCTAAACCGTGGAGTGTGTTTTAAAACATGCAATATTAATCTTTTAGCCAAAGAATGGAGTTCCTTTAATTAGTGTAATGGTATTTAGAAAAATTATGATCGGGGAAGGAATTTTTAATGATCATACAGTTTCAATGATCAATGTATGATCATTGAAAATTCCTTCCCGGATCATAATTTTTCTAAATACCATTTTCGTTAAACGGGCCTTGGCAAAACGTCCTTTTGGAACGCTCTCGCCCTACATTAGGTCCTAGCTCTTAAAAGGTGCATCTGCGCCCCCTCTAGTTTTTCAAAATATGCTTGTCTAGGTCCCCTCTACCTAACCTACCCAGTTTGTACTACGAATTTAGGACCACCCTGTATAGTGATTTTTATCGCTAAAACCTTGGTGCATCACCAGTACTAAACTTGCGCTGAAAATAATTTGGTAAATAAAGGGTTAAAAGTCGCCCTAGATGTCTGGGGTTAAACTTTATCAACCTCACGAACGGATTCTTTCAATACAGAGTTTGGGTGGATTGGTTAGAAAACAACAATGTTGGGTGAAATTTAGGTTTATTCGGTTAAAGGAATTTTATATTCATAAGGAATTACGGTAAAGAACTCCCATCTTCTTTCTAAACGAAACTAAAACACTTTTACAATAGAATCCCCTCACTACAAGATAGCCGAATCCTTCAAGAAATTCCTTTACACGTAAGCCTCTAACTTCATGAGTCTAGAGCTACATAGTTTTACACTAAAGCGTCAAAATTTTCCCAAGAGACTAAGTATATGAGCCAGACAACGGATCCACTCCAGAGCTCCCCTCACAACTAATGAAATCTTCCTCCATAGTAAAGCAGTGTTGTTTCTAATGAAACATCTCTTAGAACTTCTTTTATTATTTGGAAGAGAGAGGGCCTACGTCGTTTTTTTTCTTTCCACTCCAGAGTTGCTCGATCTTTATTCACTTTGACGAAGAAAAGCGCTCCTTTTACCCTTTCCCGATTCCTGAAGAACAAAAGAGTGGCTTTTTTCGGGGATAAATAAATAACTGGATCAATGGAGGTCCGCTCGGAGTTTATTGCAGAGTACACTTGATGAGGTTACTGGAGTTCAAGGTTTGAAAAAAAAAGGGAATCTCCCGATCCATTTTGCGTTGTTCCTGAAGTGAATTTTATGGAACTTTTTTCAGGGAGATTATTCATTCAGAAGTTGGGTTTTATTTTGGATTCAATAGTTTGATTTGATTCTTAGTAATGTTTTTAAACTATGGATTTAAGGCTTAGACTATTTATCATCCCTTTTATAAGAGCATCCATTGGATTTACCACATCAACATTTCCTTCATGTATAGTTTTTTTTGTTCTTATGGCAGAGCACAAAACACACACATACTGTGGCCAAGGTCATTACTCCATACAATGCGAAATCAGTACTTACTTCACGTTACCCAGTGGGCACCTATGGACCGAAGCCACGGAGGTGAAGTACTATTTCCCACGCCACACACACATACATACTCTCGCACAATCCTTTTTTACAGAGGGGGGCTAGATTCATTCATCACACAAGGACCAGAAACAAACATCTATGCCAAACGGAGATTCGAACCCCAGACGTACGGTTTCGCTGTCAGATGCTCTAACCACTAAGGCAGTACGTCGGCTCATGTACAGAGCTTCAAAACGCTCCAAAAAACATTTTCCCCAAATTAAGACTTTTGTTGTGGTTTACCTATAGAAGACTTGAAAACATCCCGCTGTAATAGTGTTCTGAAAAGTTTTCAAAATAGTTAGACATGTGCTCTAAAGACAGTGTTGTAAAATATGTTTAGAATCTGAAACTGATCTTAAGTTTGGATAAAAAAAAAAAGGAACACAACACATTTTCTGTCTCTTTAATTTTTAGCGACATTTTTTAAAATTTTTTTCTCACACTATACTACAATCCCAACACAATCAAGACACTTTTTGCAAAAAGCCTTCAGGATTATGCTCTAACTTATGGTTGCTTTGGAAATTTTCGGCCATTAGGTATTCTCACGTTTTGAGATTAAATTTTATTAAAACAGTAGATAAATAACCATGAAGAATGACGTTTACATCAAGTATTTTCGTAGCCTAGTTTCCGAGATATAAATTTTTGAAATTTCGTTTTTTGAAAACACTTTCGAATCACAAATCATGCGCTGTGAGGTCACATCCAATAGGAGCCCGTTTTCTGATCAAGTGAAAACAGAAAACACGATGGTTTTCATGCGCTGTGATGCCACATCCAATAGAAGTCCGTTTCCTGATAACGTGACTTTTCAGACGTTTTAGCAAAAATGAAATTGAATTTTAAATTATTTAAAACACATTTTTGAACTTAAAAATCAGAAATTTGGGAGACCATAATGTATCGAAAAAGTATAAAATTATGCAAATCCCTCACTCAAGCAAGTACCTCATTACTACCCAAGCCTCGGCTTTTTTGGCCTCATGGATAAGGGCCTTACTTACTTAAGGGGATTACTTACATTTATTGCTCAAAACTGCACCTGAATAACTTTGTTTATATTTTTTAAGGCAATTCTGAAAAAAAGTTATTTTTTTTCATAGTGTGCTGAACCTTAAAAACATTTTTAAGTTAATTAAACTTAAAGTTTGATCTCATAGAACTCAGTTACGAGTATTGTAGAAAAAAAATACCACTAAGCAAACAAAGGTTCTGTAATTAAAACATTTACAAACCTTGAACTTCATTACTTGTAATGGAAGATATTTTAGCAGTTATTTTAAAATACTCAAATAAATTAAACCGTTGCGAAGTATTTTATTTGATTAAAACTCTTAGTAAATTAGACTTTGTAAATTTAATCATATCATGATTAATTTATATAGTCACTCTCACCAATCCCAATCTCATAAACTTAATTTAAAAAATTATTTCTTATCACACCATTTTTTATGTCACTAAGTAATATCCTTAATTTAAAAATCTAACCACTAGGGAGAATAATCTTAATTTACAAGGTTGTCAAATTTGCTTTCCTACCACTGGATTAAATGCACTAATACAGCTTTCCAATTATAACGCTCTCAATTAAAATATTGACAAATACAGGAGCAAAACATGTAATTTGAGCGTGGATACTTTTTTTCAATGAATAAGGGGGTTATCTAGTAAAATATTATTCTTTCATCAAAGGCTACATAAGAATCATAATTGTTACAAAAAACGAAGTAAAACTGTAAATTCTATTCAGAATAAATTTCTATTTATACTGACAAGAAAAAATATTGAAGTTAAAAGCATTGTTTTTTATAGATTTAATAACTAAGATTCTAAACTAATTAATTCAACTAAGCAACTGCCTCTCGTATACCCTCTCAAAAAAGGTTTGGAATTCAAAATGTTTGGAGTAAACATTTAAACAAACTTTGATTTTGATCTTGATAGTAAATTATAAAAAAAGGCATAATTTATTAAGTGTATCGTTTTATAATGAGCCCACTTCTAATAAAATATTTCACAAGCTGGAAATATGAAAATTGTATTTACTAAAAACTCCAAAATAAGTTTCATCGCCAATAATTTTTTTAATTCAATAACAGGACAAAGACCGTCAATAAATTTAGAATTAATTTTTAAAATGAAGTTTAAGAAAAAGATCAAAAGTAATTATTTAAGTTTATTCCTCACAACTAAAAGTGGAGTATCTCTTAAAGTAGAACAACCAGGTATGCGACGCAACTTTTAATATAGACAGTCCCTAATAAACCGTTCCATTTCCATTAATTTCTTTGAGAACTATGAAAATCCCCTAAGCCTCTACAACTATCATCTGATTAATTACGAGAAGAATTTGTTTCGTTTGATGTTTCAAAATTCCAAAGAATCTCATCACTGACTTCCTCATTCCCTCAGGTGCGTGGATATAGAAATTAAGTCTGAAATAAATACTTAAAGAAATGAGGAGGCTCTGCGTTAACAAGAATAATTGTTTTGAGTGGTTTTTTTCTTATGCGTTGAGAGATTGAGTTCAATTTAGGAAATTGTGATTCTTGTTAACATGGCGGACGCTTTTGAGTTAAGAAGATAATGCTATTTTTGAAAGTAACAATTTCTATAGCACAATAACTTAGGCTTTTTACCATTGCAGTTTAAGTTTTAGATAATTGTACAGCTCTTAATATAAGTTTAAAATATGCATTGAAGTTCTACTCAAGGTTTCAGAGAAATGCTAAAATAAAAATAGTATTTTTTAATATCAAATTTCTTAACGGAGATTTTTAACTGCATTTAAGTTATGAAATATATTTTAGGGAAAAACCAGATAACTGTTGTTTTTTAGTTATAATTCATTATTTTAAGCTGACCATATCCAATTTTTTTATAAAATTCATTAAAATTTTTATTATTGAAGCAAGTAATGTTAAAGTACAAAAACAATTTGTTTCATCATTGAAATATATCAATATTTCTTACATGATTTGCTGGCACTTAGTATAAGTAAAGGTAAATAAATTAAGAACATATATATATATATATATATATATATATATATATATATATATATATATATATATATATATATATATATATATATATATATATAGGAAATAATAAAAAGGCATTAATGGTATGCTAATTCAATATGAACCTTAAATATTTTTCTTCGATATCACAGATGAAGAGGAGCGTTCAAATATGAATTTAACCGTAAAAGTACAAGAATATCTAATCTATCGTCAAAAGTCCTTAAAAGATGCAACATTTTAAGTAGTCTATCTAGATGAAGGCAAAATCTTTAAATGGCTAATTCACTCTTTATTCAAAAATAAAACTACAAATGTTCGGCGGATAGCTATAAAGTAAACGATAGATAAAATAAAATATTGAATACAAAACAAAAAAGGAAGTATCTATTCATTTGCATTAATTTCATGTTAAAAACTTACTGATGCGTAGAGTTTTTAAGAGATGTATTAAAATACAAATTTCATCCTATAGATACCTCATGTTTTAAATATTCTTGGCAAAAATTAGCATAAAATAATGCAGACCAAATTATGAATGCTATGTTTTCCCGAAACAGCACCAAGTAAATCAATTTTTCAAACTCTAATTCCTTGTAGATTTAAAAATCATCCCCTAAATTAAATTTAATCCCTCTTCGGCTGTTTCTAAACATTATTTAGTTTTGAGGCAATTAGATTTTTAAGAGTAAGGCAGGGTTTACATGCAGGGGTTAGAGCGACGTGACTGGTCGAAACTTCCCAATATATTCTCTACAAATGATCACGTATCTACTACATCATTACACTACATCCAATGACGGGGCAAGATTATAAATCGATGAGGAAAGCGATAGGAAATTCTGCTCTATTTTTTTTCATGACGTCCCGGTCGCTTCGCTTGAATCGTTGCATGTAAATCCGACCTAAAGCAGCGTTGAATGTTAAGTAAGTAGTATGCTTAAAAAATAATCCTTAGTGCTTAAAAATAATCCGTTTAAAATCGGCGGAAGTTTTGAGAATTTCGGTTCGGCAAAGAAAGAACACTGTTTGACAAAAATTAAAAAAGAGTAAAAAAATCAACTTAACATATTGGAACAAAGAGTATTCAGAAGGTGAAAATTTCTGTTCGCACACAGGTAGCTAATTTCGAAACCATTCGATTTAAATGTGTACTTCTAGTTACAAAAATTTTTAAAATAAAGCAATAAATGTGGAGACTAGATAATTTTGACAATAATAATTTCAAAATAATGATAGCATTAATCCACTGATAAATTGTGTGTAAAAAGTGGCATTATTAAGCTGAAATATTTTATCATGGATGGAACTTTTACAAGAGCGTTACAACTTCTACCTAAAAGTCATCCTGTGATCATCAATTTTCTTAGTTCTGGTTGTTATTCAACTCATTGTTACTAATTATTATTCAACTCATTGTTACTAATTATCATTCAACTCATTGTTACTAATTATTATTCAACTCATTGTTACTAATTATCATTCAACTCATTGTTACTAATTATTATTCAACTCATTGTTAATAATTATCATTCAACTCATTGTTACTAATTATTATTCAACTCATTGTTACTACTTGTTATTATTCAACCTGTTATAATTCAAATATATATATTCTCCAATAATAACTCACAGCAAAGTTTCCTGAACCCAGTACGTCACTACGTGGAAGGAGAAAGTGAGTAAACACAAAGTCTGTTGGGTTGATAGGAGGAATTTCGATACGCGAATTATGATAAAAAGACACTACTTGTACGTACAAGGGTTTAACGAAATATTCATATTTTAAAATTGACGGTCTTTTCTGTTAGTGACGTAGTAGGTTCAACTTAACCCGCGAGGACGCGCGCGGGGTCTGCGAGACCCCAACGCTTAAATAAACCTTCATAAAAACTCTAATTTTTAATGAAAATATATGAAACTCCGTGTAGCTGCCTAAAAGGTTTCCACCTATCACCTCATGAAGTTTAAATAAAGTAGGTATGTTATTTTCCGAGTTAGGTTGTTGTTTTTAAGGAAAATGCTTCCAAAACTGTGAGGATTGGTGCGAGTTAAATAGCCAAAGAGGTTTCCAAAAGTAAGGAAGAGGTAACTATAATCCATAATTTTTCTTGCAAAAAGAGAAATTTGAAAATAAAGGATTTTAGAAAATAAACATCGGTTCAGTTTAGCCAAAGAAATTCGTTAGCTCCGCTCACATTCCATTGCATTTCCTGTTTTCCTAGTCTTATATTATATCTTAATAAGAAGCATTCAACTAATAATGCACATTAAACAATTAAATTATATATTTAATCTATCCGTGATAAAAATTTTGCATGCACTGAACGTTTATAACGGAAAACGGTTTGTGGGGTCTGAGAGACCCCACGCGCGTTCCCTTGTAACAGAAAGTAGCGCGCGTCCTCCCGGGTTAAGTTGCTGTCTAGTATAACATTTCAGTTTGAATTCCACAACTTTACTTCTACCATAGGCTAAAAGCGTTTCGTCGTTACAAACGACCATTTATACTCTTGATTTTTCAACGCGGCGGAACTCCAATCCCCTCTTCAGACCTTCGTAACCCGAATCCACCCACCCAAAAATAGCCGACTCAACCCGTTCCCCCCGACCAAATTGCCCTTTTACCCGATAGGACTTTCGAAATTGGAGCTACCACAGGGGAGGCGTGGGGAAAAAACCAAAATCGCCACTCTAAAATCGAGAACAATTTCAATTTCGGCGTGGGTCCCGCGGGAAAGCCTCGCCCGGGCACAGTGATTGATAAGCCGCACGCGAACGTGTCACGACACGTCTATTTACCCCGAGCGGAGCAATTAAAGACCCCACCCTGGGCCCTTCTTGAGAGGGTTATAGGAGGTGGTTTTGGGTAGAGAGCACAAGAGCTGCCACTCGTCGTGCCAACAAGTTAGTGAAAATCGGCATAACATTAAATCCCTATCGCCTCTCAGGGGGAAAAAACGACGCAACTCCCAATTTGGAAGTACAAGCCTACTACGAGTAAAATATGGTCCAACCGCAACTAGAAAACTTTTTGAAGATGTGCAATATTGGTTTTTCCACTCAATTTTGGGTGATGATAGTCCATAAATGCTGAAAAAATATTATGTTCCAAATCTGCAATACTATCATCTAGATTTGAAGTTTAGTTTTTTTTTCGAAGTTTTTCTCATGCCGGTCGTAATATATGTCCAAGAAAAAAACAACTCGTATATTTCAGTAAAGGAAATTTCCTCTGTATCGAAGTAGAATCGTTGCCAAAGAGCGGTCAAAATTGACGTCAGGATTTCCATCACACAGTGTGAAGTTTCACTCAATTTAGGTTGGTTGGTTGGTTGGTTGTTCAGGATATAATGCGCCAAACAAGACCATTTAAAATAATTTAAGATGGCTATAAGCCTTTGTCAGATGTATTCTATACATCTAATTTAAAATCACATATGGTGAATGAGAGGTAGTGAAATCTAGTTAAAACTTAAACATGATGAATAAAACCAATACGTTGGATGAATTTCAATACAAGTCTAAAATTTGATGGGGAGGATAAAATCTCTGAAAGGTTAAAATTTGAGCGTTTAAAAACAAGATTTCTCTGAACATTAAAAACAGGACATTCACATATGATATGTAACACGGAAAAAGGCACATCACAAATATTACACATGGGAGCTTGCTCCCCAAGGAGCAGATGCCGATGTGTGAACCGGGTATGGCCAATTCGGAGTCTGCTGATTAAAAATTCCTCCCGGCGATTCAAAGAATCCCGGGGAGGAGTGATCAATGGCATTCACTCAATTTATGAGTCAAGAGTGGTGTAATATGGACCAGTTTCAAAGATCTCACGAACCCCTTATGGTCCGGGGACCATAGGTCGGTTGGGAAGCACTGAACTATAGCTGAAGAGTAAAGTAATGTTCAAGAGTAATTGCTGCCGAAGATCAAATATATGTTGTAAGGTAAAAGCGCTCTCAAAAGCAAAGCGATGTTGAAGATCTGGGGTGTGCTTCGGAGGATCAGGAAGAGAGGCTTGCGATCAAAAGATGCTAGAGAGAAAACCAAATTTAAAGATCGTAAAAGGGACTCTGAAGAGCAGGAAGAGACTGAAGAACAATGCTTGCTTAAGGGAAAATATGTGCTATACGAATATAATAAGATATGCAGGATAATGGTGATAACTTCGAGTTGGGATGTACAAGCGAAGCTGGCCATGTTCTGGGCACTCTGAGTATGAAGGGAAAGCCAACACAGTGAATGTGTCGATGTTCGCTCTAGTTTTTTTAAATCGTTCTCTGTCCAGACGGGTTCCTCGAGGTGTCGTGTGAGGAAGAGGAAATGCAGGCGTTAATCGATCGGTAGTACTCAAGGTGTTTTATTATTTTTTTGCAGTTGTTGCAATAACGGGATTGAACCGTTGTTTTCATTCTTATGAGGTTGCGTGTGCAACAGTTAGGTTGTGATTGAAGGGTAAAATAGGCAGGTGCAACAGTTTTGTATGGTGGAGGGTTGGCATAGACGTAGTGAAATTAGAGCTTGACCAAAATTATGCAAAATTCTCACATCGGTTAGGTCAAGACACTCTATATAGATGGAATTAGAAATCGGACGTGTGACGTCAAACGTAGGGTGAAAATAGTGAATGTTAAGTTTATGGAGCATAATAGAGGGTCTTGGCTAGGTGATTTCAAGTAATAATGCGTAATGAAAATTTGAATTGTTTACAATTAATAAGGTTGGGTTATGCCTGTCTTTCACTGAGAATTTCGTCTCGTTGTAATAACTGATAATATTTTGAAAACTTGTAATTCAAATAAATGCTGTTGAGCCAAAGTGAATTAAATGCCAATGTGACGTCTGCGCACGTCATGACTTCTGTAACAGTTGTCTGTTCTTGCTTCTGTTCTCCGCGCTTTCGCTTTTTCGCTCTTTGCCTTCTGCGTGTTCTGCGTTGCTGTTTGTGTGTGTTGGTTCGTTATGTTTTAGCGATGTTTATAAATACATATTTTAAGCTTCCGCTGCCTCGGCCCATTATTATAACCCGATAAATTCTAACGATAATTTACAAAATTTTTTTTTTAAGAAAATGTTCAAGTTTTAAAAATAATTGCCAATTCAAACTGCTCTATTTTTTTATTGAAAAATGCAATAGGATAAATGACGGAATACTACTATTCGGCACGGCCGTTTCGGATCCAGAAATAAAACGAAAATAAATAGAATTCTTCCTTAATCCTTCTAGAAATTAGAATAAAAAGAATTTTGTTCTTGCCTAAACGGTGCGGTGCCGAAACGGCCGCGCCGAATCGGCCCATTCCGGGATAAATGATAACCGTTAATAATGCTCGTTGCAGGGCTTAATCACGATGACTAACATAAATAGGTTTGTTAACTTTCTTTAAAATGAAACGTTTGATTTTTTAAAACTTTTTTAGCTTAAAATTTTTTTTGGAAGTAAATCTACCCCATGCTTGAGTAATTTATGTCCCATAATGGTTATAATACACTGATGTTAACCCTAAAAAATATCTCTGTAAAATTTCATGATATCATTTAGCAATTCTATGTACAAGAAATAAACAAGTTTTAAACATTTAATATCTAAAAAAATGCGAAAATATGTTTTTTTTTGTAAAATGAGTGTGAAAATTTGATCCGGTCTCGCCTGTAACATTTAATTTCAAGTAATTGAAAACAAAAATAAAAGCCGGGATAAAATTACGAAAAATACTAGACGGCTGGCGAAATAAATTAAACCCTATCCACACTATAACGTATACCAAAGAATGAGGAAAAAATACGTCAG
This sequence comes from Tetragnatha versicolor, assembly GCA_024610705.1. Classification (NCBI taxonomy): domain Eukaryota; kingdom Metazoa; phylum Arthropoda; class Arachnida; order Araneae; family Tetragnathidae; genus Tetragnatha; species Tetragnatha versicolor. Next base: position 10,768,817 of record JANDEH010000007.1, read on the forward strand.
GAACCATCCACAATGTTTCTATTCAAAATTTTATCTTACCCACTCATTTGTACAGGGTCTCTTTTCTAGAAGGGAAGAAAAACAAAGCACTTTCAATAATTGGATGAAACCGAAATTTGCATTTCTTTCTATTGTTCGTCTACCAGGCATCGTCTAAAAAACTGCAGAAAACCATTAGGACGGATTTACATGCAGCAATTCGAGCGATGCAACTGGGACGTTATGAGAGAAAATGGTTGAAAATTTTCTATCGATTTAAAATATCATTTTCTCATTGGTTCTTAGTGCCATTACTTAGTAGTTATGTCATTATCTGTAGGAAAAAATAGGAATGTTACGACCTCTCGCAACGGTCGCGTTGCTTGAACCGCTGCTGCATGAAATCCTGACCTCAGTAGTTCTCGTTTCTTTTGATCCGTATTATGTTAAGTGATTTTCCGCTCATTTAGTGAGCAATTGAAAGCTTACGAAATTATTTTCCCGTTTTCGACTGTAGGTAGTTAACTGGAACCGTATCCCGCCGTTTTGATGAATAAAGTTCCCTCCCATGCATTAAAGATGAGAGGGAAGGAACAAGATGACGAATGGAAATGTTTAGGGAATCCATTTAAATGAGTGTTTTTATACCGTTTACAAGACCAGAGATTGTATGGCGACCGCAAAAAAAGTTATAATAAGGATTGGCTTTGAATCTAAAATTGTTCCTTTTGTTTCTCCTTAAAGCGGTTGTATGAATAAACATTTAGAGTTAGTAGGTATGTTCGAAATGTAATGTAAATGACTTTCAAGGGCTGGAAAGGTTTTACTTTTGTTAATAAAGTGGGGAGTAAGTATTAAATGATTGTTAAAAATAAGAAAGACGAGATTTATTTTAAATTTAACATTAACAACTTGTAGTTCATTTTTAACCTACAAGAAAGTTTCAGCGCTATCTTATTCTTGGTAAATGATCGTTTATGTATTTTTGTAATACATTACTACAATAGCAATCTAAAAAGTTTTTTCGGTTGAAAAGTCTTCCATCTTCAAAAATATGTACAGAAAAGCAGAGTAAGATTCCAGATGAGAGAGAAAGAATAATTAAAGATATTATGTTTTATGAAAGTGTAGTTTTGTAAAATTCACGCTGACGTAAGATGGTTGGTTTGATTTTCATGATAAAATGGTTAATATGAGTATTTAACTGGCCATCTTATGTAGTCGTTTGACCAAACGACAAAATATATTTTCAAAGTAAAAATTAAGATATTTAAAAATTATATTGTTGACCTATTTGTCTTGAAAAATAGAATTTTCCATTTCATGGAATATTCCCAGTTTGAAAACTAATCATCCGATTCTGCCTTGCCGTGCCTTTCAATTGTTGAATTAATGACGGACCATGATACAATTATGAGAGGACTTAAACTATTATAAGTTTACTGGACAGCAGAGAGATAGGAGGATTTTCCTTGATACATAATCACGCACTCTATTTATACTCGATGCAGCAGTCACACTTACAGTTACACACTTAGAAGTACAAAGTCCCATTATAAAGGTTAAGTGTTCACATTTCAGGTGCGTTCATATCACTGACTGAGCTATAAAACAAACTGGAGTGACAAATGAGCGGGCTGAAACCGCATCACACCACGGAAATGATTTCCATCTTGTTTTAATTTCCCCCATCTGTTAGCTCAGTTGTATACACGGAATGAAACGACCATTCTAAATTTTGCTCATAATATTTTAAAAAACAGGCATGGGTGGATTAAATGATGATTATGCGGGGATTGCCCCGATTGCTTCTAGCCCCGATTGCTGCAAGCAATCGGGGCAATTTAACCTTCCGCACCGGCACGTTTGGTCGCTTGTTATAGTATCGGAGGTTGTCACTCCAGTTTGTTTTATAGCTCAGTGGTTCATATAGGTTCGAGTCCATCGCATGCCTAGTGCCACAAATCTCCTGCCTAATGTATAAATTTAAAATATCTAACCACACAATATCCACACAACTTATCTAAATCATCCTTTTTACTACTGCACCCCCAAGAAAAATAACAATTACTATTCACCTTCGTGACACCCCCTGCTTCATCAAAGAGAACAAAACGTGACAGGGAATACATACAGAACCCCGAAACACCGAGCAAAGCAAACACTAACCAAAGCAACTAAAAGGCATCGCAACTGCTATTTACCCAACTTTCCTCAAACAAATACACGAGAGCATATTCAAGAAGAGAGAGTTTCTTAAGTATCTCTCTCGAGTCATCGGAGAAACCGTCTTTGGGAAAAGCTCCGGTGATTTATTCATACCAGGCACTACAACTTCCACTTCGATTCAGTAATTAGCTGCTCGTGTTAGTGCTGCTAATTGAATGAGGTGTAGGGGGGAGGGAATTGTGATTTGGGTGTGCGTGGCTCTGGTATGGAGGTATCAGTTTTGGGAAAGTAGAAAGTATATTCCGTATGTCGTTATGCCGGTTCCTGGGGGTGCACTACTTCAAAACCGATTAAGTTAGTAGTTGTTTTCTCGAGTTGCTCCAGAAGTGTGCGACTTGTCCAGTTTGAGTTATGGAAAGTACGTAGAAGTCTCTGCTGTTTCCTGCTTCAGAGAAATGTCATTTTTAAGTAGACTGTGTATGGATCTGGTAGTTATTCAAACTCATTCATGGGTTCATCCATAGAGGATAAATAGAATTGGAGTGAGAATTCCTATTATATCGACTCCGAAAAAGTGCATACGGCGTTAGCCTGGCTTCTGGTTATAAGTTGACGCGTTATTGCTAGCTTAGCAATTTCAAAACTATTAGAGGCATGCCCTAAAGCTTGGCGATTCCATTACCAAGAATGCACATATTAGCAACACTGTAAGGCATAAAGTTCAGCAGTGAAGATAATTTCAAGGAAAATGTGTGTAATTCTGTACGATAGGTGGATTGGCAAACTACAAGGAATTTATTAACAAGGTTTGTGTGATATTTCACTTACCCTAGGACCTTTTAAGAAATTTTAGTAGCAGAGATAAATAAGAGTACAAAATAACATTCCCCATAAGTCTATGAAATTGAATTTTCAGTACTAGCAATTTTTTTCCACCAAGCATAATACTAACTTACTTCGCAAATTCTTGGCTGTTCGCACACTCCTTTCAGGTTGAAAGCAAAGAAAGCTGACACACAGGGTGTTACAAAAGAGTCCGTTTCGGGGTTTTTATTTGAAACCAAAGTCTCCTAGGGCCATGAAAGTAAGGTCTACACCTAGGTATGTGACCCTGGAGAATACATTTAGATGACTTACAGCTCCCCTAGAGGAGAAATAAAAAAGCTAAAAAAAGTAATGAAAAAACTAATGGAGAAAGAGCAAAGTCTAAAAGAAAGCAAAGTATATAAAAGAAAACTAAAGAGAGAAAAGAGCAAAGTGAGAGTATTGTTGCCACCGTTATGAATAAGTCACTAAAAATTTTCATGAAAATATCGCGAATATTCAGAGATTTTAGCGTGTATAAAAATAGCACTTTTTTCGGGCATCTGAAAAGAAAACGTTTGCAAATTTGCAAATTTCTCAGTTGTATTATGTAGTTTTATACTTTTTTTAGTTAAAGACACAATTTAATAAAAAAAATTTTAAAAACTTGCACATTAACCAATTTTTTCTTTATTGATGCCTGAAAAAGGGCTATTTTCATATGCTAATATCTACAGAAATATTTGCGATAATTTCATTAAATTTTTTTCAGTGAGTTTTTCCTAGAGGTGGAAACAATAATCTACCAGATGATTTTGCTCTATCTCTATTAGTTTTTCAATTATTTTTTTAAACTTTTTATTTTGCTGCTAGGGGCGCTGTAAGTCATTTCAATCGATTCTCCAAGGTCATTTACCTAGGGATAAACCTTACTTCTTTGACCTTAGGAGACTTTGGTTTCAAATAAAAGCCGCGACACGGACTTTTAAAACACCCTGTATATATTTCTCCATGCGCTACGCGAGTTTTCTTCTTCTCATTTTACAAAAAACATGTTCCTCGTTCAACGTCCCGAAAACTCCAAATCCGATCTCAACACATCATACCAATCGTTCCACTCATACCCGCAAACGCCCCATAACTCATCCGAGCAATGTTTCTAAGCTCCCCCCCCCCCACACACACAACAAAAACGCCGATTCGACTCGACCAGGGAATCCATATCCCTTAATGGCCGAAAACCGTTGCCACTCGCAAAACACAAATAGCAGTGAAAAAGAACAAAACGCCGCACAATCTTTAAAAAATAAGCGCCCCTATATCCTTCAGAAAAGTTGATTCGCCTCCATGTTCGACAAAAACGAGCGATTCGGGCCACCTTAATATTTCCCCATAAAAAGGGAAAATAGCCCATTAGGGATGATATTTCGGGAAATTTTCATATTGTGCCTCCGAAATGATGATAATGGCGGACATTTGCGTTGCCACCTTCTTTTAACCTGGGACCCCGCGAATTTTTTTCTCGTTCCATAAGGGGGATGTCGAAAGGAGGGAAATGCCTCGCAAACGATCTCTCGAAAGGTGGAATCATACCTGAAGAAAGTATTATTGCGGGTATTAAAATCTTGGAATGTAAGTTATCTTGGTTCTTGAACGGGTGCTACGGATTTATTTAGAAACAGCTTAAGGAGATGTAATATTTTAACCCACCCTTACATTTGAAGCTTTTTTTATGGTTTCAAAAATGTTTTGAGGGCAGAATCTGTGGGTAAGAGTTATTGGTTTGCTTTGTTGAGGTATGCATTTTTATTAGGGGATTTTTGAAACATTTTTGAATATTTTTGGTAATTTATAGTAGGGGAAAAGCAGACAAACCGGGTAGGTGGACAAAACAGGGAATCGAGCTTTATTCCTTGATTATTGGTGATTGAAACTTCAAGAACTACTTCCAGGCATGTGCCCCAACAACGTCAAGTGCAAAGAAAGTAAATTTACAAACCCGTCTCGCTGAGGGAAGCATTAAGACATTTCACCACAAAATCTTATAATTTAAGCGTCTAACACATTGCTCCACCGATCCTAAAATCCTTCGAATTTAATTTAGGTAAGTACAGTGTATAAATACCTCATTATTAACTTATTATTTTAAAGTTTTAATTGGTGCCTTGGAGTTGTTTGATTCAAGCTAGAATAACATTTCTTCAAAATGGCATGATCGGACAAAACCGGGATGTGGTTAGTCGGATACAACCGACAAGGGGTGGGCACACGAAGCATAGCAATGTGGAAAAACAAGGCCCAAATTTTATTTGTGATTTTTTTTTCTTAAAAAGTTCCTAAAAGTCCCTTAGGCTAAAAGCCAAGTCATTATTAAGGGTGTAATTTAAATTATTATTTTTTATGAAAATTTTATGTAGATTCAAATTCTATAAGTCTAGAATGTAAAACCCAGCAAATTTTCTTTCAATAAATAATGATTTTGCTAAGTTACTATTTAATTTTGATAATTCTACCATTTTCCCGGTTTTGTCCCAATAGGTCGGATAAAACCGGGACTTTTTACTTATCTGAAAAATGTGGTTTTCTGATCTATATTTGCTATTGGTTATGATGTATTTGGTATTTTTTTATTAATAAGGAGCCAATTTATCGTTTTAGCACCAATTTTAACTGTTTTGATCGCACATAAAGTGAATATTCAACAAATAAATGATGGGGCCCGATTTTGGCCGACTTTCTACTACCTGCGAAAATGTTTTCTCTGAAAAAAAAGATTAAAATGAAGAGTATTTGATGTGTCAGTATTTTATAGGTTTTTAAGCATCTTTCTCTTTGATTTTTAAATTCTCACAGGTTGTTAAAACGGGGACAAACACCGAATATAGGAAACATTGTAGTTAACGTACAATTCTACATGAAAATAATTATCGCAGAAAAAAACAATATTCTCCAAACCTCCACATAAAAAATAAACACAATATAAAACACATTTAAGAACACTTTTTTTGTCTTCAAATTAACAACATTTCGGTTTTTTGTGAGGTAAAACACTACAACACCTTATTGTTTTGTTATATAGTGTTCTGAATATGTTAGAATAGCGTTCCAAAAATAGGGTTGTAAAGTATGTTTAGAATCAGAAATTGTTCTTAAATTTAGTTCGAATAACTCATTTTACGTCTCTACTTTTTCAGCATTAGGCTAAGGGCCGTATTCAGAAACTTAAACACGAGATGGAATCGAGATGAGAACGAGATGGAATCGAGACGAGAACGAGATGGAAACGAGAACGAGATGGAAACGAGAACGAGATATTTTAAACGAAATATTTCTACTCCACAGCTTTTGTCCGCCATATTGTTCTGAGTTTTGAAGCGCATTCCGATTGCTTTTACACTTTTTGTGGCCCTTTTAATAGTTCCAAAAAAATCTAAAACAGCTATTTATTACCAAAATAAGTCCTCAGACATTAATATATTACGAAAGTAATGGACATCTAGTGCCTGTAAAAATTTGTACTATCGGTGTATACTTTTGACGTTTTCGACAGAAGGCAGCAGGATCACTCGAGATCTCGAAAGTCCTCGTTTCCCAGTGACCGAGGATTCTGCAACGTTCCCATCTTGTGTTAAAGTTTCTGATTACAACCCTAAGCGCGCACTAGAGACTTCTGTCACGGCGACTTATAACACTAGTCACTAGAGAGCAATGCATTTCTATGGAGAGATTCTTGGCAATCGGCCAAGAGTCTCGTCGCCTATGCGCGCGCTCTAGCTTCTTGCAATAGCCAGGGTGATAATTTTGTCTCTGTCGCCGTGACAAAAGTCTCTAGTGCGCGCTTAGCCTTAACTACACTTCTCTCATACAACGTTATTAAAATGATCCACAAAAAGCTAACGTTAAAACATTTTCAAAACCTTCAACTTAAATTTATTTAGGGGAACATGTTTTTCTCAATATCGTAGTCATTATAACTACACTCTGAGTGATGTAAGTAAAGTAGGTGCATATATATACATTAAAAGAGAAGACTGATTGAACTTCAACTTGGACTCAAAGTCGCAAGAAAACGCAAACTTCACTCCAACTTTCCGAAAAACGCACTAACACTCCGAAAACTTGTGGATATCCTCGAAGAAAAAAAATTTCCTAAATCCGAGGTTTTGCGAAAGATGGGGATATGTAGTACAAGAAAGAATGAAAAACAGGAAATAACCTCCCTCCCTAAAGGCCAGAAGAAAATCCCGAAGATTCCCCATCGTGTCACATTCTTAAAAGAAGATCCGAACTGTAAAAAAAAACATTTTTTCGATCCTTTCTGCAGGTAAGATCAAAAGTACGGGGAGATTGATAAAAAAAAGAGGATCCAAAAAGAAACGTCTTGCTGCGGCGTAGAGTTAGTGACACAGATCAAATGTCGCGAGAAATCGAAGGACGGTATCACACAGGAAGAGGTTGAGACTTTTCGAACGTCGATGGAATGAAATCCGAGGTTCCCGGTAATGAGGGTTGTAACCAAGAATCGTTGAGTGAGATCGAAGAAAAGTATCTGGATGTTTTTAGACCTACTGCAGAGTTGCGTTCTACAACGGATGGGATTAAGAAATCATTGATTAAATTATAAAGTTGACTAAAACTCATTTTATATTATTTTAATTTAATGAGGAAGTTGCATGATTTTTTTAAATATTTTTAATCGATTCCTCTTGCAAAAATAAGCAACTACCCAAAATTTGAGGCCGATCGACAAATTTTTTGATTGTCAAAAAAATTAACAAAAATCCCCTTTTTAAAAGCGCGCGAAAACGCCAAGAGTTTGGATGTGACGTCATCTTATACTAAACATTGTTGTAAAGCAATGGAGTTGATGGTATTATTGTTGACGTCATCTTATAGTTTAAACAATAAACGTTTTCAGTCACGTGTTTTTTTCTCGACTTTTAAATTAAAATATTTAAGAACCTGTACATTTTTTTGAAAAACTGACTAGATATTTCATTTTACAATACAAAAAACCATACGGAACACTTGTTTGTTTTTGAAAATCGGACACATGCAACTTCCTTATTATGTAAGTTTTCACTTATTCTCCTCTAACAAGAGGGAGTGGTGAAATACTCCCTTTTCATACCTTGCCTTTCGGGAATTAAATCTGTTCTGGAGAATGCGCAGTTCATTCCGGCTGATAATGGAGGACTAATCAATGGTCACAACTTTTTTCCGTTATAGAGTAGGCTAGACTAAAAGCGCTCTCCCCCCGCTCTCTTGCTTTGCCTTCCTATGCCGTGCTGATGAGTCCTTACAAGGACGAAACCGGTCCATGGCTGGAGGTGACACTTGAGAGCTGGAGTTTTCACATAGTCTCCTCTAACCAGAGGTAGAGGTGAAATACTCCCTTTTCGATAAATTATATAACGTTGAATAAATATATAGCAGAAGGTATTATAAGTGGAATTTCGTCCTAGTCTCAAAAAGTAATTTGTGCAAATGTCTTTAATTTAAAAAAAAATCTCCTCAATTTACGTAAACGGTTTAACTTTTTAAGTACATTAAGACGAGTATTTCTACTTAATTTCACGTTTATACTTTGGAGGATACTTTGAAAACTCCTACGCAGAGTAGTAAAATGTTGATAAACAGGATTCGAAAAAAAATTGGCTATTTTTACCTTTTTAAAAGTTCTGAAAATTTATCAAATAAAGACCGAATAACGACCAAATGACTCGTCTTCAAGAAGGCACAAACAACTTTAACGGTTACGAAACCTTTCGAAAAGCTACTCCCTCAGAAGATCACCGATGATGGCAAAATTAATCCCAATCAAAATATCTTCTTCCATCTTCAACACATGATTTAGCTTTTATGAGATATATCTATTTATAGAAATCCCATTATTCCATCTTCTGATGTAAATTGATTCTCAAGGGATATTACTTCAATCAATAATCGTATTTGTGCGCCTTCGAATAATGAAATTAAAGACTCAAGACTCAATGGGGATTTTTATTTGGGTATGTAAAATAGAAATGCAGCGTCGTTTCTATCGGAGGGACCGTCAATAAATCTTGATTAATGCGAAAAACGGATTTTATAGAGTGGGGTCGTGTAAGGTTAGGGGGGAGATAACAATGTATGCAATGATCCGTGGCTTAAAGCTGCAACGTAAGGCTAAGCGCACACTAGAGACTTTTGTCACGGCGACAGAGACAAAATTATCACCCTGGCTATAGCAAGAAGCTAGAGCGCGCGCATTAGGCGACGAGACTCTTGGCCGATTGCCAAAAATCTACCATAGAAATGCATTGCTCTCGAGTGACCTAGTGTTTATAGTCGCCGCGACAGAAGTCTCTAGTGCGCGCTTAGCCTTACACGACCATTTATTTTGACAGGAAACTGAAGTTTTAATTTGCATGCAAACATTTTTTAGATGCATCAATTATATCGTCGGCTTACATGAGAAAGGGGAGAAGTCTCTTCTATTATAAATAATTATCTTTACGTAACGTCCATATTTAGCTGTATTTCTTTTCCTCGGTTGGCAACAATCAATGTGTTTACAAAATGAGTACATTGTTTCCATTTAATTTTTTCCTATTTTAGTCTCTAATGATATTAGCTGTTCAAATATGTTAAGAGGGATTAAATGTTACTATTTTAATATATTTTGGTGGTAAAATTAGCGTGCATTGAACTTTTTTAGTCTTGAAAATGGAGTATTAATTTTTAAAAGCGATTGGTAAACTTTGTTGACAACACAATATTGTTGTTTTGATATATTGCTGCAGCAGGCAGGCTTAAGGGAGTATTGAATCTTAATGACTCTAAAGAGAACAGACGCTTATTTTTTATTTAATTGCGGAATAAAAGATTAACTCTATAAGCAATAAGGGATATTTATATGTCACGCTAAAATAAGTGGGTGATACCACACCAACAAAGTGTTTAAGGTACACGCAATGGGTTGTGATGAGGAGAAAAGACAATTCCATTAGTGCTTCTCCACTCACATCTATGTAAATTACTTTCTCATTAACAGAGATGAATAACCCCCTTTCAATCTGCTTTCTAGACTAACGAAGTTAAGTAACCGCTTATCGAGCGAACCAAGCAAGATTGCGAAGCAATCTTAGGGGAACTTCTTTAGCAGTTCCAGGGGGTTTGTAAGCGATATCAAGCAGGGGGCGGTAGCTTCCTAGTTTGGAGAATATTTTCAGACAGGTAGAACGACGGTAACGAACGAGTAGGTGAAAATTCACGGCGCACCCGAAAAAAAAAGCGCCAAAGTCGGCAAAATCTGATACAGTGCAGTGTAGTTGATCCTTAAGAGAAAAGAAACCTTTTACGTTTAAAAAATACTTTAAGGTGCCTGCCTACCTAAAAATGCCTTTTCGGACCGAAAATTCATGAAAACTTTTATTATCTTATTTTAAAAAACACATTCTTTAGCTTTCCAAATCAGTTTAAATTTAGTCTTTATCTTTCCTAGAACCAAAGTTACAGAAATTTTACTTCAAACTAAAAAGGCATTTTATTGAGGAAAAGGTAAAGAAATTCGCGTTTTTCTCAGCATCACATTTTGCTATTTTCCTTCTCCGCAAAACTACATAACTTAAAATATTATAAGTGAATTTCTATGAAACTTGGCCACAATACTTGACATAATATGGTTTAGGAGCCCTACTATTTTATTGGCTGTGGGTGTAATATTTTTTTTTTATTTTATGAATAGTATAACTTCAAACTTTACTGAAATTTGGTGGGTCTTTTTTTATTTTTCAAGTTTAGTGCTATAACTTTTTATAATAAAATAATTTAGACATAAAAATAGTAGGCCTCCTAAAATATGTTTTTACGAGGATAATAAAGTTTACAAAACAAAAATATCTTCATATAAATTTGAGTTACGATGTTCTGCGGAAAGGCTGTTTTTTGTGATGTTAATGCATAAATTCTTCAATAATATGAAAATTTAAAATAATATTTAATTATTTTTTGTATTACTAGGGCCCCCCCCTGTATTACTAGGGCGCCCCCTGCTCGCTATCACTCGCCAACCCCCGTTAACTGCTGACGGAGTAGTTTTTGGACAGCTTCACAATTCCCCACAAAACCCAGCTCACTGCATTTACTCACTTTATAAAACATTCTTAACACAGGGGTAGTACTTCTCCGAGGTATTCTTTCAAAAATGGCGAATATTTATTCAGTGGTGGAATTTTATCATTTCTTTTATGGTAACATGAATTGGCGGATCGCTTTATAATTACAAGAAAGGTTCATATATAGTCCCCGCTAAATATAAACCTTCCCTTAATGTTTCAGTGCTTCCCTTAATGTATCTGTGAAAAACACATTACCTTAGGGAAATGGGTAAAAAATGTTTACATTGCTCTGTTGTTAATTTTCTTGGGGTTGAATTCCGTTATAGTTCCCGCTAAATATCACTAATCTCTTTTGGACACTATAAAGTATAAATATTGCTTAATTGTTTCAAATTCATAGATTAAAGTGTTTAATTAGATCTATAACTATTCAGTTTATCATTAAAAATTAGAAAAATTGGTTTACATTTGAATATTGAGCGTTCGAAAGAGATTGGTGATATTTAGCGGGAACTATAACGGAATTGAACCCCAAGAAAATTAACAACAAAGCAATGGAAACATTCTTTTACCCATTTCCCTGAGGTAATGTTTTTTCACAGATACATTAAGGGAAGCATTGAAATATCTCAGGAATAAATTTAACTTTCTTAAAATTTGTAATGATTGACTGTTAAAAATGTAGTAATTATCTTAAACATCGCGAAAATTTAGAATTTTATCTTCATGAGAAACAAACTTCGAAGTTGTGTCATTTTCATAGCAATGACACCGAATGTCAAGACCAACATTTTCATCCTTATATCTAAAACATTCACCCGTGTTATTTAGTTGTTTGCGTTTTGTCATTATGAAATAAAGAGTTACATTTTACTACCTTAAAAAACATACTTGCAAAAGGATATAAAAAATAAATGCAAAATTCAAAATTTCCGAAAGCGAGTGTATATTTTATTGTAAATATAGTAATGATTAGGTTGCCACAACTACAAAGATAAATATAAAAATATTAATTTGTTATTTAAAAAATAAAAAATTAATTAATTATATATAAGTTTAAAATATAATGAAAACCGTTTGAACAACAAAAATATAAATATTGTTAAAAATAACACAAAATATATTTTTTAAATTCCTGTTATAAATGGAAAGATGATTATTTAATCTATTTGAACATTAAAAAACCAGTGAAATATGTTTTCAATTGTTTAAAAATTCATAGTTTCTTGCTTTGTAACTGCGACCTTATCCGAAATCTAAAAAAATGGAAATATTTTAAAATTGAGAATTTTTTTAGAAATTCTAAAGACACTTTGCACATCCTCAAAAGAATCCGGACAGTTTGATACCAAATATGTGTTATACGGATCAGTAATTAAAAAGCCTTTCTCTGGAAACCGTTCACCAAAAACTTTTTTTTAGAATAGAGAGATTCATAGTTTTTAGATGCATTTAATTGTATAAATCACAAATTAGGTCAACATTTTAATTATTAAAAAAAGCCTCCATAGGTAGGCAACCACTTTAAACTGAATAGTCAAACATATTATCGTGTTGAAATGAATATAAATAATTGATTAATAGAGAATGCAAAAAGTTTTCCAAAATATACCGCATTGTTGTCCCTTCTTATATCGGGGAAATTTCTATGATTTTGATGATTTCGAGAATTTATACATCCCTTGTATACAACATTTTTAGTTATTTGCATTGGTTAACATGAGAGTTGAAAAAAAATTCCTAATATTTTCCAATGACATGTACTGCATAGCTTAAGAACATACGCAGAAAAAGTATCTGACATATCGTCAATCTGACAGTATCTGAAAATGTATCTGACATATCGTGAACGTATCTGACAAGTACAATCTGACATATCGTCAAAGTATCTGACAAGTACAATCTGACATATCGTCAAAGTATCTGACAAGTACAATCTGACATATCGTCAAATTATCTGACAAGTACAATCTGACATACCGTCAAAATACAGGCAGCCAATAAGAACAAAATGTACTGACTAATAAAGTTCCATAGTCTAACCAGATTACACTTATTTTGTTGTACATTCCAAACAAAACATGCCTTGCCCCACTTCATTGTTGCTTAACCTTAAGACCCAAACCTCAAGGAGAATAAAATTAAATTACATACGAACTTCATCGAGAATGTTCTCGACCAGCATTGATTAGAAAGAGACTCTGACAAACAAAAAAATACCCTTAATGCCTCTTCTTAATTCATCAACGCGGAACCCCTAGGGTCCCTCGAAGACTCCCCGCGGGTCACACTTGACTCATTAGCCAAATCCCTAAGAAGCTCGATAAGAGGAAACTCTTGTTTTAAGTTGAGACAGGGGAAGGCATAATGAATTCCTGTTAACCGGCCATAGACCGGTTAATTGAAATTTCGGTTGAAAAAAAGAAATTGTAAATACAAGGAGTCCCAAAATTTTGTGAGTGTGTGTGTGTGTGTGTGTGTGTGTGCATTAGTTTAGATATACAGAGGATTTCCTCGTAAACGGTCTATACACCCAAACCTGTTTTTGTGCGATTTTTTCTTTGTGTGACTTTTTTTGTGCGGTATATGAAAATTTCTATCAAATGGGAACATACAAGGTGAAACAACAGTCTTCGCCGATTATATGGTAACCGAAAAAAAGTATACGGTAAGTATATAAACTGCTTCTCAATTCAGCGGTAGGGTGGGGATTGCGTTACGGTCCGAATATAAAAAGTTTTTCAAATCAGCTATGCTGATGGTTTTTCGCTAGGGTTCTACGTGAGACTTTTTTGCGGTCCCTATTCACTGCATAAAAAATGATTTTTAAATTGTGCTGCGAAAACTATATTTTATATAGCTACTCGCGAAGTTTTGGGCGAATTTTTTTTATGCGGTCCTTATTCCTCGCACAAAAACAGGTTTGACTGTACACTGTGTTTGACAGGTTTGTCCAGTTTAGGCAGGTTATGACGTGTCTCCAAATATCACTACTTACTTTCATAAGGGGCAGGCAACCCAAAAAACTGTTAAGAATTAAGTAAGGAAGTTGAGTTACACATATAATCCCGAAACCAAAGAATGTGAACAAATTCTAATTCGTTGCTCATTGCGCTCACTCCTTTCAAGAACGTCATATCTCAAAAATCAACGATATTAAGTTATGACTGTTTTCGGAAAGCTCTGAAGGAGTACTACAACCCTGCGAAACCCTCATATTTTTAAACTGAATAGTAAAGAAATTAACCAGATTCTTATTATTTATTTTCAATGCATTTCAATGCAATTCTAAACTTTCAAATGCCTCTCCTGAAATTTTAGGTTTTTTGAGATATGACGTTCTTGAAAGGAGTGAGCGTGGTCGTTCATAGATCATTCGTTGGTCCATTGTAGTAATTTTTAAAAAATATTTATATAATTCAAGTTGTATACAGACAAAAAAAATTTTTTGTGATACATTTAATATGATAAATTTTGTATTATGCTCAAAATCACGTGTTGGAATTATGTCCATTTTGAAAGAAATTTTTGTGGACTTAATCAGTATTTTTTATTTATCAATTGAGGCATGTTTCCAATTATTTCTGATGACTCAGATTTTTTCCTAAAAAGTTGTGTTATGACTCATTTGGGAACCTTTGGGTTACATCTAAAGAGGACCAATCTTTTTAAGCCACGTAATTTGCAAGGAAAAACAGTATTAAAACTGAAGTCAACCATGCAGCAAACCAACAACGTTCTTATATCTTGAAAAAATATGCATGAAATCAAGCAGTATGAACGGGTTTATATTGTTCAGTAGCGAGCGCTGAATTCACATATATTTCAACTGGAAATGAGTTTAGAAAGATGTAAGAAAACCTAAAAACTCATCACCATACTGCAATAAACATTTACCAAAAAGGCCCTCTTACTTTTACGAACTAAACAACTCTCCGAGCGCAGACTGCTGCAATACAAAGAGAAGAGAACTCGCGTCGAAACACCCGGTGAGCAGTTCTTTCGTCGTTAAACTCCCTGGGAGTTAACGTAAAAAAACAAGGAAAAATATAAATAAAAGCAACGGAAAAAAGAATCTGTATAAATCTCGAGATTTCAATTTCAGCGTTACAAGCAGAAGCAGAAAGTCGAGATTTTTCAAGTCACCTCTTCTTCCTCTCCCAGAGGAAGCGAGTTTTTATATGCTTTGTTTACAGCTCGGAAGTGAAATTGGCTTTAGGGAACACTCTCTCTCGAGGCCCCAAACACCCCGTTTCCGATGTGAACTTTCATCGAAACAAGTATTTGAGTGTTTTCCAAAGACTTCGGTTTGTTAACATTGCGATTTTCAGTATGGCGAAGCTTTTTTTTATTGCATGGTGGGTTTCTCAGACGTTAATTCTTCGAGATTGCAGTTTTTCAATGTTTTTGAATTGTGCGAAAAAATTGTGTTTCTTTGGGGCATGCGCAGTTTTCCCCAATAAAATAAGAGTAAATTTATTTCTTTTATTGAAATTAATTATAATCTTTATTCAGTTACCAGTAAAACATATAAACAACAACAAAAAAAGAACAATATATTAATCGCCAAGAGGAAAGAACCCGTTTAGGCGATAGATAAACTACTAAATAAAAATTTTTATACATTATAATTGAAATATATAGAACAAAACAAAATACTCGGTAATATCAAACAAGGAAAAAGTTACACATATTTGAAAACAAAATAAGATAAATGTCACAGCAAGTACAATAAGAAAGACTTTGCTTCACTCTAGGAAATCGAGAAAAAACATCTAAATAACTCATAAATTAATCGTTTTAAGATACTTTAAAAATAATATTAATGCGAGAAAAATTTTGAAAGGTATAAATGCTGAACTATTGTTAAGCCATAGTGCAAATATTAAACTGAATTTTCCGAAAATCCCCCAAAAAACATCAGACACCTAATTTTAAAGTTTTAAGGTAATTTTATTATTGATTTTGTCTAATAATATAAATATTCATATGATAAAACCGAAATTATTTCCCTACGAAGATCAAAAAGTGTCCAAGTAGTTGCATACACCGAGTTTATTAGGTGCGAATTAGGGTGCATCTAAAGTTTTATTACCCCGACGATTGTCAACAGCGAAACATTTATGATACCAACGACGAGGCTCCTTTGGGCATTCGGGGGAGATTGAGGGTTAGTTGAGGTCAATTAGCGAACAAAAGAGGTTCCCCTCCTCTGAGGTATCATAAATTTTTCGCTGTTGACAATCGTCAAGGTAATAAAACTTTAGATGCACCCTATAGAAGAAAAAATAGCTTATCTCTGGAAATACGATTACAACATTCTTGAAATTTAGCTGGTTATCTTCAGAGCAACTACGAGTGGTTTCATCCATTTGAAGTCCTGTCAATGTTTTTTTAAGTACCGATGTCTTACATTCCCGGGTTAAGATACCAAAATTAACTGTATAGAAGACTCTACAAATTACCTTGAAATGCTCATATTTCCCGTTAGCACTTCAGAAGTTGCAAGCTAGAGCGCTTTAATTGCCTGAAATATTTCCCAATTTTCATTTTAAAGCCATATTGTTGCCAAGGCAACGATGTTAAAAAAACCGCGACTTTGATTATAATCACAAGGCAAACCGACCGAATAATTTATTACTAAAAGAAATCAGTACATATTAGACGTACCCGTTAGCATATAGATTGAAATCGAACAGCGGTTGAATACTTTATAAACATAACATTAATGATAGCACCAACAACCAATTTGTGTGCAATTTTCTGGTAAAATAATCTTAACGATACTTTAAGGCTAAGCGCACACAAGAGACTTTCGTCACGGTGACTGAAACAAAATTATCATCTTGGCTAGTGGTGCCCAACCTTTTTTTCCCCCGAGGGCCAATTTGCTTATGAAGATTTATCTCGTGGGCCACATAAACACATTTAAGGATTTTTCTAAGCATAAAGAAAAGTTACAAACCCGTTTTCAATGAGAAGTTTGCATCTGTTTGGAGGATTCTAGTTCTTGTAAATCCAGCTCTAAGTTTGTAACACTTATCCTTAAAACTGAATTAAGATGATTATCTAAGTCAAGATCGAGCACTAGTTTTTGTTCTTTTCAGAACAGATAATGTTTGTTCTCAAACACAGTTTTTTCAGTCTCCTTACATATAAGACACAACGGTTTATTTTCTCGCTGAATGAAGGAATATGAATTTGTCCACTTTTTTGAAAGTTTCGGCATTCCGAGTGAATCTTCAACTTTTTAAGATCGGACATCTTTTTCGAAGTTTGGTTCTAAAAAGGTCTTTATAAACTAAATTCAAATGGCTAACTGATACTGAAAAATATTTATCCAATAACAAATTCCCCGTATCTAGAAAAAAACAAAACAGAAGTAAAGAAACAAATTTTACTGGATGTTGAAGAATTCCTATTTTATCATATTTTTTTAGATAGAAGTATCATAATGTCTCGCATGATTTCGTGGTTTTCTTGGAAGATTTCTGAAATTGGTTTTTGTTTTTAAGATTTAACGAGTCCGCGCATTAGTCGTCGGGCTACATGGATCAGCCTCGCGGGCCACATTTGGCCCGCAGGTCATAGGTTGGGTACCACTGGTTTGGAGGATTCTAGTTCTTGTAAATTCGGCTCCAAATTTGTAACACTTATCCTTAAAGTTGAATTAAGATGATTATCTGTAAGTCTAGATCGAGCACTAGTTTTTGTTCTTTTCAGAACAGAGAATGTTTGTTCACAAACATATGCTCACGAAAGTGGAAATAACTTTAATCCCGTGCTTACGCAGATACGGGAACTTTTTAGCGGGGAGCCCTCCGTAAAAGTCGGGTAAAGGCTTTTCCTAAACATGTCTTGCAGCCACGAATGACTCTGCAACTCAATTAGCTCCAGTTGAATATTAATTGGTGCTGTTGAAACATCGCCATAAAAAGGATTCTCGTATAAACGTATTTTTAACTCCCATTGGGTTCCATCAGATGAAACAGAGCCTACTTGGAGCCTACTACAGAGCCTACGTATTCATCATACTACTTGGTTCTGTGTTTCGTTTCGTAAAGTCTCTTGATATTGTGTTCTTTAAGCACAGTCTCCTTACATTAAATTTTTTCTCGCTGAATAAAGCTATATGAACTTGTCCACTTTTCTTGAAAGTTTCGGCATCCGAGTGAATCTTCAACTTTTTAAGATCAGACATCTTTTCGAAGTTTGGTTCTAAAAAGATATTTATAAACTGAATTGAAATGGATAACTGATACTGAGAAATATTTATCCAATGACAAATTCCTCGTATCTAGAAAAAACTAAAACCAGAGAAGTAAAGAAAAATATTATTATCGGATCCAACCCGCGGGCCGTAGGTTGAGCACCACTGACCTTTGCTCTTGCAAGAAGCTAGAGCGCGCGCGTAAGGCGACGAGACTCTTGGCCGATTGCCAAGAACCTTGCCATAAAATCTCGCATTGCTCTCATTTTTCAGTAAGGAGGAAAATTAATCCTCAAAGATGTACCTATCTACCAGTAGCAAAATTATTTCGAAATTCCTACTACTTTTTTTTCAGGAGCAAAACGGAAGTTAATTAAAAAGTGCGGAAAGAAGCGACGTGAGGCCCATGGATCCCAAATGAAGAAAGATAACTTTTATTATTTCGAACAAAGTATTTATATCAGTTTACAGTAATAAATATGTTAGAAGCAGAGAGGGAGGGCCATCTGGTATTGGCCAGGGGAGAGAAAGGGGCTAGCAACATACCAGACAGAGGGAAAAGTATAGGACCCAAATTTCTTTGTGTGTGATTACACCATATCATATTCTAATAATAACTTTTCACAGTATCCCGTAATATAACGCAGTTTCCATTAAATTTAAAAATTACCATTTTTTATTCCCGTACCTTGAAACAAATCTAAAAATGCTTAACAAGAAGAACGATATAAGGAAATAAAAACGCAGTTTTCTGAATCCATTGACTCTAAAAGAAATTATGAACAAAAAAACCCTTTTTTTTTAGTCAAAATAAAGTAAGAATTTAATTTTCACCTTAACTTTTCAAGTTTATATTGCATAGCTTTAATCTTGTGGCTGGAACAATATTTCTCTTAGCTTGATAAGATTTACAGAAATGTTCCATTTCAAGCCGTTCCCTAGTGATATATAAGTCCATTTCGGTTTCTCTAACAAGATATGTATTCTTTATATAACTTCCTATGTTATTCAACAGGACCTTATGCAAAATTCAACTGAGCAATTTTCGTTAAAAGGATCGTAAGGTTTAATTAAAAAAACTGTTGCTGCACGCCCTTTTAATTTTAATTTTTGCTGAAAGTTTTTTATATTAACTTTAAAGTTATTACCAGGCATATATAATATCTGGTTAATAGCTTTGTGATTCAATCAAAATAGTTTTATTGAAAAGCATAAAATAAGCTGGAAAAATTGTTCAGTTTTAACTGTTGAGACGAAACATTATAAACTGTTATTTTTGTTATAAATTACTTAATTTTAATATATATGATTACGTTTTAAAGAACGTGTGACGAAAAGTAAATTGAATAAAAGTATGCAATTCTTATTTAATCAAACAAATCTTTAACAATAAAATGAATTAGTAACATTTGTGTCAACCCACTTCAATCACTAAGGATGTCACCACCACCGGGGGTGGATGAAATATTTACACTGTAAATGAAAAAATCAACACAGTTAAGAACAGCTTTTGTCTTAAAATTAACAAAACTTTATAGTTTGTGTTGTTATGCAAGAATAACTAAACTTTCTGACACTGTGAAAGTGTTCAGAATGTGTTTGAAAGTCTTAGAAATGTGTTCTAAATAGTTTTACAAAATATGTTTAGAATCGTAACGTGTTCTTAATTTGGATTGATACTACTATGAGAACATATATTTGTCCGTATTTTTTTATAAATACTTTTAGAGCACCTTTTTTTTCACACCGAACACAATCAAAACGTTTTTGGTAAGATGTGTTCATTTATGTGTTTACTTACCGTTGGAAAATTGTTTCATGTATTAACATATCAGCTTGTATATTTGACATAAAAAGTTGAAACATAAATAAAACACAAGTAGCCCCCCAAACCTAGATAATCTTCACTCACATTAATACCATTAAAATGATAAATAAAAACACTCAAAGTACAGTATACACGAGATTATTTGAACTGAGAGGAAAAATGACATGTCAATATCTACACTTTATCCCAAATGTTTCAATATGTCCACACAATTCCCGATCATTCCCTCACCCTTTATATGTTAACCACGGCCATTCTTATCATTACTGTATCAATGGAATAGTTTCTCCCCTTTCCTGTTTCAATTCACTTCTTTAAAAAAATCCATCGAAAGCGATTTTTATTTCAAGGCTCTCGCATTGTGTCTGGAGGTGACAGTTACAGTTGAATACTAATGGCAGATGTGGAAAAAGCCTTTTACGTGGGGTGGGGACTGTCGCTTTCGAAAGTGTGGAAAATCGAAAAATGCCACTCTATATTTCAACTGCAACAGTTTTTATGCAACAAGTAGTTACAAAATAATGGACATTTTACCCTGTATTTGTGATATTTTTAGAGTAATTTCTGGTGTAATTTTCGTCTCTTTATAATGTATAATTTTAATATATAAAAAATACAAAACCTTAAAATTGGCGTAACCTGTGAAAGATAAGCAGAGAAAAATTAAAAAATTCGAAATTTTTGCAACATTAAGAGACAAAACACACTAATTACGGACCCTGTCAAAATCTAATAATGCAAATTGACCATTTAATAATAAAATCTTGAAAACCTAATTTGTGTTATCATTTTAACTTTCTTTTCATTAAAACTATAAAAGTTTTATTTGTTATTTCACATTTTGTAACAATATACGAGTATAATTCAGAAAAATTCAAACTGGGGGCGAACCCCCATATCCTCCTCGAAATTTCGCCATTTATTTTTACTCTTACTGTTCCTTCATTGAAAATTATGTGGCTTAGAAAGAGCAGTGCTTTTTGGTTGTAATCCAAACTGACTCAAAATGAGTTAAAACACTATTTTGCAGTGCAAATTTGTAAAACCTTTATGGGGAAGGACCCCCATATTCTACAAAGTCTATTTGGGATTCAGGGGGTACTTCGCACATATTTTAAATATGTGCTAAAAAATAAATATTATGCAAGTGATCTGAAATTTAATATGTAAATGTAGTAGTAAGGGGGAAACTCGGAAATAATGTTTAGTTAACCCCTCGAAATAAAAATCTGGTTACACCCTGGTCTACTGCATATACATTAACAGGGAGTCCCACGAGAAGTGGCCCAACCCCTTTAACTTTTGAACCCCTTCAGATATAGTCATGAAAGTGGGGTCTAGGTATAGTAAAGTGACCATGCCCTATCCCATGAGACAAGTTTCAACGCCCACTAGCGGAAACTTTAGGAGTTATAATTTTTATTTTAAAACCTATTTGAGGTATGTGAAAAAAGTCATTGACTAAGTTGTAGAGCATCATCGATTTAGTAGAAAAAGACACCTTAAGCAGAAAAATATCTTGAATAAAATCCCTAAAACGCACGCTCTAAAAGGTTGAATTTATGTAGATTTTAAGTCTTAAAACGCTCCTCACGAGGCAAAAATGAGAAATTTTCAATTTAATGAACTAGAATACTTTTAGTCATTTACTTAAATCATAAAAATAAAAATTTCTCATTTTCGCCTCATGAGGAGCGTTTTAAGAGTTAAGAACTACGTAAATTCAACCTAATTGAGCGTGCGTGTTAGGGGTTTTATTCACGATATTTTTCTGCTTAAGGTGTCTTTTCCTACTAAAAATCGATGATGTTCTACAACTTAGTCATTGACTTTTTTCACATACCTCAAATAGTTTTTAAAATAAAAATTATAACTCCTAAAGTTTCCGCTAGAGGGCGTTGAAAATTGTCTCATCGGATAGGGCATGGTCACTTTACTATACCTAGACCCCACTTTCATGACTATATCTGTAGGGGTTCAAAAGTTAAAGGGGTTGGGCCACTTCTCGTGGGACACCCTGTATAGAGACTAAAGAAGTATAGAAAGAGGCTATTATTATATCAAGAAAACATTATCATCTAAATTTCTCTGAACCAGAATTCTTTCGCAGAAATAATTTTCCTACTGGACTTTTAAATAAATATTTAGATTATAAAAAGTAAAAAGTCAAGCTATAATTTTAGTTTCAAGTCATATTAACCACTGGGTGTAGTTTTCCCGATTCTGGCATTTTTCATTATTATAATTTGCTAAGGATAGAAATACTAAAAATATCACCGTATAAAAATCCCAACACACAATTTTGGGAAAACTACCCTTACTTTTGAGTAAAGGCTATACTAGACAGCAACTTAAGTTGAACCTACTACGTCACTAACAAACAAAGTAGTTCCCATCACGGTGTCTGAATTTCGAGTGAAACAAAAAACGTCAATTTTAAAATATGATTATTTCGTTAAACCCATGTATAAATAGTGTCTTTTTATCACAATTCGGGTCTCTAAATTCATCCTATTAACCCAGCAGGCTTTGTGTTTACTCACTTTCTCCTTCCACGTAGTGACGTACTGGGTTCGTTCAGGAAACGTTGCTGTGAAGTATAGCAAACTCGTAAAGTCATTTTGACATCATTTGAAGAATCATTTCTAAAAAATATTTTTTCAAATATAAAACCCATTGCACCTTTCTCAACTTCTACCCGTCATTCCATCAAGACTAAAATGCCATTAAACTTTTGTATAAGCCAAAAGAATGAGGGTTGAAATTACGGACACCAGTAAACCCCAAATGACATCATCACCCCAGTCACACTTCAAGCCTCTCTAAACCTTCCCCAGTTATCACTAAATATACCCCCTTCCTCTAAAAACAAGTGAACCCGGCCCAGATATGTCCATAACATTTCAATGCCGTCATCCAAGTGCCATAATATAAAAACGGTTGGGAGGGAGAGCTTAGCCGCTATATATCCGGCCAACAACGACTGATGCGATGGCCAACGGCGGCTCTACCCAGCTAACACATAACGTTAATAGTTCTTCGTCATTAAATGTGGTGCGAGGGATTTGGGGTTATGACGGAAGGGAGAGGCTGATCTGGCAATGATCGCAGGCCGCAGGGAATGTGGGGGAAGGGATCATAAGGTAGGGAATATATTTTCTTTTTTGTTGTTGGGTGTGTGGTTTTTGGTAATATGTTAAATTTAAGGATATGAAAAATGCATTGATGTAATTTCCCGCCAGTCATTTTAGTTATTCAGAATTGAAGGGCTTGGTGGATGAAGGGGGCTAAGTTACAAGGCCTGTCCCGAAAGTAACGAGATTGAATTCTCCAATTCTGACTGGAATTAAGTCTCGTTATACTTTCGGGACAGACCTTGTAACATAACCCCTTCATCCACCAAGCCCTTCAATTATGTTATAAATTAGTTGATAATTATTTGATTATTGATTGATTTATTTATTAAGTGCAATATTGTTGGTCAGTTTCAGTTCACCTATCTGGCAAGTATAAAGAGTGGTAGGCCGCACACTAAATACCGAAAATTAAAAAAAAATAATTTGTTATTCATGATTTCTTAAAGACAAACGTACGCAAAGTTCAGTGAATTGTTTAGTGGGAATTAAGTAAAAGGATGAAAACCTCTAAATGAAAAGGCAGTTCATGTCTTACCTTATGAATAGCTATATTATTTGACATTTAAACATTTAAAAAGTGATAGATATGAGATATTATACGATACGTATTAAACATGTTTCTTTTAGTAAGAAAATTATAACAAACGTAAATGTATTTATTATTTTATTTTTAAATCTTATATATGTGAGATATATCGTTCATTATCTTATTCATTTAAACTAAAATACGTAACAATCTTCTAAACCAATCGTACTAATATTTTCTATTCGTTATAAACTCAACTCCAAATAGGAAATTTTACCCACATATAATCTGTTTAAGAAATATTAAAATTGGATGCCTTTCCTGTCATCATATATTTATCAAGAAGTCGTAAAAAGACTTCCTAGGGCAATTTAATAAAAGAACATATCTAATTATTTCGCTTTTTTTAACAGAGCGTATTTGAAGGACTTTTGAATAATATTTAGTTAAACCGAAAGATATTAAATATGGCTTTTATACTTGCTTCGTGTCATAAAAGCATAGAACATAGCAATAAATGTTTTATGAGGTGACACTAGGCTTTCTAAGATTGTTTAGTGCATGAAATCTACTTCGAAATCTGCATTATTAAATTGAAAATAAGTTTTTCTTATTCTAGAGAACATATTGGTATGAAATTAAAAAAAATATTACCCCAATTACTTCTGAATATTTTGTTAGTTAGAATTTTATCAGCTACCCTATCTTAATTAATCTCTGTTTCGATTGTGCATAGCGGTAATATTTGTTATTTTTTTATTTACCTCAGCTAAAAGACATTTGGTGTAGTATTTTACAGCTGTAAATTATGCACTTCGTAATCATGGCTTTATTAATCTGCTATGAAATCTATAAAATTAGAGTAATCCAGAGCACTATGCCAAAAGTTAGTTACTGCCCAAGGGGCTTCTTACTATCTCCCTTCTATTCAATAAATGTTCGTGACCATTCACGTTCGTTCATTTTCATAATACTTTTATACAAAGTATTGGAATTGGTTGAATGTAATAAATGCCGGAATCGAGCAATTGTATTTGTTTCTGCTCAAATATGCAAGTTTTTTTGGCTGATTTTTACCCCGGGGTTTCACCCCTTAGAACTCATTTGCGACACCCCTTTCTATACCAATTCTTGTTTATCTTGATGAGTACTATTATCCCTCCAAGTCTGTACTAGACATTTTGAGACACCCTATATATATAGTATTAAACAGTGAGTTAACACATTACATTAAACACACAGTTAAAAGTTACATTAAATATATGTATCTCCCTTCTATTCAACAAATGTTCGTAGTAGCACTCACTTCCCTCACTGCAAATTTATAAAAAAATACCCCTTCCTCTGATAACTACTACATTCAATCTGACTCCGATATCTATCAAAAGAATAATTTTGCAATAGCGCTTAAACCAAAATAAGAGTAAAGATAAACATTAGCAAATTTTTACAACTAATAGATGCTCCTTTTGCAACTGAGATGAAAACGAAACTTGGAATCATGTTTAACTCCTATCATCTCCATAATTTTAATAGAAAACAAAATATTTAGCGAACCTGAAACTCCTTATTTTATTTGAAAGGGATTTGAACAACTTTTTTTTGGTTTCGTTTCTTCTGTTTAACCCATTAACGCCCAAATTTATTTTTTGGGGGGCGAATTGAATAAAAATCATGAATCTGGTGTATTTTGCCTTTAATATGAATATTATGAACAAATTTTGTCAGAAGAGTCATTAGTTTTTTTCAAAAAATGCTGATCTAAAAATAGATCACTGGGCGTTCGGAGGATATTTTTTGTCACAAAGCTAAGTATTAGTTAAACTTCAAAAAAATACTTAAAACTATAAAATAAATATAAATATTAGTATTTCTCTTTAAAAAAACACGTATTTATTCATAAATATGTAGAAAAATAATTAAATAGTAATAAAATTGAATAATTTACCAAAAATTAAGTACACAAATAGCCTATGTTGTAAGTAATTTTAGGAGGAAAATGGGAAATGGAACCAAGAACTTGAAATTTATGTATAAGTATATTATATAAAACATGACATGAAATGACATGAAAATATGATATGCAAACATGACAAAATAAAATGCATTGGGTTAATTTTTTGATAATTTTGTAAATTGGTTTACCATAAATGAATAACATTCATGAAATAAAATGTAATTTTGTCTTACATGGCAACATTCAAAATTGATGCTTGTTTTCGCTGACCTATTCATTAAACTTCGTACTCTGGCATAACGTCAATTTTAAGATTACAAAGGCTGGATAAGGGTGAATTAAAAAAATATTGTAATTCTAAATATGATATTTTTTTAGCTCCTTGATAACCTTTAATTGTTTTATAATTTCCCCTGTGAATTATTTTAAAACTATTTGTGCCGTATAAAATACGTTTATGTGAATAAATACCAATAATTTTATACCACTAGTTCCAATGCTGTGCTTTATTAGAAATGAATCATAATGGCTTACCCGCCATTTATTCACCAGAATAAATTTTAAAATTTAATTTCCAATAATATAATGTTCAACTTCTTAAGAAAATCAATAATTGACTTCATCTTGAACATTACTGAGTATTCTCGGACACATTTTATCAGTTTTTAGTGGAAAAAACTAAATACTCGTATTGTAAGCAACATAGAAAAATGAACACCCGAACGCCCAGTGATCTATTTTAAGATCAGCAGTATTTGTACTTGATTTTTCACTAAATAAATTATTTTTGACTAAACTTTGCATTATATCCCAATAGATACATCTATAAAGATAAAGTAAAACTGGAAAAGTATTCATTTAGTGGTATAAATTTACTGTTTTCTTAAAAAACGCAAATCAAGATGAAAAAACTGCAAAATGAGACTCTGCGACAAACTTTAGCCCATCACTGTTCAAAAAAAATGAAGCAAATACAAAAAACTCATAGTATTAGAATTGAGGGATGTTTTCTCTTGCCATACGTGCAGTTTCGTTACTGTTGGGTGAATTTAAGAACATTTTGAAGATAATTTATGACACTATGTTTAGCTATCTAAAAATAGATCACTGGGCGCTAATGGGTTAAGGCTAAGCGCGCACTAGAGACATCCGTCGCGGCGACTTGAATCACTAGTCTCTCGAGAGTCATGCATTTCTATGAGGAAATTCTCGGCAATAAGCCAAGTCTCGTCGCCTATGAGCGCGCTCTAGCTTCTTGCAATATCCAGGGTGATAATTTTGTCTCGGTCGCCGTGACAAAAGTCTCTAGTGTGCGCTTAGCCTAAAGCTTAATTTCGAGGTAATATCAACGTAGAATTGGATTGCTTCTTGTTACCATGTGCGAGGGTGTGATGTTCTTTTTTTCATAAAAGGTGTAGTAGTTGTTTAAAGTTAAATTCAAAAACCTGTTGTTTTTTGTGAGTTAATTAAAAATGGTGTATTAGTATTAATTAATTATTATGTATGTAAAATTATTACTTATTTTTTTTATTTTGCACTATCGAACAAACGAGCACCCGCCCATTACAATAAGATCCGAAGGAATGGTTGCAAGGTTTTTCAACCAAATTAGATTAGATTAATTATTAGATTCGATGTCGGTGAACATAATTTCAGATGTTGGGGAACATCTAATTTTTTCGATTCTTGTTCAAATATGAGTCACTGTAACTACATTTATCACGTTTAAAAGTAGTCTGTGAAAAGCAATGTTAACCAATGTTGAAACTTCTTTTTTCCCCCATGCGAATCTAAACAATGCCCATATCAACTATCTCAAGTTTACGTAACTGCTACTAGAAGTAAATCAAATTCGGCCGAATAAGACAAAAATTAGATGTGAATCTAGATGGTTTTTACTGCTTTGATAAACAAGAAATAATAATAGTGAAAAAAAGACAGAATGATGACAAAAAGTTAACTTTCGATAGAGAATAAGGATCTTATTTCCCGGTGTTGTGCTCTGAGCGGACATGTAGTGAGCGGACATCTTAAAATCGTGCTTGCTCTGAGCGGACATTCATGAAAAATCGAGATCTAAAATCGATTTGAATCGGTAAGTTATGCTATTATTAATATTGGCTATTTTAATTCTCTTTTGTGTGATTTGCCCGTGTTTTGTGTAACATTAAATAGTACCGAGCCCCTTTTTTTCTGAATAGTCACTGTTATGACTACACCCAAAACGAGTTTGGTTAAAGTTAGGGCAGGGGAAGGGTTAGGGGGCTCCAACTGCCATAAACTTTTTACAGTTCTTCTAATGTTGCAATTCAAAATTTTATTTTATTTTTGAGTACTTATTATATTGAATTTTCCTTCAAATGATCATTTAAATAGCTAATATTAATTCAAATATTATAGGGGAGACCGGGGATGGATGGGACACTGGGTAGGATGGGACACCTTCAATAAATCAATAAAATTAGTTTTTGAGTGTTCCAACAGGTAAAGCCATCATGACTTCATACTTGTTGCTGTTTACTATTTCAGTTGCAAGCTTCTACAAGTTTCTGAATGAAAAAGATGGTTTCACTATAGCAAAAGTAACTAAGTATTACACTTTTCAAAGTGAATTTTCAATCTGATTCTTGTCTGCTTTCTTAATGGTTTATATTGTTTTCTAAACAGAATAATGTATTCTTTATGAATATATAGTTGAGTTAAGCCTAAAAGCTACTGTTCTTTTGAAAGAACCTATTTTTTAAAACTGTTGCTACCGGGGTGGGATGGGACACCATGACTTAGGGTGGGACGGGACATGCCCAATTCCTCTCAATACCTAAATACAAGCTATTGCATACAATTCTTTAGATACCATTGTTTTGAAACTGATTAGTATTGCAGTTGAAAACATATTTTTTAGATTAAAGAAGAATTTTAACTATTTCGTATTTTTCACTGAAGTTAGATTTTTCGAAGTAAATATAGGGTAAAATAACTGATGTTTTTGTAATAAATGTGTAAAATACTTCCATCTTTGTGGTTTTTAATCATATATTTAAAAAGTAATCATAAATTTTAATTTAAAAATATATGTCACATCCTACCCCGGCCCGGAGTGGGATGGGACACTTTTAGAGGTTACTTTAATTCGTTCATAAATCTTAAGTTTTGTTTGCTATCACTTTGTTTATATTTTTTAACATGTTAAAATGTTCAAAAATATCAGTTTGAAAGTTTCAAATTTATACAATGAAAACTAAATTTTTTAAAAATTATTCTTGGAAAAAGTGTCCCATCCCTCCCCGGTCTCCCCTACATATAGCATACAAAATCACTAACTTACCGATTCAATCTTGGATTTTTTTTATAGAAATGAGTTACAAATCTTATAATAGTATTCTTTATGATACTAAAGGGTGTAAAGAGCTAGTAAACTAATCGGTACCCTGAAAAACTTTTCAGCTTGATAGCCAAACGAATGAAAAAAGCGACATTCTGAAATAGAAGATATATTCCTCTGATAAAAAAAAGTATTTCCCGAAGTATAATGTTGACATTTCCAGTGTTGTGTTTTGTATATTTGCATGTAAAAAGTCATTACCTGTGCACGCTCGCACATCTTCAAGTTTTGGGATCAATAGACGCAAGGGATGATGCGTCTTAAGCACTTGAATCGCTAGTTTGAAAAAGGAAATGAGTAAAAAATGACAAATTGACTTTTGTACTCAAAAACATCTCCAAGCTTTGCCTTGCATGTGTGTGACAAGTGGGAGGAAACAACTAAATGGTCAGTAGGGTGGGTCATTTTCCTATGGCGAAAAAAAAATTTTAAAAATTCTATCGGGCACAGCAAGAAAAGGGTGCAAAATGGTCTCAAACTAACATGTGTAAAATATTATTCCATTATAATAACTCTTTTTGCCTCCGGATTGGCCTCAAATAGAACAAAAATATGTAGTTTTTTATATTTTTTTTTAAATTTCATAAATTAAATATTTTTGTCGATAACTCTTTAAAGTTCACAAATAAGGGTATTTAAAAGCAATTTTAATCACATTAGTCACCTTCATGCATTATTAATACAAAAATAACTACCGAAGTGGCAATATAATATGCTATCATGTTAACAAAAGCCGTAGAATATGAGTCTCTTTTTTGCCAACAAACAGTGGATTGTCAGTGGGAAATATTTTAAATATTGGTAGTTCATATACATTCTCCTTCAAGTTTGGTCAGTATAAAACGGTATTTTTAATTTTTCAAAATAGAAACATAAATATGCCGCACTTTTGAAATTCAGCGGACAGTTATTTCACTGGCTAGTCTTGGGATCCAAATATGATCG
The DNA here is from genome assembly GCA_024610705.1 of Tetragnatha versicolor. NCBI lineage: Eukaryota > Metazoa > Arthropoda > Arachnida > Araneae > Tetragnathidae > Tetragnatha > Tetragnatha versicolor. The sequence continues at coordinate 10,798,856 of JANDEH010000007.1, forward strand.
CAAAAATATGTTGAAACAATTGTCGAATAGATAGTTCGTTCATATGCAATATCAGTTATGATTCGTTCTGTCATGATTTACCTAATTTTTTGATATAGCAATAGACTGAAACCCAGACCCATGAAATTATACTTCCTTGAGGATTGACACCAAATAGCTTCTTAGCATTCCTTTAGGCGTTCATAAAAGTTAAAATATCGCAAATTTAACTGTTGAGGATAATTACAAGTAAGTTTTGAAAAGTAATGTAACTTATTTAAAAACTTGAGGGATAATACTGAGCTTTAAGCTGAAAACTGGGATCTACCGCTCTTCTTAAGAAAATATTTCAAAATTTGAGGAAGGGAGTGGATTTGGTTTTAATTTATTTTTAGACATTAGGGAATCATATGGGGACACTTGGGATGGACAATTTCTAATATGCCAAGAAATTTCAAGGAAATCCTAACGTTTAAACTATTATCCAAATGTTTTCCTTAGGGTTGAAACCTATAACCCAAAAAAGGTACTCACCTTCTGGCATATCCATTTTTATTAAAAATTTAATGTTTTTACCATCCTACTCAACCGACAATAAAGGTTTCGCACATATTAATGATTCCAGCAAGAAATTTTTGATTGCCAGTTCTAACCATTGATATATTTAAAAATATGTTGTATTACAACTCAAGTATTTCAACTCTGGTTCCATTTATAATTATTTTATAGTCTTCAATGAAGATTTTTATACCATTGTGCACATTTATATTCATGACGGATTTGTGCAATCGAGGTAAAAGCTTGATTTTCGTTCGTCGATTTTTACATGAAATTACTATATTAATCGAAACTTTGAGGCCAATCTGGAGGCAAAAAGAGTTATTATAATCGAATAATATTTTACACATGTTAGTTTGAGACCATTTGGCACCCTTTTGTTGCTGTGCCCCTGGGAAAATGTGAAAAAAATATTTTTGACCCACCCTAATGGTCAGTTTAAGGGATTTTTAAGATATTTATTCCGTTAAAATTTTATAAGGTTAATAAAGGGAATAAGTCCATCAAATTTTTTCAACTGTAACTGTCTATTTTTTTAAATTGGGTCCTGAATTTCCACTAAAAATTTGGGGGGTTATGCAATTAAAATTCCATTACTTTTTCAGTTTTTTTCTTTCGATTTTCTCAAAACATAGTTTTGGGACATCGATTCAATTATACGATATCGATAATTGTTGACGGACTTGACGATTCAATTATACTAGTTGATTTTTAGCAGTTTATTTATGCATCGATTAATAAGATATCTGACCCACAGGTCACTTGAAATAAACGGTTTTATTCTTTTTAAACCACAATAAACCTTTTTTTCTTCTTCATATTTTGAGATAATGGGAAAAACAGAATTATGCGATGATGAGCCTTAGTACAACAATAAAGATACGTTTATTTTAAATGAAAAATTGTGAAGGTTACAAAATCTGTTAAATTCGTATTTTACAGGTCTATATTTCAAACTAGCTTAAATACTTCAAATCAAAGAGATCAAACAGAGAACAATGATAATTTTAAGCAGCAAAAACTTTCAAAATGCTATATAAGTAATTTTTCCGCTTGATTTAACAAACCTAATTTGGTTATTGATGATACAATAAAGTTCAATAGTAACACTATTTAAATTGTACATAAACAGAGTTTCTAATTTAACTGATACACAGTTAACTACATAAATAGTAAATCGAAAATATTTGCAAGTAATAGTTTAAAGGAAGCCAGGTGGATATTTGGTGTTTAATTAAGTTCAATTTCTTAATTAAAATTTTTCTTTTACAATTAAGATAGTTTACCTCTCGTTTTAATGAACTATGATATTTGTATAGTTAGCTATGCATATTTAGTGACACAGACACAAATATAAACTCAAAAATTAGACCAACTATCAGCATATTTCTGGGCACCTCCTAATATTTTATTTACTATCTGCACGGTACTGATAAACAAAACACGTTGATTGGCACTTTGCAGCCGGGATAAAAAAAACATCGGGAAACTACAGACTAATAATCTGATCATTTAGAATAGAAGGCTGAAACAGGATCAAAAACGCTCAATAACGCCTAATAATGCTCATCACGCAACCTCAGTGATTGATTCGTTTACAGTATTTAACTACTTCTGCTTAGGCTGCCTATAGTAATTGCACAAGAAAATTTTTCAGATGATAATTATAATAGTAACTGCTTCTAATACATTAGTCTCAGCCGCCAGTTCTAAATAAACAGACTATAATAACATGCTTTTGCATTGAAATAAGTACTCACCCCAAGGCTGTTCGTTAGTAGCTGGGGCAGGAGGTTTGGCCATCACTCCCACCATTCCCAAAAAATAGAACAAAACACAACATGCCGATAACGCATCCCGCCAGGACATGGCAGCACAGGTATATTCCAATCAAATCCTCAGACACACCACGGTTAACGATGATAATAATATAATTCCGATTTATACTAGTACGGAATCTGTGTAAAATTCCATAGCAGTAAAGAGTAGAGCACGATCTGTGTACTTAATTAATCCAAATGTCTGCTTTTTCCCACACACAAGTCTAGTTTGAATATTCCTTCTTATTATTCTCGAATATCCTTGCACAATGCCGAAATGTAGTTAGTTATCACGAGTAAGTAATCCACCGGGTTAATGATCAACTAAGACACTTGTCGGAGGTTCGAATCTGTTGGATTTCAACTAGAAATTTATTCTGTTCGTATCCGAATAATCCTGAGGAATTCTCAATAAAAAGAGCAACAGATTGTCGAATAGAAATACATCCATGCCTCTTAGCATTTAATCCAGTGCTCAGATATTTTTTTTTCAAAAAAGGGGAGGTTTTCACGAAGTAGTTTTAAAGCCTTTTGTTAAAACACACAAACAATTCGGAAGATTTCTCACCAGCCCGAATCGCCGCCTTAAATCCGCCGAATAAAATTTTTCACTCTGTGTTTGGCAACAGCTTGCTTCAATCTCGAAAAAGTAAATACACCGGAAATATTACCGCCGCGGAAGCAAATATTTTTTTTTTCACCGAGGTGCTAAGTTATCCCTGTTCGTAGGCTTTCCAGCGGTGCTCCGCGTCAGAACGGAAAAGCGGCGATGTGCGTATCACGCGCCTCGCTATACCACTGTGTTACTGGCCAAACCTCAGCTACTTGCGGCGGACCTGTATTGATTGCTTCTCTGCTCGCCTCCTGTGAATGACGCCAGGTGGCGCTAGCGGATGGAGGCTTCGGTCCGAGGCGGAAGAAACGGAACAAATACCAGGGGATTTGCGTTTCTTGCGCACAAAAATTATAAGTAAAATATTTGCGAGTTAAAATGGTTATTAATTGTTTTGTGCAGTAACCTGTACCCCCTCTTTATGGGACTCGTTAACCCTTTATTTTTCCAAATTATTTTCCCTCATCCAAAATATGTCAAGTTTACGTAACAGCAACTATAAGTAAACTAAATTTGGCCTTACATGACGAAAATTGGACGAAGTTGGAACAATGGGAAGTGGAACTTACAAGTACCATAGGTAAATAAAGGGTTAAGTCTGGAATAAGTCTAAATAGTCAAATGAAAGATAGAGGAAATTTATTTTAGAGAATTTTCGTTTTTCGTTTCATGAATTCTGAAGGTTTGCAAAGAAATATCATTGAAGAAAAATATTGTTTAGCTACGAGTGTAATTCCCAAAGAATTCCCCTTATAAAATATAAAATTTTCCTCAAAATTAATATGCAGAAACTAACATTAGGGGTGCTACTGAATTCAACTCAATATCCCGGTAAGCCATCCGCGTAACAAAACTTTTATACGGAATGCTTTGAAATTCGGAACGTTTACAGATTGAAAAAATATTGGTTCAGGAGGTATTTATCCAACAATACGTACGGTGCACCCGATGGGACAGAGATATAGGGGATATTATAACTACAGCCTTGACGCGACTTAATCGTAGCTACAGCTAAAAAATTTCTTTAGTACATAACTTATGATATCGTACTTAAATCAATGGTGAGACCGGATCCTTTACAAAAGATGGAATGTATTTAATATACAGGGTGTCCCACGAGAAGTGGCCCAACCCTTCTAACTTTTGAACCCCTACAGATATAGTCATGAAAGTGGGGTCTAGGTATAGTAAAGTGACTATGCTCTATCCGATGAGATTACTTTCAACGCCCTCTAGCGGAGAACTTTGGAGTTAATTTTTTTATTTTAAAAACTATGTGAGGTATATGAAAAAAGTCAATGACTAAGTTGTAGAGCAGCATCGATTTAGTAGGAAAAGACACCTTAAGCAGAAAAATATCTTGAATAAAACCCCTTAAACACACGCTCAATTAGGTTGAAATTACGTAGATTTTACTTCTTAAAACGCTCCTCACAAGGCGAAAATGAGAAATTTTTACTTTTTTACTTAAGTAAATGACTAAAAGTATTATTAATTCATTAAATTGAAAATTTCTCATTTTTGCCTCATGAGGAGCGTTTTAAAACGTAAAATCTACGTAAATTCAAGCTAATTGAGCGTGCGTTTTAGGGGTTTTATTCAAGATATTTTTCTGCTTAAGGTGTATTTTCCTACTGAATCGATGCTGCTCTACAACTTAGTCATTGACTTTTTTCACATACCTCACATAGTTTTCAAAATAAAAATTATAACTCCTAAAGTTTCCGCTAGAGGGTGTTGAAACTTATCTCATCGGATGGAGCATGGTCAGTTTACTATACCTAGACCCCACTTTCATGACTATATCCTTAGGGGCTCAAAAGTTAAAGGGGTTGGGACACTTCTCGTGGGACACCCTGTATTTAAATGAATATATTTAATATACTTAAATATTCATTTAAACTACCTTATTTTTACTCATTCACACTACAGCTATCTTAAACCCAGATGGTTGGTGAGTGATAGCGCGTAGAGGGCAGAGCCCCCTAGTCAAAAAAAGTTTGGTAGGTTTTGTTCTTTTCCCTCTTAGTAGATGCCCAATGCCCACAGATACACTTAAACTCTCTTAGGATTTATGGTTGTTTGGGGAACGATCTTTAAGTTAATGAGTTTATATTTGCTAAACTATACTCCTGTTCATAAAAAATGCAACACCAAGAAGGAATTGTCCGATCAACTTGAACTTGAAATTTTCAGGGTATGTTCATTATGGTTTAATTATCAAATGATACCAAATTCAGACCTATAGCGCATGCGCGAGCTGAGATGTGTCTTCTCAACCACTGATTTATTCGTATATTTGGGGGGCTGTAACGGGACGTTAAGGGCTTGTAAGAAGGTTGTTTACCGTTGATTATCTTGTCATTCGATGTTATTATACCCCTTAGACCTTAACGGATGTCATATGAAATTTTAAGCAGTTTTAAAGAGGAATAATGTTAAGCTTCCCGGAGGGGTGTTTTTCACACTGTTTTACCGCTGGTCAGATGAAGGGAAACCGGACAATATTGATATGGGTTTGAAAGCAGAGACCCAAAAAAGGGTGAGGCGAGTTGAAAATTGGGGTCTGGACCCCTTATAGTCACGTCAGCTTCGGATGAAAGAGGCTTCATTCGTATGAGAGCGCCGGATCATTGAGTGACTTTTCGACATGTTTCAAATTGTTAGAATACTGTGTGTGTTACAGGTCTATCATTGTCTGCTCCATCAGTTAATCGGTCGCCATTGCACCAAAATTACCCAAGTATCGTTCTTTTACAGCGCTCTATCGATGGAATTCCATCCGTGCATAAAGCTACCATGGGATCCATAAAAATATTTTCGCAAGATTACTCATAACAAATTGTCCTTTTAAAGAAATCCCCCATACATTTTGGTTAACATGACACCTAAATTGGGTTTGGCGCTATGCCGAAAATCGCAATTTTTGGAGTGATTTATCTTGAGTCTGTGGTGAAGAAGAGAAGTGTTTTGACCTGGAGCACTATTGGGTACCATGGGCAATCTCATAACGTAAAAAATGAGGGCAATCTCATTTCTTAAAAAAACTTCTAAAAAGTTTTGGAGCCAAAAGTTATACCCTACATTTGAAGCGATCCTGAAGCTGTATTTCATCAGAACAAATCCCGTACACATGTTTTTTTGGAATGTTCCAAACTCACTTTACATCCAATAAAGACAGTTTCTTTCTCGACAAATTTCTTCATCCAAAATTTCACCTATGGAGCTTGACTAAAATTTCGTTGGTTTGTCCTCATGCTTAAAATGCTTGTTATGTTGCCAATATTGGCAAACTTTGGATTTGGGATGAATTTTAGATGAAAATCACCTCCTCAGTCAAAATTTCAATCTGTTTGATTCGATGACCTGTCGTATAGAGGCTCTAATTGCAGCGCGTATGGAAGACATTAAACACCGATTTTCGATATTAAATTTTATTCTTTTGATCTGAAAATTATATCATTTATTTGTATCCACAAAGAGCACTTGCTGTGTAAATTTCATCAAAATCTAACAAGTCCTTCATGGTGTTGCATTTTTTATGAACAGGAGTATAGTTTAAATCTAAGACAGTTCGTTCACACATATTGTACTTTAACAAGATCGGCACTTAAACTAGTTTAACTTGTCTTATGTGAACGTAATATTACTCTTTTACTGGAACTTATATGTGATTAGTTTGGTATAAATAATTGAATATTAGTTGCGATTGATAGCAGCACGCATTCTATCGATCCGTGTCAAATTATCGAGTGTTCCCAAACTCATACAAACCGAAATACAGTGGTGAGGCAAACGGCACAATTTATACTCTTGAACCCAGTCTCGCTAAAAGAATGAATAAAACATGTAGATGCATTGTAACCTTTAAAAGCATTTGTCTCAATAGGTTTTGAACTGATATTTTCAAAAAACAATACCAAACTATCACAGTCCTTATCCAATAAAAATGTATGAAAGGCATCTCGAAATATATTAGGTGCCCCAGCAGTGGATTTCATTCATTGTAAGGAAGGGCTAAAGGTGCAATTCTTCTCAGATGGTATAAATGAATTATTCATTGGGAGGGGGAAATATAGTACTTCAAGTACACGAGGCCTGACTATGCTTGTTTTATGGTTGTAGTTTTTCATTGGGAAACGTTAAAGTAAGTGCAAAAAGAAAGGTGGAGAAATAATTTTTTGTTCTGTTTTAGTTTTCTCCTGACCTTTAATTTGTGTATTACTCATACAGGAAATATTTCACCTCACCTACCACGTACACCTTTATTAAAATTGGAGTTTTCAATATTTCGGCATATCTCACCCCCATTCGAAAAGTTTAAACAGTCGTGAAATTAATATTTTATCACTGTTAAACAATTAAAGAAAAAGAAATTCTAACAGTGGTCAGAAACTTGAAATTAAAAATTTTATGGTAATTTTACTGTGAGAATTGCGTAATAGTATAAATATTTACTTGGTAAAACCAAATTAGTATGCCTGACAAGGTCTAAAAGTGGTCAAATGGTTTGATATGCAAATTTTTTAAGGTTCAAATTCGGAAGCAAAATCGCCCATCTCGCAAAAAAAGATGACCACATTCTTGAAATGAAATTTTTGGTGGTTATTGAAGATAACCTCGAGAAGCTACACGTATTATCATATTCCTTTATGATAACAAAAGGGAATTCCTGTGAATATAGAATTCATAAAATTAAAATTATCCTGGAAATAATGCCGTTTTCTACTTCTATTAATATCATACGTTTCGTCCCTCTCTGTGGAGGACATTATCAGTGAAAACTTTAACTCCGACGTACTGGCCTAGTGGTTAGAGCACCTGACAGCAAAGCCGTACGTCTGGGGTTCAAATCCCCGATTGACATGGATGTTAGTGTAACTGTTCTTGTGTGTATGTGATGGATTCACCTTTTCGGATTGTCTGATCTTCAGGTGAATTTGTGAAATTTTTAACAAATTAATTAAAAATAAAAAAAATTAAATTTCATTTTTTAAAATCCTCTTTGTGGAGGATTTAAAAAATATGCTTATTCACAACACAGAGCAAAGAGCTAACAGAGACTATAAACTGCCATTTTCCTCTTTAGGTACTTAATTTAATTCAGATCGCAGATGATAATTAATTTACCTAGCAGCCAATCAGAGAAGGCGCAATGCGAAAGTGATTCCTGATTGGATATGGGAATTCTATCAAGCGTCATTTTAATTTCATCGGCACTGCTCTGTTCCCTTCATGTCCGATTTGGATTTGAGTGACAGCTTCAGTGGACGAATGACAGAGACGTAGCAGGCGTGACATAGAACTATAAGAGGCGGTCCGATGTACTTAAAGTTGTCTATGGAAAATCCCATGTTAGAAAAGTTGTCATTAGCGTCCACATGAATAGAGATGAATACTCTGTTAAGCTCTATACTATGTAATTCACTACAGTATATATTTTAAATCTACTTCTACTTCAACTTTTACCTTCGTAAATCGTGCTTTGTTTTAAACTCTGAACGTTGCAATATTGTTTTAAAAATTTTGAAAGTTTTCACTGACTATGTCCTCCACAGAGTGGGAATTAAACGTATGATGTTAATAAAAATAGGCCTTTTTTCCAGTAAATTTTAATTTTATGAATTCTATTGACAAATTCGGCCGTGAAAACCTGAAAGTTTACATTCCTGTGAATGTTTACATCAGTCTCCAGGTTTAAAATCCCCTGCAGAATCTCCTTGTAAGCCAAAAACATTCATTAAGTTCAAGTTGAAAAGTCCAAAGTTCAGTAATGGGGTATTCTGCTGAGTTCAAAATTTCCATTCTTCTTCGCCCATCAAAACATGCCGAGTCCCCACAAACAAAAGGGGATTAACACCCTCCTCTGAACTGAAGCCAAGACGACGCCACTTAAATACGCGACAGTTTTCAGGCGGGCTCTTAATGACATGGTCAGTCAGATAATGAGGGACAAAATGCCAGAAGGGGGGTTTAGGGTCACGCGAGCGACAGGTGTCTCTCCCTCCCCCCACACGCGCTAATTTATTCCTCAGGGAATTCGAATGTGTTCAGTATTACAAGTGGGGCGAATGCAAGCATGCCCTTAAGCAACATGTGCCTCAAGGAGGTGGGGCGATAGTATATCTGTGGGGTGGGAAAATAAATAGAAAATGGGGAAAATTCGTATATGTTCGGTGTCCCCTACGTTTCGCCGTAAACCACTTTTCCTTCCCCCCTTACATCCTGCTGCACTTTCCCTGTGGGGAGATTTCGACCAAACCTCCGAATCGAATACCATAGAATCGATGCCGAAATGCTGAATCGAATGCCTGTGAATCAAACCTACTGAAGAATCGATTCCTAGGAATCCTGGGAAAGTGGGGAAAGTAATTGGCGAAACGAATTGAAGCTCTCCGGGGGGCATGGTCCATGGTGGTTTCTTATCTAAACACAGGTGTTTATAGATGTTGAATTTGTCACGGTGCTATTCTTGTATTTTGAAGAATGCACAAGGAATGTATATGACGCATTCTTTTTCAGCATGGTGAACTAAACTTCTAGAAAGTGAAGATGGGAAACTTTCTTTACTTTCATTTAAATAAAAAATGCAGTTAATATTTTTAGCTGCGTCATAAATTTTAGGCTAATATAAGAAAGTATTAGATTGGAATAAGTTTTTAGCTGAGGAATTCAGTATTTGATATTTGGGGCCAAATCTTGGTAAAATAACGTAAAAAGAAAAATTGAACATTCATTAAAATTCCTTTCTTAATAATTATTTTCTCAGGAATTTAATTAAATTTTTCGGTGAAATTATTCAAGAATTCAATAATTAAAGCCTATTCCATGGACACTATTTTAACATCAATGTTATTCCATTAAATTTTTTATTTAAAAAATAAATCCTGAAAAAAAATATATTTTAAACTACACTTACCAGTTTTAAAACTTTTAATTTCTTTGAAACAGATTATAAAATATTAGTATGATTTTTAATCGATGAGTTATATCTAGTTTTTCTATTGAAAAATTAATATTTTGTGTTATCTTTTCTTTTTAACAATGGGGTGAACCGTGAGCGGATATTTTTTGAGCAGAAATAAAGCTATTTTCAGCCCAATGATAGCAAAAAGGGGTCAAGGGATCATTTAAAATTTTCGAAACATAGCCTATGCTTTTCCTTAGGTATTTATACGTAAGTTAGAAAAAAAATGGATTTGTGTAAAAGACAAACACACACAATCAATGACTTATATTAGATACCTCACAATAAGGAAGTTGCATGTGTCAGATTTTCAAAACACAAGTGTTCCGTACGGTTTTTTGTATGGTAAAATGAAATATCTAGTCAATTTGTAAAAAAAATGTACAGGTAATTTAATATTTTAATTTAAAAGTTGAGAAAAAAAACACGTGACTGAAAACGTTTATTGTTTAAAGATATCAACAATCACACCATCAACTCCATTGCTTTCCAACAATGTTTATCGTATGATGACGTCAACATTCGATGATCCCAGACTTTTGGAGTTTTCGCGCTCTTTTAAAAAGTGGATCTTTGTTTTTGGCAATAAAAAATTTCTCGATCGGCCTCAAATTTTGGGTAGTTGCTTATTTTTGCAAGAAGAATCGATTAAAAAAATCATGCAACTTCCTCAATAAACCTTATACAGAACAGAATGTTTTTGTCTAAACGAGTTAAAATAACTTTTGAAAATTAAAAAAAAATCTGAGATTGAAGATTCTTTTATTGTATTTTTTTAAAATACACATATTTAGTAAAACCTTATAGGTACCGGAATTTTATATAGCAAAGTGTAATTTAAGATTTAAAACTGCGATAAAAGAAAGCAATGTTTTTTATAATTAATGTTTAAGCACTCCACATGTACTCTCAGTACTCGAAAGCATCCATTTAATTAATTAGCTCTAGTGGATAGAATTTTCTAAAGATGATTATTTTATTTGTTCTCATTCCTTAATTTTCAATCGAAAAATATTCATGACTAAAAAAATAATCGTACGTAATATACAGAGTACGTTTCTACAGAGATTATAACCCTTACCTATATATAAGTAGGATTTATCGATCGTTTTCATTCTTATACAATTGAATACTTTCTTAATGATAACTTTGCTATCACCGTAAAGTAAAAATGCATAATCGGGGAGCAGATTTAAATATAAATTTAGTATTGGATCTCGTACCTAGTGATGATTACCTTGATGTACTTGTTTTGTACAGTAATGGCATCGCGAATTTCAATAATATTCGAATAGGAGAAATTGACCCTTCTTCAACTTATATCGATCATTTTTAAGTAAAATATAATTCTCAAATCAAAATTTCTAGATGTTTACGTTCCATAACTGGTCATTATACCTTTATCATTAAGGACTAAGAATTTTTAGACAATATCAAATTTTTTACAACCCAGCATTTTGGTTTTCCTGTAAAAATTATCGTTTAGTGTGAAAAAAATCGCTTAATTATCCTTTTCCCAAACAAATAATTTTAATAAGAACAGGCTGATGCAATATCCTTGAATATTAGTAAATCTTATGACAGCTTAAATCAGGAGATTGTTTTCTGTATAAATGAAATGTAGATGGTATTCTGGGAAACTGTTTAAATTGGTTCCAATCTTTAATACTCGAAAGCACCGCGTTAAGTTAAATATTTTATATACAGTCAATTTATCTTTGTAAAAAATGTAATAGTAATACTATGTAAATTCGTTTGCATACAAATTAATATCTCTCCTTAAATTTTATAATTTAAAATAATGAAAATGATTTTTCATGGATGGGGTAATGGGGTATATACTATTAGATCCCTCTGCGGTGAAATCACGGATTTAATGCAAAATTTTAGTTTGTGGTTGCAGTAAAGTGGGAGATTCACACTAACATTAAGCCATTGATTAACTTATCAATATACTCTTTGCGGTTTTTGTTCCCGAATACAATTATTTGAATTTTTTAAACAGCAATATATGTTGAAATTTTTCGTATTATTACACAAATATACCACGGAAGAAGTATTATTAAATAATGTGCCACACATTTCCATTCAATATGAAAATCTGGTATGAAAATTTGTAGTATGCTTTTATACACTATTATTTAGTATTAGGATTTATTATTTAGTACACTGCTGTGCAAAAATTAAGGACGGAACTGTTTTTTCAACTTAACGAATAGTAGAATTATTGTTTATCCATGAAAATCATACCAAAAGATGTTTATTTGGGTGAGAATACAGGGCCCGAGAAAAAAATTTTCCCTATCAATATTTTAAGGGGGTAAATGGGCCCTCCATTGATAATGGAGTTCCATTACACATTTAGAGCAGTGACAGAAACTTCTACGGTAAGAGGTATTTAACCAAAAAAATTTAAGTTTTTTGCAATGAATATGATTATTTCTGAACTCAATGCAGATTTTTAAACGTTTGTGCTCCCTTTAAATGGTATTTCTTAGGTTTTATTGAGATATATCGGTCTAATTATCTTTTTTGGCAAGTTTTAACTTCTGGGTCATTTTTGGTGAGTGGTATCTTAGCGTTAACCATGTTTTAGTAGGTCTCACACATGCCTAATTGCGTTTGCGTCTGGGAGCCTGAAAAGTAACTTTATTCTTTCAATATCGTTATTTATGAAAAACTTTGAGTTAGTCAAATTGTGATTTTCTGCCTATTTTTCACGAATAAAGAGAAATCCTTGACCCGATTCGATCTCTTTAAACTTCATTTTAAAGATAATTGAGATATTTTTACAGATATATCTTTCTTTTCAGCCACGTATAAGTCCATAAACACTAAAATGCTTCTTTTTTTGAACGTTAATAACATATTTCCTTTCTGTGAAACTATGCAATTCTTTGTGCCGTTTCAGCACCCCTTAAACACAAAAATTTTCACTGATATCTGCAATTGCGTACCTGTGCTCTCATGTCCCTTATACATCTTTTAGAGGACCTCTCGGGTAAAATATTTCTCTTTATTAGTTAAAAAGCTGCAGAAAATCACAATTTCACTACTTCAAAGTTGTTCATAAGTAACGATATTGACTGAATAAAGTTACTTTTCAGGTTCCCAGACCCAAACGCAATTAGGCATGTGTGAGACCTACTAAAACATAGTTAACGCTAAGATACCACTCACCAAAAATGACCCAGAAGTTAAAACTTGCCAAAAATGATAATTAGACCGATATCTCTCAATAAAACCTAAAAAATACCATTTAAAGGGAGCACAAACGTTTAAAAATTTGCATTGAGTTCAGAAATAATCATATTCATTGCAAAAAACTTAAATTTTTTTGGTTAAATACCTCTTTCCGTAGAAGTTTCTGTCACTGCTCTAAATGTGTAATGGAACTCCATTATCAATGGAGGGCCCATTTACCCCCTTAAAATATTGATAGGGAAAATTTTTTTCTCGGGCCCTGTATTCTCACCCAATAACTTATTTTATACCCAACACTTATTTTATATTTTATACAGGGTGATTCAAAATTCAACATCAATATTTGGTGATGAGGTAGAGGGGACCTAGACAAGCATATTTAGAATAGGAATGAGGGGGCGCAGCTATAGAGCTATAGGACCTAATGTAGTGCGAGAGCGTTACAAAAGGCTGTTTTGATAAAGCCCGTGTAACGAAACAAAACACAATGGAATGAAAAAAATTATTGCATGAGGTAAACCAGTATCCGTTCTACTTACTCCTTAAATTTGATAGAAATTGAACCACTGGCTAAACCGTGGGGTGAGTTTTAAAAGTGCAATATTAATCTTTTAGCCAAAGAATTGAGTTTCTTTTAGAATGTAATAGTATTTAGAAAAATGATGATAGGGGATCGGGGAAGGAATTTCAATGATAATACATTTCTTTGAAAAAATAAGGGATCTTGCATGATCATTAAAAATTCCTTCCCCGATCATTTAATTTTTAAAAATACCATTACACTAAGGAAACTCCTTTGTGTTGTAAAGGCTAATCCTCCCCTACATTTTAGTGCTTAGTTTCTTTAATTCCAACTCTCCGTTTGATTGAATAGAATATACTTAAGATAATTAAAAATAATTAAAACCAAGTTTATTACAAATTATTTCTAAAATTAAAACAGTGATAAGTCAAGGTTTTCAAGATTTCGAATTCAAAAAACAAAGACAATAGCGTTTTTACTGTTGTATTTTGTCGAAAACAACCTACTAAATAAAAATTCTCTATATAATTTTTATAAATAAGAAAAAAAAATTGTAACTGGCACTGATATTTAATTCTATTTGCATAATTAGTTGTATAACATAAATTAAATACTATTAAATATTTTGCGTCAATTTTTATTTATTTTGTCATCTAACCCAAAATTAAAATGTATTTTTTAAGAAACCCTATGGGTTTTTTTCACCCCTCAACTCTACGTTTTCTAAGAAACCAACTAATTGGCTCAGTACACTATCTATCCAATACAAAAGACAGGATATCAAAGGGCGTCAGACATTGATAGGAAGAGTTACAAGTCATAAAACTGTCACAGGGTCGGTGCACCACAGGGTTTCCATTGGGAAAATGCATTCGATTCTACTCCAGAATCGATTTCTTTGCCCGATCCCGAAATGTGAGGGAAATATCGGTGATTAGGGGGGAGGGTAGAGGGGACAGTAGGGATTTTTTCAACAAGGGGGGAAGGAAAAACGGTTTTCGGGGGTATCACCATATGTTCGTACAGGGTGTTTCAGATAAGTTTTTCATAACTTCTAGGAGGTGTAGACCACACCTGGACGACTCAGAAACAAATAGGTATGGAGGTTGGCGATACACCCTTAATGATCTATAGGGGTTTTTATAAGCGGGCATGGGAAGTTGTAAAATGCCCAGTGGAAGTTGACACGCAACCTTTTAAGATCGAATTAAAACAACCAATTTGGGTATTTATTCCATAAAACCAATTAAAAAGCTGAAATTTCAGCTCCTAAACTGGTGTTATGTAAAAAAAATGCCGGAATCGAATGATTACACTGGTTTTAATTCAATCATAAATGTTGCGGTTCAATTTATAAAGTGGATTATTCAACTTCCCATGCCCGCTTATAAAAACCCCTAGGTCGCTATAGGTGCATTTCAGACCCACTATTCACAGGTGATTTTCAGTCATCTAGGGGTGCCCTATCCCTCCTAAAAGTTATGAAAAACTTATCTGAAACACCATGTATTGATATTAATTAAGAAAAACAATTAATATTCATTGTAAATCCTTTTTTTTGAGAATTTCCCATAGCGTGATCATGTGACTGCATGTTATAGTTCGGAAACCTTTACTCTAACCCCCCTTTATAAAACATTAAATCTTTCACCATCATTGCAGGATGAAAATTCACTTTCCCTTGTGACAAAAAAATTATGATGCTTTGAAATATATCTCTATTTTAGGAATAAATTAATTCCCCCTAGTAAGAGAGAGATAGATATAAATTTTTGCCATGATGTATTGAAATTTAAGGAGCCCACAAAAGATATCACTGTCCTTTTTTGTTATATATTCTAATAGTTTTTTTTTCTAATGTCCCCTGTTGGATAGAATCATAACTTAATATAACCATTAATGGAAATCAATACTATTAAATGAGTTAGAGTAAAATTCTGTTAATGATAACAAATCACACTCATCAAAAGTAATCAAAATTATGATTCTTTCATTACCATTATTCCAAACCATTATTCAACTTTCAGGAGTGTTGATGCACTCGGACACAATATCATATCTCCAATCTACATACTCTTTGTGATATATTTTGTAGTTTTTAAAGCGTTTGGTTAGTAAGTATTTATAGCAAAACAGCAATTTCTTCAATTTCAAAAGCAGCAAATTTACCCATCGCGTGAGTATGTATCCCTCTAATGGTCTTTTGCTACCCCTGCCTAAATTAATGGAGAGGCTTTCCGTTACCCAATTCTAACCATATGTTCCCGGTTTTGTGACCTTACTTTTCCGATAAAAATACATCTCTCCACTTTTTGAAAATAAAAGTTTTGTAAATCTCTTTCAAATGTGAAATGTTTAGTTTCGTTTAATCATTAACGTAAGATGAAATAGAACCGGTAATGCTTTTCTATCAGCTCTATAATCCCTCGGGATATTCTGTTAGAAAGAAAGAAAAAACTTTCCCAGAAACCTCATCTTCCCAAACGTTCCAAAAAACACCCGGCGCCCCCATAAAACGAGCATACACCAAAGTTTCCTTCCTTTATAACTCACCCCCCTCCACCTAGGACAGACAAACACAAAAAAGAATCCACCCTATTACACCCAAAGACATATTTTCTCGGTGTCACCCCTTGTGTTTTACAGCTCTATTACCAGAACGGTAACAAATGTTGACTGTCCGGAGACCCTTTGCCCTGACACCGTGGGGTTAAAAATGGGGCCCCGTCGATGCGTCCTTATTGAGGACCGCTAAAGACGGGCCGGCGAATTATATCGCTGGGACATTGCCCCATCTGTCAGAAGGAATGTCCCAGAAGCACCTTCACGTTGAAATTTGCTCCCGTATAGGTTTCTAGTGACAGTCGCACTTTGCTTTGGGAGGACGGGTGTCAATCTTATTTTCTGTTTGGGTGGGACGTTTTGTCTCTTTTTTTGTAGCAAGTAAGTTTTGAAGGACGAGATGGGTGGAATTGAATTCACGTTTACATCGACCTTTTATCTAACCTCAAATAACTGCTGTCATATATCTGTCATATAGTTGTCATTTCCACTACTTAAAATCAGTTAATGATCCATGTCCTCCTCATTATGTCCCTAGATTTACTAACCAAAGTTATATTTCAAGAACTGATGTTCTCACAACAATAATTTCATGTAATATTTGTATTTCCCTCGGAGCCTCATAGATTCCTTCGAAGCATTTGTGCAATCGTTTTGGTTGAATTTGGGTACAGATAATTCAGAAAGTAATACTAAAACGATCAAAAATATTAATTGAAGGAAAATATTGATAAATGGTGGTAGTAGTCGAACAGTGGTGTGATTAGCTATACTTCACAGCAGCGTTTCCTGAACCCAGTACGTCACTACGCGGAAGGAGAAAGGGAGTATACACAAAGCATGTTGGGTTGATAGGAAGAATTTCGATACGTGAATTGTGATAAAAAGACACTGTTTATACATGGGTTTAACGATATACTCATATTTTAAAATTGAAGTTCTTCGTTTCACTTGATATTCAGACACTGCGATGGAAACTATTTTGTTTGTTAGTGACGTAGTAGGGACAACTTATGTTGCTGTCTAGTACAGTTATGTCATACATGCGATGTACAGTACACTTGTAGAATACATATTGAGTTAAGAACTGAGTGAACATTCTAAACTTCAAATAAATAATAATGGTTTCGCTTTTCAGTGTGTACGAGGTCTGAGAAATCCCTTAAAAAGTATTTACGTGACTATATTTAAAACCGCAAGTAAGGGTGAAATAAGGGATAATAAGGGAAATAAGGGAGCAAGTAAGAGAAAAATTTTGGAAAAGAAAGTTTACTGTTTTTCTGCAGGACTTAAAGAATGATTGTGGTAACGAAAACATTTGATCCTCCAAAAAAGGGGTTTAGACACATTTTGGTTTTTATATTGACATATGGAGAAAATAGAAATGGTTTTTAAACTTTGATATGAAATACGGATAAGATCCATTTTGTGGGAGGTTTGGATATTATATTTTTTCTCCATGAGGGGTAAATTCTGTCTCTTTGTTTAACAAAATTCAAGTGGGTAATTGTAAATTCAATTGGGGTAAACGAGTTCAAGAGGAAAATTTACAGATACTGGGATTCCGGTAGTGTGGGTTAAAAAGACTGGACCAACCTTGCTGGGCTTACGCCTGTAGTTGGTCGACTTAATTTGTATTTGTATTTGTATAAAATGGAGTATGACCTAGAAGAATACAACTTTACAGACATTGAATTGATATGTGGGGCGATTATACTATCTTATCTGGGTAGGCAAAAGCCTCAGTTTTAAAACTAATTATAAATATTTATTGAAAACATACAATAAGTTCAATCCATAGATAAAAATGTAATAAACAGGAATTAAAAAGGCTAACCAAAGATAACAAACTGGAGACTCAAAAGGAGAAAAGGCCGTGCTACAACAATGTCATAGAAGCGAAGGAAACGATTTAAGCACAATTTTTATTTACTTGATTGATTTTTACCACAGAAAAATCAAATAAATTTTCGACTTACCTACCAAAAATAACACTGTTCAACAATGAAAAAATTTCCTTGATGAAAATAGTTATTTCTTATAGATTTTGGGTCGCTGAATATGAAAATCACCATCAAAATTCTCAAGTGACTCAGGATTTTCGGGGAACAGCCCCTCCCCCTTTTTACGTTTTTCGACGGCTTTATAACTTTAAACTCGATTTTCAGGGTCAAAAAGCATTGATATAGTCTTCAAATTGCCCCCAGGGGACAAGGAAGGTTTCAATTAATAAAATAGGATAAATTTATAACAAATGGGTAGGTTTAAGGGGTAATTACTCACTAAAAACGCAAAAAAATCGTTAAAAATGGTTGGACTTGTTTTACCCTATTTATTTCGCTTATTTTTTAACCAATTCACACTTCAAGGGTCCTAACCCTTCACCAAAAGCCAAATTTGATGGAAATATGCAGCAATGATTTTTACCAAAAGCGGTTGAGCTTTTAACGCCCCCAAAGCACCCACAGAAGGGTTCAATGTCGCACTTAGAGTTAAACTGCTGCGCAAAATAAAAGTCAAAATGCCACCGACTGAATTTCAGCTGATTCTTGTGTAAAATGACCTGCTGAAGTCAAATAAGACATTTATTTTCCTCCATCACCTTCAGTTTTTAAGAGGATTCCCCGAATTGTTATCCACAGCCGCGTGCATCTATTAACATCTTGAAACATGGAATCCTTACTCCCTAAAACCAGTCAGTTTGTAAAGAACTGAAGAGTTTCTACTTAGGATAGACCCAAAATATAAGAAAAACGTCATTTGTAATCTTTTCAAAATCATCAATATTAATTCCTGAGCTCTCGAACGCCTTCGCGGTTCTGGAAGTCTTCCGAACTCTTCCGCGGGGGTTTCTGGGAGGCTAACACCTCAGCCGCTTTTAGTAAAAATTATTCCTGCATATTGTCATCAAATCTGGGTCCTTGGGGAAAGGTTAGGACCCTTTAAAGAGGAATTTAGTTAAAATTAAGCGAAATAAATAGAGTATAACAAATCCTACTATTTTTAACGATTTTTTTGCGTTTTTAGGGGGGTAATTACCCTTTAAACCTATCCATTTGTTATAAATTTATCCTATTTTATTAAGTTGAACCTTCCTTGTCCCCTGGGGGGCAATTTGAAGAATAAAGCAACGCTTATTGACCCTGAAAATCGAGTTTAAAATTATAAAGTCGTCAAAAAACGTAAAAAGGGGGAGCGGCTGTTCCCCGAAAATCCTGAGTCAATTGAGAATTTCAATGGTGATTTTCGTATTCAGCGACCCAAAATCTATAAGAAATGACTACTTTCATCAAGGAAAAAATTTTGAAGGTCAAATTTTTTGAACAGTGTAAAAATTGAAATTAAAAAATAATTAAGCTTACTTTTTTGATTACATTAAGATGTTTAAGCTTAGGTTGGATTAATGAAATGCATGAATATGCACAAATTCATACAAAAGTGGAGATGCGCATGCGCAGGCTCTATGAGGAGCCAATTGGCTTGAAACGAAGAATTTGATTTAAAATGTTTTAACAACATAGAACGATTGTTCGTGTAAATCCAAGGCACTTAAATTTCAGCTTTGAAACCATCCGTAAAAATTCAATCAATTCAAAAGAACCAGAACGCAATCCTAATTATCTTAATTCCACCAGCATCACAAGCAAAAGCCCGCACAGTTACATAGCTCAGCCACGCTCCACGGAGCTAATCGAAAGCGCGTATCCTCCCGTAACCAGATTCCTATTAACGGATTCATTTTACGCCACAATTAAAGGATATTAATGGTTAGAGTAGTTAATGACCGCAGTGGGAAAGCGCGCAGATGATGCCACCGGATATCGGGAAAAATGCATGTGATTGATATAGAGGGCGAACACAAAAGGAGGGTTGGAAAAAGAATACCCCTTTGGGCGAAATAGCGTTGGGAGAACTCCTTGCCCATTGATTTGGCTGCTGGAGGAGGATTTGATCTTTATGGAATGTTGCGCTCGAGTGTGGTTTGATTGAAGGAGCGTTTCCACTTATGCGTTTTGTTGCGGTATCTAGATAAGACCAAATGACCAATCCCGGGAAGGCAAATAGGACGTCATCTCAGCCGATCCGGAACCGAGATACGATGCAAAAGTGCACTGGCAGGTATTGCGTGGTGGGTTCTCGCCGGATTGGTCCACGGCTATAGTGTTCTAAACATTTCTGAAAGAATCGATTCCAGAATCAAATCGGAATCGAATACCTCGGAATCGATACCAAGGAACCGAACCTTTGAAGGAATCGATTCCTGCAGGAATTTAATATTAAGAATCGTACTTAATTTTCTTATTAATACTGATAATTATAACACTTTTTTTGTCACTAACTAGTATTTTGATAATCAATTAATATTATGCAGCAGGAATCGAATCTTGGGAATCGTACTTAATTTTCTAATTAATACTGATAATTATAACAATTTTTTGTCACTAATTAGTATTCTGATAATCAATTAATATTATGCAGAAGGAATCGAATCTTGGGAATCGTACTTAGTTTTCTAATTAATACTGATATAACACTTTTTTGTCACTAATTAGTATTTTGATAATCAATTAATATTCTGCAGCAGGAATCGAATCTTGGGAATCGTACTTTATTGTCTAATTAATACTGATAATTATAACACTTTTTTGTCACTAATTAGTATTCTGATAATCAATTAATATTCTGCAGCAGGAATCGAATCTTGGGAATCGTACTTAATTTTCTTATTAATACTGATAATTATCAACAATTTTTGCACTAATTTGTATTTTAACAATTAATTTTGCCTATTATTAATTAAATTTATAATAATTACTAATTGTCCTTGAATTTTTATTGAAATAGATAAGTTCGGTTCTACTCTTTCGATACTGGCCCTAAGGAATCGATTCCAGGTTGGAATCGAACGTCAGGAATCGAATAAAAAATCGAAAGAATCGATCCTCAGAAATCGATTCCGGAATCGAATCAAATGATTTTTCAGATCCCTACCGGCAACCTCCTTAGGGGGACATCTATAAATTAAGTGAGGCCTAAAAGGGGGAGGGGTCTAGTAGAATCTCACCAAATCTCAACAGAGGGGAGGTGATGGGAGTCAATTACAATATCATATCAACTTTTAGATAAGAAAATATGCTTATTTTCCCGTATTGTTTTACCAGAAGTTTAAAAAAAATTCGCAGATCACACAAAACAACTAATCATTAGCCAGTTATTCATGGTAATAAAAAGTTGAGATCATGTTTTAGATTTCAGCATGTTTCTGTATCAAACCTTTTTATGCTGATAAGACAAAACAAATGTGGCTCGAACGTATCAAAGAAATTTATTTACTATAAAGTAATAGAAAAAATCTCACGTGAGAATTAGAGAAGGGAGGAGTCCAGAAATATCTCATTAAATCTCACCAAGAGGAGGGAGGGGTCCAAAATTTTGAAAAAACACCTCACGTAATTTATGAACGTCCCCTTATGTTTCAAGCGTAGTTCGAATTTGATTTTGAAATTAGAGGTAATTTTTAGATGTGGCTCTCTCGAAGTCTCGTTCGTGTGGGTTGTTAAAATAGCGGAGTTTAATGCTCCTTGTGACTTATTAGTTAACACTAGAAGCACCAATATTTGAACTTGATCACTATTGGAGTATTTTTAACCTTCCTAATTAAGTAAACCTCAATTAAATGAAGGGCGTATTTTTTGCATAAATTTTCGTGACGAAAGTTGCACGAGCAACTTTTGTCACCATTACAATAGGCATCATTGTCACGTCGCTGTCACCGAGAAAAGTGAGTGGATAACAAAAGTGAGAACGTGACATTGTCCAAATTTCACCTCGGCCCTATCTTGTTAGCTGCGGACAGAATTGTCATGCATGTGTCGCGTCGCAGTGTGCGGTCCTTACCTTTCACTAATAGCCAGCCAGAACAATTGTGACAAAACAGTTTCGGTAACAAAAGTTCCCCGTGTGCGCCTACTCTAACTCAACAGGAATACGTACAGGTTATAGTTCTTTGAGTTTTTTTCATGAACTCTACACAAAAAAACTTCGAGTTCACAACTTTGAGGGGACCTATTGAAACCATTGAAACTCCTTGTAAATTTATTGAATCATTTTCCAGGATTGTAGACCACGTCTTTCAGATAAAACATTCAGACGTTTTACTCTCTGCTTCAGAGGTCGTCATCAGTAGCAAAAACGTAACTAACAAGTTATCATTGATTAAATTTTTATTCAGGTCTCTATAATGAGTAAAATCATGAAAACTTCCTATTTATTTTAGTCTCGTGATTCACCATCCCCCCATGATGTATCCATTCTTTACACAAAGGCAGTTATCTGATGCAAATGCATGCACGAACAATTTCCTTGATTTTCTTCCTGAAAGAATTGATTGATTTTTCGCAAGGGCTCGAAACTTAGTCGGGTTTTGTTTTAAAGAAATGCTTTTTCGAATCTTCATCTCGCATGATGAGGAATTTTCCCAGGATGCATCCGCCTTAACACGTGTTTTGAAAAGTTTTAGTTCCATGCTTAACTCGTTTTGTAGAGGGAAATTGAATTTCAGGGAATAAGAACACTTTTTCGAACAAAAAGATTGTTTTTTTATCTCTCATCGAGATTTTCCCTCAAGAATAAAGTATTAAAAGTATCTTTATCCTGTGCTTATTTGTTGAACTTTCTCCACGTTCCTAATGGAAGTTCTTTGTACATTTATCAAGCGAGAAAGTTCTATAATTGAAAAAAATGCTAATAATAATAGCATTTTTATCCGGATCAATATTATTTTTATCGACTAGCGCACTAAAACTGATGATCTATGGAATAATACGTAAGATCGGTATATTATTCCCATCTATTTTATCGAAATTTTTCTGTAATGAGAATTCAATGCTAATAATAGCATTTTTATCCGGATCAGTCAATTCTTAAAAAATTAAATTCTTAACCTGAATTCTAAAAAAAGCGTGTCGAAAATTTATATTTTTTAGAAAATGGTGTCGAGAAAAATATTTTATTGTTAAATTTGTTCTAATCTTCTAGTAAACAATTAACTTGAAATAAGATTTAAAATGACTATTTGTTAACATGTTTTATGTTACGGAATCAATTTTTTTACAATGATGGAACTGACGTTTTTTATTTCAATGTGCCAAAAATGGAGAATGTTTTATACTTATCCCTCTCTCTTTTAGTCCTTGCCGTACCAAATGTTCCATAGGTTCAATGAAAAATTTAAGAAGTTAAAAATAACATAATAAGGTAGGTAATATTAGTTGAAAGTAAGTTTGTGTTTTTTGATAGTTAAACGCGTTTTCGTTGTGTTTTTTATAAACAAAATCAAGTAATATTGTATTTTATGTACTTTAGTACTAAACCGTTCACAAGCCCTCTAAAACTGATGGCCGATGGAAAAATACTTAAGAACCGTATATTATTCCTATATATTATTATTGAAATTTTTCGTTCATGAGAATTCAATGCAGAATCAAAAAAGGTAAGTGCCCAAAAAATAACAGGTAAAAATCTTAAGTATGTATAATATTTTCAATACGAACAAATCTACAGTGCAAATCTGTTAGAAGTATCTTCATCACTGTAGATAAAATATTATAGTTTATTCAAATTTTTAACCAAAACTTTACTAACTCAAACTTGACAAAGTATATTAAAAGAAACATAACGAAATCCCCTTCCCTAAAATTGGGAGAAAATGTAAACGAAAAATATTTTCTTTCACTATTTCAATGCTATCCATCTACCGCGTGTTACAACAAACGTACATTCAAATTTCACTCGCGATCTCACCTGAATCTTCATAAAAAGAATTTCCTTAAGAGGGATGGATAGTAGTAAAGATTCCATATATCGTTTCTTTCAGCACGAGGCCCCCTTCTGTAAAAAGGATCCGAGCGAAATTCTATTCGAAGCGCGTGTTTATAAACCCACTTCCCTCAGGAGTCAAAAGGAAACTTTTCCTGCGCTATACGGTATTCATTTTGAAGCAAAAACTCGCTTCGAAACTATTTCAAAATTGAAACAAAACAATAACCTCAAACCAGAACATGTCCTCTGGAACGCTTTCGAGAGAGGAATGCATAAAACTTGCCCCAAAGTACCCCTCGAAATTTAATATCCAACATTCTTTTCACATCGGCTTTATATTTCTGCCCTGGGTTTTGGCAACTCAACATCGGCGTCTGACCGCTCGCCGGCCGCTGTAGCGGTTTTTGCCCCAATCACTGCCGGAGGCTGACATAAATACCCAAAGCCAGAAAGAAGGACGTGATTTCTTATTTTTGTTGGAGTGTCGTTCTGGCGGAATTTATTGACGATTTTCGATAGTGAGGGTGATAGCCATTGCACTTTAGTTTTTCTCCTTTTTTTTTCTTGGAGCCAGTAGTAATAAAATTCAAGATAGGGTTTTCTCTGTATACTTGTTTCTTTATTTTTAAATTTTCCAGCACTTGTTAAAGTGAAACGTTTTATATTGATACTGTGGGAAAATATTTTCGAGTATTTTTTATTTGTTAAACTTTTTTTTGAATTTCCCATCCCTAATATATTTCATAAAGATACTACTCTTATTGGATAACTATTTTAAAAGTCACCATAAAAAGTTTTAGTTTGGATGATTACCCAGAAAAATTAATTATGAACAGTTATTAATTTCTGCTCGAATGGCGAGGTTTTTTTATAAAAAAATTTTTTGGGTGAAAATTTTATATAATTAACTATAGAGAAAACAATTATTTCTGATCGTTTTTCACTGGAATACCTCTCATGAAGATAACCCTCACCGCTCTAAAAAATACCCTAAAAACCTGTTTTTGTACAAACCTTTTTTTGTGCGGTATGAAAATTTCAATCAAATGCGAACAGAACAAAAATCTTGTATGTATGGCTACCGAGACATATGAGGAGCAAACAGTCAAAAAAATAAAAATGATTTACTGCTCCAAAAAAATAAAAATGAGTTACTGCTATTTTCTTGATCTCCACATTAAATTGCACTAAATTATGCTATTATGTTCAACTAAAACAAGTTTTAACCTATTCTAAAACTACTTAGAAAATTGATGGTTCAATCAAAAAGTGTTTCCTCTAGAACCTGTTTTCAGTCAAATAATGATTCTTCCAGTCAGCCAATGATAGTTGTTCCTACTCATCACGTGACCCACTAATTGGAAGTTAAATCAACCCACTCATTGGTCAGCGTGAAGTTGGTGTGATGTAAAAATATTGGTGGGGACTGATTGGGAACTTTTTGATACGAAAAAAAACTTAATGTTTATTTCAAAAATTTAGTTTATATCAGATTTAAAAAGAATAACTTTTGAGAAAAGTAGAGGAAGTGTCAAAGTCAAAGCTTCTTAAAAAGGGTGCTGCCGTCGTTTTTTTTTAAGATTATTCTTACAACCTCTTCCTCTTACTCATACAATATAACTTGAAAAGAAAAATATGTGGATAAGCTTTTGAAATTTATGTACGGCAAAGAGTGGCAAAATCAACAAGAGTTGATTTGGTATAAAGAAATTAACACAAATAATTTAACTGCAGGCAATGAAGAAACGCAGGAAGTATGTGATTGCTTGGATATTTTGGATTGGTTGAAGATATTGGATTAAAATTTAGAGGTTCTCCACAATTTTCAGATCTATTTTCATGTCCTTGTTAACTCTTGTTGCTCTTATTCAATTACAAAATTATTTTTTTAATAAAATGTGTATTACCTTATTTTTATTCAAAAAGTGTTTTATCCATGATGGAAACATTCAAACCAGGTTTCCCCTTTGTGTTCGGACGAAATGTGATTTTTCCAAATTTCAAATGCATTTTTTTAATAATTAATTTTAATTTTTTAGGTAAATTATGACTACAAATTTTCCCAGTAACTAGACATATAACTAAACAAACGATAATTAGGTTTGAAAATTATTTATTTTTTAATTTAATAGTTTTTTGAATTTCCTAAAAATTTGTATCCGAAGGAGAAAACATGGTTTTAGTGTTTTCTCCTCATTTACAAGGGTCTAGTCTAGTGAAACAACCAAACAACAGTCTTCCCCGGACACATGGTAATACCCCGTTCGCACTGGCAGAAAAAAGACCCTTTATTTTTGTTAGCACTTTGTTGTCATGGAAGCAGGCAAAATCGCCCCATTTTTTGAAAACGGCGTTTGCACTGACAAGGGGTGAAAATAAGCACTTTACTGTGTGTTAACAATAACAGTATGATTTGTAAAATCATTAAAAATTTAATTTCTCAATACAATTTAAAACTAATGAATAAAATCACCAAAAATGCAAGTAAAAATACATAACAGATTATTAATTGACTAGTGAATTGATTAGTGTATTTCCATGACAACAAAGTGCTAACGAAAATAGAGGCAAAAATAAAGGCCAGTGCGAACGGGGTATAACTGAAAAAAGTCTACGATAAGTATAGAAACGGTTTCTCAGATCAGCTGTAGGGTAGGGATTGCGTTACAGTCCGTATAACAAAGAGTTTTCAATTAAGCTGCACTGAGGGATTTTTGTTGCGGTCTTACGTGATACTTTTTTATGCGGTCCCTATAAACCGCATAAAAAAGGATTTTTTTAATTGTGCTGCAAAAACTATTTTCTATAGCTACTCGCAAAATTTTGTGCTAATTTCTTATGCGGTCACTATTTCTCGCACAAAAACAGGTTTGACTGTCGTATATATACCCTGACAAATATCTTAAGACATGAAAACAACGTTTACTAATTTTGTTTAATTAATACGTTTATTTGCATACTTGATAACAACCAATAAAACATTCCCCTTTTCAGATTTAATTATACGTATTTTATTCTGTATTATATCAACATCTCGGGGACATAATACTCGATTCTTGTAGCAATTAATTCGCTCAGTACTGAAACAATCGAATGATAACCAAGCAAATGAAAAAACTATTCATTGTATTATTTAGTTGGACAAAGCTTTTCATAACATCTTATTCAACTCGTAATAGTAAGAGCAATATGAATCAATGATTAAGTAACACAATTCTTCTTTCGCACATTCATCTGCGGAAAGATTATGATGCGTCAAGAATAATTTCTCTAATGCTTAAGAAATAAATTCGGAACATGTGACGTTTATCTAGCAATTTCACTTTGGTCCCATCCGTAAAAGTTTAATCAAGTGGAAAGAACGCTTTCTTTTGAGCAGCAGGGCATAACAATAAACCAGGAAAAGGGATTAAATTAAATTATGTTTCACTGTAATATAGAATCTCTGATACTTTCATGCTGCGGAGACAGTAATTTAGTCTAGAGAATCGAGGTCCTCAGGACTTGCGTCAAAAAATTAAGCGCTCAGAGCGTTTTGGATGTAGAAAATGTCTTCATGTTATCGTAAATAAATAAAGTTTACTGTACCGAATATGTTTGTTGTTTTTTATGGTTATCTTAAGATAAACGACGAATGTAAAAACACCCGTTTAACAACTATTGTTTGAATTTCTGTAACTGACTGGGTTTTAACAATGTTGGAATTGGAACCATAACAGAATCTATTGAATCGACTCACCGATGAAGAGTAAAATCAGAACTTCCATTAAATTATTGCCTTCATTAATTAATTATGTATTAACTAATTATAAAAAAGTAATTATGTTTAGTAAAGATAAATTATTGATTTATCATTTTATGTATTTTAAATACCCGTATTTTTATTTTATGTTTTTAATCGATACAGATATCCAAGAGAAGTCTATACGAGATTTTTATATTAGGATAAATATTTACTTTTGAATTTAATTTCTTTTTTAAAGGGTGCTTTAAAAAAGAAATTTTTTAAAGGGTGGTAAAGGACTTTTAAAAAGGGTGCAGAACCATTCATTCCCTCAAAACATTGTTTATTAAAGCTATTTTTATTTTATATTATTTCTTCATACAAATTTAAAATTTATATTATAAATTTATATGACGTGAATGCTTTTAGTGCAGTGATTTATGCTATTACTTATTTAAATTAATTTTAGAAACTTCCAAATTTTTAAACCTTTATGTGTTCTCTGACACAGGCACTCACAAAAAATAACAATAAACAAACCTTCTTTCCAAAGCTAAAAAAACAAACCATGTCTTGTATCTTCTTGCTGAAATAACCTTACCTCAAAAACTCTGTTCTTCAATTTCCATTTCTCCAATTTTCCTGACGAGCAAGTATTAAAGTTATGAAGTCGCTAAAGCGTCTTGCAGAACCATTTTGCGTTCATTTAGTTACATTCATATAACTTGAAGTCTTACCTTTGCACTCATTAGATCGACTGCAACTTCATAACTTCGATGAAAAACTTCCTTAAAAATAACCTTTTGTTTAACTTCTGACGTTGATCTTAAATGTGGTGTAACCATGTAATAATGTCAAATCTTCTGATTATCGGTCAATTCCTCCCACATAACTGTCTTCCAACTACCACATCCTCCATTTATTTTATTTTTATCGCACGCAAGAAAATTTCGCATGAAGAATATTTCCATTATCAGATAGAAATTATCCACAGAGCATCTCATATAATAGCCACTTGAAACTTATATTTTAGGGGTTTTTTTATCCCCCTAAACGTGGTTGGCGGCCTCAAGCATGAGGGGATTGAATCGTTAGTTTGAAAAAGTGAGTAAGGAAAAAAAGAAACCTCCAACAATCTATAGACAGACGTAGCCTTATGAATATGGTGAAATCATTGGCCATTCATTGTATTTTTTGAATTCAATTTAAAATTAAAGTTAATTTGCCGTTTTATTTTTTATTCATTTAAACTAACCCACAATTTTTAATTTTTTTTCCTCTGAATGTTGTACTTCATTGATAATTCACTGATATTTATAAATCTGCCATAATGACTCATTTTCATAATAATTTGAATTTCATTTGCCTTAGTTTTCCTATGTTCCACTGTTTTTGCTGTGAACTAAGCCGAAATATGACCTTATGACAATTAAGTACTTCTTAAGATATTTTCAACATGTATTTTCAACCGCTCAGTATTTGAATCGTCAGTTTGAAGAAGGGAATAAGTCCAAAAACCAAGTTTTGAGAAAATCGAAAAAAACTGTATAAGTAATAGAATTTTCATTGTATAATCACCAAATTTTTACTGGAAGTTCACAACCCTATTTAGAAAACAGAGCAACCATCGAAACAAATATAAGTATATTCAAAAATATTTTACAGTCAAAATAAGTTGATGGACTTATTCCCTTCTTCAACCTTATGAAATTTTTCTGATGAAAAAATCTTAAATTCACATTTAAATTATATTTCTCGTTAGTTTACACCACAAAAGGGTGAAATAAAAGGAATAAGACAAATAAAATTCAAAATATAGTGAAACTGAGATATTAGAGCAGTATCAATGGAGTGAGTGAATATGAATGGAGTTCATTCCCTGCATAAAAAAAGTTTGAAAAAATTTTAAATTAAAAGAAAATTTCATTTTAACTTAGTTTACAGCTCAAAGAATAGGAAAAGAAAGACAAATTAACTTTGACTCCAAATTAACTTGAAAAATACAATGAATGGACATCGATTTCACAACTTCAAGGGGCGATATCTCCCTATTATAGGGGTTAGTTATTTTCCCCCTCTTTTCACCCATGTGTAGAGCAAAGCTTGGAGATTGTTTTGAGCGCAAAAATTCAATTTGTCATTTTTAGGACTTATTCCCTTCTTCAAACTGACGATTCATTTTTGAATACACTTATATTTCTTGATGATTTCTCTGTGTTCTAAATAAGGCCTTGAATTTACGGTAAAAATTTGATGGTTTTTCAATTAAAATACCATTATTTACATAGTTCTATGGGTTTTTGAACTTATTCCCTTTTTCAAACTGTCAATTCAACTCGTCATCCTCTCATTATGCTTACTGTCACTCCTTTAAGTATGTCGATTTAATTACGAGACACCCTGTAGATGTGAATAACTTGTCATGAAATGGAAGCTTTAGAAATGTGTAAAACTGGAGCTATTTTTAATCACCTACCCACTCTATTCATCCGGTAATGTGGAGAAATATTTTTCGCTGGCATAAAACTCTAAATCTAGAAGAGATATTGCAGTTCATATATAGAAAATGTAATTATGTCAATCAAAGCATATTAATATTTGCACCTAAGCATTTCCTGTTTTACATAGCAACCAACGTAAGCTTACATTTTATAAGATGAATTTTTATATTTTTTTTTGTAAATTTCCAAAATTAAAGTCCCTTGGAGAACAAATTTCGAAGTGTATAAAGTTTTGTTTCATAACTGTTAAACAGTATAAAATTGGATAATTATAAATTTTGAATTGTTTGCTATAGAAATATTTAAAAGTTGGTTTTTTTTCATTAAAAATATGTAAGAAAACGAGGTTCCTTAAATTCTAATTATCTTTCCATACTCTATAGTTTTAATATTTTATGTTATTAAAGCACGAGTATTTGATAATTTCCGTGGTTTTATAGTCTACCTTGTTAAAATATTGTTTCGTTAATGGTTATAACTTTCGCTTACTGCTTACTTAAGCAAATGCATTTTATATTCTTCCACATTTAAAGCTTAACAGCAGTAAACGTACACGTACTCGTACAGCGATAACAAATACATGCAAAAATTAAATGAAACAGTTCTTTGCATAAAGTGTAATTTGACAAAACTCAATTTGGGGCTAAGCATAGTTTTTGTTTAACAGCAGATAGCCTGAAATAAACTTTAATGCAAAAGATCACTAAACCAGTTGCTACACAGTAAAAGGTTTTATAAAAACTGTGGGTGTATCAGCTTTTAAAAGAGCTCCCTTTGGCTAAAGTTCCTAGCGGTCGCCGGGTTGGTACTGTTTTATTACAAATGAATTCATTATATCCGTTTTATTTAAACAGCAGATCGACTGCAAAATCGTGTAATCTTGTCTATCATTAAGAAGTTTTGCCAAAACAATCTATTTCAAAAGAAAAGCTTCTTGAAATTGAGTTGCGTCATATTGCGCCTGAAGCAACGACCAGTGTAGTTCTTAAATCAAACATGCATTACTACAATAAAATACAGTTTGAGCAGGAGTAGATTAAGTTTCTGATAAAAATGTAAAATAGTACTTACGCAAACCCAGTCCAACTAAGTCGATTCCTGCAAAGAAAACACGTATCTTTAAATTTCCAATTCAACTCAAATCAACAGCATTATGTTTAAATAAAAATTCCACACAGTTACAAATACGAACAAAAACATTGTTATTCAAACATTGCCATGGTCAAAAAGTTGTCAGCCAAAACACTTTATAAATTATTAAATATTATTAAAAACTCAAAAATATTACTACATGAATTCTACACTTCTAACGTGACCACAGGTTTAACCTGGAATTAAAATTTTTTCGCCAAATCTGTATGGCGTAAAACTCGTTTTACTTTGCCAATCAGACGTTTGACTTCAAGTCAGTATAGGCTTGTTTTAAAAACTTTAAAAAAAGAATGAAATATTTTTGAATACAAATAACTAACAACAGTTCTCCTCAACTCGCATTATTTCAACCCTTTATTTCAACACGTCTATGATAAGAAAGACAACACGACAACAAAACAAGGATCTGCAATCCTTATTTCCTAAAGTGAAAATAAAATCATCCCCATTCGAGCAGGAATACGACCCAGCATCGGAACAAAAACCGACCTTATCCACTCCCAGAAAGAGAAATTCGAAATACCACCCATCTACGCCCCTGACTCCAACAGCCCTCACTAAAAACGTGACCCACTTGCAAACGAGACAACTGATACATTGTAATGCCACCTCTGGGTACAGTACCATGGCCAAACAGGGGGTAGAGGAAAAAAAGAGCAATGTCCAGTTCATTAGGAGGTCATCGGGTCATCTCCCCTGTCCGTATTGTCCGGAGAGAGGTAATGGGCAAAGCTTGTTCCTTTTGTTTTTATCGAAAGACCTCTCCTCCCCCTGAGGGATTTGGAATGTGCCGGATAAAAGGAGCAACAGTTAAGCTAGCTAGTCGAAAGGAAATTGTGCATGGTAGAATGAAGTTTTCCGTTTCGATAAAGCTTTTTGGTGTAATTTGCATATTTTAATTCAAACCCTATCAGTCCTTAAGCTCCCAAATTTGTTTTCGTTGAATCCTATACTAAATTTGGGGTGGCTGACTGAAAGGGTTAATGAAGACTTTAAAGTTGGAAGATAATAAATGGGAATCCGGTAGAAAAAACTGGACTTTTTAGGTTATCGATGGCGTCAGGAGAAAT
The DNA here is from genome assembly GCA_024610705.1 of Tetragnatha versicolor. NCBI lineage: Eukaryota > Metazoa > Arthropoda > Arachnida > Araneae > Tetragnathidae > Tetragnatha > Tetragnatha versicolor. The sequence goes on from JANDEH010000007.1 coordinate 10,831,350, forward strand.
CCTAGTATAATTGAAATCCAGCTGCCTATACCAATAGATATAGTATAATTGAGCGAGATGTTTTCTTGTCAAAGACCATTTTTCGCAGTCAACAGAGGAAATGAATTTTAATTAGCTGGAAGAAAAAAAACAGGTGTTATCTGTCACAAGGAGATTGGTTTTTATTCCAGCTGACTTGGCCACACCACAAGCAAGAGAGAACAACTCTATGGAAAGAACTGTTTTATTTTTTAGATGCAAAGAAAAGTTTTAGTTAAATGCGGGTGTGAAATAATCAAAGCATAAAGCTTCACTGTTCTTAGGGTTACAGGATGATACTGTTGTCCAGTGGAATTGTGTGATAACCCTTGTTTTGACGTTAATGACTTGACACTCGTAAATAAATTTGGTTTTAAGTAATTTCCTCATTGGCATATTTGGTGCAAACTTACACTCGCCTATCTACAATATAGTATTCATCCTGACTGCGATTTTAAGGGATTGTACGAGGTTTTCTCCTGATGCCATCGTTATTAAGATTGTTTTATTAATTAAAGATCTGGTAAATAGCCATCATATTGAAAGGAGAACTTCACCATTTATTGCTGGTTAAGCGGACAATAGGTGTAAACGCACAACTATCAAGTGTCACCTCCAACCAAGGACCGTTTTCGTCCTAAAAACGAAGGACGAAACCGGTCCACGGTTGGAGGTGACGCTTGAGAGTTTTGAGTTTACACCTATTGTCCGCTTAACCAGCAATAAATGGTGAAGTTCTCCTTTCATTTACATTTCTGGAATTAAATCTGTCCTAATAATGCCACTGTCATTCCAGCAGATGAGTGGAGGACTAATAAATGGTCACCACTTTTTCAGTTATAGTCAGCTAGACTAGTACTTGCCCTCCTCTATCTTGCGTTACCATCCTATACCGTGCTGACGCTTGAGAGTTGTGAGTTTACAGACATCATATTGTTTGGCTTAAAAAAAACTTCAAATTATGATTCAAATAATGATCACACAATATTCTCACTTTTTCGTTATAATCCAATTTAATCCCTGCAATTTCGTTATTTACAATATTAAGTGCTAAATAGGATCCTGAATTTCCATTAAAAATTCGGTCGTTATACAGTGAAAATTCCATTATTTATACAGGTTTTTTTCGATTTTATCAAAACTTGGTTTTTGGATTTTTCCTTTGTTCAAACAGATGATTCAATTAAAACTATAGGTTTCTTTATGGAAAAACGTCAAAGCATTTGCGGCTTTAAAAACGAAAGTTTAACCGTCATAGAAAATTTAATAGGTCTAAAGAAAAGGCATTAATTAAAGCAAGCGAGACGGCATTTCAACAAAAGTAATTAAAACGAGAATGCTCCAAAACTCAATCCGTTAATTATAAAGTTAGTCATATCAATGACTTGATCACTTAACCTTAATAGAAATGGAAAAATAAATTAATTAAAATTTTCTGTATAGTTTTCAGGAATTCCGCACGAATTTAAATTAAGCAGTTCAGTAGTACTGTTTCGAATAATTTAAAAAACCCAGTAAAAAAGGAAAAACGTACCTGATAAAGTAAGCTTGTTTTTAACGCATTACATGGCATGTTCTAATTAAAATGCATGTTGCTTTTATTGCAAATGGGTTCTCTTCATTTTATAATAAAAGAAAAATACGATGAATTTAATTAAGCATTAATTAAAACTTTTGATTCGAAAAAAGTATTAAACATGATGAAATCTATTTTCATTTAAAGCAATTATGGAGAACATAAAAATTCAAATCTTTCAGCAGACAGCACAGTTGTAAATTTATTTGCAATGCTAATTACGGCAATAGGATTTATGCTTGGTAATTTTTCTCTGGTAATATTATTTTTTCCTAAAGAAAATCCCCTTTTTATTACATACCGATAAAACTACCTGCTCTAATACACTTATAACCTCATCACTAGATAACCACCTTAAATTTAAAGAACGTGGTAATCTTTTGATATAAGTAATTTATCTTCTGAAAGTGAACTTAACAAAACACTGAAGCTATTTGAATACTCTTTCAGCTTGCTGCGAATATGAATTTGATTTTACCATATAAATATTAACTTTATTGAATAAATCCGAACATAAAATTAACAGTAAAATTACTCATGTCCCTAACGATTTTTAGTAATTTTCTTTTTCTAATAGTCTTTACATTGTAGTTATTTACATAAAAGTTTTATTTTTCTTAAAATTAATTTATATGTGAAAAATTATATATAATTCTTTCTAAAACATCTTAAAGTAATCAAATTTAAATGTAAGTTTACATGTTTAACAAAATGAACAATTTTAAGGACATTTTGATAATTTTTAAGGACATTCCTTCCAATAAATCTTCCTTTCTTCTTCCTGAAAATTCGTAACAATTAGCAAAAATAGAAAGGCAAAACTTTTAAGAGAATAGTAGTCTAATATTTTTGATGAATTCCCTTTGAAAAGAGGGGGGAACTGCGCTCTTTTGAAAATTAAGGACTCTAATGGGTAAACTAAGGACTTAAAGGGTCCTTTTTGTAAGGACTAGGTCAATCTAAGGAGTTTTTAAGGACTGCGCGATTTCTGTCAAATTAATACAACCTAACGTTTTCAGTAGTCAATCTTAAGAGCAACGAAAAACCATCAAAAACCCCAAACATCTCATCAGTTATAGGCAGAGAAGATCCAATCTTAACTATTTCTCAAAAAACAACAACAAATACGCCCTAATCAGCAGCAGCCCTCACATCCCCTAAGGGGAATCATTCTAAATTAAATAACAATCCCTGTCCCCCATCCCTCCTTCTTAATTCGAAGAAAGGGGAGATAAATTCCAGTGTTTATTCGAAAAATTAAAGCTTCTCAAAGTGGCTGCATAATCTTCCTGTCAGTTGCAATGTGGCGCACACGGATGACTTAGTCTTAGGTCGGGTTTTCATGCAGCGATTTAAGCAACGCGACTGGTCGAAACTACCCTATAAATTTGCTGCAAATGTTGACGTAACTACTACGTCATGACACTAAGAACCAATGGCAGCACCAGATTCTAAATCAATGAGAAAAGCGATAGGGAATTTTCGACCGTTTCCCTTATGGCGTCTCGATCTCATCGCTTCATGTAAATTCGACCTCCGATGCTTTAGACGGCCGCCTTCGGAGAGGTTAATTAAAGATCACTTCGAAGTCATCTGTTTAGATCCCTTGTTCTTTTATTTACTGGGGTGGAATGCGATTTTTTTTGTTCTTGAAAGGTGCTGTGGTTGATAGTTTTCATCGGAGGTGTGTGGAAGAAGGTTTTTTTTTGTTTGAAAATATTTAGTTTAATGTCGTTAAATGATGTCGTGTTTGTCAAATGCAATAACATGTTACATCAGGTGGCTAAAGTATAGGTAATTATCGGTAACTAATGTTTTCCTTAAAAAAGGAAATTATGTTCAATAGGAAAATATCTTGAGAAATACTTTAATGGAAAAATTATAATTATTACCTAGAGTTCCTGTTAGAAATACCACTCATTCGTCAAATATAATACTTGACGTTTTATCATAAAGGACAATATAGTTAGTATATTATACTTGATCAAGTTTAGTACTGTTTATTTAAATGGGTCATTTTGTATTATTATATTATTAACTCTCTGATATGCCCGGCCTTTCACGGGTGGAGTTTTAGCTTTCTTTTTAAAATTTTCTATTACACCTTATTTTACCGGATGAAAGGTACTAAAATCTATCCACTTGTCAAGCATTAATATTTTTGAATGATTTCTACATTTAACCGCATGATCTCCATAAAAAAACAAAAAATTGAAAAAAAAAATATCCCAAAATTACTTAAAATATACCCGTTTAGAACCCGTGATTAAGGAGTTATACAGGAATTATACAGGATTTTAGTTAACTTTTTCTGTGAAATTATTCAATAATTAAAGCATATTCCATTTGAAATTTAGGGAAAAAATCAATCTTTCTAGTTGAAAGGGCTTTAACATTTTCAATAGGTGTTTTTTTTGTAAAACTAGGGAGCTACCGCCCCCTGCTCGCTATCGCTCGCCAACCCCCGTAAACTGCTGACGCAGGACCTTTTGGAATTGCTTCGCAAATCCCACAAATTCCAACTCGTTGAACTTAACACGCTTTATAAAACAATTAAACAATTTACAGAAAAAACGTCAACCAACTTATTAAAAATACTTCAAATCCCCTCCATGAATAAATCTTCCTTAAAAGTTGGAGTATATATTAACTCGAACTTATCAAAAATTTAAACGAAATGTTTTTAAAAATATTCATCTTAATTATTTTTAATGTATGATTATAAAAATAACTAATTCTAATTGTTTATCAATATTCGGACCAAACAAAAAATATTATTTTAAAGTAACTCGTTATAGTATAATATGCCTAGTGTTTATCATTCATATTTTTTTTAAACCCGGACTTGTTAAACAATACCGTTTAAGCAATTGAAAACAATAAGAGACAAAACATCACTATGTTTACAATTAATTTCGATAAAATCAGAATAAAAATTATATAAATATTGGACAAAAAGTGTAAAATTTTAGTATAAAATGGCGTTCATGTAAGTTTTTAGAATATGTTTTTATCAGTCTTTGAGTGATATTTCATCAATAAACTACTTTTTTTAAAAGGTGAAAAAACATGTTTCATCTAAAAATATAGCTTCAATCGGACGTTGTGATTGGATGCATAATAATTTGATTGACAGTACTTGCTTTATAACTGCGACCTTATCCGTTATCTAAAAAAATGGAAATATTTTAAAATTGAGAATTTTTTTGAAAAATCGAAGGGCTTACTCGGAAATCCGGAAAGAATCCGGACATTTTGATACCATATATGTGTCATTCGGTTCAGTAATTAAAAAGCCTTTCTCTGGAAACCGTTCACTAAAACTTTTTTTTAGAATAGAGAGACAACTTTCTCTTACAGCTACATTATGATCATCTTTTGATTTACTTTTTCGTTTCCATGGAAGTTATATTAACAACAATGCTATTCCGGCTATTCCATGAAACTTTTTATTTAAAAGCTAGAACTTTCAAATAAAAATATTTTAAAATATACTTAATTACCAGTTTAAAAATTTTAAATTTCATTTAATTATATTTTTAGATTAGTGTTATAATTTTTAAATGGACTAATATCAAGTTTTTCTTTTAAAAACTTTCTATTTTTCATTATGTTATTTTTGTAACAATGGGTAGAGCAAATCTCTTCTGGAGGAGAAATAAAGCTCTTTCAGCAAAATGACCATTAAAAGGGTCAAAAGAGGGTCAAGGGGTTAATTTAAGTTTTCGAAACATAGCCTATGTTTTTTCTTGAGTTCTTTTACTTAGGTACACCAAGTTTGGTGGCAGATTGGAAGTAAACTGTGGATTTGTATAGAAGACACAGACACACATATATTATACATATACACATTGACTTTGATTAGATTTATACAGCTGTTATTTTATAGGGTCCTTAAATGCATGTATTCACGATCAATGACTTAAGAATGGGGAATGATTTTAAACAAATCGATTTGGAATATTAAATGTTAAGAGCTTTTTTAACGATTAATAATAGATAATAATACATTTATTATTCAATTTACATCTATTAGAAATGTTTCCATGCCCTTCTATAACATAGTATTTTTAATAGTAATGATGATAATAATGATGATCGCGGGGAAGGAATTTTCAATGATCATACAGTTTTAAACAAATAAGGGATCTTGCATGATCATTGAAAATTCCTTCCCCGATCATCATTTTTCTAAGTACCATTAAGGGAACTCCATTCTTTGGCTAAAGATTAATACTTAACGTTTTCAAATACACCCCACGGTTTAGCAAGTGGTCCAATTTCTATCAATTCATGGTGTAAGAAGTACGAATACTGCTTTACCTCATGCAATAAAATGTTTCATTTTTTTATGTTTCGTTTCGTTACACGGGCCTCGATTGATAATACACATAGAATTGTACCGAGATGAGAGAAGCAATTCTCGTTCAAGCTTCGCCCTCTAAACATCCTTTCCTGTCTTGTAAAAACGCCAAGACAGGACACGATTCGTGATTTATTATTGAAAAGCACCGATTGTCGGCGGTTAAACTACCCTCCCTTCCTCACAGCACCAAAAAAGCCGTCTTGGTGAAACTGTTTCTTTTTACGCCGTGATACACAAAGCTATTTTACGAATCACCCTCTCAGAAACACTGAAAAAAAAACCGCTGTTCCGCGCGCGTGCATATTTTATGGAAATACAGCCACTTGCCCTAGAGAATCCTTCGCCGGAAAATCCTCATCCGGTTTTTGATTGTTTTCCAGGAACTGGAAAAAGACCTTCCGAGCGAAATCAATGGTAAATAATTCCTCTACTTTTAGGATATGCAGCGAAAAAAAATGGCTTAAAGTTACAGAAGCAGTGTTTAAAGAAACGCAAGCTGCTGTTGCTGTAGTTTTACTGGAAAATATCGTCGTTTCTCTTAATCATTATATATCAATTATTAATATCAAACATCAACACCAGATGTTTAGGGGGAGGAAAAGTTTTAAATATCAGACCTTTTAAAGTTTGGTGAAAGTCAAATCCGACAAAGAAAGATGCCCTTTTTGGCTTTAATAATTAATTATATTGATTCATCGCTCCTACATTAATTGATCGTTCTTATTAGTAATTAATACGAGCAATTCATCATTTTTACACTTAGAGATGTCTTATTTTTAGCTACAAAACAACGAATACTGGTGATTAATTATCAGAAGGAATTAATATTGCTTCAGTCAGAAACTAACTATTTCGGTTAACTTAATTTTGTTTCTGTCATAAAATGTACAATTTTCTTAAATAATTATTAACTTGGTAATAATTATCCTCCGTCTATGTGATATTGTAGAAGGTCAAACTATATTTGGGGTAGTTGAATCTAATTAATATAGATATTTGTTTTCAAGCGAAAGATTTTATAACAAGGGAAAAAGTTGTTTATACATTTATTTAATCAGAGTTTATAACAAAATAATCGGCTTAGAAATACTCCTGAGTAGTTAATTAACAGAACTTTTTATAAATGTATGCTACAACTACAAACCAAATGAAATTAAAGTAATTAATTGACAAAACTTTTCTTTTATGTAGTATTTTTTCCGTGAATTAACTTATTATTGAAGTGTTGTGTGTTAACTTATTATTGAAATCGATGTAAAAATTTTAAAATTTAAAACCAAATAAAAACTATGAAGTATAGAAATTTGTTTTAATGCATTATTTTATTTTTATACTGGCAGTGTATACATTAAAAACATCCTTTTAAGTAACTGTACATGTGAAATCTTTTAAGATATGAAAAAAGAGAAATGAAAATGCAGAAAACGGATTTTTAAAGGTATATGCTGAAGCATTCTACAACAAGTATCCTTGTTATGCTCATGTTTTGTTGGTTTTTCTACTTTTGTTTTACATCACATGTAAGGATTTTCCAGAAACCTGTTAGAAAAGTCTAGACACCTTTTTCAATTCAATGTATAGTGTTTTACACTTCAGATCGAAATAAATATTTTATTACAAGTGCGAATAAATTTGAACGTTTCACATTGCATGAAATTATTTTGGATCATTTCAAGTAAAGATCAAACACAAGGTAATTTTTGAACCGTTTTCCAAAGTTTACTTCCCGTTATGAATGCGATATGTCTATGTATTATACAAATATATTTTTTGGATACCAAATAGTAATTTAATCATTTTAAGTAAACAATTTCATTAAAAATATTTGGAATATTTCCAGAATAATACTTTAATTGAATATTGATCGAGTTATACTAATTTAATTTTTGGGTAAATATCTCCATACTTGGGGGGGGGTTGATATAGATATTTGAAAAGAGGGCACGGGTGTGTTTTATTGCAATCCCTTCTATTAAAAATATATATTATTGATGCTAATTAATCAACTTTAGAAAAAAGATAAAACCTGAATCAAAGTAAAAAATAGTTTTTTTATTGTTTCAATTGATGTAACGGTTAATTTTAACTCTTTATTACTTCCAATCCCAACGTCAAATTATAAACATGTTTTAATATACTAATTTCAAAACAGCTTTCTAACAATTTTCATACATATTCAGAACAATATCACAACAGAATTGGGTGTTAAAGTGTTCTACAACCAGGGTTTGAAAAAACCCGTTTTGTTAACCAACACGGAGGGTTTTTTACGTAATATTAGGTATTATTGGGTTTTAAGGTTTTAGATGCCAAACGGCCGTTTTCCTCTTTAGGCAATTAATTTAATTCAGCTCGCAGATTATAATTCATTTCACTCAGCCAATCAGAAAAAGCTAAATGCGTAAGTGATTCCTGATTGGATATGGCAAGCGGCATTTAAACTTCATCAGTGTTGGTTTTCCGATTTGGATTTGAGTGACAGCTTCAGTGGGCGAATGACATAATTAGCAGGAATGGCAAGTATTAAAGGAGGCGGGTCCGTTTGGATTAGTTTGTCTATGGAAAAAGCCTTGCAAAAAAAGTTGCCATTATAATGGCAGGAGATGAACACTCTGTTAATCTCTATACTCTGTGGGTTTTATTTTTTTTTTCAGGTTTTTTATGCAGGTAATGTAAGTTAGATTCACATTTATAAGAAATAGCAAAAGATTTAAAGTAATTGTAACAGAAATTTGATATTAAAAAAATGAAGTACTCGGGACCCAAGTTTTTTTACCCTCATTTAACAGCCCTATATTATTTTAGAACAATAAGAGTTTTTTTAATATATTTCTAGTCAAATATTACAATTTGAGAAGTTTGCATTATATTAAAAGACTTAATCCTGCTGTTTTTTTAATGAAACTTTACCCAATTTTTAAAAAACCCACCTAGGGCTGGGTTTTTTGGGGTTTGTGGGATTATTGTAAACCCTGTCTACAACTAAAGATACTTTAGTTTGAGGATTTTTTTATCTATTTGCAGTTAAGTTATAGAATTGCCGATTAAATGCAAGTTTTATATGATGTACCAACTACAGAACCGAAGATGTTCCAAGCACATCTCTTCACCTGACACAAAAACCATAGACCTCATCCCATTGCGATTGAGCAGGCACTCTAGATAAAAGATTCTCTCACAGAAGGAAGTAAGCTTCCATCCATAATGGTCCCAGAATTAAACCCAATCCTCCTTCTCAAGAAGATCGTTTATATCATTCTACTTTCAGCGCTATCTATTTATTCATTACTGGGGGTGAATAAAGATGACTGTCATCTATAACTGTCGCCAATGGAACGATATCTGACACCGTCCGTCTGGGATTCTTTCACCTTCTCGAGAGCCTGGAATTGTTTCAGGGATTCTTCTTGGTGACTATTTCCCCCAGCGAAATCCCCGTTTTGTATTGGTTGGGGATAAACGCAGACAGCGCAATGGATGGATGGGCAAAGTCGAATCAAATTGAGGCGATTCGGGAATGAAGAATGGGGTGACGGTTTGCCCTTTCGCACCATTTGATTTAGAACGAAGAATTTCAGTTAGAAGAAGAGTTTATTTTCTTTCTTTTTTAACGGATAGGACACTAATGAAGTTAAAATATTTACACAGTCAATGATAGGAGAGAGAGAGAGCTAAATCCACAATTTATTTTTATTTTTTTAACCTATTCAACCTTTCGAGAAACCCATAAGACCGAGATATTTGATCATTATTTATTTTTTATTGTGACTCAAAGTTTGAGTTCTGAAAAGCGCCGGGAAAACGGCGTTTTAAGATTTGTGACGTCACGCGATGTGTTTAACTGACCCAAGACCCTCTATATACATGGCCACCCAACTCCAGACGATGACGTCAAACGTGAGTGAAAATTGCCATGTTAAGTCTATGGAGTGACGTCAAAGATGAGTGAAAGTTATGACGTTGCACGGCCGAGTTGGGAGGCCTTTATATAGAGGGTCTTGCCTGACCACAACTAAATTTCTTCCTATTGATGTTCGTTTTCTTCGTATTGTTGTTCAAATGCACGAACGTTTTTTTTAAATATCAATTAATTAAATATTAATAATAAATATGAAATATTGATTAGGAAATTGTATCGGAATATAAATTTCGTAAACAAGAACGCTGATAAGAAAAACACATAAGAATAAGCATCAACAATCATATTCCAGTTGAAACATATTCGTTTATGTTTTGATGGTATCGTGTGACGTCAAATTTTAACTACTAGTTAATTGGGAAGCATTTTCGATTGCATCATTTCTTGAAAACTTTTTTCAACTTTAATTTCTTTAATATCTAAGTGAATAAATTATTTAGTCAAATTTATAGATTGCAGATTTCAATTTTTCACAACTTATTATTGTACTAATACAGTAAAGCACCGTTTATACGTCTTTCAAGGGACCGACGTAAAACGACGTATAAATGAAAAGACGTATAAATGAAAATATCTTTAATTATTAGGTTTTTAAAGTTCCTAAAGCAGATTTACGATAATACATTAAATTTAAGGTTTTTCTAACGAAAAAATTACTTTAAAACAGTTTTTAATCTGAAAATAATACTAATTAAATTTTAAAATATTAAAACATTTAGCATAAAAATGAAAGAAACCATACATTTATAGTTCATCCTAAATATTCATTTTATTTTACAATCTTGAGTATATTGCGCATCCAAATACATTGCATTGTATATGAACATCAAATTATATTTTTTGAAAAAAATCCTTCATTGTCGTTTGACGTGAACATTGTCTTTGACTGTGAATTACAGCGTTATAAAATTGAATTAGTAAGTTCGTGAAATGTTTTCTCACTAGTGTCCTGACTTATAAAGTAAGCTCTTATAGTACGGGAGCTGGCGTTAAATTTCAAGAATTCATCTGCTCGTAGACGATTTTAATTTTACAGGATAGTGTTAGTGGTGTTGATCATGGAATCGAGCGTCAGCTGGTCAGGTAGCGGTGGGTTGAGTGTGGGTAGGGGGTCAAAGGTACAAAAATAGAAAAAATTAATTCATCTGCTCGTGTATGAAACTTGATGGAGATGGTAGTTTAGACCTTCCTGATTACAAAAATGACCGTCAGCTGGGTGGGTGGCGGTGGAATGACCGTCAGCTGGTTACGTGAACTTGCAAACAAAAAAATTATCTGACAAATCAAGAAGCTTGGTAGGAAGTCAATCACTGTTGAAGAAATAATAACGAGTTACTAGTACAACAGATATTAATTCATGAGTTACTAGTGTAAGTTGAAGACTAGTAACTCGTTATTACTTCATGTAACAGAGATTGACAACCCTATCAAGTTCCATGCATTGTCAGATAATTTTTTTGTTTGCAAGTTCACGTGACCAGCTGACGGTCATTCCACCGCCATCCAGCCAGCTGACTGTCCTTTTTGTAATCAGGAAGGCCTAAACTACCATCTCCACCAAGTTTCATACACGAGCAGATGAATTTATTTTTCACTTTTTTTTGCAACTTTGACCCCCTCCCCACGATCAACCCATCGCTACCTGACCAGCTGACGCTTGATTCCGTGATCAGCACCACTCACACTATCCAGACATATTAAAATCTTGTACGAGCAGATGAATTTTTCATTTTAACGCCAGCTCCCGTACTATTAGTTTTTCTATAGACTAAAACACGCGAGTACAATATGCAAAGACAAGCACTGAATGACGGGTCAAAGCTGAAATGGTCCCACTTTCTTCGGTGGTCATTTCAAAAGAATTCTTCTCTGCAGGGGGTGTCCCCCTGGGTTGAGATAAGGGCCACTCCATTCGACATGCCCCCTCCCCACAGGAATGCAGTGTTCTTCAACCTTCCCTGGGAAAATTTTCCCACGGTAAAAACAACTGATACTGGATATTTTCGAATTTTAAGTCAGCCGAAAACGACGTATAACCGATATTGCGCGTCGTATAAACGAAGAATTTTTGCATTAAATTGAATAGGAATGAATTGGGACTTTACGAAAACGACGTATAAATGATAAAGTCGTATAAATGAGAAACGTATAAACGGTGCTTTACTGTACTATTAACTTTGCGATCGAAATCCGCGAATGATAATAATGTTTATTGGCAAAAAAAGGCCACTGGCCCTTACAACAAATATTCAAATGTTCACATCAAGTATCCAAAAAAAACACAAATTCTAAAGAAATTCTCGAATATGCGGGGGTAACATTGCTCAACCGCGAATACTGAACCGTTAATAAGTGAGGGCCCCCTGTATATTCTTCTCTAATCTACGGACATTTTTATCATGGGAAGCAACGATTATCATTTTCCCCCTATTTAGAAAAATACAACACGCTAAACTAAACCTCACGAAAATGGAGAAAAACAGCTCCCTCCCCAACAATAATCGTTCACATTTCTAACCCCCCCGTCAAAATATATAAACATCTTTCCATAAACCCTCCAACCAGAAATATTCAAACAAACCGCAGGGAAACTCCCCCGAAAGCCGCTAAAAACTTTCGATTTCAGTTCGAAGGCAGCAAACAAGCATCGATATCGCAGTAAAAGCGGCAATAAAAATCCCCAAACAGCGGTCATTACGCAGTATTTTTATCCCTCTCCTTATTCCCTACGTGGCATAATTGAATATTTCGCCTCAACTCGCATTAATTCGCATTTCTGCTCCAAGAGCAAATCCGCGTCGTTTTCAGAGTCTTTTATTGTTACCTCAATAATTTTTACGGCCGTCGTTTACGAGAGCATACGCAAGAGAAATCATCTTTAACTTGCATGCATAAGAGGCTTCCATCTAATCTACTAGACATGATTGAAACCCTTGATTTCGAAGGTGGGCTAAGTCACTGGTTGGGCTTTAAAAAAAGAGAAATTGATTTTAAACAGCATCTTTAAAGCGGTACTCTCTTTTCCTCAATATGAAAGAGATAGTAATTATTATTGATGTGTGTTTCAATAAGTTTGTTGTAAAACATGATAAATGTTAAAGTAGTTAAAGTATTCTTTGTAGCTTTAAAAAACCGTATATTTAAAGACATTGGTACGTTCTCTTTTCCTCAATATGAAGGATAGTAACTACGAGTTATTACTGATGTATGTTTCAATAAGTTTGTTGTAAAATATGATAACTTAAGTAATTAAAGTATTCGTGGTAGCTTTTAAAAACCGTAGTATCTTTAAAGGTTTTGGTACTTTCTCTGTTCCTCAACGTAAAGGATAGTAACTACGAGTTAATTTATGTGTGTTTCAGATAGTTATAAAAATATGATCAGTTAAAGTTACTAGGGCCTTTAAAAAATAATTTGATTTCAAACGGTATTTAAATACTTTCGTACTTCCCCTTTTCGTCAACGAAAAGGATTGCAACTACGAGTTATTATCGATGTGTGTTGATTGTTGAATATATAGATTATTGAGTTGTTGTAAAATGATATTTAAAGTAAATTAAGTATTCTTGTTGACTTTAAAAAAGAATAAAGTAGTTTTAAAAATCAAATTTTTAAGACAGCAGTACTTTTTATTTCTCTCGATGTAAAGAATAGACTACCATCAGTTATTTATTATTGTATGTGTTATGGTAAGTTAGTTGTAAAATGTTATAAATTAAAATAGAATAAGTATTCTAACTTCCATAAAATAAAGGATTTTAAAGACCCAGTTTTATTTTTAAAGTTATTATAGGTATCAATAATTTTTCAGAGGAAGTATGCCACTTGAATGATCGCAAAAGTATGGATCTCATTGTTATTACCATTAGGTACTTGGTTTTTACTTGTTTAAAAAAAAATTTTGAATCAAAAAGGGGGGGAGGGGTTTGGAAAAATCTCACAAAATCTCACCAAGGGGGGAGGGGGGTAGATTAAAATCTCACGTCAACTTTTTAAGTTAGAAATTATACGATTTTCTTTTTTTTAAGTATGAAAAAGGAATACACAGATAAGATACTGCAAATTATTTTTAAAAAGTTATGGGTAAATCTCACTTGGGGGGAGGGGGGGTCCGGCAAAATCTCACTAAATCTCACCAAGGGGGAGGGGGGTCCAGATTTTGGAAAAAACGCCTCACGTAATTTATGGATGTCCCCTAAATACGAACAGGTAGTAAAGAACGAATCTCGCTTCAGCGCCAAAGAAGGCTAGCTGTAAAACCCGGCTTTGCCGGGTTGTAACAGCTAGTGTATTATTAAATTTCATATTATTATAAATACCCTAGATATGGATATCCATGAAAGTTTCACACGATTGCATCATACAGTACTTGGAGAAAATATGTGATAAATTAATTAAAATCCAATATAATCTTCTCGATTAATTTTTTCTCGCATAGATGTAAAAACAAAATTAATAACTATAGACTTTCATCTAAGATATAAGAATTTAGGGAAAATGCGGTTTACCATACTTATTCTGATTATTAGAAAACATTCTACCTCAAAACTTCATAATTTAATATTTTCATAATTTGTATTTATTGGGTTTGAACCATTATATTTAAATAAAAGTTATTCTAATATTAAAATAAACTCAATAAATACAAATTCTGAAGATTTATGGTAGAATGTTTTTAATATAATCAGAAAATGTTTATTTCATTAATTGATAGTTATGTTCTAAAGTTTTGATAAGAATCTATCAATGTGTATGTGTGTGTTCCCTTCATAAAACCTCAATATACGTGATATCCCAATTTGTTGGGTTAATTCCCGTTATAAATTTTCAAAGTGAAGAAAAAGCTCTTTAAGACAAGTAATATACTTCTCAAAAAATTATCAGCAGCGTATTTTTACTCTCAATAAAATTAATTTAAACATAAAATATATTTGCTGCACACGATAAAAGCAATCACAGCTCAGAAGAACAAACTTTTAATTGAAGTCCTTGACTTAATTCACTAGCCTTATCAACAATGTGTCTAAATGAATATCTTCAAACTAAAAACGAAAAAAAAAACCAACTAAGCTACATCTTTTATTGTTTTCATTTCAAAACTTTTTACTGTCCCGCAACAAAGTTTTGCCTCCCATAGTCATTACTCTCAGCTATGGATATGAGTAATCTTTATAATAGGAACCATTACGTACCCATGTCAAAGCAATAACTATTTATAGTTAAAACAATTTCATCAGAGGGAGGGGGAAGAGTACGTTGAGAATGCCCTTTTCTCTTTTTATAATCTTATTCTTTACTCGAGTAATCTTTTTCTAATTCATAATAGCTGTAGTAATACAGTTTTTATCGATGTTCAATCCCGTGTATTATCTGTCTACGCTTTTTCTTGAATAATGAGTTCAGTACGTTTATCTGAGGCTATATTTAGCAACAATGTCCTTTAGGGGGATCTTTTTTGGAAATTAAAACTCGATACGCTTTCGAGCGAAAGTTAAACAAGGCTTTGTGTTAACATCGAAATGTAGTTTTCGTTATTCAGTGGGAAAAATTGGTGCGTTTTGAAGGTTTTTAGGGAGTCTGAAAGGTTTCAATTATAACTTTGGCTTTTGAAATATTATGGTGGTGGCGATACTTGAGATCGTACTTTTTTTAGAATTAATAATTGCAAGCCATTATTAGAAATAATTGGTTTGTGTCGTGGTGTCCATTAAAATCATTTAAAGATTTAAAACTCTTTGAAAAAGGGAAAATATGTAAAATATTTCTGTTTTAGCTGAATTTAAATTTAACTTATTGTTTTCATACCAGAAACCCATTTGTTGTCATTTTCTACTAGTAAAGTTGAAAGGAGAATTTCATCAATCGGTGAAACCAGTCCACGGTTGGAGGTGACGCTTGAGAGTAGTGAGTTAACACCTACTAGTAAAGTTGATTTATGTAGTAGTTAGGTACTTTTCCATTATACCGGTGCCGGTGATAAAGTCGCCAATAATGATGCAACCAACGCCAAACGGAATTACGTCTGCTTCGTGTGATTTGTTCAGTCGCTAAAAAGTCTGCTTGGCGAGATTTGCGCCGGTATAACGGAAAAGTACCGATAGTTATTTTAATAGCAACATATTCATAACATAAAGTTACCTTTAAACCTTATTGATGGAATTCCAAAATACACCCCCTTGTTCAAAAACGTAAGGAAAATATGATTTTTGGGGAATAATAACACTACTATTATAGTTCGTGTAATGTAATTTTCAGGGTTTCCAGACTGAAGTCAAAACGAACACATCATAGATCCTAAAAAATGGTTACCACCCACCAATAAATGATCCAAGATCTAAAATTAGTCCTTAATGAAGCCTAAATATCGATTAAAAATCTATACTTAAACATACAGTGTTCCCTCGTTATTCGCGGTAGTTACGTTCCAAAATACACCACGAATACATGAAATCCGCGAATTACAAACCAAGTTTTAAAACTCGCATATATGATAATATAACAGATATAATGGTTCGATGCCGTAATTTATTACATAAAACTAATAAAACTGGTTCTGCAAAAAGTAGTTTTAACTGTAAATAATTGTATAACTGCAAATTATTTGTAGTAAATACCAAAAGGATTACAAGTAAGAAAACTTGCTTAGTAGAAGATGTTACATTTTTCAAAATGGTTTTACATCATAATAAATACCGGAATCGAACAATTGTATCTTTTCTGCCAAATATCCAAATTTCATTGCTAAAAAACTTTGAGATCGAAATCCGCGAATATTCGGGGTAACATTACTCAACCACGAATACTGAACCGCGAATATGCCAGGGCCCACTGTATTCCACACATTTAAAACCATGCATGGAGTTCAGGAATATTCTACTATTTACAAATAACAGTGAATTATTTGCTAAATGACTCTCACAAAAAAGTTTTTGCAACCAGTCCAAATGTGTACGGAACTTCATTATCGATGGAGGGCCTCTGTACCCCTTAAAACAGTGTACGGACGATTGGATCCAGACCACACATTTCCACTGTTACAAGATTCCATGGCATGGATATCATTGATGAAAATTTTCTAATTTTTGCCATGTAATAAAATTGGGCTTAATTTCCGAACACGAGGGCATCTGGGCAAAAGGTATACAAGTTACATTACAAACTCCTCCAAAACAACAACTTAACATAACATAAATGAACGTGTAAGATAAAAAGTAAATTCAAAGTTTAAATAGAGAACTATAATTAAAGTTGAAGAAAGGTTAAAAAAATTTTTGAGCTGATGATCTTTGCCAAGTATAGAAAATTAAATATATAGCTCAATCAATCAGTCACGGGATATAGTATATATTTGTATTTTCTTTAGTTATCTATTTATATAACGATTATTTATAAACTGAATCATTCCTTTAAAAAGGGTTCATTATTTTATATAACTTTCAGAAAACAGCCACAGCTCCATATATCTCCCGAAAAACTTCAGAGATAAAACAAATATCTCCAATAAGAAAGAAAAACCTACTAAGCCATCAAAAACAACCCAAGAAACTCGCCCTCAGAAGATAATGACAAACTACACCACTCAAAGAACAATGACCAATAAAAACACTCCCGGGACAAGCGAGACCCTTGTCAGGCCTTAATCTGCCAGTAATGGATGACGGAGGGTGGTGGACACCCCCCGAAAGTACGAGTGGGCAGAGAGGACACCCCCTCATTTGCAGGAGTGAGAAAAGATATCGTCTGAAACAATGGGGACAATCAATTATGCCTCGCGAAGGATGATGTATCGCGATTTTGATACATCGCGTTCGGATCGAATTTATGGTCGGGAGGGTCTTGTTGACGTAACAGGTGGTCTTGTGGGGAAAGAAAGGTTTGGGGGTCCCACGCTGCATATCCATAGCGTCTTATAAATGGGGACTCAAAACGGGTTGGCAAAAATGATAGGGGGTTCTGATGCTTTAAATCATGGTTTTTACTTTTAAAACACTTCGTTTAAAACACTTGTGATAAACACGTTTAAAACAAAGAAAAAAAAACATTGTTTAAAACACATGTGTTTTTAACAAGTTTCTCCCTTTATTTAGGCAATGAATTTGCCATGTACATGAATGGATCACCCAGAGCTCAAAAATGTTGTGTAAAGTATGAGGCTTGGGTGCAAACCACCAAATCGCCATGACATAGGCAGTACATTGCTTGAAAAGAACATGATGCTGTGAAGAAAACCTACAAAAATATTTTAAATGAACGAACTGCGTGTGGTGTATTTAAAAGTATAGCATTATTAATCCAATTTCAATTTGAAAAAGCAAATATAAATTTTAAAAACTCGTGGTTCTTTTTTTAGCATTTCTATGTCGAGGGTAAAAATATAAAATAAACATGTTTTAAGCTAAATAAACACGTTTAAAACAAATAAAACATGTTTTTTATTGTTTATTTAAAAAAACATGTTTTTTTCAACCCTGCTTTAAATGCTCATTCCTACTTCTCGCTTATGATCTTTTGTTCGGTTTTAATGTCCCTCAATTTTACGACTAACAAAACCAGAGAGAATTCACCAAAACTATAGGTATTGAACGCACTTCCTACGTAGAGTCTGGCACCCTTTTTACACCTATTTATGGCGTAAAGTATAAAACGCAGAACTTGGAGGGCGTGGAGCTACATTTAAAAAACTCATGATGAGATCAAACTTTAAAATAGTTACTTTTTTATGTAAATGGTACTAAATAAGAAGGTAAGACAAATAAATAATAGGGGAGAGTGTTGTACCTCTGGTCAAAAATCACGTTTGGATTTTTCTAAGACAGGTAAAATCACATTTTGACCATTTAAAGTGCCCAACCTATAGTCCTAACCTTTGTGAGTAAAGAGATATTTTTTACTAGCCAAAATCTTTTAAGTTGGATTTTTAATCATTTATAATAACATGGAAAAATTTGTGTCCAAAGGTACAACAACCTGTTGTACCTATGGACAGACCCAGTTGTACCTGTGGACACCCTTAAAAAGGGAAATTTTAGTTGAAAAAAGCTAAGAATTAATATTTTTATTGATGCATTACCTTTTAATAACCTATTTCAAGCCTTTTTAAAATTGAAAATAGATTTTTTAAAGTAATGTAGTTTTAGATCGTAAATGATCATTAAAACGAAGTTTAATGATGAAAGTCTTGATTTTTTACCAGAAACACAAAAATCACATGGTATTTTCAGATCAGAATTTAAGATAATAGTTTCATCAATCATGCTGATTGATCCAAGCTGATTAAATTCCAAGTAGAATCATAAATTTAAAAAAGTAGTTAAGATCAAAAAATATTTGATTTTTCATCTAAAATTCACTTGAAAATAATCGCTGACCAATAGATTACCATTTAGAATTAATTGAACATTTATTAAAATGTATTCAGTTAAATGAAACCTGATTCTAAAACGCCGATTAGCTACAGACACCCACAAGAACGTGTCCGTAGGTACAGCACTTATGGTGTCCGAAGGTACAACATGAGGTGTTTTTGCATTCAAAGTTCTATAAAAGATAAAAGAATTGAGATCTGACGATTTCTAATATCAAAAATAAAAGTTAAAATCTCGGGGATTCCCCCCATGTATCCCATTTTATCATGTCATAATTCAAGGGGAGGAAAAGAGTTAATGTAGTGATGCACTAAAAAAAACTTTGAGCACCTAAAAACAGTAAATTTATTACATAAAATTTAAATAATATTTTAAAGAGCTGATTTCACGTTAGCAACTAGATAGCATCTGTTTACATTCAAAATCGACCACAAATTCAAATTTACATTTTTTCCCGAATTTTAAAATGAGGTGGCTGAAGGTACAACCGTCCATAGGTACAACACTCTCCCCTATACTTTTTTTTTTAAAAGGAAATTTTTCGGACCAATGTATAGTTATGTTTAATACTCATTTAAGATTTAGATATTTATCCCATTCTTTCCCATTGAGATTAAACTGGTGGCAGTACTAAAGAAAAAATACCAGATTTCAACAATTAACATTTTATTATGGTAATTTAAAGGATAGGCCAATATCAATAGTAGTTAGATAATGCATTTTTTGTGTTATAATACACAGAAATGTAACAAAATTAAAAGAAACACCGCAAGTCGAGATATTTTAATAGTGTACACTTTGCTGTCTGATTATTTTTGGATATTTAGCATGACACTCAACGCTTTCGTCCTAACTAATATAAATTCCCTATTAATATGAAAAATAAAAATTTTAAAACTTCAGGATGGAAACTTTTTAATGTATATCCCCATATGCATCTCAAGAAATTTTGTAACGTTAAAATTTAAACGTCCGAAA
Source organism: Tetragnatha versicolor (assembly GCA_024610705.1). Taxonomy (NCBI): domain Eukaryota; kingdom Metazoa; phylum Arthropoda; class Arachnida; order Araneae; family Tetragnathidae; genus Tetragnatha; species Tetragnatha versicolor. The sequence continues at coordinate 10,851,572 of JANDEH010000007.1, forward strand.
AACGCAATCTTCGACTCACAATCCAAGACATTTGATTCTTCTCACCCATATAATTTATCGCCGGATGCATCCGAGAACAGGCATTCGCGGTTGCAGTGACTGGCACAAGGGGGAATCATTCCCCTCTCCACTGCAATAATGTCTCGCGAGATTTCCATCCACTTCTTAATCGATTTAACATTACTCCATCACTCAGATTTTTTTTATGACGTCACTACTGAAGGGTAAAGACGTCTCGAAAAAAATCCCTCATAGGCAAAAAAAAAGAGGGAGAATGATATATACCCACTCCCTTATCAGTCTCGTTTCTTTTCTTCACTTCAGTTTTTCGAGAGGGTGGATTATAGATCTGGAGCGACCTTTTGGCACGAGTAAGACATCCATGAGAGATAATATAATATCACTCTGTAGCCTTTTGTCCCTTTAATATTGGTGATCGAATGAAGAATCATCGATCGTTAAAATCGGATGCAGAGGGATTTTTTAACGGCCTTTCCCCATTGTGAGGGATTTTTTTTACCGCCAAAGTCGGTCCGGTGTAATTACTGTTATCCAGTGATCGGGATGAGGGATTTATTTCTTTTTCTGAAGAAGAATATCCGGGGTTCTGATGAAAGTCGCCGTTTCCGAAAAATGAATTTCGAACTCGGATGAGGGTTTAATTTAAGTCCCATTTGTGTGAAGAACTTTTGAAGCCTAGAAAATTGTTTTTTGGTGGGTACTTTAGAATTCTTCAGGGGATAGGGAAGTCTTTGTTAATTTCCTGAAAGTTCAAGCTCTTCAAACGTAACTTTTCAAGTTCAAGTATCAACTTTTATTAAAATAATTTCTTAAGAGTCAAGTACTGAGTTAAAATTAAGACATTAGGAGCATATTATGAACTGATTTGTTTTCAAATAAACTTGTTATATTTCTAATCTAATATATAATTTAAATTATAACTGTTATTATAATTCATTTTATAATAATTATAATTCACCACTCCATCTGATCGATCTCCAAAGACACGACAACATATTTCTAATAAATGTAATAGTAGCAAAATAGTCACTTACCCAAATAAATATTGTACTATAAAGTGCAATAAAAAAATTCTTCACTGAATCGGCTTACATAATGTATTAAAACAAACTTTAGGAATAAGCGCAAAAAGTATTATCTTTTCAATTTAATAAGACTTAACATTTGAATAACTGGCATATTTTCACCATCCCAAATATTTCAGAAATATGTATTAATATCATAATACATTAATTATAATAATAATATCAATGGATAGTCTTTACGTAATGTTTGAAATATGTGAGTGAAATAATTAAAATCTCCTTCCTTGATTTTTTCACAGCTTATAACTTTAGATATTCGAGAGGTAATAGAAATGCAAAATAGGTAATAGATAGTTGAGATATAGTTGATGGGATTAAAGCGCAATATAAAATTTTCTCTTTTTTCCACATTACCCTCTTACGTAATACAAGGCCTAGATATTCAGTTCTATAAAATTTTAATATCCTTATATCTAACTAAATAAAAATGATGACATAAGCTTTAACTCAAATAGTATTATGCATTCAAATCTATTATAACTTCGGTTAAATATTTGAAGAGATTATCACACACCCAATATTTAATATTTTTATGGCATTACAGAAGATTTGGAGGCTTTTTTACAGCTCATCTTGTGTTAAATACTTTGATATAGAATGAGGTATAAAAATATTTCAGCAATGATTAAGAACTTTTTTACCCGAGGCAAAACCAAAAGTATTTACCAAGGCTTAACTTGATCGTAACCGTAAGGTATAAACACATAACACAAGGATATAACACAGTTAACGATCCAGTCTAGCCTTGGTATTACTATAATCTTCTTAACCAAGTGTTAAAAAATAATAGTTCAATCCTTGCAATATTTAATATTTTAAAATAATTTATGAAGTAAAATCACAAATCAACAAACTTATAATATCCATAAGGTTAAGAAAGACATTTAGCCGCTTGAAGCACCATGTGGTGATAGTAAAGCTATTCAGGGAATTCCTATAAGAATGAGAAGCTATTCTGTTAAACGTCTCCCAAACTGCCCATTACGGTTATGATTCCGAGACTTTTTTTTGAAATATTCAAAAGCTTGATGAAATTTTGCCCGTATGTTAATTTTATGGTATTGTTTTATTTGTACTGAGAAAAAAAACCTTGTGTACCCAACATCATTTCACTTTCTCGTATAGCAATCATAGACCACCGACTCAATCATACATCACCTAACTTAAGTGACCTCAGGCCTTAAAATTCCTTTGCAAATACTATTAGATACAAGATCTATCAGGCCATTGATGTGCCCCAATCGAGTATGGCTAGGCTTACCATATTTTCTTGGGTCCAACCCAGGACATATTTTTGAAATTTCTTAATTAGTACCGTATCAAATCATCAAAGATTAAAAACTAAGAAAAAACATTCAAAGTTATAAACATTGAACAGAAATATCAAATTTTATATCTTTATTCGACATTATTTTTTCAAAAATTGTTTGATTGACTTAATTTTATTATAAAATTCACTGAAAGTAAGTTCTCCAAATTAATACAGATGTTAGATACTGTGAAACAACACAGTTTTTAAGAGTTTTGTCACGATTTTTCACAAAAATGTCTGGCAAATCGTAAAAGTATGAAAACCCCGGACATATTGCGACCCCGGACATTTCCCCGGACAGCACTAAAAACCCCGGACGTATGGTAAGCCTAAGTATGGCGGTCGAGAGGGCTCCATCGAAACATTTTTAAAAGCGATAAATTCCTTAACAGCAAGTTTATGGGTTATAATTACAAAATTTGAACACTTTTTATGATTTGAACACTTTTTATGTTATATTCCACTTCAAATAAAATTTTATTTTTTGCCTTACGGTGCTTCAGCTTTATGCGAAATCTCATTAGGTGCGTAAGCGTTTATCAGAGTTACTTACCCCTTATACTGTTGCCAAAATGAAAAACAAATCGCTGTGCACTTTCATCCTCCTTTTCCCGACTCGTATGAAGAGGCCTCAGAAAAAAAAATTGCCCCCGAAACCCCAACCAAAACAAAAGTCTGGTTAATACTCAGTGCTGACTAGAAATAAATGGAGATTGATGCTGCAATGGGACCATGCTTCTACATCTGTCATCGTCACCCTTTCCCTTAACCAGACATGACTAAAACAGATCAATCTTATAATCCTTCTGTGAAATCCTAACAAATCTTCAAACCAAAAACTAACTACAACTCAAAACATCCCTCCTCATTAAAACAATCACTTTCATGAACCCCCCCCCCAAAGAAATCCCCTCCCACAATAAGGGCTTCCGCATAGTCGGTCTGAAAACTAGAATCTGGAGTAATTCGATACCCCGCACGTGGACCCCTTGCAGCCTTCGTAATGTAAAAAAGGGGGTGGAAGCGTCCCAGAGGGAATCTGTTTACTCGCTGTCAAACACTATCTCATCCCCTCTTTCTTGCATTGGAGAGGCTGGGAGGGGGGAACGCGTGCCGAGCAGGTGCGGGTTCGAGTGATTTGTAGTCTTCCAGCCCAGCCAAAATTCAGATCGAGTATGCGGAGGCCCTAAGCCCCGCTCCGAAACGCGAAAAACCGAGCTTATCTCCGGACTCGCAGGCTTCCATTCCCTTTTTACACGTTGACAATGGATCGCGGCCATAAAAGACAATCCCAGGTACCTCCACGATGTCACTGGAAGAGCGTCTTTTTGAAATATCCTCACGCGTTATCAGTCGGCGATCATATAAAGCTGCGTTTACATATGTCCCATTGCGTTAGCAGAAGCTTCTTGTCTTTGAAACTTAGGTAAATGATCGCTGCATGATTTCAATGGGATGCGAGGGGCATGACGGGGGATTGTTTGTAATCTTTAAAACGTGGGTGTAGTCTGGAATATTTTCAAAGACCTGGATAACTATTGATTTTTATTTTCCTGCTAATTTTTTGTTTTGGTTGTATTCATGGACGGAATCCTCTGAGGATTTAATTGTCTAAAAATAGTGAAACAGTGTAAATTAGCCTTTACCGTATATATTTTCCTATTTAAATACTATTCCACTCCTCGCTAACTTCACTGTTCGCCGTAAGAGATTCATATTCAATGAACCTTTCAAGGCACGAACTTGCGATGCATCTTCCTTTTAACGGCCGTATTCACCGGTAACCTGACCGGCGGTCAGGTCAGGAAACCATGGTTACAGCCTCTGATTGGTGGAAAAATAATTCGCCGGTCAGGTTACCGGTGAATACGGCCGTAAATCTTAACGAATACCAACGCCATGATAATACAGGGTGGTCCCGAATTCGTGGTACAAACTGGTAGTGTTCGGCAAACACTGGTCAAAAAGTAGTTAACTACCAACTAGTCTAAACCAAAAGTAGTTGAACTACTAGTAGTTAATTACTTTTCAACAGTACTGAACATTACAAACTGGATAGGGTAGGTAAGGTACATCAAGACGAACAAGAATTGGTATGATTAGGTGGCCACAAACCCGTGATTTTCACCCCTTAAAACCCATTTGCGACCCCCTAACCAATACCAATTCTTGTTCGTCTTGATGTACCCTACCTATCCTACCCAGTACCACGAATTCGGCACCACCCTATACCTAAAATATAAAAAAAATCATCGTTTAATAGTTCAATTTCACGTAAAAAATCCGCCCCCATTCCTCATAATGAAAAAGTATCCTCTCTGCACAAGTTCGCTGCCGAACTCTCGGCAAGCAGAAGATGCAGATTGAGGGCGAATCGTCAAGTGTCCCACCCCTTCCATTATGGGGCATAATACATCACCGTATCGGGTTTCTTATCGCGTCAAAAATCTATTTTCATTCCGGCAGCCCCTCCTGAAAAGCTGTCGGAAGCAGAGCTCGGGACAGAAAATATCTTCATACACCCTATCAAAGGGCCTCAAAAGAAGGGCTTTCAGAGAGAGTAGGGGAAAAAAAGAGGGGGAGTGTGAGGGGCTTTTTAATACCCCCGGACGATATTGATAGTGGTCTCTGTTGCTGTGGGGAAGGCTCTTTTGAAAGAAGGGGTTTTGAAGTTTCCACCGTGAAAAATAGAATCCGCGCTGTTCATTTAAGAAAGAGATAATGATCTATTGCGAGATAGATTTTTTTTGCCTAGAGAGAAGTGCGTCCTGTACATAGTATTCGGGGTTTTGAACAAACAAAGGAACAAAATGTCTTAATTCATTCGAATAAAGAAATTCACGAAATTCCTAAAAAAAAACATTTTATCCGGTTACCAGGTTAATTTAACTTCCGGAATGTATCTTCTCCCATTCATTTCTCCATCTTAATATGACGTCTTGCCTCACTGTGTCAACTTGTAATCGGATAGCAGACATTCCGGAAGTTGATTAAACCGGGTGAATTGGTTTGTTTGGTTTTTTTAAGAAATTTGTGAATAGTAACATTCCTGACATCGCTGAAGACCCATCGAGTATATCGTCACCTTAGTATAAAAAACTACTATCTCCATTCGGCAAACTTCGGGAACCCGATTCTTGGCGATCGGATCGTTCGAGAAGCTAATTTTTTGGTTCGACTTGATCGAGAAGAAAAGATCAAAACCCATCAAATTATCTTCTCCAACGATCTAAACGCCAAGGATCGGGATTCCCGAAGTTTGCCGAATGGAGATAGTAGTTTTTGATACTAAGGTGACGATATACGGAGTACGTGCTCGTTAAATCTTTGGGTGGGTCCGAAAGTCTTGTGGTCGGTCGCAGCAGTTTACCTTGGGTCCAGGTCTTCTGGAGACTATTTCCCTCCCCTTCAGAGACATGGAAAAATTGTGGAGGCAAACAAATATAAAAAATAAAGAGAGACGAAGCGGCTCATCTTAGAGTAAGCAAATGTCTCCTAAACTTTCCAACTAAGAAACTAAGAATAGTAGCATGAAATTTATTTGAAAATCTAATATTAAATAAGATTGGAAATCTACTTTACATTTTAATGCTTTAAAAACAACACCTGTCTTTGGTATTAAAAAAGTCCACTTCCATCTCCTACATACACTAATACACTAAGTTGACAGTGTGGGCAAATATTTGATTCATGTTTTGATTCTCAGTAACAATAATTTATGCAGGGCCCGACTTACAAGTTTGGGAGCCCTAGGCAAAAGAACAATTGGGGGCTCCCGGTATGGCTTAAAAGAAGACTAAAATTTATTTGATAACAAAAACGATCATTTTTAATCCAAGTGTTATTGTTACAGGCAATGTGATATACCCGGATATTATTAATAATATCCGCGTATTTTTGGCAAAGTGATAAATACTCATTAATAAATACTACTGAATTTATCACATTGCCTGCCTCACTTAGGCATTATTAATAATGTCCGGTTTATCCGTTTGCCATTACATAAACACCAAATAAAAGTTAAGAGTTTAATACCATACTGATGAAATCCATTAGGTTAAAAAGTTGTTTTACACTATTTTTCATTTTCTTAGCTTTTTAAGTGTTTTGGGGGCCCTCTAGAAATGTGGGCCCTGGGCAAGTGCCCCGAATGCCCTCCCAGAAATCAGGCTCTTAATTTATGTGTTTTGGTTCCTTGATAGCTGTTGTAATAAAATAATGCGCTAACGATAGATAATTAGCTATAGGGGAGTAGGTTTTTTTTACATTTTTTTATCTCAGCATTGAGGACGGAGATAGAGGAATCCTCAAAACAGCTGAATTCATAGTTCTTCAATATAACCTGTGAATTATTTTTTTTCCATCCTGAATTGCACTAAGCATATTCCTATCTTAAAAATGTTCTACCTTTAAATTTGATGTAAATAGCAAGTTATTCTTGGGAAGGTTTGGTTTGAATAAAACACATGTATGAAATATTGACGAATAAATGTTACTTGCTAACAAAACCACTTTGCATTCAAATTTTTTATTTATAACATGTTTCGGTTCCACAATTAATATTTCATAATAATTTTCACAACGGCTTTTCCCTTTCCTTCGTAAGTGAATAATTTAAAGCAGCGAGAAGTTATGCCAAAAAAGATTCCACTGCATTTGTTTTTCCACTCGAAAAGCGCTACTTCATTCATTTATTTATTTTTTCTGATGGGGAAAGAGCACGTTAAGTGTTAGTGAAAGCGAAAACCTCGTCACATCATCATGGAGGAGGCTTCGAGAAAGCGAATTCCATCAAGGGAATTCACCTCACAGACGATCTGCGAAATGAAATGCTTGAGTTGCCACATCACGTGTTAATTTCAGTTTTGTTTGTTCTGTAACTGGAGGTAATTTAGAATTCGAGCAGAGAAAGAAAAATAACGGAAGAGAATTCTTGTAGAGGTAGAATAAACACAGGAGTGGCATGTGGACGAGGACCTTGCGTACCCAACATGACAATGCTAGGCAAAAAATAATTCTTGAGCTAGCACAGATGACATCGATTTTTGACGGGGAAACTTGCGTAACTTTACTCGCACAGCTCATTCCAAATATTTGAGCTGTTGTGTTTGGGTAACTTTACTAGAACAGTTCATTCAAAATATGTTGAGTTTACGTAACTGGAAGAAGTAAGCGAAATTCGGCAACACATGACAAATATTGGACGAATTTTGAGCATTCGTGCTGTTAAGGGTTCAAAATATTTCTGAAAGAATCGTTTCCGGAATCGATACCAAGGAATATACCCTTTAAAGAAAGGAATCGATTCAAGCAGGAATCGAATCTTAGGAATCGTACTTAATTTTCTAAGCAATACATATAATTATTAACAATTTTTTTTCACTAATTCATTAGCACTTTTATAGTTTATTAATATTTTTCTGATAATTAATTAAATTAGTAATAATTACTAATTATCCAGGATTTGGTTTGGGATTGAAATAAGTTCGATTCTACTTTTTCGATACTGCCCTAAGGATCGATTCCAGGTTGGAATCGAACCTCAGGAATCGAATACAAGAATCGAAAGAATCTAACCGCTGGAATCGATTCCGGAATCAAATCGAAATAGTATTTCTTAGATCCCTAGTGCTCTTGCGGCGAATTCCCGAACCCCATCATGCTTACTCCCATGCAAATACGTATGTTGAGTTTACGTAACTGGAAGGAATAAGCGAAATATGACACATATTGGACGAATTTGGAACGTTCGTGCTATAGCAGTAGCGAATTTGAACTCCATGCTCGCTCTATTTTCCCTGAATTCCACGAGAATTCCTCGAGGTTTTATAGGGAGGTTCATTACGCAGAGCAGAACGTGCGGCGAATTTCTTTGAATAAATTAGACGTTCGCGTGCGTGAAAGAAAAGAGTAATACTCCCAGGAAGCCTAATTCATTAAGCTGTTTGGTTGCAGACCATAGATCAAAAATAATTTTCTCGAGTGCTTTTTGCTTAATGCGGCAACAGTTCTTTGTCAGCGGTAATTTGAGAGATATGTAAACTCCGCTAATAAGTGGATTTGGTTTCTACGAAAAAAAAAGTATCGTTGTAAATTAAATAATTTCGACGATGGAAAAGTATCGTTATTTTTTTTATGCGATTCGTTAGCAACTGTTCTGTCATAAGAGTTTAATCAACACTGGAAAATTCCCTCCAATTTTTTTTTTTAGAGGAGCAATTAATTACCTTCGTCCCTTGTGAATTCATAGATGTATATAGCTTAATTTTAAACGTATGTAAGTAAGCATTAACATTTTTAACGAACAGGTTTTGCACAGTGCATGATTGTTTTTAACGTGCTGTTTGAAGTAATGTTTATTATCATTTTGTAAAACATGTTAAAGCAATGAAAGAGTTTGTAAATGTAAATTGAATTGGGACTCACGATTAAAATTTAATTAAAGCTTTCTTTAAGACTACTTTTCAAGGTGTTGTTTAAAATAAAGCAACATGTTCCTTCAATGGAAACTATGTTCAATTTGTGTCCCGTATTAGGTAATACGACATTTACCTATTAATTGCATTTACTATTATTAACGACATTTTACTTAATAAATTAAGCATTTTCCCATATCATTATGTATATATTATTAATTTCTTTTATTTTTATAACCGTACACCATACAGAAATAACATATTTCTATAAAATAATTTTAATAATGCGTAAGTATAAAAATCATGGTTAATACTTATGTTAAATTACTTTATACAGTATTTAAAGATTAACACAAGCACAATAAAGGTGATATTAAAAAACAGTTAATTTTTTTTTTGAATCTGAAAAATTTTTGGATGAAAAGTCAATTTAAATAACTAATTCAATTCAGCGAATGGCCCACAAAAAGAATTGAATAGCAATTATTATGTCCTTTGTTGAAATATTGTATAAAAATTATCATAATTGAAATTTCAATTAAAAAATGGTATTTTTTAATCTCTGCGGGAAGTTTATTAGAAATAAAAACGCTTTGAGAGGGATAATAAACAAGTTAATCAGATTTATGCACTTACGAAGAAATAATAAGATAAATGTTTCATTGGTGAGAAAATTTTTACTCACTCTAGATATGGAAAATCAAAACATATACCGTAAAATGGGGTTACTTTGGCCCAAATGGAGTGTTTTTTTCACTTTAAAAGCAAATTAAAGTTATTAATCAAATAAAATATGATTGTTTGAGAGGTTCATATTATTTTTAGCACCGTTAAATATGATATAAACCTTTTAAAGTTTTTTTTGCACAATTAATATATTTTTAATATTTTTTTGAAAATTTGGGCCAAAGTTACCCTGACTTGGGGTTAATTTGGCCCAACCCTTAAAAATCATAAAAAATCAGTGTTTTGATAGCTATAAACAATTTTAAACAATTCCCAGCGATAGGTATATTGCCCATTAATAATATATTACCAAACCAACGTTTTCTAAAGCTTAGTTAGGTGAAAATCCATAAATGTGAACCTTTTCGATGTACCATTGATTTTATTTTCAAGTTACAAATGGGATGCAAGTTACAAATGGGATTACATACACGTTTCGCCATTGGAAAAACATTATTCAGGCTAACTTTGGCCCACATTGTCTTAATGTTTCAGGTTAACTTTGGCCCAATGGCCAAAGTAACCTAGTAGTTTGGGCCTAGTAGTTAACCTAGTAGTTTGGGCCAAAGTAACCCCAAATCGTGGGCCAAAGTTACCCCAACGTAGTAAAAACGCAATGCACAGGAAACCACAAAACAAATTTAAACTATGACATTAAAACATGTTAAAACGCTTAACAATGAATCCAAAAATATGACTTACCTGCTTTGAATCAATTTTTTATGAGTATGTCTATAGAAAAGTAGGAAGACGAGAAAAAGTAGCGTTTTAGAGGTACCGATGCTTAAAACATTCCAGTGATCGCAAATTTCGGAATTTTAAAACGACCCTTTGCAAACAGTCTGACAACAATGCCACCTGTGGGCTCTAGCAGTAATTAGGTGATAAAATAATTTTTTCATACATATTTATCACTTTGAAACACTTTTCGATGCTTGGGCCAAAGTTACCCGTAAGGGCCAAATTAACCCCATTTTACGGTAGTATAGTTCTAAAAAAGCATAAAAAAGAAACGTGAAATAAATTAAACCAAACAGTAAACTAATCAACACATTGAAAACGTTCCAGACAAAAATAAACACATTTAAGAACACTTTTTGTTCTAAAATTAACAACACTCCAGTCGCATTAAAACGTTGAAAATTTAACACCTTATTATAAGGTGATAGTGTTCTAAATATGTTCAAAAAGAGATAAAATTAAAGCCCTGGATACTCTAAGGTAGAGTATCCAAGGCTTTAATAAAAATGTGTCCTTAAAATAGTGTTTAAATATTATTACCTAAAAGTGTCTATAAATTTGGATTGAAACACTACAATAACACATATTCTGTCTCTGTAATTTTTTAGCAACACTTCTACAACATTATACATTATTTTAGTCTCACACAACACAATCGCAAACCAATTCGCAATGCCAGCAAAACTCTTTTGATTAGAAGTGCCCATTAATTTTATCAACTTAGCACTATAAAAGTGTTTCACGCATTCGCAATATATTCAACTCCCAATTTATTTCAGTCCTGAAATTAAATAACGCATATTATGTCTATATTTTTAGCAACACTTTCACAACGTTATATTTGTCTCTCACAACACAATCCAATTCGCAATGCAAGCAAAAAGCTTTTGATTAGAAGTGTCCATTAATTTATCAACTTAGCGTTGCAAAAGTGTTTCACGCATTCGCAATGTATTCAACTCCCAATTTATTTCAGTCCCGAAATTGTCCAACATCGCACAACTGAGAGAGGAAACATTTCCACCGAGAGAGATCGCAACTCAACTTCTCATAAACCCCCATCACAAGCGCTTCCGCAAATTGCGAGCAGCAGCCACCAAACCACTCCACTCGAGCGAGCAAGCACTCGTCGCAAAAGGGCTCTTTTGCAGATGCAACGGGGGATGAGAACCCCCTTATAAACTTAGTAATTAAACATTCGGGAAACGTCTTCCGTCCGAACGAGACTTCCGTGCCAGACGATGTGTGTGTGCAGGAAAGAACCTTGAAAGGGGTTGAAGAACGAATGTTTATCAGCGATTTTGGAAGTTATGATGGCTGCCACTGTCACTGTACTACTGTGAGAACCTTGGGGGGTTTCCACACTCTTCAAACAAAAACAGTATTTTGGGATAAAGGATTTAATATAGGGGAAAATGCATTCAAATTGTTTTTGGAAAGTTTGGAAGAAATTCCGTGCTTAGAAAGTTCTGTGATGTTTTCATCTTGATAAAGGGTAAAATTAATTTTTAATTCAATTTATATTATTTTTTTAATACGCATCGTAATAGCAATGAAATAAGAAACATAACTTATAACTTGCGTTCAAAAAATAATTACCTAATACCCAAAACACGGAAAGAAATTTTTCACAAAAATTATGCTTACTTATCCCCAAAATTTTACAATAGCCTACCTATTCATATTAAAACAGAAATATCTCCATTAAAATTTAAAAAATTATTAAAATTGTTTATATACTCCATAGATAATATCAAGGATCATTTTTGATTATATTCTCTAGCACTTTATCCCTGAAGCTCACCCAACAGCATTTTCACTTGCCATATTTTTCAGTATCTTTTTCATCTATTCATGTGTATTTTTTTTGTTGTTCTTGTAATTAATTTTCTATGGTACTTTTTTGTTGTATATTGTGTTTTTTATGTTTTTCATTTTATATAATATATATTATTTCACCTGTATGAGGTTATCTCACCTCCTTGGTGACTCAAAAGAAAATGTCTTCCCTTTTTTGTGTTCTTTTTGTATTCTTTTATTCCTTGTTTAAATTGTAATAAAGTTGTTTACTTTACTTTACTTTACTTTTAACCTTCTTGATAGTAATTAATGTCAAAAAGGGGGCATTTTCACTAATTTGAATGATTAATTCTCCGCAAGAAATTTTTTTCTTTTTCAATGTACAAGGTGTTTCAGATAAGTGTTTCATAACTTCTAGGGAAGGGAAGGTAGGACACATCAAGGCAAACAAGAATTGGTATAGGTTAAGCCCAAACCTATACCATTCTTCGTCTCATAGGGTAGGTGGGGGTAAAAACCCGCACGGGGCAAAACCACGCACCGCGATTTTTAATCGTTATTAATCGATTCAAAAGTTGAAAACCAGGTGGTTGGTTTGTCTTATAGTGACCTATCATTCTACGAAAGTTCGTACCCCTAAGTCACTCATGAGTTGAAAAAATGCCGTAAGTTTGTTTTTCATCATTTTGATGTAATTTTTCTGATATTTTACTGAAAAACATTACATAAAATAGGGCTTGAGGAGAAATACAAACAAACAGCCCAATGATAAGATAGCAATTTCACTTCAGTTTCCTTTTGAAAAAACTGCCTCAACATGTCTCTAAAAATAATAAGGCTTGTTTTTCAAAACAAAGTAAAATGGGGCAAATTCACGCAGGTGTTTTGGGGCAAATCTACGCAGCTTAAAAAGCTCAGGAATTCGTCCCAAAAGGGAAATGGGACTACTTGATCTCCAATGAGGTTAATAAAGGTGTCCTAGATGCCAACCCCCCTACCTGAAACCATCCTTTCTCCCTTTTGAAAGATATCTGGCCAATTTGAAATTAATTGCTACAACAGATTGACAATTTTCCTTAAAACGGATTATATTTATGTTTAATATTGTTGGTTCACTTAAAAATATTAAAACAATACATTAGAAATCCATTATCCGCCAGTGGATGATCCACGATTGCCACGAAAAAAATTTTTTCATGATGAGGGTAAATTTTAGACGACATTAGAGAGATTTTAGAAGTAGAGCAAAGGTTTCTGCTGTACTGTACACATTTTAAAAGTTTTACATATCATGTTTTTTGTAAAATGAAACATAGTTTTTATGCTGAAATATTTTGTTTCGTGTTTTCACCTCATTTTTAGTCTTATTTCGGACTATTCTCGATTTTAGCTATCAGCGGTACCCTTGCCACCCGATTCTGCGGATAATAGGGGCTCTACTGTATTAAGATGATTATTTCTAGTGTTTTTATAATGAAACATTTTGTTTATCCATGTTTATTTCACATGAACACAAAGATTCAAAAGTGCGGATCTTTGCCCCCATTTTGCGAGGCAAAGACCCGCAATTTTTTTTCAACTAAATTGTCAATTTCTCTTGAAATACTATCGATAAGAGTATAAATTTGGATTGGTTTTGTAGGTAACATCTCAATCTAACACCTCCAATTGAAATTTTGAGATTATCTACCCCCTTTCGATCACAATGTTAAAAATACTAAAAACTGCGGGGCTTTGCCCCCAACAACCCTATAAGATTTGCGAAATGGTGTTTTCTTTTGAAACTTTTAGCAAATAAAGCAATAAAGATCAATCAAAGGATAGTTTAAAATCTCAAGAATCAAACCAAATATACTATTGTAAACTATAAAGTAATCCCTTTATTTAATATCTTAGTGTTACAGAGCCCTCATATATGCAAAATTATTTCGAAATTTCAATCATCAATGATCCTTTCATTTATTATCAAACGGTCATTGCCAATCATAATGATATTCATACTAAACGATGGCAGTGATTTAAGACGGCTAGACAGGAAAAAAAGTATAAAAATCACGAAGCATCAAAATTCCTTTGGAACGAAGTTGACGCGGGATTTTTTTCTCAACTCTAAGGAAGATAAATGAAAATGCAATATCAATTTCGTTAGAGAGACGTCTGGTATAAAAGAGATATGCGTTTATTTAAGTATACAATTTGAGAGCTATAAAAATTAGTATTCTTACAGTGCTTCCCATTTTAATCATCCCCGATTTTTTAAGAGATGGGGTCGTTAGGAATATACATATCTGTTAACAACAAGTCTGGAAACACATCTGTAGCGCTCAGTAAACACAATAATAGTACACTTCAAACTTAAAGCGTTTCCATCATTGTTTTGCGATTGTGTAAGAAAAAAGGTTATGGTGTAAACTTCTAGCTTAAATATACGATACTTTTCCGTTAGCCTGGCGTAAGCGAAAAATTGCCAAATAATGTAGAATTCCGACAATTTTTTCCGTTAGTCATTCGCTTCACTTGGCGGTTTGGCTCCCAATTGGTGACATTTGCGACCGGCTAATGGAAAAGTACCAAATATACCATCTAACTTCCAGATAAAGTATTATAGAGACAGAACATATCGCACCCTTGCGAAAAAAGTGCCACAACTAAAAAAAACTATGTTTCCAGGAATTGCAAAAAACTGTTCCCGGGCTGACTAGGCACATTTTAGTATTTTTGAATTTGTCAATACGAAGAACGATACATCTCAAACTATTATCGTTAGCCATTGTTCTAGTTTTCCCTGGCTGGACGACAACTCAAGATGTGGCATTTCAATGGAAGGAATCATAGCCATCTTGATAACAACAAAACGCCATAACTGCCATTTGGCGGCTGATTTTTCAATGCAACTTCTGGCTCTTTTGAAGATTGGTAGAAATGTGAAAACTACGCCTAATGGCGGTCATAACTCAAAAATTACAATTTTTGAGTTGTGGCACTTTTGTAGCAAGGTTGCGATATGTTCTTACAGTGTTTGATCCAAATTTAAGAACACTCAGATTTGAATCTTATTTTACAACACTATTTTTAGAACACATTTCTAACATTTTCCAAAAACACAACTAAAGTGTTGTTAATTTGAGGCCAAAATCATTTTTAAACGTAACGTAAACGGAACGTGTTCATAATCCGTTCAATTTTGTGTGGAAGCGTGTACATTGTTAGTAGAAGATATTATTGTCGTTTTTCTTGAATTACGCTCAATGGGGACAATTTGCTGGGCAGCACTCACTAAGGATGTCTGCTGATATCGCAAGAGGCGAATACCATCAGAAAACTGCCTAAAACGAAAATCTCGTCAAATAAACCTTTCAGAATTGCTACTCGAAATCGTTAATCGAGAATTTCAACGCTCGGAAACGGGAGGAGAAACAAATGAAGGTTCGTTTAATGATGATAAAAGCTCCTCTCTAAAATGAGATTTTGATGAAAAGTCCCATAGAATATCAAAAATCGATCGCTTTAGTTAATTAGCGAATCCTTCTCGAGAAATGGTGCTCTAAAGCATGTGAAGTAAATGACTTCTCACGTTGAAATTAACTTCAAACACGTCCTGTAACATTTATTGGTTATAATCGACTGATGAACTTTCAAATAGGAAAATTTAAGGAGAACTCTTACTAAAAAGTACATGGACAGGAATGAAGTAATTTTTGAATCAGGCTGAAATACCCCTATGCAGAAAGCATTTTACTAATGAGGTGTTATAGATCTATTTTCAGCTCCTAAGAGTCAACTATTAATACAAGTAGAACCTCTTTCTAACGACTCCCTGATTTAACGACTCCTTCGTTAAATAGACCGGTAGTTAAAGTACCGATTATTTTATCAATATAATGTTATTTTTAACATACAGCGACCTCAAACACACAAGTCTTTTTGTTACAGTAACAGCCAATTTCAGTCAGACTTCGTAACTATCTGTTGTTTTCAGATAGGAAGAACAGAAGAGAAAATTTACGAGGAATGTTACTAAAAGCTTAAATGTCTCTAAATGATCGCATTCTTAAAGTTGCACCTTTGGTTATGTTACTTTTAGCACCTAACTATAATGTGTTATTTCTGGTAGTATAATTCGTTATAAGGACCCTATGTTTTGTTCCCGTTAAGGAGTTGTTATATCGAGGTTCAGCTATTTATTGCATGTACACTCATTGCCATAAAAAATAGCGCACCAGGAACATAAAGAGATATCAACGCCAAATTTATTTCCATGATTACCCATAGTATGAAGGTTAGTTGATAAAAAAATCAGCCTTCCTCGATGTTAGGGGGCTGAGAAAATCGGTAAAAAAAGTTGACTCCATAGGTGTCCATAACCGCCGCCACAGGCCATGATATTGGGGGAGAGGGGATCTAAATGGACTTTTGGGGATTGGAAAACCATGCTGCCTCAGCACGTAGTCAAATTTTATCTGGTGCACCCACGGACGTTCCATACCAGAAGTTGTATGCTCTTCCTCAAGACCGGACTTTTTTTTGAGCATTGCTTCTAAAGAACGGGAAGGCTGGGGTAAAAATGCAACATAGGGGGGTAAGAAGAAAGCAGTACTGTGGATTACATGTTTGCTCCGCATAGCTTTGTACATCTTTGTCTATAAACATGGAGCTGACCATAGGTCTTTCTGTTTCCAATAGTGCACCAAATAAGGGAATTATCATCTCAATTTTATGAAATTGTGTTTCTGAGAGAATTCCGCTTTGTTCTTCTGCACCACGATGGTTGGATATGAGTTCGAAGACACCATGGAGAGAGCGCTCTCAGCTGTGAATTTTCTTATCATCACACGGAGTGATGATTCAAGGTAGCGGAGGGGTGGTGCATTGAATTCCATTTTCGCAACTCCTGAGTATGATTTACCTGTACATTTACTAACCAGACGTGCACCATTGAGATTTTGTAGCTGTTGTTCGTCCTTACCTTCAGGCCTGGCCTGCAGACAAGTTTCAAGAGAAAAATACACAAACACATGTTGCACGCAATGTCCAAGCTTTCTTCTTACCCCCCTACGTTCCATTTTGACCCCAGCCTTCCCGTTCTCTAAAACCAATGCTCACAAAAAAAGTCCGGTCTTGAGAAAAAGCATGCAACGTCTGGTATGCAACGTCCGCGGGTGCACCAGATGAAATTTGACTACGTGGGTAGGCAACATGGTCCTTCTATCCCCAAAAGTCCATTTAGATCCCCTCTCCCCCAATTTCATGGCATGTGGCGGCGGTTATGGACACCTATGGAGTCAACACTTTTTACCGATTTTCTCGTCCCCCTAACATCGATCGAGGAAGGCTGAATTTTTTATCAACTAACCTTCATACATGGGAAATCATGGAAATAAATTTAGCTTTGATATCCCTTTTTCTTTTTGGTGAGCTATTTTTTATGGCAATGAGTGTATATTTGAGATATTTTTCTAGTGTCCTTTCTTCCTTTTCAAATCTCTTTCATAAAGGTTTCCATGTCAGAAGTTTCAGATTATTTCGATATAATATTTTTATTATACTGCTGTTCGGTTTTAATATCCTACACATATCTAAACCACGAAAAATTGATTCAACATTCTAAAGCGAAGAAATGTTGCAATGTAAACCTTTACGACTTCATTGATATTTATAACTTCAATTTCCTCATTCGGGGTAATGGAACTATGTTTACTCATAAAAAAATATAAAGCTATCGAAATCTGTATCCAATGAAATATTGAGATAGAATGATATAGTCTAAACAGTATTCCTAAACCTCTCAAATAAAAATAACGTTAGGGAAATGAAATATGGTATGCAACATATAATACTGTATCAAAGTAACAAGTATCAGTAAGTTCTACATTCCTAGAAAAATACGTACAGGTCTGAGTATGAAATTTTTCCTACACTTGATTAGATTGCCTATTGACTCGATATACTTTTCAGATCCAAAAAATCAAAGGAATATATTATATCCTATATAATATATAATATCCTAAACGTGGAGAATTATAAGAACTTTTATCGATTTTATTTTCATTGCCTTCAAATTTAGTTCTTATGCTATATTTCTTTTCAGGCAGACGTTTAATAATATGGATAACCTGACTAACCAAAAGCAACAGGAGACGATAGGGTCTGTTATTTTTATTTTCGTATTTCCTCTTGCTACACGTAAGATTCAAAAGAAAAGCAACAACCTTAATCTGATTTTTATCCCCCGAGGACCCACGCCAGGCCTTGGAAGCCTTGAAACTTATATACTGACTGCATCACAGGAACTCATCTTTTCATCACAACCGTATGAAACCACGTAGCTTCTAAATAACCACCTAAAATTTCAAGAATGTGGTAATTTTTTTATCCGATAAAAGCGTTTTTTATTCTGTATTAAAATAAATTGTAGTTTGCTTCTGTACTGTAACAGAAAAATTAAGTTTTACTATATTAATATTTTTTTTCACGAACTCTTACCTTCAAATTTTTAATTTCGTGTTTCTGACTATTTTAGGTATACTAAAAATCCCAGTCTAATATTTTTATCATTTTCTTTTAAGGTAACTTGCCTGCGTTGAAATCGTCATTTTCGCCAAAAATATCGAATTTTGTTTTATTGTATTATTTTATAGCCTGTTTAATAAGCTTTCTAAAACTACCTTACTTTAAACTCTGAGTAATCTAGAACACAAGTTACAGCTGTTTTAGTACCGAGTAGTACCAGGTACCAGGATTAACATACAATTTAAAAACTTTAAAGCCTTTTTCTGAAGAATGACATTTTTGTATATTTTGGATCACGGTAACAGTGATTACTCTTAAACTACTTTAAATATTCTGATGATATTTGTTTTATTTCACTCTTTATATTGTAACGCATGTTATCTTCTACAATCTAAGAAAAATATTTGAATTAAGGTATTTTTTAAAGTGTGTAAACTTGATTTAAATGAGTTTTTTCATGAATTTTTACTTTTTTCGATTTCAAGTGCCTGTATTTCTTTTCTATTTTAAAAATCTCAAATTTTTTGTAGATAGTAACGCAGATTAGTGTCTTAGGATCAAAATCCTGCAAAAACTTTAATTGTACCTATAAAAGAACATTCTCAGGAGTTGTTGGCGCAAGTTGAAATTTTAGCCTTATTTTCATTGAAATTTCTCAATATTTTAAAAAATAATTTTTTCTAAATTCTTTTTTGAATGATTTTCATTGTTTAAGAACATTAGCTCTCAGAAAATAGCAATTAAATAATTAATTACTTAATATTTAAAAAAAGGCCTCCCAACGCAGGCAGTTACCTTAAGTCTTAAATTTTTATTGTTTTTCCAAATTATTTCTCTTAAAATTATTTTTAAAGCATATATTTTTATGATTTATCTTTAAGTTATTTAATTGCTCCCATAAAAAACTTTGATAAAAAATAAAATAAAATAATAAAAAGTAATAAGTAGTAAATAATAAAAAGTAAATGTAGTAAAATACCTTTATACTATACTTTTAAGGGGGCTGTTTGCCGGGACAAAGGGACCAGGTGCATGTTCCTGTGTAACAAAGTTTGGCGTGCCCTCCCAGGTTAATTTTCTTTACTGGATATTTATTTAGTAGGATACGTGGTGCAAATACACCACCCTATCAAAAAAAACTCTACCGGTAAAATCTAAACTTTCGGTTCCCTTACCCAACCCCAATCCCCTCTAAAAGCCCCCTCCCCCGCTCCCCACATTCGACAAATTCCGTAACGCGCATTGTAGGCCCCAGGAATTTCACGGTCCACGGGTCTTTCGAAATCCCGATTTTAATCCAAACCATCCGAATGCGGATTATTCCAAAATGGAAGGTAGGGTGACAGCCACAGGTGGCACGGTTTGAAATTCAAATCGGAATAAATTATTCAGGACCCTCTCGGGGCTTTTATAGTTGGTTGGCTGCTGGGTAAATGTTGACCCATTGTTGGAAAAGTACGTGACAGGAGTTGGGCGGTTTTAAGGATGTTGTGTCCCATAGAGAGAAACTTTGTAGCGTTATTATTGATAGTGTTGTATTGTACTATTTGAGAGAGATGAAGACAATGGCATCGGATAGTATAGTACAGTCAAATACGTCCAATGTGTTTACAAGAAATTGAATGATACCAATCGGCTGATGATGATAATAATAAGTGGTTTTAACATTAACCGTGATCACATTAACCCTTTATTTACCAAATTATTTTCGGCGCAAGTTTAGAACTGCTGATGCGCCAAGTCTTTAGAGATAAAAATCACTATATAGTTACACCAACTAATGTTAAGGGGACGCGGTACATTTTTGGTCAAAATCTTTAAATTCATCTTTATTTGATACTTTTTGGTGGTAATAAATGTATTTGGCTTGTATTAAGGATATTTCAAATTGAAAATACCAAAAAATTAAAAATTTTAAGTTTAAAAAAACCCTTCAAATTTAAGGTGTGTTTTTAAAATGCTACTCCTCCTACAATAATTGACTTAACTCATAATTTTTTTTATTTAAATACCTTAATCTATATACAACAAAAGTTGGTATCGGTTAAGGATTTATACTGGTTTAAGTAGTAAAAATATTTTTTTTCTCTTGTCACTAGCAACAAAACCACTAAAAATGCTAAAAATCAAAATTCAGTAATATTTTTAAAAAAATCTACCATGAATATCCAAAAACGCATACCACCCTTTGTTAATTGCACTTCCAACAATAGCAAGAAAAAATTTCAAGAGATTTGGTGCAATTGATAAAAAGCCTTAGCATTTTAAACAATGAAAAAGTGGTTCTGAGTAAAAGGACTTTGAAGTTTTCATAACCCATAGAAACCTTAATACTTTCATACATAAAATTAACTACAGCTTGGATATTTTTCAATAAAAAGTTTTGAAAATGTGTAGGATGATAGATGAATGCAAATAGATTAGTTTGGACTAAGAAAATTTTTTTCGTGATTTAGTCGAAACTGAGGTACCGCGTCCCCTTAAGTGAATTATGTGGCTTCTAAATATGGCACCAAATAGACAAAACTCGCCAACAATCACCAGTTCTAAACTTGCGCCAGTGGTACTTACAAGTACCGTCGGTATAAATAAAGGGTTAAGCGGAGTCGACTGTATTTCGTAAACAAGGGTATCAGTAACACCCAAACTCTGCACATCCGATAAAAACTTACTTTTCCCTTTCTACGGAGAGCACATGCATGCAAAGTGTATATTCTAATATCTTACAAGAGTAAAATATAGCCAAATTATATCATTGACACGGTTTTTTTTTAGCGCAAACCGGGTGTAACGTAAAATTCTTTTTTTTTTGTGTGGCGAATTTCTCGTTAACTATGGGTCATAGACGTATAGTTAGTTCGTAAATAGGTATATAGTTAGTTCTAGACGGTATAGAGCCCGGTAAACGCCTGTGTTCATTGTTTCGGACCTTTAATTATTACTGATGCATGTGAAGATAGTTTTTGATTGTTTAATAGGATTCCGGCTCGAATTGTGAATGTAGCCATTTCTTCTGTAAATACTCTAATAAGGAGTTTGATGAAATCTGCACTCACTTCCAAAAGTTAAGCACGGAACTGTTTTTTCAACCTAAAACCTAGTAGAATTATTTTTAATACATGAAAATCATAACACAAGATGTTCAACTAGTGTGAAGCTAGTTTTTGATTGTTTAATATTGATTGTTTGATAGGATTCCGGCTCGAATTGTGAATGTAGCCATTTCTTCTGTAAATACTCTAATAAGGAGTTGGATGAAATCTATATACATTTTTTTTAATTCCTGCGTTGTTATTTTGAGGAAAGGAGGACCGTTCAGAAATTTTACAACTGTATAGATACAGCACGTAGAATCTCTTTCCGAAGGTTGATCCAAAGTGGTTGCGTGTTGTGAGCGGACATCTAAAAATCAAGATTGAAAATCGTGATCGAATCGGTAAGTTAGTGATTTTGTTTGCTATTTGTATTTTTTTAGCTATTTCAATGCTGGGCTATTCCATATGAACAGGGACATGATCAAGAAAAATGAAAAAATAAAATAATAAAATTTTCTAATTATTTTAGGGAATAATTATGCAGTATTGATCTAATTGAGTTTTGCATTGCTTAAATTTTGTGTAAAATTATTTTTATCGGAATGTCAGCATTTAAAGTCAATATTTAGAAATATTTGTTTTAAAGGTTGATTTGTTAATGAAAAATGTATAGTTTATTTAGAAAATTAAAAATAAATTAATTAGTTTTTACAACTATTTTGTTAAATATACTCATAAACTTTACAGTAAAAATGAAATAAAGTGTTTAAATCAATTTAATTATATTTATATTCATGAATAACTGAACGCTTATACCCATGTAGCGTGAGTTACGAAGTACTGTAGCGTGAGTTACGAACAGCTCTCTATATTTTATTTTATTTCTGATTTTCTAAAGCATTCCCAGTAAAACTGTTTGCTATTTTAGAATAAAGGAAGTATATTCAAACACCTGACAAGCATATAGAATTATTGAAACACTATTTAAGTAGAAAAACAAATTTGAATTTTATACTCATAAATCCATGTCTTTTTCTTGTAGCGTGAGTTACGACTCTATTTTAATTAATATTTAAAAAACTAAAATTCTTAAAAGATTCGCAATACTTATTTTAAATTATTAACACAAATTTCAATATGTATGATTTTTTTAGAAAGAAAATAATAGTTATTTCTATATTTAAAAATTATTTGAAATTGCAATTTTGAAAAAAATGTAGCGTGAGTTACGGTGGAATTGCCCTGCTGCTCTTTTGTAGAAAAACTCAATAAAATAAGCACTCAAGCATAAAATAAAATTGTAAATTCCTATATCAGAAAGAACTGTAAAAAGCCCCCTGCCCTAGCTATAACCAAACTCGTTTTGGGTGTAATCAGTAACAGTGACGATTCAGAAAAAAGGGGGCTCGGTACTCTTAAATGTTACAAAAAACACGCAATTCACACAAAAAGCGCACTAAATTAACCAATATTAATACAAATAGCTTTTCTTACCGATCCAATCTCGATTTTTTATCAATGTCTGCTCAGACTCAGAGCACGACGTCATAGAGGCGGCTAGACAACGTTAGGAAAGTTCCATCTTCTATACAGACAATTTATTAAATCTAATCGATACTTACATAGCATCTCACGTCAATGACACAGTCGTTAAATCCCCATATAAGAAACCTCGAATTTCTGAAGACGTCTTCCCACGCATCCATAATAAATCGGTGGTTTCGAAATTGATTTCTGGCGAAAGACTTTGATAGATAAGGAACCATTAATCAAAGGGGACGTTACCAATTTTCCGCTCATAATTCCGGGTATAGAAACAAATTTAATCCAGACTGTTTCGATGCGAGGAGGGTGGGTGAAGCCATGGGAAGGGCATATTATGTAATTAGTGTATGGGGTTTTGAAGGATGATTAATAGGGTGTATCGAAAAAAACTTTTTTTCGATTTTGATGACGTAATAGTGCGGAAAAGTTGTCTAAGGTGCCAGAGAGTACCTGTGAATTTTTTCAGAATTTTTGGATAATTTCTTAATGTGCCACATTGGCCCTAAAGTTCCCCATGTTAATCCAATGGGGCGCGCCGCCAAAAAGGCCGAAAATCGGTTTTTCGCCCCTCATTTATACCCTAATCACACGACGAATGTCTCGTCTCAAGTTATGGACTCTATATGATCTAGGCTATCCGACAAAACTTGAATAATAGCCTAAATATCTATATTACGTTTTTTTGTATGCTCAAATTTCGTCGAAAATCGCGTATTTCCTCATTCAAATCAGAGCCCACAATCAACATAATATAGAGATTTAAGTTATTATTCAAGTTTTTTCGGGTAGCATACATCATATAGAGTCCATAACTCGAGACGAGACATTCGTCGTGTGATTAGGGTAGAATTGAGGGGCGAAAAACCGATTTTCGGCCTTTTTGGCGGCGCGCCCCATTGGATTAACATGGGGAACTTTAGGGCCAATGTGGCACATTAAGAAATTATCCAAAAATTCTGAAAAAATTCACAGGTACTCTCTGGCACCTTAGACAACTTTTCCGCACTATTACGTCATCAAAATCGAAAAAAAGTTTTTTTTCGATACACCCTAATGATTAATCAGCGTGCTTAATTTGATTAAAAACTGTTTGTGAAGTGGCTTGTAAAGGACCACAGATGTGGATTTACGATTTAAATTATATCTATTAACAAAAAAAATAATTTTATTAAATACAGGGTGTTTCAGATAAGTGTTTCATAACTTCTAGGGTACATCAAGGCGAACAAGAATTGGTATGGGTTAGGGCAGTGGTCCCCAACATTTTTACCACCACGGACCGGTCAACGTTGGATAACTTTACCGCGGTCCGCTGGTGTGGCGTTGATTGTTTACATTCTAGATTATTTTGATTTATTAATTTTAATTTAATTGTATTTAAACATGGCTTCAAAATAAAATACAGTTACACCAAAAAATAAATATAAAGTGATTTATAATTCGTTTCATTCATTAATTTGGAGTATAAAACTAGGAATTTAAATTCATTTTCAATGAAATGGTCGGCCCGCGGCCCGGTACTATTTGATCCACGGACCGGGGGTTGGAGACCACTGGGTTAGGGGGTCGGAAAAGGGGTTCAAGGGGTTCAAATCACGGGGAAGAAACCGTCGTATAATTTGGGCAGAAAGAGATACAAGTGTTCGATTCCGGCATTTATTACATTCAACCAGTTCAGATGGTTCCTTAATTATTTCGAATTAATAATTGTTATAATCATTAATAATTATTTCGATTATTTTAGTGTCAGGTGAAAAAGATTCCTTAGCAAATTATTTCTTCGGTTGTCTTCAAAATAAAACTATAAATGAAGCAAACAAAAATCCGAGAGCACTCCACACGTTTTGTTTATTGTTATTATTTTTACTAGTATGACGTGGTTCAAGGAACAGAGTATAGAGCTTAACAGAGTATTCAACTCCATAGACGCTAATGGCAACTTTTTTAACAGGGCTTTTCCCATAGACAAACGTCGATCCAAACGATCTCCGCCTCCTTTAAAACCACTTCATTCCTGCTAATTCTGTCATTCGCCCACTGAAGCTGTCACTCAAATCCGAATCGAAAAAACAACACCGATGAAATTTAAATGCCGCTTGCCATATCCAATCAGGAATTACTTTATTATTTTCACGCATTTATTTTTTTCTGACTGGCTGCTAGTGAACTGAATTATAATCTGCGAGCTGAATGAAATTAATTACCTAAGGAATAAAACGGCCGTCTGGCATCTCTGTTAAGCTCTACACTCTGTGGTTCAAGGGAAGAGGAAGGTGCTAAAACTGGATTAATATTGATCCATTTCACAATTATTCAGGTTGAATCCAAAAATATCCAGGTTACATTTATATAAAGTGTCAAAATATTTCTTTATATGCTTCACAGTATGCCTAGTCATATCATCAAAAAGTCAGGTTCTATTTCAGACCAAAACGGGAATTCACGTTTCCCCCAATTTCCACCTAATCCCAATATTAGTTTTTACCTTAATCCGAAAATTATCCAATTACCAAGCAATTACGGGATCTCGCATGTCTTAATCCCCCTGTGATTACGTCCCTGAACTCGCAACACCTTCAATACGTCAGCATCAAAAGCAAGAGAAAAAAATCAGAAACGTTTCAATTATACTGAGGATTAATACAATGACCACACGCCACTAAGCGTGTTTCGAAGAGGAGAGTCATAAGTATTCCTCATCGTTACAGCAATTAATCATTGTTCTTAGTGTAGAAAATACACACTACAGTGCTTTTGATATCGATTTTGCATCAATTATGAATCCGATGTTTCACTATGTTTCACAGAGTTTTTTCGTTTGACGGCTGTTGTATATGAAGTATGGGCGTCATTGGAAACTATTGTTTGAAATTTTTAAAGCCATCATGTTAGCCTAAATAACAGGAGCTCTTTTTAAAATTACAATGAAAAAGTAATGCATTATAGGGCTAATTTTTAATGGCTTAACCTACAATTATAGATTGATAAAAATTATGTAAGGAACTTAAAATTATTCATACCATTTTCCTATTCCATGTCCCAGCCGCCAGATTTATCTTTTCCATTGTACTTATTTTTCTTTGAAATTGACTCTTTTTATTTCAAAGAAAAATAAGATTTAACCACATGAAAATATAAAAGTCATTTGTAATAAAGTTTAATGTTACAAGGACCGTTTCAAAGAAAAATAAGATTTCACACGCAATTATCGAGAAGATTTAACTGATATCCTCCTCATAAGATGTGAAGCAGGAAAATAACAGAGTAAGATTAATCTTTTCAGTTAGTTGGTAACTACTTTTTTAACTATTGTAAAAAAATAGTACTGTGGCACTATATTTTTATGTATACTCAATACAAGGAACCTGGCTGTGTATGTGCTGTGCAAGGTTTGGTGGAATTTTTGAAACACTTTGTATACAAATACAGTATTATTTTGGCTTCTCTTTTTTATATTTGAATGAGCGTTTACTCAAAATTATATTCAAACAAACACATTTTGCATTTTCCCCTTCTAAAACACTCATTTTTCTGCTCAAACTCATCTAGGGATAAAAATAATAGACGCCATTTCAAAACTTGACCTTTTCCTAACTACCCCATCAGCATTCAAATTTTCTAAATTAATCTCTCTAATAGTACCCGCCCTACACTACCTCGCAAGCACAAAACCACCTTTGAAGCCTCCTATCTCAATGCATTCATTCAACAAGCCGCCATATCTCTTAATTCCGATCCTCTTCTAGAAGATCCCGGTGCATCTCTTTCCAAAACGCCGGGATTACAAAAATGCGATCCCTAAAGCCAGAGGGGAGGGGCTTGATTAGAATTTAGGGCCTCCAGACAGAAGAGGGGACATATATCCTGCTTAGGAGAGGCCTGCCTCTAATCTGCCCCCCAAAACCCTCGGCTCTCTTTTCTTGCGGACTCGCTTCCGGTCGTTTAGAGACAGGACGGATCTTTGCTCTTAATCTGGTGTAAAACCTTTCCTGGCGGTTAGAAGCAGGGGTTGTTCCGCGCTGTGGTATGATGCTGTTTTTGGGATCAAGTTTGACAAGATGGATGATTTTCGGTTGTTCGGGCTTTTTTTCCCTGAGGTTTCTTGAATATTTTGGCAACTTACAGGAGAAAAGATGTAAGTCACTTTTGGCTCAACTACTTTGCACGATATTAAGGCAAATTTGGCGATATCTGATCGCTCTTTTTTGCGCCATACTTCGCCAGCACACAGATCAAATTTCAGTTTGGCGAGATTTCGGGAATTTGCTCGTTCGTTGGCCTCATTCTATAACGCCTCTTCTCCACAAGTGACTTAGTGCATTTTTCTTGTAAGCTGACGATTTTTTTTGTTTAGTCTGTAATTTATGGAATGGTTTGAATAAATCATATTGACTTATTTTTGGGGAGGCGATTATAGTGTAGTTGTAATTGCATTTTCATCATAGGGATTGGGTGACAAAGAAAATTGAAAAACTTATCATTCTGGTTTCGTTAAATATCTAGTTTGTGGTTGAAATTGGATTTGCTTGTGATCTTTTATCATTAATCAATTACTTAAATTAATCTATGTATAATCTCATGCCACCGTCAAGAGATTTAAAGACATTTTTTATTTAAAAAAATTAGACTTCTACTTATCATATTGGACTTTATTTGGAATTGCACAAAATAAATACATTTCCTAAGAATTTATACCTGCGTCCTAAAATAGCATATTATGCTTATAACGCTGTAAGTAATTGATAATTTAGGCTGAAAAAATAAGCTACTAAAATATATAGAGATTCAACCAATATTTCATAGAATTCCACCCAGTTCCTCTTTTTGGTATAATTCGGTTATCGTTCCACTAATCATTGCCAAAATATGTTTAACGCTAACCATCAAAAAATCTCTAAATTTTAATTTTTTGTCATCAATACCTATAACAGCACATTTTATCCGTCAATTAACAACGTTCAGCGATGCGTTTAATCTCAAAACACACTGAGCGTTTTATAGTCGCTACTGCAATCAATCTCCGTAAAAAAAAGCATGGAAAAAGCCTAGTCCCCTATCTTGACCGGAATGAAGATTCCTGTCAAGATAGGGGGAGTCTCAGGCTGAACTCCATGCTTTTTCACCTCTTTGATTGATTGCTGTCACGTCTTATGGTCGCTAGGTCTGACTTGCCTCTTACACATCCGAGAAACTGCTTGAAGATTTTATCGAAACAAATTATCTACTTATAATGCACAAGAGATGAGTTTCAATCAATCTCAAAATTCCATTGATATAAAAAAAGTCTTATCCAAACAAATAATATTCTCAGCCTATCAAAGACCATTTTGTCCAAGACAGAGAAAGCCACTGCTCCCAAAGGCGTGAAAGAAAAGCCCCCGCCCAACCCAGAGATCAAGACAAACCGCAATCCCCCGGTTCTAGCTCGGTCCCTCCCCCTCTCATCCGGGCCTCGCATTGTGGGGAGATTAGACTCCAGGTGGACATAGGAGATAGCTGCTAAAGGGACCGTCTATTAAACCAAACTTTTATGCACAGGACATGAGTCTTCAGAGACGAGCGTTAAAAATACCAGTGTTATATGATTGGCTAAAAATATACCACGTGATAATCCTCATTCCCTGTGTTTGTGTGTTCCTAGTTTTGCCGGATTTACTTTTAAAAAACCTACGAAACGGAATGGGGTGGAAAAGAAGAAATAAATAGGGAGCATCAAACGTTTATTGGAAAAGTCTGTTACTATAAAGTTATTTTTCACAATCTTTCAGGGCATTTTACATTACATCTGAGAAAAGTTTGATTAAAATAATTAATATTTAATTGTTTACCACTATTTAATGAGGGAATGCTATTTAACCTTTTTTTGTATAATCGGCCGTACATTCATTAATTAAATATTAAGTCTTCAGAATATGAAATACATTTATTTTGACCACAGACTTCGCTTTTTTTTAATTAATCAATTCGTTGAAATAAATATTTTGTTAAAATGAATTTTTTATTTAAAATGTGTATTAATATTAAAACCGTCAAGAATATTGTAATACTCAACTCGACCTTTTTTTACCTAATTTAAATAAATTTTATCCTAAAATCTTGGAGCACACCCGTAGCATTAAAAAAATCCATTTTGCTTAAAAACACTTTTTTAAAACCCTATTTTTGTAATTTTCTTATTTTTCAAAAATTGCAGTCGGTGTTTTAAGCCTGCTTCAAACAAGCTGGTGTTTTAAATTTTAAATGATTTAATTTTTGGCACTTTTCCGAAAAACAGTCGACTGTCGCCAATTCTACATTATATGGCGATTTTTTGCTTGAGCCCGCGGCTAACGGAAAAGAACCTAATTTTCTTATTAAGTGATAATGGAATACATAACCATTACAATCACCCATCCCTTTAATTTTCATTCTAATAATGATATATTATTAATAACAGAATATATGTTACCGCTAAAGTTGATAATTAGTTAATCTGAAGAATACCTAGGTAAACTTAAGATTAACTGATTTCTGTCGTTAATGTGCGGATTTTTGAGTTTTTCGCATTTTACCTAGGGAATCTACACTATAACGGCCTCTTGATCGTTAAAGTTCAAAATAGTTTGTTTCGTTCAATACTTTCTGTTAAAATGTTGAGGTGCTTACTGCGCCATGCGCT
The DNA here is from genome assembly GCA_024610705.1 of Tetragnatha versicolor. NCBI lineage: Eukaryota > Metazoa > Arthropoda > Arachnida > Araneae > Tetragnathidae > Tetragnatha > Tetragnatha versicolor. Next base: position 10,881,421 of record JANDEH010000007.1, read on the forward strand.
TACCCCTGCGCAGTTGGGTTTCAATACGTAGTTTGTTGTCATATTTGGTGTTTTGATTTCAAATTTAGAGCGTAGCACTGGTAGTTGTCATGTTGAATGTTAAAACAAAATAATACAAGCAAGTAAGTACTGTAAATTTACATGATTAAGTACAGTATATTACTACTAAAACGGGTATTTTGAAACAATTGTGTTGAAGCTCCGACTTCAGAGTGACAGAGATTTCTTTTAACGAAAGCAAATGTCCCAGTTGTTGAAATATCTTTTCAACAAACGTTAATTCAACAATCGCTGGAACCTGGGCAAGGGTTTAACATATGTAACCCCCATATGTTAACATATGTAACATATGTAACAGTCAATGTTAACATATGTAACATATGTAACCCCCAACTTCCTTAAACTTTTTATAAAATAAAATAAAATTTTGTACTTTAACGGATCACCCTCGTTAATATGTAAAATAACTGATTACAGGTAGTATGCAGATTAACGAGTGTCTAGTCGGTAGGGTGCAGAATACCTAGATAATTTCAAGATTACCTAGGTAATCTTAGAAATTGAAAAAAAATTCGCTCTTTAACGGATCACCCTCGTTAATCTGCAAATTACCTAGGTTATCTGTAGATTAACTGATTTCCGGACTTTAACTGTAACATATACATTAATTATAGCAGAGTATGGCGAAACTATTTTTAAAATATGTAATGGAGATTATTTCTTTTTTTTAATATTTAAACGAAATAAAGGTTAATTGATAATCGATAAAGCTTTAATATCATGAATCACGATTGTAGTTTTTAAACCAAAAACAAATAAAATCTGAAGAAAATAAGATCTAACTGAACTTAATTATACTGCTTAGCCAACGATAGTAAAATGGTCACGTGATTTTCCGCTTTAGTATTTTTTTATTTAAAATATGCTTATTTTTTATGTATATAGATGGTCTTACTAAGGTTAGAGGGAGTAAATGATGTATCATCCTCTTTCGATCAACTGCCCCTCAGCTTCTTCCTTTCTCCCCTCCGAGTCTGTCAAAATCACGTGATCCTTTTACTATAGTTGGTTAAGCAGTAATTTATTCTGACAGAAATTAATCAAACTTAGAAACTTCAGTGTATAAAGCACGATTTCTTTAATTGATCACCTTTATTTTATTAGAACTAATCTACAAAGACAGATGCATTTAACATAATGTTCAATGAAAAAATTAATATCGCAGTGATATAAATCGTCTATTCAAAATTAGTGTTAAGAAAAACACTAAATGTTAAATCAAACGTATCAAACGGGTTTACCATAACTTCCTCTTAGTATTAAATCCATTTTATGATTTTATCCAAGGTCCGTCAAAGTAGATTCAAGTAATACATGCATGTATTTTAAAACGATTTCTTAAACTAATACATCATTTATTCCAAACATGCATTTTTCTATCGAAAACTCACCAACTTTGCAAAAACTCATATAATTTGAAAGTACCGAAAATAAAACGAAAATACGAGAAGGCAGTACTTAAAAAAAGAAATAAATTCACATTAGGAACATCAATCTGAACGAGAAATAAAACGCATAAGAAAAACAAAAAGGCTTTTTTCGTTTTTTTGAAGAAAATTCCATTAAGATGAAGTGAATAGAGGTGCATCATAAAAAGGAGGATCAAAAGTGAAAAGTTGAAAAGCAAAAAAAAAGATGTGAAAGACAGATAAGAAGATTCCGGGAAAATTCTCTTATCTTACCTGAGAGGGCCGATTTGATGTCAAACTCGGATGGTTCACCTGAAAATGTCAGAAAGCACTTTGTGAAATAAGGGAAAAGGAATGCTATTAGAGATAGAAAGAGAATATAAAGTTAGAAATGAAATGAAAGGAAAATTTTTAATGCATTAGCATATTAATGCAATGTGCTGACGCCAATGAAATGCTGGATTGGGTTAATTTGCAAGACGAGATAAGACAGAATTAGAGACAGAGTATAGTGCTAACAGACACAGAGTATAGAGCAAACAGATGGTCCAAGTTGCACAGTTTTCCTCTTTATGACATTAATTTAATTCAAACTCGCAGATCACAATTCAGTTCACTAGCAGCCAATCAGAAGAAGAAGGCGAAATGCGAAAGTGATTCCTGATTGGATATGGAACTTCTATCACGCATTTTAATTTCATCGGTGCTGCTCTTTTTTCCCTTATACCCCGTTCGCACTGGCAGAAAAAAGACCCTCTATTTTCATTTCGCACTTAGTTGCCATAGAAACACACTTTAGGAATAACAAAATCGCCCCATATTTTAAGGGTGTTTGAAAATCACCCCTTATTCAACAAAGATGGCGGCGCACAATATTTCCCAGCATTGTCAAATGCTTATTTTGGTGATTTTTCATAAAATAGAGGCCAAAGAAACATTTTAAAACAGTTTACACTGGACACAATTACACACATATTTATAGGTTATTAAGTTCTTTGAATTAGTACAATAATTTAACACAAAAAAGCCCATCAAAAATTGAACCGTGAGCTAAACAATGCTGTACTTCAATTTCTCCGCTCATTGCTTTTAATTACTTAATAGTATAAATGTAATTAAAAACAGCTGCTGATAAAAAGAAATCAAAATATTAAACAAAAATTCAATCAAGAAATCTTCAGAACATTCTTGTTATGAATATGATAAAAATTATTTCGTGTTCTGCTATGCCAAACTAATACATCCATAGTATCCAAATATTTTAGATTTTTAAGGCAAAAAAGACCCAGTTGGTAAAATAAAAGTACATCAAAATATGGAAAACAATGGACCAAAAACTGATTAAATTTAGTTTAATAAAAAAATTTAGTTTATTTACCTTGATATGATCCAATTTATCCCACTACAATCCACATACAATGTCTTGTTTTTATTTGAAATTCAGAAATAGTTTTCTTAAATCGTCTGTCAATTTAATAATTATTTATGTATTTTTACATTTTTACTTGCATTTTTTTAAAAAGTTGGTGATTATATTTATTAGTTTTAAGTTATATAATAATAAATTAAATATTTCTTAGATTTCCACAATTAAGTGCTCAATCACCCTTTGCCAGTGCGAACGCCGTTTTAAGAAAACGCACTTTACGTGCGATATGTTTTAAGGGTACTTTAGCGGCAGTGCGAACGAGGTAGTATTAGGTTGTAGACTTTTTCCCTAAAGCAGTTAAATTATCCCCAGCGGTAATAAAAATTTTCTCTCTCATTTCAAACTTCGATTGTTTATTTTTCGTTTTAATGAAAGCTTTTGCCCTCCACTTCCGATTTGTGTGACAGCTTCAGTGGGAGAGTGACAGAGACGTAGCAGGAGTGAGGTGGAGCTATAGGAGGCAGTCCGAAGTGTTCCAAGTGTCTATGAGAAAATCAATACTTAAAAATTTGCCATTATAGCGTCTATGGAAATGGACCATCTTTTAAGCTCTTTACTCTGTGGAGAAAACATACATCGTTTATTAGTTACTAGCAGATGTGCCCGGCCTTGCACGGGTGGAGTGTATATATTTTTTTTTAATTAAATTTTTTAAAAATATATTTATAATTTTTAAATCAGCAAATACCAATCATCCCGGTATCCCAGACGGCTTTTTCCTATCCGTGTTCCCGGTAATTTTCCTATCCCGATGTTCCCGGTACTTTTCCTTTCCCGCTGATCGAGGTAATTTTTATGTCCCGGTAATCCCGGTACTTTTTTTTCTATCCCGATGTTCCCGGTAATTTTCCTTTTCCCGGTGTTCTCGGCAATGCTTCCTAGTAAATTAATGAGTCTAGTGAACAAAAATAACAAATTTGAAACAATAATAAAAGATCTAGTAAATTGAAAAGTCTAGTGAACCGCTTCATTTGAAACAATGTTTTATTTTTAAGTCGTTTTCCATGAAGAAAATTTACACTTTTCCATAAATATTTAAATTTTAAAGGAAAATATCTTAAAATAGGGGAAACTAACGTTTCAAAATTAATTATTTGAATTTATTTTGGTGTTTTTACAACTGATATCCTTTTTAAATGCGCAAATATCCAGTTTTTCGTATTAAAATATATTTATTTTTTAAAGTTTTCATCTCGTTTACAATAGTGAGTCGAGCAGATCTACTCTAGTAGAGAAATGGAGAAATAAGCGTTTTCGGCTATAAATTCGCTAATTACTCGTAATTATTCGATTTTAAAGCTTTGAAAACTATCCCAAGTTACTCCCCGACTCGAAATACGTCTATACATCGAGTTTGGTTTCGGTCCGTGGCCTATTTCAAGAGATTACCCCGGACATACCCACACACATACATCGCCCGTTAGCCTTTTATTTATACAGAGACTAGCTGATATGCCCGGCCTTGCACGGGTGGAGTGTATAAATTTTTTAAATTAAATTTTCTCAAAATATATTTATAATTTTTAAATCAGCAATTACCAATCATCCCGGTATCCCAGGCGTCTTTTTCCTATCCTTGTTCCCGGTACTTTTCCTATCCCGGTGTTCCCAGTAATTTTCCTATCCCGATGTTCCCGGTACTTTTCCTATTCCGATGTTCCCGGTACTTTTCCTTATCCCGATGTTCCCGATAATTTTCCTATCCCGCTGATCGAGGTAATTTTTATGTCCCGGTAATCCCGGTACTTTTTTTCCTATCCCGATGTTCCCGGTAATTTTCCTTTTCCCGGTGTTCTCGGCAATGTTTCCTAGTAAATTAATGAGTCTAGTGAACAAAAATAACAAATTTGAAACAATAATAAAAGATCCAGTAAATTGAAAAGTCTAGTGAACCGCTTCATTTGAAACAATGTTTTATTTTCAAGTCGTTTTCCATCATGAAGACAATTTACACTTTTCCATAAATATTTAAGTTTTAAAGGAAAATATCTTAAAATAGGGGAAAATAACGTTTCAAAATTAAATATTTGAATTTATTTTGGTGTTTTCACAACTGATATAGTTTTTAAATGGACAATTATCGAGTTTTTTCTGTTAAAATATTTAATTTTTGAAGGTTTTAATCTAGTTAACAATAGTGAGTCGAGCAGTCTACTCTAGTAGAGAAATGGAGAAATAAGCGTTTCGGGCTATAAATTCGTTAATTACTCGTAATTATTCGATTTTAAAGATTTGAAAACTATCTTAAGTTACTCCCCGACTCGGAATACGTCTATACGTCGAGTTTGGTTTCGGTCCGTGGCCTATTTCAAGAGATTACCCCGGACATACCCACACACATACCCACACACATACATCGCCCGTTAGCCTTTTATTTATACAGAGATAATCCGTCCAAAACAGTGGTTTACGCAATTTATATTAATTGTTAAATACTTTATTGTTCATTGAACAAAATTATAAGAAAATGCGTTTACTGAATTTAATTTGTTTATTTGGGTACAACAGCTCAAAATCTCTAAATAATAACACATTCAGATGATCCTCGTAAAATAAAGCGGATTCATGGAGTGACATGGGTTCCACAGAAAGAAAAAAACAGCACCGGATAAAATAACTTTTGTGGATAATTTCTTCATAACTCGTATTTTTAAAAGTTGCGAAGCCAAACCTAGATTCATCCGTGCCTCGTGCAGTGAATCACACGGAACCCAAGTTCAAAACCGACTTTGCGTTGAAACTGATATACAGTAGAGCCCCGATTATCCGCGCAATTGGGTGGCAAGGGTACCGCGGATAACCCGAAAGAAGACTAAAAATGAGGTGAAAACACGAAAAAAATATTTCAACATAAAAACTATGTTTTGTTGTACAAAAACATGATATATAAAACTTTTAAAATATGTACAATACAACAGAAACCTTTGCTCTACATCTAAAATGTCTCTAATCTTATCAAAAACTTGTTGTCATCGTTAAAAAATCGTCGCGGATCATCCACTCGCGGATAATCGGGGTTCTACTGTATGTTCTTTTAAATTTTAAAGAATTTTTTTTGACATTTGATGATAGAAAAAAGAAGCTAGTCTTGAAGTATCAAACGGGAATTGAAAACAGTATGAAAATTTATGTTTAAAACAATAGTTTTTATGTAAAAATTATTTTGGATAGACTCCTTTATATGCTTATAAAGAATATTTCCTAAAATTTTACTAACGGATTTTCTTCTATATTACATAATAGTATTTTTAATATTGATGAGAAACTACACCAACTATTTGGAATGCTCTGAATCACTTTGACTTGATTGTAGATTATATACATTATTACTTTACCAATGAATGTTATAAAATTGTCAAACTTCAATAGGTAGACATCAATATATTAAACCATTAAAAACAAATACTATCCCAGGTACACTATCTTTCTAACAAGGCTTCATTATTTAGTTCTAAACAAATGATTTACCAAACGTTTCAATAGGTAAAATGATAAATACTATAAAAACACATAGAAAACATGAGACCCCATCCTTGATCCACATCATAAAAATAACAAAAAAAAATTCCCGAAATATCATCCGACCAACTTTTGCTGTGCACATTTTTCTCCACAGGGTGCGAAAGCCATGGCTGGGATATTGCATCCAAAAACCCAGAATTTCGAAAGAGAGTTTATTTTAATGCATCCTGAGAACTCGCGACCGGATTTCATCTCGGTTTCCATCTCCGCCCGTGTTATTAGAAAGGAAAACCCCGTGGTGTGGAGTGGAAGCCAAGTTGAATGGGCTGGATTTTTTTAGGCGAATACTTGGGGTTTTACGAGAAAAGAGCAATGTGCTATCTTAAAATCACCTTCATAAATCAGTGTTTGTTGTGATGCATACAAAAACTTCCATTGTTTGCAGAATTTAAATAACATCTAAATTGATCGTCACTTCAAAAGCGCAAAAACCACTACTAGTCAAATTGGCCTAATGTTTCATCTGAGAATTCCTAAAAAAAATTTTTTTTGGGGGGGAAGGAGATTAATAGTCCTCAAACGAAAGCCTGATGTTAACCTTTTGAACGCCGCAATTCAAATTTCAAATTAAAGCTTCTAATTTTCGGCTTAAATGACTTGCTTCATCATTACTAAAACCATTCTTGTCATTTTTTGTCAGAAAACAATCCTAAGTATGGTTTTGAGGATTTTCCCATTTGGGAACATCGGCGTTTGGGGTGAAGTTTTTAGGGGGATTTCCAAAAGGCATATATTTCACAATTAATTCAAGTAAATTACTGTGTGGCAACCGAGTTTGAGCAAAAGAACTGAACGGATCAGAGGGAACTGGAACTGATAAAAAGGCAGCTCACGCTGTGTGTTGTCTATTTGCTTTACTTTTACTTGTAACATATTTACTTTTAAGCTTTTATGGTTATTGAAAATAAATTGCTTGATTTTATAACTTTCGTTTATTGGAGTTTATACCAGCTACACCAACAGCCATAACTGAAATAGGTTTCTACTCAATAATTTTGAACATTTTTATGATAGACTGTTTCTTCATATTTATTACCCATGGTTGGACAATTGGGTAAAATTTTATAGATTTTCATAAGAAAATTTACCTTGTTTATTACATGCACGACACTTTTCCGTACATTTTGAATGGGTAATTTTTCTGCATAAAAAATACGAACTAATGTTTCCATGCCTTTCAAAGCTAAACAGTTATGTTTCTGCGTGAAAAATTAGTTTTAATTACTGTTCTATACGGATATCTAGCATAAAAAATCCACGAATTGCATTCAAATCTAATTAGCTTTCAAAAGTGATAATCATGACTATATGTATATCCATTGATTTATTAAAGCATTATTTCTCATGGAAGATTTAAAACTGAACAACATATCTCTTTCATCCAACTTACGTAAGAAGAGTGTTTTTAGATGTACCCACTTTTTTAATTTTTTAAAATTCTTCTATTCTATACCTAAAATTTTTACGTAAAAAACAGCCAAAAATCTGTAATTTCGATATAAATTCCACAAAAAGGATTAAATTGCACGTGAAAAACTTTTGCATGTAAAATAACTTCATATCTTTGAGTTGCTTTATTTAGTACCCAGTATTAAATTCCTGCATTAAAAATTAAGTGGTGAAAAAATTCCCTAAAATGATGTTCCCATTTGGGAACATCGGCAGGTAAAAGGTTAATTTTTTTGAATGGAATGCTAATTGAAATACGTGACATGCTCAATAAATAGCCATCAATTTCACCTATGAATCAAAAACACAAATCCGCATGATGTAACTTTACATTGCCAACTATGGGTAAATTTTTTAAACAAATTTATTCGTATTTCAAACGAAATCCAATTCTTACATAATCGAATACTATAGGATAAAATATGTGGCCATTAAGAGCCGTTCAACTAATCTATTTTGAACTTTTAACCCTGAATCGCCTGAAAACAACGGTTTTCAAAAAGAAAACTGCCCTAGCATCGTTGCTATTGTCAGTTCCGTTATCAGGTCATCATCCTACATATGATTAAAAATAACATTTACGTATAAATAAGTATTCTATCCCGAACCAACCTCAAGCCTTACAACTTAATTTATTTGCTGAGCATCTTTCTTATAAATAAATACCTATTACCATAATTGAAACAGAAATTACTACACATACTTTCAGTTCATTTCAAAATCATACATTTAATTGAAATTCTTTATTAAATTAGTTATCCTATTTTTGTGATGAGCCTATTTTAATTAACGTAGATACGCCTGATAACTTAAAAAAACCCTCAGGAATTTAATTATGATCGGCCCTCGTAACTATATGTTTGAACAAAGATGGAATGGCAGTAATTACTTTATAATGATTCATTAGTCCAACTGAAATGGACCAATCATTCAACTAAGAAACCATTTAAAAAAATCGAGGACGTGAAATTAAAAAGACGCCATGGAGTACAAGACTTCAAATTATCTTATTTATTTACTTTTAAAAATAGTCTTTTTGATTGGAGGGGAGATTCAGTGGGGGGAAAAGTTACGAATGTGATTTGTGTGTGTTCTTATTGATGAGAAATGGTTCATTAAGTATAATATCCGTTTGAATCTTTCCAATTATGAGATGCTTAGGCTATTTTCAATTAAAATAATTTAAAGAGCAAGGTTGGTTTTTGAAAATAGTCGATTAAGAATTAATGAAGTGTGTTAAAAGGGTAAAGAAAACATATTGATATTATATGTATCCCAAAATTAGAAAACTGGAAGTGGATGAAGGTACCAAAAATACTAAATGTGTCGATTCGGCTATTTCGGTTCTGTCATGAAGTTAAAAACCGTTGTGCAATTATTTTTACAATATAAAGTTTTCCCTTTAAACTTTATTTCAAAACTTTAACCTAATAATATCATGGAAAAAGAAGGTAGGTGGCAATATATTACTATTTTTAAATTGGAAAAAAACGAAGAAAACTTTGGTAAGTGATTCCAAAATTAGCAGAGTAAAATGTACTCGGGGAAAAAGACCAAAGTTTGGCTTATAAAGTAAAAATTTTTAAATAATTACTTAATTGTTCGCTAAAACCGTATATTTTTTATCACATTTTCAGATATTTTGAATATACACTATGGAGAGTTTTAAGGCTTAACTCCATTATATAAATTCCGTTAAATAACTATACAGTAACATATCCATTAAACTTCACTCGAAGAATACTATATGTATAACAAACCATTTATCAAAAAAAATTTATTTTCAGGTAAAATAGTTTATTTAAGGCGGATTTTTTTAGGGAAGTGTTAATTAAATTCACTAAGTGTCAATAATTTAAAAGGGAATGGCATAGTAAAAAGTTTATATTTTATTTAGAATTGAAATATCGGTAGCGATGTCCAATAAGTCCATCATGTCCAATGGACATTATTGAACCTCGCTTACACACAATTTAATCTACCCACTATATTTTCAACTCGTGCTGCCATCTTTTCAAAAGCTTGGGAAATTACTTTTCAAAGGATTATATAAAACGTTTATTTATCAAACGCAGTTGAATCAACAGTGAAGTATTTAAAAAATGGTTCAAGGCGGAATATATAATCAGTTTATTTATATTTGTATTAAAAAGACGATATTTTCAAATTTTGCAAGTAACGGTTTGTTTTCTCCCATGTTGTAGTTGATTCGGTACCTGGATTCCATTAATTAATTTCCCACTTTACAAGTCACATTAATGGATTTAAGTAATTTCCATGAATTTTTAAGTTTAACCTAAATTTAGAAAAACTATTTAATTAAATTTTATTATTTATCTTAATTTCAGGAACAGAAAATAACAATTTTAAAGCAATTTTATCAAAATTAAATAAAAATGTATAACTTTTGCTATTTATGAAGCATATAAATAAAATTCTAATTACCTTTAACTCCCTAATTTTAGTAGATTGACCGAAACTTTAATGATATAAACTTTTTTCTTTACCTAGAATTCATATATTGCGCAAAATAGTATATTTGCAAAATCCTTACTACATTCATTTATTGTTTTTTTTCTAGTTTTTTCAATCTTTTTTTTAATTTTCTAGTTTTCCTAACATTTTTTTCACAGTAAACATGATGATGTCAATAAAAAATTAAGTGTTTCTTCTGAGTTATTCAACTTAAAATTAGTTTTTGTACCTGCTGAAAATTATTTTTCCATCATATATTAATAAATGTATACTCTCTTAATGGACAACATTCCAGCACAAGTCCACATTTTAACCTTACATTCAAACACAGGATCAGTGGCGGATCGGATCCAGGATTTGGTTTTGGGGGGGCTAAGAATTCTCATAATCCAATTGAATCTTCTTGTTAATTGTTAATACGGAAAAGGTAGTGATTATCCTGCTCCAACTACCGAAAGGGGGGTCTGTGGGTCCTCCCCACGAAAATTTTTGGAAATTTTAGTAAAAACCCCACTTTTCCAACTCGTTTTGGTACGCCTCATATCCGAATATCGGATATAGATTTTTTGCGTTTTGACACAAACTTAGTAAAATAGAATTGTAATAACATAGTTACAAGTGCCAAGGGGGTATGGGGGTCTTCCCCCATATTTTTTAAAATTAGCCTTAAAATAACAGGGTTTAACTCATTTTGGTGCATAAAATGTTATATTATATAGAGTAACACTTTCTTTGGGGGGGGCTTGAGCCCCCTTGCCCCCCCCTGGATCCGCTAGATCGCAGGATCCTCAAACCCGAAACAAAACTACTTATTTTGATCAATATTTTTCTTACAACATAGGAAAAGAACCCACATCTCAAACATACTTAACTCCTTTAATAAATTAACAAACATCATCTTCAACCGAGGAGAAACGTTCTCAAAAATAAGTAAAGAAGCCATCATGTAGGGGTAAAATGAGGAATTCGCGATCTTCCTTCCGGCGTATTCCGGAGCCCGTTTTCCCGCATTAGCTTTGATGATTTATTCACGAACATGATGCTAAAGCTTTAAATTACATCAAAAGACGCCCTCGCATTTAATATTCCCTCAGTTCTTCTAACCTTTTCGAACCTAGACCGCCCCAGATTTCCGTTAAATCACATAGGAAATTTCGGCGCGTTCAGGATCGAAAGGGGTTTTAATGATAGAGAAGGCGTATTTCCGCATTTGCTTTAATAATAACAGCACGCGAATTATATTTATTTTGAGGATTTTTCCATCTCTCTTTTCTACGTGGCGTTTTTTTTCTTTTATATTCGGTTTTGTGATGAGGAGATGAGCGGTTTTGTTCTGCGGATTGCTGATGAATTAATTATTGTTCTTTTGCTATTCGAATTTTTTGTTTGGTTATGGATGTGAATACACTTTTTCACAAGGGAGAGTGACGATCCCTTCGGTTTCTTAAAGATAAATTTTGAAAGGATTCAAAACGCAGTACATAAATTCAAATTACTGGGGAGTTGGATTTTCAGGCAGTAGGGTCAAATTTTCAAAAAAATTTCTGGGGGAGGGCCTCAAGGCCTCCCTTTAGTATTGAAACCTTTATTCTCACTTTTTTATATTAAGTTCATTGAAATCAAAATTCAACCTAAAAATGTATGTCCAAATTTGGGTTTACGTGTGCCAAAAAACAGTTTGAAACCCTGTTCTTGGGGTCAAATTTCGAAAACTTTTTTTGGGGAGGACTCGATCCCAGACCCCCCCTTGAACCTTTATTACTAAACCTTTATATATAAATTTTTCTTGGACACAAATTTTACCTAAAATGTATTGAAAAACTACATTAAACCTATTACTAGGGATGAAAGAAGACCTCATTGTTTCCAACATACCCATTAATTTCACTAAAAGTCAAATACCCATCTCGAAACAATAGGGGAGAGTGTTGTACCTACGGACGGTTGTACCTTCAGCCACCTCATTTTAAAATTCGGGAAAAAATGTAAATTTGAATATGTGGTCGATTTTGAATGTAAACAGATGCTATCTAGTTGCTAACGTGAAATCACCTGTTTAAAATATTATTTAAATTTTCTATAATAAAAATACTGTTTTTAGGTGCTCAAAGTTTTTTTTAGTGCATCACTACATTAATTATTTTCTTCCTCTATGATTATGATATGATAAAATGGGATATATGGGGGAATCCCAGAGATTTTGACTTTTTAGTTTTAATATTAGAAATCGTCAGATCTCAATTATTTTATCTTTTATAGAACTTTGAATGCAAAAACACCTGATGCTGTACCTTCGGACACCATGAGTGTTGTACCTACGGACACGTTCTTGTGGGTGTCTGTAGCTAATCGGCGTTTTAGAATCAGGTTTCATTTAACTGAATACATTTTAATAAAAGTTATACTATTTCTAAATGGTAATCTATTTGTCAGCGATTATTTTCAAGTGAATTTTAGATGAAAAATCAAATATTTTGTGATATAAACTAATTTTTTAAATTTATGATTCTACTTGGAATTTAATGTAAAATATGGTGTAAAACCCTAAGCACCCTATCGCATTTAAGTATGATGATTAAAAAAACTTAAAATTTTCACTGAAGAAGATTTACCACCAAATTATTATTGTTATTACTACCAAATGCTTGCACAACTAAGTGTCGATCGAATTGGTATTTTTTGGATCAGTGAAGTTGTCAGATCAATCAGCATGATTGATGAAACTATTACCTTAAATTCTGATCTGAAAATACCATGTGATTTTTGTGTTTTTGGTAAAAAATCAAGACTTTTATCATTCAACTTCGTTTTAATGATCATTTACGATCTAAAACTACATTACTTTAAAAAATCTATTTTCAATTTTAAAAAGGCATGAAATATAGGTTATTAAAAGGTAATTCATCAATAAAAATGTTCATTCTTAGCTTTTTTCAACTAAATCTTCCCTTTTTAAGGGTGTCCACAGGTTCAACTGGGTCTGTCCATAGGTACAACAGGTTGTTGTACCTTTGGACACAAATTTTTCCAAGTTATTATAAATGATTAAAAATCCAATTTTCAAAATTTTGACTAATAAAAAATATATCTCTACTCACAAAGGTTAGGACTATAAGTTGGGCACTTTAAATGGTCAAAATGTGATTTTACCTGTCTTAGAAAAATCTAAACGTGATTTTTGTCCATAGGTACAACACTCTCCCCTACTGTGGTTACGGCCCTTTCTCACAGGGCTTTAAAATTGTTCTCCATAAACATAAAAAAGTCGACCCTGCTTGCCCCCCTAAGTGGAACCCTGGTTACGCCCATGGCTGAAAGTGATGCAATAGGAAACAACTCTAGTTCTAGACGGTAACAATTTCGCCGTAGAAAATAAATTTTTTGTATCTTTTGAAAATAAATGTTTCATATTATAAGCAATTTAGATACATTTTTTTACTTTAACTCGAGAGAACGTGCTTGGGCAGTGCAATTCAAATTATAACTTGCTGTATTTAAACGTTCAATATATTTGTCCAAATTTCCCATCAGGCACTTCTTGAGTAAAAAATAATTTTTCTAAACAAAAACAAATCCTGTTACGGACGGAAAACGTTACGGAAAAAATTTCAGCATATGCAGTTAAGTGAACAAAGTAGTCAAATGTGCCACAAAATACCATAAAAAGTATGAATAGTAAAAAGTAAAGCTGGTAAAGCATAAAATTATGACAGGCACGAAATTTCCAAAAATGCCACGCATTTGTAAGTGGTGAATGAGGAGCACGCCGTTTCAAAAGAAAAATAGATTTTAGTACGTTTCTTAAAATCGAGCCATAAAATTTAGTTGTAACACAAAAAATACCCGTGAAATAGGCTTTATTACTTCCAGATACACAATAATCTACAAAAAAACTTTTAATTTACTCTTTTTTAAATAACCATTAAATGAAAGCTTTACAAATTAAACAAAAAATAATGAAATAAAAAAAAATTAATAAAAGGGAAATAAATCACTTGAATCATCTCATCTCATAAATTAATTTCTTTTCCAGGAACATTGCCGACTCTCAAAATAGATAAATCGCAATCTCTTAGGTGGCGCCATCTCCTGAAATCTAGTGCAACAATTCTTTTCATAGTATTATTTTTTAAATAAACGCATTCGAAGTTTTTAATGTATAATTTCTCTAAATTATGGAGTTAAAATGGTATAAATACTCAATCCACTCCTTTTTACAATTAATTCCCTATAGCCATCTTGATTTAACAAGCAGAAAATATTCCTTATGTTATTTTTTTAAGAAATAGGAATTTACTTTTAAAATTGATCACGTCAAATTGTATTTAAATATCGAAAAAAATTAATAAACTCCCAGAAGATATGAGAAAGATGGGGCTCAGAAAATATATAAATATTTTTACGAATGGAAGTTTAAGCTTTGTGTTTCATCGTTTTTTAGGGAGGTTTTAAGGATTGGGTAAGATTTTGAAAGTTACTGAGAAAAAGTAGGAGTAGGAGATAACTTGCTGTACAAAATTGGAAAATGAAGCATCTTGATAAACATTCATTAAAAGTTATTTAAGAGGTAAGTTATGTTTTCTACACTCATAAGGTTCCAAGACGAATGCATCCCTTATAAATGTTAAACTAAATAAAAAGTTTTTTGAGTAAAAAATATTAAAATAAAATTGAAGACTTTATACGGCTTTCAACCCTTTAAGGTTGGTCCATTTATCATGTGCAATCACGTCCAAATTCTTAGTAATTTAATTTCGAATTTATTTAATAATAATAACTTTATTGACTTACAAATTTAAATAGTAATAAAAAATCTTCGAAAAATAACATATGCATCACCAAGGGGACTATATCCCGTTCTGGTGACTGATAAATTAAATTCAATAAAAACAATAAATAAAATTTAACAGAAATTAAACGAATACACAAAAAAACATTATGAAGGAGTTTGACACTATGAAGGTGGCAAACTACTGCCACCTTGATAACGAGTGAGTATAATAGTTCTTTTCGGGTTCTCAATCTCATTTCCAAACACCATTTTTTTTCACCGACTTTCAAAGAAACATGAACGTAAAAATGATGGTAACCAACTTCCGACAAAGAAACGAACGAACCACGTGACTTAAACCTCCATTTAGGTTATTGAACTTTGACTAAATGAAAAGAGTGGAATAGAAGAGGGAGACAATAGTTCTCTATAACGGAATTTTTCAAAACAAAAAAAAATGGAGGAAAACCTCAGATTTTATTTTAAACTATGTTCCTGTGCAAAAATTTAAATTAAATTATGAATCCCCAGACCCCCCTGTTTTGCAATTGCACCAGTTTTTTTGCAGAGTTTGTGCGGACTTGTTGAAATAGATATATCTCGAAATTTTACGATTTGGCACTTACGCCGCTGTCGCTCTTATAGCAGCCGGCGCGTTCCAATCGAGCGTCATTTAAACCGAACCCGTCCGCCGAACTTAAAACGAACTCCTTTCGGCGATTTCGAAGGAGTTGGAATTGCCCTAATGGATCCAAATTACATTTATCTCCGTGACTTTTATTCGGCGGCTATCTCTCTAAAAGTCAGTGTTGGTTAACGACTTCAGCAGCGAAGGGTAACAATTTTTAATTCCGAGTGAAAAGTTTTAATGGTTTCTTGGAGGGACTGAAGAAAGGGTGAGAAGGAAATTACGGTTGCAGTTTGTCTTGGGGGAGCTCTCGACGGAAGCTAAAAGTTGGGTTGAGATGCAGGGTTGGGGTTCTGATACTTGTTGAGGAAAATTTTCGAACTAAGTTAAGTTCTTTTTTTTATTAAAGCATTGCTATATGGGATGTAGAATCTGTTCATGAATGTTACTTTTTTAAAGGAAGGAATTTTTGTAAATTATTTTAAATTTTCTTTTCTTTAGGATATAAGACGCAAGTTCAGATTAGCAGATAATTGGTGATACTTGATTTAAGGAAAATAATATCGCTTTTAATAGTTCGATGTGTCTTTTTCATAGTCTCAAATTTTTATTTATATCATTTTCTTTCTCCGTACCTCCAAGTTCATAGAATTGGACCAAAAGTTTGATGTAATTTTATTTGTAGTAAGTACAGTCAAACCTGTTTTTGTGCGAGGAATAGGGACCGCACAAAAAAATTGCACAAAAAATTCGCACCAAACTTCGCGAGTAGCTATAAAAAATAGTTTTCGCAGCACATTTAAAAAATCCTTTTTTATGCGGTGAATAAGGGCTGCATAAAAAAAGTTTCGCGTAGGACCGTAGTGAAAATCCTTCAGCAAAGCTGAATTGAAAAACTCTTTATGTTCGGACCGTACGCAATCCCCATCCTACAGCTGAATTGAGAAACCGTTTCTATACATAACGTAGACTTTTTTCGGTTACCATATAGTTGGCGACGACTGTTGTTTCATGAGACCCATGTATGTCTTGGTAGCCAGATATACAAGATTTTTTTTTCTAATTTGAAATTTTCATAGACCATAAACAAATAAAGTCGAAGGGAAAAATCGCACAAAAAAGTCACACAAATAAAAATCACACATAAAAGGTTCACACAAAAACAGGTTTGAGTGTATAGGTAATTATACTAAAGCGCATAATTTTTTGCAGTTGTATTTACTCTGTAGTCTTTTTGTTTTAATGAAAAATTAACACTAACAAAATATTGTGTTTGTAATTGAACATGTATAAAAAGGATGTAGAGAATTAACCAGATAGTAGGACATCTTAACCCATACTGACATTTTCATACTAAAATATAATATTTTATCTTATAAGCTGTACACGTAATTTCATTGGCATGTCCTGTCCATCCCTGTTTATCCCCTGTTTCTACCTAATAAGTCTTTCCTATTAGAGAAAGCAAAAAAGTTACTGTAAATACATTTCATCCTATGATGTTTTTTTATTTTTTGAATTTTCAGTTCTTCTCTTGTAGTATTGTTGTTAGCTACAACTATTAATGTGCTTACAAACAATTTCCTTAAATCATTAACCGACTACTTAAATATTTTATAATATTTTCGCTTATTTTTTTCTAAATTAGCTATTCGTTGAGGTTATACCCGGATGATACCCACAAAATTAAAAGTACGTACTACGCATCAAAACTCTCATTCTTCAATAAATTTTGTGAAAATGCGTCCAAAACCAAGCAATGACCTCAAAATAAGATATTCGGCCCTCTTCTAATATACCAAGACTTGAAAATTCCTCAGCTCGGGCAACAGAGATAGCTCAATTAATGGCCTCGAATAGAGGCTCGTTTATTGTTAATGAATTTCGGGGTGGCGTCCAATATCCCCGAATGATCGATAATCAAATTTCTTCTATTAAAATTGATGAGGAGCGCTCCTCCAGAAACTTTAGGAAGCGGAAATTCGACGCCGCCCAGAGTTGGGAGGATTCATCCTCATTTAGGGGCGGTTAGGTGCTCTGCTGCTGTAACTTTCTTTCCAAGAAAGGGGAATTATCATGTTCGGTAACGATTTGATTACACTTGTTTAAACTTCGGCTAATTTTGATTTAAACGACGCGTGATTACGGGATAATTATTGCTTTTTCGTTTTGATTATTTCAAAACTTATTTTAACACTATAATCGGGGCACATTGCATCAAAATACGAAGTCTTCATTTTCAATATCAGCACATTTTTTTGGAATGGTAAGATTAAAGAAAAAATATCTTCATATATAAAAATATATTTCTTTCCATTCTGTACGTTTTTAAATCACATACGTGGGCGGATCATTTTTCTGCAGTATTCTCATACTGTTAGTTCCAAGAAAATCCGAAAGTTTTAAAAAGTATATGGAATTTAGCAATTGGAAGGGTTTAAAATACAACACATAAAAATTATTAAAAATATTTTAAACCTATTATAAGTCTATTAAGCATACCATCAGGATGTAATATATTTTCAAGAAATGACCCAGCCTTGAGAATTACGTCATAATATTGCAGGAGGTTTTGAAGAAATGTTCCAAACTTTTACACAAATAACAAATCTATATCATTTTTCTGGTAAATCCATTTTAAATACGATTTTTACTTCACCCAGTGATATTCTTAAGATTTTTTTGGAGGCGTAAAAATACTCATTAACTTTTTCAGGAGGCGTGAAATACGGAAATAGCATAACTGCAAATACAGAGACAACTTTTTCATAAAAACGCTTTCTTTTTTATTGGAAAAATGAAATGAAAAAAAATGAGGATGCTATTTTGGTTTCTAACTATTATAGCATCTTTTAAGTATTAGTAGACAATATTAAACATTATAAATAAAATGATATACAGGGTGATTCAGAAATAATCATCAATATTTTAGGGGGAGGTAGAGGGGCCCTAGACAAGCATATTTCGAATAGGGATGGTTGGGCGCAGCCTTACCGTTAAAGAGCTAGGACCTAATGTAGTGCGAGCGCATTTCAAAAGGACGTTTTTAGAAGGACCGTGTGACGAAACAAAACATAATAAAATGAAAAAATCTATTGCATAAGGTAAAGAAGTATCCCTACTACTTACACCATGCTTTTGATAGAATTTGAACCACTTTCTAAACCGTGGAGTGAGTTTCAAAAGTGCAATATTAACCTTTTAGTCAAAGAATGGAGTTCCCTTAATGTTATTTAGAAAAATGATGATCGGGGAAGGAATTTTCAATGATCGTAACATTGATCATTGAAACTGTTTGATCATTGAAAATTCCTTCCCCGATCATCATTTTTCTTAATACCATTAAGGGAACTCCATTCTTTGACTAAGAGATTAATTTTGCACGTATTAAAACTAACCCCACGGTTTAGCAAGTGGTCCAATTTCTATCACATTGAGGATTTAAGTAGTACGGATACCCCTTTACCTCATGCAATAATGTTTTTCATTTTATTATGTTTTGTTTCGTCATACTGGCCTTCTAAAAACGGCCTTTTGAAACGCGCTCGCACTACATTAGGTCCTAGCTCTTTAACGGTAAGGCTGCGCCCCACCATTCCTATTCGAAATATGCTTGTCTAGGGTCAATCTACCTCCCCCCAAAATATTGATGATTATTTCTGAATCACTCTGTATTTAAGGTAAATGTGGGTATAGTGGACACTTTAAGGAAAATTTTTGCTTAAATTCTCGATAAATACCAACCTATTTGCTTAGAAACAGTTATCATCCTATTTTTAGATTATTTGGATCTTCTTCTTTCGATTTTACCATCAAAAATTTTAATTAGATGTTTTTAAGTATTTTTAATTAATTTTTAAAAAGTACTCCAAATTGCATCTATAGTGGCCACATAGATGTAGCTGTTGCTTCTATGGTGGACACCTCTTGTATCTAAAGTGGACACCTCTCTTTTTCTGCCTATCTGAGGGGCTTATGCATTAAATTGAGTAGGTAAAACTGTTTAGTTCTAATTAAATCTTCCTTCCCAACGAAATATACTTTAGATAAAATCAAATTAGCTTTATTCAATTTTGAATAACAGACTTGATAGTTTCCGGCCTAAAGCCTACGCTGTAGCTGATTTGAGAGAAGTTTTGCATGTAATTCAATGTTTTTGAAACCTTGGTTCCCGAAGCCAAAATGAAATCGAATTCATACAACACTCATTTTAAAGCGCAATCAACAGTTTATGAAGAAAAACTGATTCAAATTAAATATTATTTATGTTTCTTTTAGAAGCCATTGCAGTGACCACTATTGAAAAATCTAAGATTAAGTGTTGGTAAAGTGGACACCCCCATAAATCATCGTAAAATCAAAATTTTCAAATAAATTTTATTCAGTATCATTTTATACACTCTTCTTTACCTAAATATAAATTTAAAAGTCAATCAAACGGTAATACATACAAAAAAAATCAGTTCCGAAATACCCGTTTCCATACGCGATTCAATAAGCAAAATCAAATTTCAGTGACTCGGCCGATGTCGTTATTTTCAAATATTTAAAAATCCTTCCCATGCTGATCTGTGGTATCGGTGGTAATTTACCAGCTTACCTGAAAGCACAATCTACTATGCCAGCGGTTCTCAAACTGTGCTCCGCGGAGCCCTTAGGGCTCCGCCAAGCATTTCCAGGGGCTCCGCGAAGAAATTTGAAATAAATAAATTTTTTGATAATTTCTAATTTGCTTTTCTCTGAAATGTTATATAAATAATTTTCTGTAAGGTTTTGTATAAGGTCTGCTGGTTTTTGCCTTTTTCAGGTCTTTTTTGGTTTACCAAAACAAGTTAAAACCCTGTTTTTAGGGTCAAATTTCCAAAACTTTTCTGGGGGAGGAACCCCCAGAATGGGACGATTTGGCACTGGCCGTTTGGGCGCCAGCCCGTTACGGCACCAAATTTTTCTTCTAATTTTTAGAAGAATTAAGAGAGTTTTTTATTTTTCTATTTACTTTCATTTTATTTCTGCCGCTGAAACGGCCGGTATGTAATGTCCAAAATTCGGCGTAGACGTGATTAAACCAAGGAAAAACCTGTTTTTAGTAGCTTCAAATTCCCCCCCCCCCTTTATAGCATTTGGAAATTACACTAGCGGAAATAAAAATCCCAACACCAAGAAGGAAAGGAGATATCAAAGTAAAATTTGTTTCTATGATTGAACATAGTATTAATGTGAATTGATTAAAAAATCAGCCTTCCTAGATGTTTGGGGGCCGAGAAAATCGGTGAGGAGTGTTGTCTCCATAGGTATCCATTACCGCCGTCACACGTCATGGTATTGACTGAGTGACAGGGGATCTAAATGACTTTTGAGGGATTGGAGGACCATGTTGCCTCCTCAGGTAGTCCAAATTCATATGGTCAGCGGACGTTGCATGCCGGGCTAGGGGATTTCTCCTCATTGACCGGACTTGTTTTGTGGGTGTTCGTTCTAGAGAACGGGAAAGACGGGGTAAAAATGCAAACTAGGGGTTTAAGAAGAAAGCTTGGACATTGCATACAACATGTGGTTTTGCATGTTTCTCTTGTAATTTGTCCCCAGGACAGGTCTGAGGGTAAGGACGGTCTACCGGCTGCAAAATCTCAATGACGCAGCTCTGGTTGGAAAAAGTACTGGTGAATCATACTCAGGAGTTGCCGAAATGGAATCCAATGCATCCCTACTCCGTTACCCTGCATTACCACTCCATGGAACGATTAGAAAATCATCAGCTAAGTGCGCTCTCTCAATTGTGTCTTCAAACCCATACCCAACCGTCGTTGTGCTCCAAACCGAAGCAGGATTCTCTCATAAACACAATGTCATGAAATTGGGATTTTCATTTCCTTAATTCGTGCACTATTGGAAACAGAAATGCCCATTTTCAGCCCCTTGTTTATAGAAAAAGATGTAAGAAGCTATGCGGACCGAACGGACGATCCGCAATACAGCAAACGACATCCATTCCACTGCCGCTTGTCCTCAGTATGATCTACCGGTATTTTGGCCAACCAAAGCTGCTTCATTGAGGTTTTTTAGCCGGTTGTCCGTCCTTACCTTCATACCTGTCCTGGGGACAAATTTCAAGAGAAAAATGCACAAACACATGTTTTATGCAATGTCCAAGCTTTCTTCTTAACCCCCTATATTGCATTTTTACCCTGGCCTATCCGTTCGTAAGAACCAACACCCACAAAACATGTCCGGAGAAAGAGGAGAAATCACCTAGCCCGGTATGCAACGTCCGCTGGTGCACCATATGAATTTGGACTACCTGAGGAGGCAACATGGTCCTCCAATCCCTCAAAAGTCATTTAGAGCCCCTGTCACTCAATACCATGACGTGTGACGGCGGTAATGGACACCTATGGAGACAACACTCTTCACCGATTTTCTCGGCCCCCTAATATCCAGGAAGGTTGATTTTTTAAGCAATTCACATTGATACTATGTGCAATTATAGAAATAAATTTGACTTTGATATCTCCTTTCCTTCTTGGTGTTGGGATTTTTATTTCCGCTAGTGTAATTACACAAAACTTTTCTTATATGTGAAAGGGGGTCCCAGATACAACACCGTTTTAATAAGTATAGAAATGTTTAATTATACTATTATTTACAAGATATTTACAAAGTTTAAGGTTTAAAATTAAGCATATCATGAGTTCATCCTTGCGGCGAAGAATGTTGCCGCGCTCTCGCTCGCTTCCAAAAGCAGAAGTCTCTCTCTCTGAGTTGAGGTGTCTCTCCGAAGGGAAGAGGCACAGAGCGTCACTCAGCTTTACGTATGGAGCGGCACTGGTGGCGGAAGGTCTAACCTTCACACTCGGCCATCGACGCCGAGGTGACCACACCGAGAGCAGAAAATTAGAATAAAATCAAACACGAAAACAAAAATACTGCAAAGAGAAACAAAATAAGCAAAATACACAAAAGGCAATACTTCAAGGCGTTAAAGAAAAAGAAAATTTAAAATAATTGAAGAGAATAAATGATTGATCAATTATTAAGGATCAAAAGAACAAAAATAAAAAGTTGTAAAACTTTCTTGTAAGATTATTTAAGCTTAAGTTAATCCTCAAAATTCTTAAACTTAAAGATAAAAACTTCATCTCAAAAACTTCAAAATAATAACTCAATCATTAAAAAAAACTTAAAATAATAACTTTCTCATTCAGAAATCTTAGAACTTAAAATTACGTTATCAAAATTAATGTAAGAAAAGAAAATTAAATGATAAATTGCTGAAAGGCAAAAAATTATTAAGAGTTCAGTCAGTCATAGTTCAGGGATAGTCCAGAGTTCAAGTCAGTTCTAAAGGAAAGGAACAGTCCGGCATTATCTCGTCGTTTCTTCTTTCTCGTCTTCCAATTTTCCAACTGGGAAATCGGCAAAAGTTCTCCGTTCACTTGATACACACAGGAAAGTTCATTTTTTCTGACTTCGAGAGAGTAGCTTGCAACACTGGCATCGTCAATAGCTCTGGAAAGGCAAGGCCAAACATTGAAGAGATCGAATGAATCAGCGTTAGGAACTTTCGTTTCTTCCTTTTTAAAAGCGCAGCTGTTATCACATTCCGTAGTCGTAGGCAATCGCGGATCTTCGGGTGAAAATGCAGGTGCGGTTTGTTTTGATTTCGGGAGAGAAGAGTTCTGCACCAAAATGGATTTGCATTTGACGTCAACAGCGGAGGTTGGGTTTTCTTCGCATAGGGTCTGGATGTTGTCATCAGAAGATTGGGCATTAACTATCTTTTTGGAGGTTTCATCTAGGAGTGTCACAATGTTGACGGAGTTCCTACTCAAAGCGTCAACGTGCTGCATCTGAGTTCCGGGACGGTGGATTACTTCATATTCGAAATCTTGGAGGAACAAAGCCCATCGTGCAATTTTTGGTGCAAGGTCCTTTTTTGACATGGTTTGGGCAAAGGCTGAACAATCAGTATAAATTTTAAATTTTACTCCCCGAAGGTAGTGCTGGAATTTCTTGACCGATTCAATCACAGCGAGAGTTTCCAGTTCAAAACTGCTGTACCTCTGTTCTTGAGGTGATGTTTTTCTGGACATATAGTATATAGGATGAAAGTGACCATCATCACACCGTTGTTGGAGGATTGACCCAAAACCCTTACTGCTGGCATCACAGTGTAATTCCAACTCTGATCCCTGTTTGTAGATATGGAGGACAGGTTCTTTTGAAAGTATTTCTTTTAAAGCTTGAAAGGCAGCTAGCTGAGGTTTTCCGAACTCGAATGGGACGTCATTTTTTAGTAAGTCACTTAAGGGACGGGCAATCAAAGAATATCCTTTAATGAATTTTCGAAAATAGCCTGTGAGACCAAGAAAGGATTGGACTTGTTTGGTCGTCTTTGGTATAGGGAAGAAATACACAGCTTTGGTTTTATCGGGCGATGGGGAAATCGTACCTTTTTCAACTATGTACCCAAGAAATTGAATTTTTCTGTGCAGGAATTGACATTTTTTCATATTAAATTCCAACCCATATTGAGAGGCAACTTGAAAAACTTTTTCTAACTTAGCAATATTTTCAGCTTCGGAATTGGAAGGGACAATAATATCATCAAGGTAAATTATCACAGTACCGTCTTGAAGGAGGTCACGGAAGACAAGTTGAATATATCGTTGGAAGATAGATGGTGAATTACAGAGGCCAAAGGGGACCTTATTAAATTGATATTGGCCAGTTGGGGTGATGAAACTGGTATATTTTGCACTGTCTGGATGCATATCTACATGAAAGAAAGCGTTTTTAAGATCCAGCGTGGAGAAAACAGTTGAGTCCTGGAGTTGATCTAAAATATCTTCAATTAAGGGAAGAGGAAATCTGTCATTGATTATTTTTGAATTTAATTTCCGATAGTCAATACAAATGCGGGTTGATTTGTCAGGTTTTTTGCATAAAACTATGGGAGCAGCAAAGTCTGAAGAACTTTCCGAAATTATGCCTGCGTCTAACCAGTTTCGGACCTGTCTATCAACTTCTTTTTTCTCAGAAATGGCTAACCGACGTGGCCGTTGGGCAATCGGTTTTTCATCTGTTAAGATAATTTTCATCTGCAAGTCTGTGCTACGAGTTCCTAAAGGTTTGTAGTTCACTATCATATTTTCTAATTGGTTTTTTAAAGACGCATCAAGAATGTGGCCTGTATCAACGATAGTTTCATTCACAGCATTGGACATGCAAAACAAAAACCCAAAAAGATTGCCTTGATTAGAGTTATTTATTTCCTTCTCGAACGCGCAGCTATCATCGCGATTATTATTCAAACCCAAAACATCGGCCGAAAGAGCAGGAGAAAGAGCACGTGTGTGGGAATTCGTTGAGGATTCGTCATCAGCTGCTGTAGTTTCGATTTCAATTTCCTGTTTTATTTTCGTTAGGTTGGAGACTATACTTATTGCGCTTGAGGAGATGAGATTATTTTTTTGGGAAACTATTAAACGTCCATCGGTATAGGAAAAGTTAACTTGTTTTAAAACATTCATACCGATTATACAGTCAAAGTTCATTTGGGGTAAGACATAAATTCTAGTGGGAATGTCAATTCCATCAACAATAACGGTTGAACAAAAATATCCTAGGGGAGTGATTTGACTTCCTCCAACTTCTAGTAAAGAAATAGGGTGGTGGACCAACTCGGGAGCTTGAAGGGTATCATAAATGTCCTTTCGTAGAAGTGTGACTTCAGACCCAGAGTCAAAAAGGGAGGTTATGTCCTTATTCAATATTTTTATTTTCTTAGAAATCCTATTTGCATCTGTATTAACGACAGTGGAATTTACAGAGGGATTCACAAAGGGTGCTTTACCATCCTTCGATCTGGAAGGGTTATAGGTATTTCGAGGTCTGGTCCTATTAGCATGGGGACAGTTAGCGTGAATATGGCCAAAACCTTTACAGCCATAGCATTGTTTACCTTGGCTCTTGTGAGGACATTGCGGGCTTTTGTGACCCTTTAAACCACATGAATAGCACACTGATTGCTCCAAAGAACGCTTTTCATCCACCTGAGAACCGTGGGGATATCTTCCGATTTGTTTTTGAAAGTTACTTCGAGAAGAATTAGAAGCCGTGTAAAGTTTTTCAAAAGTCTTTAATTTTTCCTTAAATTCGTTTAGGGTTTTAGAGCCATAGAGAAGTAATTTGTTTCCTGATTCTGGGATGCCTTGAATAACATAATCAATCAAAGAGGAGTCATCGAGCGAACCTTTTTGGGCCAATTCCCTCATTGCCAAAAAGTATTCCTGTAATGTTTCGTTGGGCTTAAGTTTTCGAGAGTTCATTACGGTATGCAGTTGAAGGCTGTTGAGATTATCTTCAAATTCGTCTCTCAAATGGTTTTTCAGTGCTTCCCATGAATTAATTCCCCGTATTGAACGAATTAGAGTTAGGGCAGGGCCAGATAGACATTTTTTAACAAAAATCACTTGTTGCATGGGGTTTTTGATATTATACAAGTTAAAAGTATCTTCAATGTCGGAAATGAAAGTTTCTACTTTATAGTCATTTTTAGAGGAGAAAGGCTTTACTAAGTCGACTATGTCTTTCATATTGAAAGTTGGGGCAGAGAAGCCATAACAATCCTGACTAAATGAGTCAAATGGATTTTGGGTGACATTGACTGGGTTATCCTGACTTTTTTCAGAATCATTTATCACCAAGGAAGTTTTTACAGTTAAATCCTCTACATCACTATCTTCCGACTCATCCGATTTTAGAAGTGAAAAATCACTTAAGGCCTTGAAAATTATGTCACAACATGTTATAGGCTCAGGGGAAAATTCAATTTTAAGCAAATTGCATACAGTAATTAGATCTTGAATTGAAAACTCTTTAAGAACATCTTGTTTTCTATCGTTCCCGTTAGTATCAGAAAAACCCTTAAAAGTTCTCAACCTGGACCGGTTTTGCCTGTCCCCATCATTATTAAATATTAATCTATGCAAAATTCTTATTTGAGTTTTAGAGGCAGCGGCGATGGATTTCCGTACACATGGTATATCATTCAAAGAAGCCATTATTTTTTTTTCAAAACTTCAATTGTAATTAGAAAAAGCAAGCATCAAAGCAAAATTAAATCAAGCATCATCAAATTAATCAAGCATCAAGCATCAAATGAAATTTCAAAGGTTGTTGTACTCATCTGTTTGAAGAGGAATGAACTGCAGATCAATCATCAAAGTCTTGTATCAACAAGCATCAAAAGCAAAACCACTTCAATACAGTCTCCACAAGTTCCAATGAAATAACAGTCATCAAATGAATTCAGCAACGCAAATAAGAATGTTTGTAAAGCTTCATCAAATTTTTTGTGGCGTCGTTGGCGCTAGGGGTATCGTCAGTTTTACTTTCGGTTCGAATTCACAACCGGCCGAACGCCCATGTGAAAGGGGGTCCCAGATACAACACCGTTTTAATAAGTATAGAAATGTTTAATTATACTATTATTTACAAGATATTTACAAAGTTTAAGGTTTAAAATTAAGCATATCATGAGTTCATCCTTGCGGCGAAGAATGTTGCCGCGCTCTCGCTCGCTTCCAAAAGCAGAAGTCTCTCTCTCTGAGTTGAGGTGTCTCTCCGAAGGGAAGAGGCACAGAGCGTCACTCAGCTTTACGTATGGAGCGGCACTGGTGGCGGAAGGTCTAACCTTCACATATATTAAGTTCTTTAAGATGCAAATTCTGCCGAAAATGTAGAAAAAGCTACATTGATCCTATGGCAGGGGAGGGGATAAGGAATAATTTTGGGCCCTTGTGTAAATGAATTTCGATATGTACAGTTGGGGAAATAAAAAACGACTCAGTTGCGATTTCTGGCGAACCACTTGGGTTAGGAAGACAAATGAGGTGTCATTTTTCATTTTTTAAAGTATTCTTCAATCAAAAAAAATTTCGAGTCCTTAGGGGGTCGTCTTCATATTAAACGAAACACTAACTTTTTTTTTCAATGGGGACCCCCAAATATTATGATATTTTCTGAAAGGCCACCCCTTTAAACCCCTAAATACCCAGTTTCAACCAGATTGATTCACAATTAAAAATTTTTTGAAAAAATTAAAAAAAAATTAATTTTTAAAATCGTGAAATATTTTGATGGTAATCGATTCAGGTAGTAATTTGATGTATAAAGCCAAATTTTCAATCGATTTCACCGAATAGTTTTTGATAAAAACGAACGAGAAAGAATATTCGCGGTATGCATTCGGCAACGGTATACCGCCCCTTAAGATTAAAGTTCGTTTTTATCAAAAACTATTCGGTGAAATCGATTAAAATTTTGGCTTTATACATAAAATTACTACCTGAATCGATTACCATCAAAATATTTCACGATTTAAAAAATTAATTTTTTTTTATTTTTTCAAAAAATTTTTAATTGTGAATCAATCTGGATGAAACTGGGTATTTAGGGGTTTTGAGGGATGGCCTTTCAGAAAATATCATAATAATTGGGGGTCCCCATTGAAAAAAAAAAGTTAGTGTTTCGTTTAATATGAAGACGACCCCCTAAGGACTCGAAAATTTTAGTGGTTAAAGAATACTTTAAACAATGAAAAATGACACCTCATTTGTCTTCCTAACTCAAGTGGTTCGCCAGAAATCGCAACTGAGTCGTTTTTTATTTCCCCAACTGTACCTCTGACGTACGGTCTAGCAGCCCCCCAAAACATCTCTCGATTTCAAAAGAAGTAACTTTTAGGAAAACATAATTTACAAATGTACCAACAGATTTTTGTATGAATCCTATGTTCATGCATCTCGGGCATAATGATTAAAAAGTGATAGCTTTAATATTCAGAAATTTAAAACAAAGATTTACATTGTATCCAATGATAAAATATAATTGGTTAACAAAATATTTCATATATCCCGGGGTGTATATCATAGGGGCGAGGAGGCCCTGCCCCCCCCCGGAAAATTGGACTACGTATAACAAAACAAGTTAAAACCATGTTCTTTAGGGTCAAATTTCTGAAATTCTTTAGGGGGAGGACCCCCAAAATTGTACTTGAAACTTTATTATTGGCAATTTTTATAGTAAGTTCGTTAAAATTAAAATCCTACCTAAAAATGAATCTCCAAAATTTGGACAATGATGTACCTAAAACGAGTTAAAAAAAACTGTTTTTAAGGATCCCATTTCACAAAATCTTCTGGGGAGGAAGGACCCCCAGACCCTTCTATTGTAATTGGATCTTAATTCGTCACAATTTTTCTTACAAATAAATTATCTTAGATGCAAATTATACATAAAATGTTTTTAAAAGCTACGCTAAACTGTTAAATATGCATGGGAGGGGCTGAGGAATAATTTTGGACCCCTCCCGAAATAAATTTATATTATGCTTTTTTATTTCTAGAAGCGATGGGTTTTATGTAATTTGCTTTTAATACCTTGAAAAATTTATTTTGGAAAAGGGCTCCGCGAAGAATTTGTCTCTTGAAAAGGGCTCCACGACATAAAAAGTTTGAGAACCCCTGTACTATGCTTATGAATTTTGACGCTGTTCGATGCCTCTAACGCGTTTTATTTAAAATTAATCAGCTATGTGGCCACTATTGGTACAGTGTCCGTCCACTATACCCCCATTTACCTTAACATTAAACATTCTTAAATGCAATATTAATTTAATATTACAAATTTGATTAGAAAAAAATATTATTTTTCAATTTCGGTGGGGCGCCATGCATTTTTAAATCAAAACCTTGATTAAAATTCAAAGCGTAAAAATTCTCCAGGCTAGTTTTTGAAAGCGTATTTCCGATTTCCAATGAGTGAAATACGCTCTCACAGGCGTTAAAAACATCACTGACTTCACCTACTACTTCTTTGTAAAAGAATTCAGTCACAGGAAAGATATTTTCCCTCATGAAAAATCTAATTCAAATTTAACTAATTCAACAGACAGAATTTTGTTCAAATGCTAATTGCAAATCCTGATAGTAGTTAATGTTATGACATATTAGGATAGTATTAGCTGATACTTTCACTCCTACGAATTAAACCAACCAATCCAAACTATTTAACAGTCGGAATTTCGTTAAAATGCTTTTTACAAATTATGATACAGTCGAATTCGCTTAATGTGATTGCATTTGTCCGATATTAAACTGATGACATCCGATTGATAACAATAAGCGATTTCCTATCAAAAAGTAGCAAACAGTGTAACTAGATTATTTGCTGTAATACCATTAAAATTATGTAACAGTGTTAATGTTTTCAAAACAATTTTACACTATATAATGTACTTGGCAACTTAAAATTTTTATTTTAAAATATATGAGTAGTTCAATTAATAAAAATAAAATAATCGCATCCTTTGTATTTTAATAATAAGCTTTATTATCACATAATGCATATGTACAGAAAATTAGATACATATTCGTCACCAAGGGGACTTTGTCCCGTTCAGGTGACAGATAAATTTGAATATAAATAAGGCAATAGGGTAAATTTTAACTTAATGAAAATAAATTTAAGATAAATATACATAAAAACACACACACTGAAAAGCAATAGGAACTAAAAAAAAACCTTAAAAATTAAAAACAAGGTTACAAAATTTATAGTCGTACATTAGAAAAACAAAAAAAAATTTTTTAAAATTAAAATTAAATAGCTGAAGGCATAATTTTAAATTTGAAAATTGAATAAAAATAAAAAGAAATAACATAGATTTAATATTAAACAGAGTTGGCAAAAGTCTGGTTATTAAAGTTATGGTTGCTTCGTTTTAAATTTGAAAATAATGGTCTATGTCGTCCAAATTTATTATGAAGTTAAATAGTTCACGTTTAAATGTTGAATACGTCTTTATGTTTTGAAGATAAGAAGGCACATGGTTATAGATTTTAGGTCCTAAAAAGAAGAAATGCTTCCGAAATATTTCTTTAGAAAAACGAGGAATTTTATAAATTTCATTAGGTCTTCTTTGAGATACATTTAATTTTAATTCACATATTGATTTGTTTCGGTACAAAAAAAGTGCTACACGGAATAAAAAGTCATACTTAAAAGGTAGTAAGTTCAGATTTCTAAAACTATAAGCATGTGAATGATAGGGATTTAAAATTTTGAAACACTTGTTCTGGATCGAAATTAGTGGTAGTAAATTATATTTATAATCACCTCCCCAAATAATAATGCCATAATTTAACAGTGAGTAGAACCAAGAATAATAAAGTGTTTTTAAAAAACTTGCATCTATTTTATTTTTTAAGTGGTGAAATTTAACTAACACAAAACGTAATTTTTTACTTAATTCATTTACATGAGTTTTCCACTTTAAGTTAGAGTCAATATGTAAACCTAGGTATTTAATTGTAGAGACTGATTTCAGAACGGGGCACTGACAGTTAGAATTATTTTTATTGCAATTGGAGGAATGAAATTTAATATTAAGATTTGTTTCAGACTGTATTAAGTTGAAATAAATATATTTTGTTTTATTTAAATTTAGGCAAAGATCATTCGCAGTAAACCATTTTCTTATTTCAGTCAGATCAGATTCTATTTGTAACAGAAGAGCATTAATATCAGAGCATGAATATAACAAGACAGAATCATCGGCATATGTTAACATTTTGCCATATAGCTGTAGTTTACACAAATCATTTATAAAAATAAGAAATAACAAAGGACCTAAAATTGAACCTTGAGGAACGCCACGGTTTGAAATTTCATAATTACTGAAATTATTTTGAATTTTAACACGCTGTTCTCTATTTGATAAATATGTATTGAACCAATTTAGAATATTTCCACGAAAACCAGCAAAATCTAATTTTTTTATTAGTAAATTATGATTGACATTATCAAATGCCTTTGATATATCCAGGAAGATCGCTACTGTTTTTTTATTACTGTCTATACTATTATAGATGAATTTTGAAAATTGCAAAAGTGCACTTTCGGTATTTTTCCCCTTAATAAAACCGTATTGATTGTCCGCAAAAAAATTTATTTTATGTAAATAATCGTACATTCTATTTGAAAGAGATTTTTCAATAATTTTAGCAAAAGTGGGAAGAATTGAAATAGGTCTATAATTTTAAAAGGAAGATTTATCCCCAGACTTGAAAATAGGGGTTATGGTAGCTTTTTTCAGTGATTGGGGAAATTCAGCTTTGGTGATTGAGGTATTTACAAAACTAGTGATAAAAGAAATATTATGATTTAGCAATATTTTTATTAGTTTTACATTTATCCCATCATAATCATAGCTGTCTAATTTAGTGAAAGCATTAATTAAATTTAACATTTCAGAGTTACTGTATTCAAAGTAAACAAAAGAGTTAATGTTTGGAGACATATAATTTTCAAGTCTAGTTATATTGGGATTTGAGTAATTTTGGTTTAAGCTCTTAAAGAAGTTATTAAATTGCATAACCGAAATTTTTCATTTATGTTAACACTACACCTATGCGATTCCACTCATAAATTTGTTTTCTTTCGACTTTTAGACGAGATATCATCGATATTTTTCAAAATTTTACATAGAAAAGGATCAGAAACATGAATAACCACAGAAATTCATCCGAATTCCACTATAAACCAGAAAAAAAATCAAAAATCTCTCATCAGAAACATCTGCAAGGCGCCGATGGTGATATCCAATGACAAGCATGGATTCACCCCCCCCCGCGTTTTTTAGCTGATATGGACAAATTTCGATAACATTAAGGGGCCTGTTGATCCATAGTTGATCACAATAAACGATGTATTTTACATTAAATTAAATGGGAATGATCGGGACCTGTTGATTTCGATAACATTATCCGATTGATAACATTAACAGTGATCACATTAAGCGGACTCGACTGTACTATATTTGTTAGGATAGTACTAGTTGGCACTTTATCCAGTCCAAAACCCAATACAAATTAAACCAAAATCTCCAAACTATTTAACAGGTAAAATTTCGATCAAATGCTAATTACGATTCACTCCGTTCAGACTCATTCATTATTGAATTAAAGCGGGTGTGAAATCGGAATCAAATATTCAGGCAGCAGCGTCGGAAACTTTCTGGTTTCGGAGTCTTTATGATCAACAGCATCCGCAGTAAAAGTTAATGGGGAGGGGATGCTTTTGATTGAAAGTTTTACGGCATTGCCGGGATGTATATTTTACGATACCCAATGAAACATTTCGTATATGCATTTTAAAATTGCATTGATTGTTCGTATTGGCTCGTAAACGAGGGGCAGTCGACGCGCTACAGAGTGTTTATAAAAGCCGTTAAAATATTCCATTATCAACAGATATGAGGGAATGAATTTTATCGATGAATTAAAACCAGTATGATTTCAATACAGTTGTTGTGAAACTCTCGGTTTTTGGGATGCTCTTATAGTGGTTACCTACATGGGCGTAGCCAGGGTTCCACTTAGGGGGGACAAGAAAGGTTGACTTTTTTATGTTTGTGGAGAACAATTTTAAACCCCTGTGAGAGAGGGCCGTAGCCACAGTATTGTTTCGAGAGGGAATTTTGCCCTTTAATGAAATTAATGTAAAAGTTTTGTGGAAACAATGAGGTCTCTTTCATCCATATTTAATAGGTTTAATGTAGTTTTTCAACACATTTTTTATGTAGAATTTGCATCCAAGAAAAATTTATCTAATAAGATTTTTAGTAATAAAGGTTCAGGTTTCAAGGGGGGTCTGGGGGTTCTCCCCCAGAAAATGTTTTTAAATTTGACCCTAAGAACAGGGTTTTAAAATGTTTTTTAGTACACGTAAACCCAAATTTGGACAAACATTTTTAAGTAGAATTTTGATTTTATAAAAGAAGTGTGAATAATAATGGTCTTAATACTAAAGGGGGGCCTGGCTTTTCCTCCCGCAGAAAATGTTTGGAAATTTCACCCTAAGAAAAGGGCTTCAAACACGTAAACCCAAATTTGGACATACCTTTGTAGAATTTCGAATTTAATGAACTTTATGCAAAAAATTTGAATAATAAAGGTTTAAATACTATAATGGGGGGCCTGGGGGCCCTCCCCCCGAAATTTTTTGAAAATTTGACCCTACAAATCTTGGTTTTAACTTTTAACTAAAAGTAAATTACTCAGGACTTGGGGGGGGCAACTGCCCCTCCCTTCCACCCCTGGCTATGCACATGGTTACCTATATTTTGTTTAGAACGATGAATGGTTCTTAAGTGGGGGTCCGTGAGAGTCTTAAAAGTTGTCCGTGAGGGTGCCACACACAAAAAAAACAAAATTGAGCGCAATAAAAGAGAAAGGACTGAATTACTATATCCGTAGCAATGGCTTTTGGCTGTTTAATTTGTGGGGATATCAGATACCACAAAATTGATAACAATACTTCGCCTACTATAAATATTTTAAGGTGGTTGCCTACCTATGGAGGCTTTTTTTTAATAATTAAAATGTTGACCTAATTTATGATTTATACAATTATATACATCTAAAAACTATGAATCTCTCTATTCTAAAAAAAAGTTTTTGGTGAACGGTTTCCAGGGAAAGGCTTTTTAATTACTGATCCGTATAACACATATTTGGTATCAAACTGTCCGGATTCTTTTGAGGATGTGCAAAGTGCCTTTAGAATTTCTAAAAAAAATCTCAATTTTAAAATATTTCCATTTTTTTAGATTACGGATAAGGTTGCAGTTATAAAGCAAGAAACTATGAATTTCAAAAAAAATTGAAAACATATTTCACTGGTTTTTAATATTCAAATAAATTAAATAATCATCTTTCTATTTATGACACGAATTTTAAAAATATATTTTGGGTTATTTTTAACAATATTTATATTTCTGTTGTTTAAACGGTTTTAATTATATTTTAAACTTATGCATAAATAATTTATCTGTTATTTTTTAAATAACAAATTAATATTTTTACATTTATCTTTGTCGTTGTGGTCACAGAGAAAAATCCTAACAGAGGGTCCAACACGATATATTCAAAAGTTGTATGGGTTTGAGGGCGCCACGAGGAACTATAAATGATTGACAGAGAGATCAAACCTGTGATTGGCTGTCACGCAATCTTCTATTTCGAAGGAGAAGGAAAAAGTTTTTCTCAACCAATCAGGCTTTTCCGTCCCGCCTCTCGTGACGTTATGCGATCGCAGCGCCCCCCAACCCATCCAACGTTTCGATTTCCATTAGCGCCTATGGCGACGGACTCTCTGTTCTAGTACTCTGTGGTTGTGGCAACCTAATCATTACCATATTTACAACAAAATATAAACTCGCTTTCGGAAATTTTGAACTTTTGCATTTATTTTTTACAATTATTATTATTTTTATATTCTTTTGCAAGTATGTTTTGTAAGGTAGTAAAATGTGACACCTTATTTCATAATGCCAAAACCCAAACAACTAGATAACACGGGGGACTGTTTTAGAAATTAAGATAAAAATACAAAATGTTTGAAGTCTAAACATTCGTGTCATTGCTATGAAACTGACACAACTTCGACGTTTGTTTGTTCTCATGAAGATAAAATTCTAAATTTTCGTGATGTTTACGGTAATTACTACATTTTTCACAGCCAATCGATGAAAATAGTTACAAATTTTAAGAACGTTAAATTTATTCCTGAGATGTTTCAGTGCTTCTTAATGGATCTGTGAAAAAACATTACCTTGGGGAAATGGTAAAGGAATGTTACATTGCTCTGTTGTTAATTTTCTTGGAATTATAAGGCGACCCGCCTATTAATTAATGTTACCATAAAGGAACTGTTAAATTTCCGCTACTGAATGTATATCCACCATTTTCGAAAGAATACCCCGGAGAAGTACTAACCCTGTTTTAAGAATGTTTTATAAAGTGAGTAAGTGCAGTGAGAAGGGTTTTGTGAGGAATTGGGAAGCGGTTCAAACGTGTCTGCGTCAGCAGTTAACGGGGGTTGGCGAGCGATAGCGAGCAGGGGGCGGTAGCTCCCTTGTAATACAAAAAATAATTTAATATTAATTTAAATTTTCATATTATTGAAGAATTTATGCATAAAAATCACAAAAAACAGCCTTTCCGCAAAACATCATAACTCAAATTTATATGAAGATATTTTTGTTTTGTAAACTTTATTATCATCGTAAAAACAAATTTTGTTAGGCCTACTATTTTTATGTCTAAATTATTATAATATCAAAAGTTATAGCACTAAACTTTAAAAATAAAAGACCCACCAAATCTCAGTAAAGTTTGAAGTTATACTATTCATAAAATAAAAAATATTACACCTACAGCCAAAAAATAGTAGTACTCCTAAATCATATTATGTCAAGTATTGTGCCCAAGTTTTATAGAAATTCAAATTTTTTTTGAGTTATGTAGTTTTGCGGAGAAGGAAAATATCAAAAATGTGATGCTGAGAAAAACGTGAAATTCTTTATATTTTCCTTAATAAAATGCCTATTTAGTTTTAAGTAAAATTTCTGTAACTTTGATTCTAGTAAAGATAAAGACAAAATTTAAACTGATTTGGAAACCTAAAGATGTGTTTTTTTATATAAGATAATAATTTTTTTTTTGAATTTTTGGTCCGAAACGGCATTCTTAGGTAGGCAACCACCTTAAGTGGAATATGGAGCCCTGAGAAAAATACCCGAAGAGAATCTCTCTCTCATATCTCGGGAGATAATTTTTTTATTAATATAGAGTTACAGAGAGATTACTCAAAGCATCACATCAATTTTAAGGATTAGTTAGTGAAAATGAAATTTCATCTTTCAATTTTTTGATGGTGGATGATTTTAAATTATAAAGAGGTGAATTTCCGGACGTGATTGAATATTCAGAAGGTTGATTTAAAAGATATAATTTGCTATTTATTTAACCATATGTCCATAAAGTTTCCAATTTTAGGGTTAGGTGTCCGTAGTCTTCTACGAGACTTAGAACTATTGGTTTAAATTAGAATAGTAATATGATTTGTTTAGGTAGGTCACAATACGATAAGAACGAAACTTGACAATTTACAAAAAGACTTTTCAATGTAAAATACCATACGGTTTCGCTTGCATTTTGATTTCAAGTAAATTTTAGAACAAACGTAATTTTAAGTATGGTAAAAGAAATAAACCATGTTAGCTAAACAAAAGAATAAATTTTATCTCACTAAGTGTAAGCATTTAAAAACAGAACATCATACAAAGAACTTTCGAATTCCTCTGCTTTAAAAAAAAACAAAAACCTTAATTTAGCAACAAAAAGCAAATGGAAAACAAACATTTAAATTCTTACCCTCATATTTCACGGAATTTCCCTAAGGAACTAAACTGCATTTCCAAAAAAACAAAAACTCACTCTACATCGTTTTTTGCTTAAAAAATACAAGAAAAAACCCACCCACAAAAAAAATATCCAAGAAAGAAATAATAACCAACTAAAAAAATCGCTCGCACTTAAAAAAAGACGAAGAGAACAACGAAGAGAGAAAGTGAAAAGATTCCGTTCCGTTTCAGTTCCCGCGTGCGCGTTCCGTTGTTTTTCGGTCTCGTTACTTTTTCGATTTACTTATTTAAGAGTCGGTTGTCTTTTTCTACCTTCATGGATGACATCCTTTTCGACCTATTCCGAACCCATCAAGGCAAGGCCAGGGAGATTGGATTCTGAGCTTCAAGTTAGATTTTTGACTTTTTGGATAGTTAACATCGCGGGGAATCTTTCGTTTGTGTGGCAAGGGGAACCACCAATAATTACGTGGTTTTTTTCGAAATTTCAGACCCTTAATATTTGTGTTATTTACAGCCATCAGCTTCGGTATTAACCTGCAGCTAACAAATGAAAAATTAGCTCTTCCCTGACTCTGATTGGAGGGATCCTTCTTTGACCAAGGATTTAACACCAACGCTGATTGGCTGTGAATATGGCTGTTTGTGGCATGACCCACTTCTCCCACGTGATATATTATCAATAACTTTTAAGTAATTATTTTTTCACAGTTATGAAATCGTGATCAACGTTTAAAAATGAAGACGAAGTCTTAATAAAATTTAAACGTTTATTATTGACATCAGCATTAAGAAATAATAAACGAAGGTTAAAAAGATCAGGTTGCTTTCCCTGCTATATATACAGCTATATATAAACATCACAGTTAACAGTTACATCAATCTGGATTTGCATATCGGTGCTCGTAACTCTTACATTTTTCTTTGACTTTTATTACTATTAAAGGGGGGTTCAACAACTCTGCAAGAAATATTTATTGATGCGTGGAGTAGAGATAAAGTTTGTCCAAAGAAGTTGACAGTGATTTTTCATTACAATAATATGTGAGGTCATATCCGATGAAAACGTGCAATTCCACTGTGTGCGCATGCATGCGCAGATAATAAGCTTAACATTGCAGGGTGAAAACATATCCAAATAATCATGTTTCGGTTTCCCGTAAACTTTTTAAAGCAAATCGGATGTGACTTAATACTTTTTCAGTCATGATTTTCTGGAAAACTACGATTCGTGAAGGTATAGTTAGTTCTCAGGGCATTTTTTTCTTCTCTTTGTATGCAATCTTTCTGTGCAGAGTTTGGGCTGAATTGTTGAAACAGCATGTATTTTGCTTCATGACTCTAAATACGTATGGGGGAAACACGGAATGGCTCCATAAAGTAGTAATATTAATAATTAAAATGACCCTTATCCTTTTTTGCGTAGAGTAATAAATTAAAGTGTAATTTATTGTTCCAAGTAAAGAATAGCAGATATATTTGTCTGCCATTTTCTTTTCAAAATATAAAAGGCGTTAGTTTCTCTGAATTAAAAGTTAACGTGGGATTTTTACTGAAACCCCCTTTCCTTTCGTGAGGAATTTAATCTTCTGTAATTAATGGATATCCCCAAGGAAAGTTCATTTTTGAAGTTGGTATCGGTGTTGATGCAAATTTGAAGTTTCACTTTTCTCTCTTTTCGCAGATTTATATGCAAATGTTTTTATGGGGGATTTTTTCCACGGTGTCCACTCTGAAAAAAATATTTAGCTGTTATAATAATGAAAGTTCAAGTTTTTATTTTGCCTTAGATTTTAATGCACAAAACATATTCACTGAAGTAGTTCAAACAAAAAGCACTATCTATTCTCAGGATAATCAAGAAAAATTACTATTCTTTGAAAGATTATTACTTTTTTGTACACAGGGCTGATGGGACATGTATTTTGCAACGAAAGGATAATATTCGTCTGAATTCTGTTTTTTTAACTTTGCTGCTCTTAAATTTGTTATATTATTTGCATGTAAAACCTGGATACTCGATTTTTTTGTACTTTTTTTAGATTGCTTAACATAAAGAATATTGACGTATTAAGAAAAAACCCCAAAATGATAATGTATTACAATAGTTATCAAGGTCTTTACAAATGGTATCAAGATTAATTTTCCCAACTTCATCCGTTTAGCTTCGCCAAAAAATCAGTGGCTATTTCATAAGAGAGTCACTGATTTTTTTAACTGCACAGGTTTTAATAAATTAATTGTTAAAAACTATAATACATGGATGGAAATTTTTCCTATATTAGGCAAAAAAAGAGGAACCCCAATATACCTGATTAACGCATCACTTAGAAGACTCATAATTAGTTTATAATCAACCAGATATATAATTCAATGAACTCCAAATATCAAGAAATGTTTAAGACTTTTATAACTGTAACGTTAAAGCTATTAATAACATTGTAATTAATGGCTGTAGTATTAAAGCACGTTTGTCCTTTTTTTCTCTAAAAACTAACATAATCTCAGGTATTTATCGTATATGTAAACTATTACTTTATAGTAACGATAACAAATTTGCTTATTGCCCTGAGTGTTCATTAGAATTAAGATGACCAAACAAATAAAAAAAAATAATAAAAATCTTAAAAAATACAGTTTTTTATTTATCAGAAGCACACTAGTTTTTTCATGCGCGTTTATATGACAAAGTTAACTTTTTATAAATACTTTTGACGATAAAAAAAACTCTCCATTGGATAAAGAAAACATAAAAACGATGCATATATAGTATGTTTTTCAGCAAGATATATATTTTCATTTTCTTTTAGTATAAGGTAAAATAAAAAATATATACCATAGCGAGATAAAGTATTCTGATATTAGTTAAAAGAAAACTATTAGTTATACGATATTATGAGTGACATGATATATTGGTTAGATTAAACTAACTAGTAAGATTTAATCATGTTTTAAAAGAAGATATATGTTTCCAATAAACATTAAAAAAATCTGTTGTGGTATATGTGATGTGAGTTTCCTTAATTTATTTTTTAAACTGCGTTTTCCTTTATGTGGGATTTTTATTAATATGCAGGATCATTTTTCACTTTGTTATCTACACGGGTACTATAATTTTGATAAAATAAAAATCAGTTGAAACCTTTTAAATTTAATACTGCAATATTGTAGTAATAACAGTTACAAATTAAGTTACACAGTACAAACTAAGGTATGTACTGTGTAACTTTTATTACCTAAAACAAAAGATAAATAATAAATTACTAACAAATTTTTATTATTCTTGGGTTCATTCACCACTTAATTACGGTTTAGTTGTGTGGGGAGGCGATTATATGATCAACTTAAAAAGAATTGAGAGGCTGCAAAAAAGATTCCTGAGGTTTTTAAATAATGAAGCGCACTTACACACAAATAATATAAACTACTTCAATTCCTTAAATATTCTTCCAATTCGCCATCTTTTTTATTTTAAAATTTGCCTCCATCTTTATCTAAACCCACATTTGTCAAAAACGCAATGTCGTGAACCTACGAAGACCTAACATAATATACTTTGTTCCTAAACCTAAAAATACCATATTCCGTAAAAATTTTTGTTACATAGCCCCTTAGTGTTTTAATAAGTTACCTATACATATTCAAAATAGCCCTTCAAAACATTTATTCAAAAAACAATGAAAGGAATATCTGTTTACTATTGAGGATATTGATGATTTCTTTTGTCCTGTTTAATGTATGATTTAAAATTATTTTAAGCACTTTAAATCATCATTATGGCATAAATATAATTTATTGGCGCCCTGTATGCCACTATATCCACCTCATGTATGTATTTCCTGTATTTTTACCTTCTCCTGTTTTATTTTAAATTTTTGTTATACATAATTAGGGTCACCTACATGGACCAAGAGATCCCAGGTGACTATGTTAACTTATACTATCCAGGTGACTATGTTAGTGTATCGATGAAAACACTAGTCCCACATTTTCAAGACGCACTTGTGACTTCACATTGTTAGGACCTTTCTGTAATAAAATATGTCATAATTACCTTTAAAAAAGTTTGTGGGGAAAGACAAGCGTATTTTTGGAATCAGGAGAGAATTTTTAATAAATTAAAAATTGAATATTTAGAATTTTAAGATTTGCTGCAATTCTCCATTAAAAGTATAAATTTCAAGGATAATTAGTTATTTATTCACATTGATTTACAAAATTACTGTAAAAATAGATACAAACATAAAACGTATCCACACATTTTGGCAAATTTAAAATTTTTTTATATGGCAACAGTTTTGCAAATGTGTTAGGAGACCGTATATGCTGATTCAGTTTAGAACATAATTAGATAAAAGAAATCACCCCCAAAAAGGGGACAAAACACTAAACTATACATAACTTTAAAAACCTAACACCATCAGATTACTGTTCCGTTAAAAGTCGGAAGACCATCAATGTCCTAGGTATATCGACGGTGTCATTCAAACTATCCTCATTTCTTTCTCTTTGAATCGAAATGAAAAACTTTTGGTCCACTTTACAGAGGATGATATAGACGAGTTCAACTGTAAAACGTCACGAACCTAATCCGATTGATTTGAGCGTTCTGTTACGCTGGAAGTACCTTTAAAACTTCCGTTCAAAGTAACACGTTGTTCCTGTTGAACCCGTCCACAAAGAAATAATGAGCTTCACTATATTTAAGAGTTTAACATCAGCAAGAAAAAACAAAACAGAGCAACCGAAATCATTGCAGAAGCGCCATAAAGTCAATGGGCATGTAACTCGCGAAGTACTCCTCGTAGTAGTAGGCGTAGTCGCTCACGAAGTCCGCCACGGGTGTGTACTCGAAGTACACCAGGTCCAAGAAACTCATGGTCAGTACGACGCTCAGGAACTTGGCGAGGGACACCATGATGCGTCGAACGGTCGGCTGCTCTACGGTTGAATTGGGACGATGATCGCTGCAGCTGAATCATTCGGAAATGAGGGAAAGAAATATTTAACCTGTTGCGGCGGTTTTCTGTGACTGGTAGTCCTAATTAGGGAGATTTTTTCTTGTGAAGGAGGATTATAATGAATGAGTTTGTTGAGATAGCTACCAGTTGAGTAAATCCTCGTTGTGTATGAATGTAAAATCGAAATCCTTACAAAGCATGTTTTGGTTCATTTGAAAATTTTCAATTTTTATGTTTTAATTGGAGATTAAAATATATAATTTCAAAATTCGACTTATTATCTTAACTCCAACAAAACATTTTATTATGTATCAGTCTTTTTTTCAGTTTTAAATCATAAGAACAGATTGTAAGTTCACGTATTTTTTCACGAGTTATTTCTTCTATTTTAGATTAAGGCTAAGCGCGCACTAGAGACTTCTGTCGCCGGCGACTGTAACACTAGTCACTCAAGAGCAATGCATTTCTATGGAGAGATTCTTGGCAATCAGCCAAGTGTCTCGTCGCCTATGCGCTCGCTCTATAGCTTCTTGCAATAGCCAGGTTGACAGTTTTGTCTCTGTCGCCGAGACAAAAGTCTCTAGTGCACGCTTAGCCTAATACAAATACAAATATTGTCGACCAGCTACAGGCTCAAAGTCCAACAAGGCTGGTCCTTTGTTTATGAATTCCCCAATTCCCACTGACTGTCCAATTGTATCTTAAACTTGAACAGTCCCTTCAAATTAACTATATTTTCTGGCAACGTGTTCCAGTTATTGCATAACAGTTTCGTGAATATCCATTGAAGAAATTAAAAACGATTAAATTAATAAAACAATATAGGACTTAGTTCACTAAAGCACCAAATTTAGTCTAGTTATGCCGATATTGTAACCTCAACAACCGAGTCTTCCTCAAAGTTTATATTTATTTCATCGTTTATCCAAGTATAATGTAAGAGAACTATGTGTTTTTGATTTTAAAAATAAATTCCATTTTATTTGAATTATTAAAATACAGTTTCAATAAAGGGTTGAAGTAATGAGCCAGAAAAGAAAGAAAATTAAAACGCTAAAATGTTATTTTCTTGGCTCGAATCAAAGTTACCTAAACTTTAACAACTGAAGTTTAATAAATGCATATAAATATATGCATATTTTATAATCATATTGCATATGATTATAAAAAGGGTAATTTAACTTGAAGGTCCTTCATAACTTTTTAATGAAATTTTAACTATCACTATTATTATTTA
This sequence comes from Tetragnatha versicolor, assembly GCA_024610705.1. Taxonomy (NCBI): domain Eukaryota; kingdom Metazoa; phylum Arthropoda; class Arachnida; order Araneae; family Tetragnathidae; genus Tetragnatha; species Tetragnatha versicolor. The sequence continues at coordinate 10,924,633 of JANDEH010000007.1, forward strand.
AAAATGAGGGATTTTAAGAAAAGTACAAGATAATTTTTTTAAGTTTTATAAGAAAAAATGTTTATTTAACAAAAATAAACAAGTTAAAACTTATTTTATAAGTATCTTCAATGTGCCGAATTTCAAAGATAGTTATGATTAGCATATAAATTAACGAACACGCTATTTTATTCTTATTTTTTCGGTCCATTTTAGTTAACTACAATCAATATACCATAATTTTCCTTACTTTTTCAGTGTATAGTAATTCATCACCCTTTCTAAGGGATTCTAAGAACGGTACAGTGTGCCGGGTGTTAAAAATTCATTCGAAAACATCTATAAAAGCATAACATAGTGAATTAAATTTGCTAAAATGAAATGTGTGAGTACTAATTTAATTAATAAATTATGGCCTCTACCATAAAACCGATATTTCGATTCGAATTCTTAACTCTTAACAGTGAAAACTTTGCAAGACAGTTACTAAAAGTCGATTAAAATTCCAGTGTTACACAAAATCATATTAACCTTATAATAATTAGTTTAGATGGTTCTTTGTTGATGTTAGTTAAGGGAACTATCTTCATTTAGTTATCTTTAATGCTTCAAATTAATGGCGCATCCTTTTAATTAAGTACAGATAAAGGTATTCATCAGTTTCTTTGAAAGGCATAATTGATAATGATTCGGTTAATCGCTTGTCAATTTCGTGATAATGATAACAAAAAAAACTGAAAATTTACTCGAAAAATTACATTTTTATTTTAAAGCAGTGTGATAAGTATGTACAAACAATATGACACTAGAAATTTAAGTAAAAATCAATGATTAATCACATGATGTTTGTTCTAGGTTAAAGAAAGGCTACAATTTTGTCAAGCAACTCGAACAGAAGTATTTTAGAGAAAGTTTTGGCAGAGGGAAAATTGACTATCAAGAATCAATACAGAATGGATGTACTCAGAAATTTACACATGAAGAAATCACAGATAGACTACTATACAATATGGGGAAGCTGATTCTTTCAAGTATCGATACATAGTGATATCGAATGTTTTCAGGTGTCGAATACCTTGCATCGCATTTAATTCCAGCATGTAAACTGCGATATTGTGCAGTATAATGCAAACAATATCACCCCATACTTCATCCAGGTTTCACAAAAAAAAATCAAAAGCTTTCTTGCAGAAGTTTTGCGATGATTCCAGCAGCCAGCAGCTGAGCGATGCTGTTATCACCGCCCTGTCCTTGGAAAAGGTGCATCGCAGATGATTCCTGGACAAGCACCGTCATCCCAACGAAGACCATCATCAGAACTGCGACGATTTGATTGGTATTCATCTTCCGACTGAGTAGTAATCGATAAGGAATGGGAATATTATATCGATGTGTGATATCTTCAGAAACAGTAGGGGAAGTGGTTGCTATTGAAAATTCAGGCTGAATGTGCTGTCGGCTAGCGGTCAGACGCTTTTATAGTAAGTTACTCAAACGCAAAACTCGTTTGTGAATAAGTTAACCCACATCTGCTCGGGGTCAATCCATTTTGTCATGCAACAGGTTGGGGGACATTCTACAACTCTTATTTTTACTTCCTCTAAAACAAAATCATTGTCCTAAATTGAAAGGACAAAGGGACGATTACAGAAATTAACAGCAACCTTAATCGCGCGCATTTGCTGTGAATGTGTGTGTGGGTAAGATTTTTATTATTTTACAAGTTCGCGATTCGAATTAAGACGGACGCTTCCGTTTCCTCAAAAAAGAGTGTGGTCAAGAAAAAGAATCGACTGATCACTGATGAGTCATTTTCGTTAAGACTCGCAATTGCGCACATTAAGTCAAAATGTTTTCATCATGAATATTCATTTTTTTGTTTGGGTTTGAAAACGAACACACAGTCATTCCTGAGTATCAACATTGTTAAGCTCATTACGAACCAATCGTAAAGAATTTTGGAACAGTCGGGATTTCCTCGCAATTAAGAACAAAAACATCGCGTCAAACGAACCCTTCGAAAATCCCTTCCGGTTTCCTGCTCGAAAAGTGACCGGAAGGTGGGGGTGGGTGGGAAAGAATCGAAGAGGAAAAGTCTGAAAGAACCAAAACACAGACAGCAGGAAGAAACAGTTTTTTTTCTTCCTTTTGAACTCAGTCCCCTCCTTGCTTTTCAAGTTGATAGCAGGGAGATCGTCGGCAGCCAAGCGTTGAGCCTTTCTTCCCTTTCGGAGCAACTAACCTACATGTTCACTTTCCTTCTTTTGATAGCCACTCACTACTTTTTGAAGATTAGGTCTGTTTTGTCCCTCGTAACACGTCTATCGCGATGAATGAAGTGTACTCGAGCAATGGGCTTATTCCAAATCCACTTGTTCGCATCGCGATAAGTGGCACTAAAACCTCATTCTGATAAGGCTAATTGATCTATAAAAATGAAACATTAATCTGAGAAAGAGAATATGCGTAATTTACCTTTTGCTGTATTTTAGGAGCAGATTTATTAATAAAAATGATTGAGAATTAAGCTTGAATAAGAACGTACACTTAATGGGTCTTATACTCTATTGAATAGAGTTAGAATACGCTAGAGCTAGAATACGCTTCTAGCGTGGGGGAAAGCACTATTTCCCAAGCGCCAATTCTAAAGGAATAGAGTCTATTCATTTAGAATTGGCGCTTGAGAAATAGTGCTTTCCCCCACGCTAGAAGCGTAACCATAGTTACTATCTTCGAGCAGCCAATAGTAAGCCTTCTTCGTCACTTTGACGAAGATAGTTGCTATGGTTACCGATCGGTGGTGGGGGAAGGAAATATTTTCAAGCGCCAGTTCAAAATGAACAGACTATAATCAGGTCGGACCGCATCTGCTAATACATAATTTTATAATCAAAAATGATCAGATAAGCAAAGGACAGTCAGATTGGAGGTTTAGGAAAAATTACAGAGCTTCAAATATTTTCATTCTTAGATGATAATCCAATGACATGAAACCCATTAACAAGGGACAAGATTTGCGTGATTATTTCCAAACAAAAAAAACTATTTTAAAATTAAAGGCACGAGTGTAGATACCGAACGCAAAATCCCTTTCCAATGGTTTGGCCAAAAAAACCCCTCAAGGTCCTGAGCTACCCATTTTTCCAATATATTATACAGGATGCTTCAAGAGTCTGGTTCGCGGGAACCAACGTGTTCTAGGGTCACGGAAGTAAAGTCTACCCCTAGGTAAGAGACCCTGGAGAATCCATTGAGGTGACTTACAGCGCCCCTAGCGGCAAAATGAAAAAGTTAAAAAATTAATTTAAAAACTAAAGGTGATAGAGAAAAAAACCTCAGTAAGAGTATTGTTACAAAAGTTATGAACTCACTGAAGAAAATTCATGAAAACATCAGGAATAGTCAAGGATATATTAGCATCTGGAAAAAGCACTTTTTCAGGCCTCAAAAAAGAAAAACTTGCAAATTTACAAACTTTTTCTTTTTTGATGCCTGAAAAAGAGCTATTTTCAGATGCTGATATATCCGCGACTGCACACGATATTTTCATGAATTTTTTTCTGAGAGTTCTTCATAACGTTGGCAACGATACTCTTACTGAGGTTTTTGCTCTATCTCCTTTAGTTTTTAAATTAATTTTTTAACCTTTTTATTTCGCCACTAGGGGCACTGCAAGTCATTTCAATGGATTCTCCAGGGTCACTTACCTAGGGGTAGACATTATGACACGTTGGTTCCAAAAAAAAAGCGACGAAACGGACTTTTGAAAAACCCTGTATAAAAGTTGGTGGCGCACAGTTGGGAGAACCTCCTGTTTTATAGTGAACGACTAAGCCAATATGCATTTATTAAAGCAAACTTTCGAAAATCCACTATTCTGCATTCTTAAACCACTCAAAACCTCCCGGACCAATCGCGAGCAAACACGAGAGTAATCACAACGACATTAAAATCGATCCAAAGAAAACGAAGGAGTCAAACACGGGACTCCAACTCAAAAACCAGAGAAACAATCGAATATAAGGTCGCCAGAAATCGAATCCCGAGCCTTGTCATTGCATTACAATTTCAGAACCCCCCCTCTCGCTGAAACATTCTCTTCCCCGCCTATTACTCTTCTTTTATTTGATATGAAAAAGTCTCGATCTTCCTTTCGTTCGTTTTCGTTCCGATGATCGATACTTTTTAAGTCGCCATTTCTTTCTATCTTTTAGGGAGGGAGATAGATCCCAGTCTTGGAGAGTGAGCCAGAGATAGCTGGAGGCCCACCTCTCGATTTGTTACTGCGGCAGAGCCCCTTCGCTTAATCGGTTTTGTTGTGTTTCGCCACTTTTTCGTACGGATGTGCTTCGAAAAATGAACTTTTTTTACCCCTCTTTCGTTGTGGGATTGGTTTCGGAATTTCTAAGATGGGACGTCTCTACTTTTTTTAAAGGACAGAGCGGCTATCTATTGAACTCTGTATGAATAGGGCTTAGGAAAAAAAAATTTCGAATTCCTCAGATCCCCCTCAAGTTGTTACAAATAATACTGAAACATTACTACCTGCAAATTTTCAGGTTTCTATGACGATTTTTGACCCCCACGCCCTTCAAAAGTACGTGTCCCCTGTTAAAGTACTATAGGGAAAATATTGAAAATATCGTCATTTTTGGTTCTTTTCAATTTAATGAGCCTTGACTCAGTCAATATCGCATTAAAAACTATTTGAACTTTGGGATATCATTGTCTCAAGATCCTATCGGAAGCACATTCAATGGCACCTACTGGGGGTAGTTTCACGATGGTTAAAAGCGCACCATAGACTTTTGCAACGCCCTACTATAAATGAACTAAAGAACCATAAAAAAATTCCTTAATTTTCAGTACCTTTCGCAGAAATAACAGTTTCATTATTAAACACTATACTCTTGTTCTGATTGTTTTATTGAGTTATTTTAAGTTAGGGACACACTTATTACAGAGATTAGAAAATTTAATAAAAAATGCACTAAACATGCTATGAGGCAATATGCAGTAAATAGTTAACCATAAAATCAAGCAAAATTTTTAGAGTTCAATGTGAATGTTTAGCTATTATCAGAAGTACATTTGAAAATCGAGTTCAAAGTTATAAAGTCGTCGAAAAACGTAAAAGGGGTAGGGGCTGTTCCCCGAAAATCTGAGGCTGATTGAGAAAAACGGGGGTTGGATTCGGATTCAGGGGGTCATTTTACATAAAAAAAGTTATGTGTCATTTTGACCCATTTTTTTTTGTCGCATAGTGTAATTTGGTAAAGTTATTTTATGAACTGAAACTTCATTACTCAAAAAAGCATGGCAAATCAACTCGTTTCAATGCATTTTTTATAAGTTTTAATACTACTTTAAACTTAAACCTTTTCTAAGGCCGTGTTAAGTAGTCTTACCACCAATTACAACAATTTCCCATATATCTTACCACTTATCATTTATGCTGCCAGCTATTATAATTTGAGAAACAATAATAAACCCATTGACCACATAATTAAGCATTAAATTCAAAATATACGTGTATCAATTGTACTCCAAGCCCTTCTAACATCCCGACCAAAACACGCACTATGAAATTTCGTTTGCGCCATCTCTCCCCCATCCAAAACGAGAACTTTCCACTCTACAGTCGAACAACAGCACGTTATTTATCTCGCCCATAAAGAGTGATTTACACCGCTCCTTATCACAGAGAGAGCCAGCCCTTTCTGTGCAATTAATTTCAACTGGAATTTTTAATGCTGAAAGAAGCGTGATTGATTCGCACCCGGCACGACTCCCTATCTTTACGCATACAAAGCGTTCCGCATAGAATCACTTACACATAGGGCGAACAAGGGGGGATATTTGAGGGAGTACCTAGGTCGGTGCACAGAGTACTAGAACAGAGAGTCCCTCGCCATAGGAGCTAATGGAAATTGAAAAGTTGGATGGATATGGGGCTATTTTGAAGCTGCGATCGCATCTACGTCACGAGAGGCGGGATTAAAAAGCCTGATTGGTTGAGAAAAACTTTTTCCTTCTCCTTCGAAAATAGAAGATTGAGTGACAGCCAATCACAGGTTTGATCACCAAAATGTACTGCCGATCTCTCTGTCAATCATTTATGGTTCCTCGTGGCGCCCTCATATCCATCCAACTTTTGAATAAATCGTTTTGGACCATCTGTTTGGATTTTTCTATGTGGGTCGGTGGACCTTCAAACTCCAGTATAACTTAGCCTCACTGGGTGAGGCCATGAGCAGAGCTATTATAGAACGTGTGACTGAATGTCACGGTCAGCTGAGTGTGCTAGCTTGATGCTAACACCCTCTTTATTTCCCCTATTGAACTTGGTACTCATTTTATCTACCCCGGATGGATGAAGGGCTGAGTGTTAGGTCATCCCGAAAGTTTTGTCGCTCTTGGAAGCATCTGTATATATAAGATATTTTTTGACACTTTTCCATTTTGTGATACCAGTATACACTGTAACTTTATCTACCGTCAACTTGGCATCTTGGCTTGATTTTGGGGACTAAATGACAACTGAGCTTTCCTTAAATCTAGGGTAACTCGTTACTTAATTTCTTTTCTACTCAAAAATTTTCACTTTTCTTAAAGTTAAGATTTTTAAATTAAAATTAACTGGCTACTTCCATAAAACAATTAAAGTTTTAAGTCTTTTTAACAAGTGTGGAAAATTTAACTTAGATTTAAATTTTTTCTGAAGTATCCGGAGAGTTTGATCACAATCATCCATATTAAATTGCTGGATTGCTACCTCTAACCCTCTATTAGGAAATATCTGGATTATCATTTGCAGGAATCTAGGTCGCTGGAAATTCTACCGCCGCTGACATTGGAGAATTGTTGTGTAGAATATTGGTTAAATGTTTCAAATGCTTAAGGTCCAAAAAGACCTGACTTTCCTTAGTCTGGTACAATGACCTTACATGGCTTGCCTATGTATAGTCATGTCAGCTATAATTCAGTCAAAAAAAATCATCTTACTAAATAATAACTAAATTCAAACAAAAATTTAAAGGAAGTTAAGAAAAAACGCTAGGATGATCAAATATCGATAATTTAGATACCGCTTTCCAACCTTCCATCCGCAAAGAACTATTGATACGAAAGACAATGCAATCTAGCGAGAAAAAATAACTTGGTATAAAAATGTTAGTATAAAGTACCAAAAATCACGGCTTTTCCGGTATATGATGATGTATTAGGAAACATCACGGAAAGGGCATATCTCGTTGTAGACATAGAAATCCGTCTTCATAACGTCTGGCTATCTTAAATACTTAATGCTACAGACAGTCTTGTGTAGACATGGTTTTGCATCATTTTCTTGAAAACTGTTGTTGGATAAGATGGGATATGAATTATTAAATTTCAATTTCGTCAACTAGAATAAACGATGCAGAGAAGGAACTTTATTCAAATGAATTCCTACCGAGACTGACGTTTCTGGAAAATGCTCTGGATTGACCCACGAAAATTGGTTCTAGTCTTTTCAGTTTTAACGGGTCATACATAATAGTGAGTTTGAACTTTTAAGTGCTAATTTTACTCCATACGCCATTATATAGGAAAGATTTACCACTTTAACAAATTATTAACACTAAACTGTGATGGGAACACTTTAATGGGACTTGATAACCGTCTATTCCCTAACTAAAGGAAAACTCTAAGGATTAGGTAAAATATGTCTATATTTCAAACAAAGTGAAATATATTCTTGCTGAGTATAAGAAAGCAATAAAACATGCAAATACTTCATTCATATTTTCACTAAAAAATATATACTTACTAATATTTAATAATAATAATACAAATATTTACTTACAACACAGTGCAATGGTAATGTACTAAAAATCAATCCGAGACTTACCTGGAAAGAAAGAAAGGGTTATTAGTTCACCAAAAATAACTACAAATTCCTTATCATATATTAAAGTTAATTTATAGATATCTCTACTTTAATAAACCTAAAACTCGAAAGTATTGAATCTAAGCGTATTATAATAAAATTTTTAATCAATCGAACTAATTTATTTTCAATTACAAGGGAATAAAAATATGTATGGAAATGCAAGTGATATCAATGAAAATTCATGAAATATGTTTTTAAATGGAATCCTTTCAAAATTTTATTACTTACAGAAATTTTAATTTGTAAAATTGATGCTTTATATTTCGCTATATCGTATAAAAGGCCATATGTATCAGTATCGGTATGTGCATCATTATCAGGGTAAAGAATCAGACCATTGTAAATATTCCAATTCTTTTTTCACAGCCTTTTGAAAGTATACAGTGTGCTTCAAGTCTGTTCACACTTTCTAAAGGCAATTCCTTTGAGTAGAAGGGATATAATAAATCCAGAGAAATATCCTATACGACCCATACCCTACGGTTTTTACGGTTTGGAGAAAACGTGAACATGGGTATTTGTATATGTTTACGCATTAAGGTGTTTAAAAACAACTGTGCATGCATGCGCGCATCGAGGAATGAAATAATTAGGCTTTTATCGGATACGACGTCACATTTTTCAAAACTAAAATCTTCTAGAGATATATTTCTTCAGGCGTAAGGGATCTTTCTGTGCACATTTCATGTGTGTTGATCTGGATGCGGGTTGCTCAGTGAAAGGCACCTGAGGGAAAATCACCGAAATAACCAGAGAGAAAAGAGATAAAAATAATTCATCGAAATGGAATTACTCATTCGCAAAGTGTAACGAAAATTCAAATTTGCAAATCAAATCGCAAAAGAGTAAACAAGCATTTTGCTTCTTAACATAAAATCCAACAAAACTTTTTCTCAAGAAATTCAGGGGGAAATTACCAAACCAAGTAATAATAACGAACCAACTTATAAAAAACATCCTAAACTTCTCTTTTGCATCCCGATTCATTTGGCTTCTTTGGCAACAAGACGACATGCCTTCAAAAGAAAGAACTCCGTTGCAGCAGCAAGGTGTTAGTTCCATTAATAACACAGCTATCTCTTTATACTCAGAGCAAGATAACTTGTTAGTAAATATTTGCAAATTACGGGGAGTAGGAATAAGTAATTGAAAACAACACCGTGCTAAAAAAACGCAAGAACTTCAGTAATTAACGCGTTCAATGTTTTCACGTCTATACGTAGACAGTACTGGCTCCTTGTTTTAATGGTTGCGCAGGTCCAAACAAGTAATTATGGCACGGTTCTAAGTATGTAGACTGCAGATATTAATTCTTGGGGAAAATTAATTTTTTTCCTCGAGAGCATTCGTAATGAGTGGAGAGGGGTTACGACACTCAAGAATGGGTTCGGCATAATTAATTAATAGTTTGTAGGAATTATTAATTGCGTTCAGTTTTTGTAGTATATATTTGGACTATGGAAAAGGTGTCGATGGACATTTTTTACATTACTTAGGGCAGGTGGGGGTAAAGCCACGCAATTTTCAGTATTTTTGCCGTTGTCGTCGAAAGGGGGTGGATAATCCCGAAATTTCAATTGGAGATGTTAGATTGAGATCCTACATACAAAACACCAATCCAAGTTTAAACTCTTATCGATGCTATTTCAGGAGAAATTTACAATTTAGTTGAAAAAAAAATCGCGGGGCTTTGCCTCGTAAAATGGGGGAAAGACCCGCACTTGCAAATCTTGGTGCCCAAATGAAATAAACAGTGATAAACATAATTTTTCTTTATAAAAACACTAAAAATAATGCTCTTAATGTTGTTTTAATATTTCTAAGCCAACCAACAATAATAAATATAAATATGATCAGTTTTAATGAAAGCTGTCAATCTGTTGCAGCAATTAATTTCAGATTGAACAGATATCTTTCAAAAGGGAGAAAGGATGGTTTCAGGTAGAGGGTTGGCATCTCGGACACCTTTATTAACCTCTTTAGAGATTAAGTAGTCCCATTTTCCTTTTGGGACAAATTTCTGAGCTTTTTAAGCTGCGTAGATTTGCCCCAAAACACTTGCGTGGATTTGCCCCGTTTTACTTTTTTTTGAAAAACGAGCTTTATTATTTTTCGAGACATGTTGAGGCAATTCTTTCAAAATGAAACTGAAGTTGAATTGCTATTTTATCATTGGGCTATTTGTTTGTATTTCTCCTCAAGCCCTATTTTATGTAGTTTTTAAGTAAAAGATCGGAAAAATTACATCAAAATGATGAAAAACAAACTTACAGCATTTTTTTAACTCATGAGTGACTCAGGGGTACGAACTTTCGCAGAACAATAGGTCACAGTAAGACAAACCAACCACCTGGTTTTCAACTTTTGAATCGATCACTAACAATTAAAAATCGCGGTTCGTGGTTTTTCCTCGTGCGGGTTTTTACCCCCACATACCCTATATCTCAAGCAGGAGAAAATTATACCAAATTATGTGCAGTGTATAAGTTGGGAACAGAATGAATCACACTACAGAAATGAAAATATCATGGGATGATAAAAAAAACCAGTATATTTACAGCATAAAAAACAGCAAATTTTTACAAAAAGATTGTATAATCAATTCGATTACAGAAATATTTAAAGTACATTAGTTTAAATGAAGATATTTTATGAAGAAATTTAGATATTTATCTTAAAGCTCTTAAATTTCAATGCTTAAGCTTTTAAATGGAAAATATAAATCCTTTACATCAAAATAAAACGTAGAAATTTAATCGCGGACACTTGAAACGTGTTTCTAAAAAGCAGGAAAGTATTTGCTACCGAAATAATTTTTGGAATGATAAAATTTGTATATGCTTTTTTTCGTGTATTTGCAATTCTTTAACATTTCTCCAATTAAAAAATTTTAAAAAATCTCGTTTTGTTTACTACTTAACTCAATTGCCAAGGCGAAAGATGCTAATATTCGGGATTCAAAAGGGTGCAAAGTGTAATAATATTTATTACTAAACATTGAAAAAGTAAATTTGAAAATGAATGACACACATGTGTTATAAATAAAATGATAATCCCTCTGACAAATTGTCAGCTAAGTTCATTTTAAATTATAATGTAATATAAAAATAAGCGCAAAATTTTCCTCATTATACATTAGGGTGGGTCATTTTCCTATGGCGAAAAATTTTTTTTGCAAATTCTATCGGGCACAGCAAGAAAAGGGTGCCAAATGGTCTCAAACTAACATGTGTAAAATATTATTCCATTATAATAACTCTTTTTGCCTCCGGATTGGCCTCAAGTAGAATAAAAGTAGGTAATTTTTCATATTTTTTAAATTATATAAATTAATTTTTTTGTCGATAACTTCTTAAAGCTCACAAATAAAAGTCTTTAAAAGCAATTTTAATCACATTGGTCACCTTTATGCATTATCAATACAAAAACAACTGCCAAAGAAGCAATGTAATTTGCTATCATATTAAAAATAGCCGTAGAATAGGAGGATTTTTTTGCTAACAAACAGTGGATTGTCAGTGGTACATATTTTAAATATTGGTAGTTCAGATACATTTTCCCTCAAATTTTGTCAGTACAAAGCGGTATTTTTAATTTTTAAAAGTAGAAATAGTTATATTTTTCATAAATATGCTGCGCTTTCAAAATTCAGCGGACAGTTATTCCACTGGCTGGTCTTGGGATCCAAATATGATCGCAAAAAATTGTTGAAACAATTGTCGAATGGATAGTTTGCTCATTAGGCAATATATCAGTTATGATTCGCCACAGTCATGATTTACCTATTTTTTTGCTATAACAATCGACTGAGACCCAGGCCCATGAAATTATACTTCTTTGGAGGGAGGATTGACTCCAAATGGCTCTTTAGCATTCCCTTATGCGTTCATAAAAGTTAAATTATAGCAAATTAAACTGTTTAAGATAATTACAAGTAAGTTTTGAAAAGTAATGTAGTTTATTTAAAAACTTAAGGGATAACACTGAGTTTTATGCTGTAAACGGGGATCTACCGCTCTAATTAAGAAAATGTTTCAAAATTTAACTCTTAAAATGTGGTTTTAATTTATTTTTGGACATTAGTGACTCATATGGGGTCACTTGGGATGGAACATACCTAATATGCCAAAGAAAATTCAAGGAAACCCCCAACTTTTAACCTATTATCCAAATGTTTTCCTTGGGGTTGAAATTTATTACCCAAAAAAGTACCCACCTTCTGAAATATCCATTTTATTAAAAATTTAATGTTTTTAACATCCTACTGAACCGGCAATAAGTTTTTAACACATTTTTATGATTCTAGTAAGAAGTTTTTGATTGCTAGTTCTAACCAGTGAGATATTTCAAAATATGTTGTATTACAACTCAAGTATTTCAACTCTGGTTTCATTTATAATTACTTTATAGTCTTCAATGATGATTTTTACACCATTGTGCACATTTACATTCATGATGGATTCGTGAAATCGAGGTAAAAGCTTGATTTTCGTTTGTCCATTTTCACATGAAATTACTATATTAATCGAAACTTTGAGGCCAATCCGGAGGCAAAAAGAGTTATTATAATCGAATAATATTTTACACACGTCAGTTTGAGACCATTTGGCACCCTTTTGTCGCTGTGCCCCTGGGAAAATGTTAAAAAAAATTTTTTGACCCACCCTATTATACATAAAAGCTTTTTTCTGATCTCTTGAGGGATAAAATGAATTAACTCACACACACAATTTTGCCTTAATTTATATAAAGTAACATTTTAAAGGTTTTACAACAAACATTATGACACATCAGTCAGACACATTTTAATCTGAAAAAAATCTCATTAACAGCAATGTTCCGAACTCAAAATGCGTCATTAAAAATTTTCCATCATAATAACGAATTATTTAGAAAAAAATGAATTAACCTGAGGCTATTCGACCACAAAAGAATCCCAAAACTATTTTATCCCAAGAACCCACAGAAAATAAGAAATATTGTCAAGCCAGACACTCATTTTTTCTTGCTGTACGCTCTTCCACCATTTTCACCTCAAGATATTTCATTTTCCATTCCACACCTTTTTCCCTGGACGCTTTAATATATGAAAAAACATCCCCAGTGCAAAAAAAATCAGATAAAAAAGGCGACCGCGGAAATAATATTTTTTATTCCCTCACAAAAAAAATTCTAAATCAATGCCGGGATCGGCTCACAACATTCCTCACAAACTACGTTTTTAAGCGTTCCATGTTGGGACATTTGGGGATATTGATTCCCAACCCCAAGACTCTTTTTCCCTAACGTTGGGGAATATCGAATACGCGTTTCCCTTATTCCCTACATTGTGATTCTTGTCGTCGGAAAAAAATATCTGGCTCCGAGGGAAAAAATCTGATATTTTTTTCTGTTTTAGGTTGACTTCTCGGCTCTTCTTAGGAAGCATTGATTGATGTTAAGGGGTGGTACTTACAAATTCTGACTTGGGTAAGTTTTCCCCGAGACAAATTTGGGGAAAAGATAAAAAAAAGCGGGAGAAGGGATTTTTGTCTTGACGTATTTATCTATGCGACGGAGAGTTTATTTTTCTTGTGAAACTCTTCGGGGTTTTTTTCCAAACAAACTTACACTTCAAATTTATGTATTTTTATTTTTGGGCAGGGAATATTTTTAAAAGCGAATACCTATACGTATTTGAAATCGTTTATTTCTTTTATTCGATTTTTAAGTAGCACTGTTTAAAAAAGCAAGACAGGCTTATGTTCTCAAAGTTTAGACTTAGCAACTCCCAAAGATACTCCAAACTTTTTTTAATATAAGTTGAACAACAATTATTTTAGTTTAACTAGTTTTAAATACCATCATACTCGCAGAAAATATTTTACATATAGTAATCCTCAGCTATGTATAGAAAATCCTAAATTACTGGCAAGACAGAAAAATTAAATTGGCATTTATCATCTTCACAGGTAAATTTTTTTTGAGCATATACCACAATATTAAAGTACATTACTTATAGTTTTATTACTTTGACTTATACTTACAAGATGAATTTTAAGAAAGTTTTATGTTTTTTTAATATTTTGAATCCAATTTTTAAAAGGATTTTTCTCTTAACTTCTGAATTACTTCAAAATTATGTTCCAACTTCAAAAGTCTAAGTTTTTGATAACTTTCTAAAGATACACAATTTTTGCGAAAGTTTCAATTTTCATTCAGGGGCCGTTCAAATATTACGTAAGCACTTTTTTGGTCACTTTTAACCCCCCTCCCCCCCTTGTCAGCAAAAATAAGCAAACCTCAAAACCCCCTACTATAATTACGTAAGAAACTGCCGGACCCCCCTGAAATTTTTACATCCTTTTCAGGTAGCAGTTTTTTTCTCCTTAAAAATTAATTGACTTATACAATTAGCTGTCCTTTTTGAGAATAACCCTAAAGGTTTAAAAATGAGTCGAAACACTACTTTTCAGGGTTAAAATTTCAAAATGTTTGAAGGTCTATCCCAAGAAAAAAGTGCTTACGTCAGATTTCCTAATTCAATTTTTTGGTAAATTTATTTTTGGTTGAGTTTTGATATTATTTATGCAAGAAACAAGATATTTTCGAAAATGCAGTACCTTACGTAAGCATCATTCATATCCCCCCTCCCCCTTGTCAGGAAAAATTAGCAAAGAGCAAACCCCCTCCCCCCCTTAGGTGCTTACGTAATATTTGAACGGCCCCTCATGCAATATAGGCGGTTTTAGAAACATTTCCCCCCTCAACAACACACACTGCACAAATTATAGCTGCAAGAAAAAATATTATGAAACAAATAATTATGCTGGTTACAGCAACGTTTCCTGAAACCAGAACGTCACTACGCGGAAGGAGAAAGTTAGTAAACACAAAGCCTGTTGGGTTGATAGGAGGAATTTCGGTACGTGAATTGTGATAAAAACACTATTTATACATGGGTTTCACGAAATAATCATATTTTAAAATTGACGTTCCTTGTTTCACTCGAAATTCAGACACCGCGATGGGAACTACTTTGTAGGGACGTAGTAGGTTCAACTTAAGTTGCTGTATAAATATAGAGTTCAATGTTATTTAACATAGATAACATTACGTTTATTATCTTGTATTGCAATTTTACATGGAACATAAAAGGAACGAATAAAACACAGACACTAAAATGTTAAATACATATCTACTATAAACAATAGAGAAAAAATATTAATAGAATTGTTTGTATTACTCAGGGGTCACAGATAACATAAATAAACATATAACTCCGCCTCCAAAATTAAGTTATACCGTCCTTCTATCAACACTAGGGTGTCCCTTAAAATCGAAGGTTGGGGAAACTTTTGCTCCACCCCCCAATTTTTTTCCTTTTGGTACCCTAAGTAGGGTTCTAAAAAATCGTTCGATTCGATTCCGGAATCGATTCCTGGGGTTCGATTCTTTCGATTCTTCGATTCGATTCCTGAGGTTCGATTCCAACCTGGAATCGATTCCTTGACGCCAGAATCGAAAAAGTAGAATCGAAAAAAAAATTTCCAAATCGAAACAGTAACCTGCTCGCATGTGTCCTTCAAGGTCGATCCCCGAATCTCCCACCCCAAATCAATGAGTTTTTTAACCTCGCGGAGAGAAAGGAGAGGGGTCAAGGCAAGGGTCATCCGGGGGCAGGAGGGCTTGTCGCTTGTTTGTTGTTTTGCTTTTTGGGGAGAGGAGAATTGGAGAACATGTTTTCGTTCAATCAGGCTCGGGGCCGCCCGGGCCTTACTCCCACACACGATCGGGCCATCGTTTTACATGAAAAATTCCTGAACTCAAACTTAAATTTCGAAATCCATTTTTGCGCTCTAAGAATCGAAAGAATTTCCCATTATTAAATTTTTAATTAAGTTATGTTATTGACTCCATGGAATCGAAAGAATGGAACGATTCTTTCGATTCCATGGAGTCAATGATATAAGTTACTACAACTGAAGTCGATGAATTTTTCACACGCGCGTCATCGGCTCTAGAATCAAAAGAATTTCCCATTATCAAATTTTTTATTAATTTATGTTAGACTCCAAGGAATCGAACGATTCTATCGATTCCTTAGAGTCAATGTCAATGACATAAGTTACTAAAACTAAAAATTTGTAAATTGCTCCTATTTTTACTTTCCAAGAATCGAAGGAACTTCTCGTCATCAAGTTTTTATTACACGTCATCGACGCGACGCCCAGGATTTCAAATATCCAATATTCAGTTAATTCATGCAAGGAATTTTTTCGATTATTTCGATTCCTGGCCCAGTAATGAAAAAAAATCCTTACGATCCCTGGGCCAGGAATCGAAAGGAATTGTTTCGATTCTTTCGATTCCTGGCCCAGGAATGAATCAAATTCCTTTCAGTCCCTGGGCCAGGAATCGAAAGGAATTGTTTCGATTCTTTCGATTCCTGGCCCAGGAATGAAAAAAATTCCTTTCAGTCCCTGGGCCAGGAATTGAAAGGAATTGTTTCGATTCTTTCGATTCCTGGCCCAGTAATGAAAAAAAATTCCTTTTGGTCCCTGGGCCAGGAATCGAAAGAATCGAAAAAAATTCCTTCCGATTCTTTGGCCAGGACAGGAATTGGAAGAATCGAAAAGAAATTATTTTCGATTCCTCCTGAATTGAATATTTGATGATTTTGAAATATCTCCATTTTTACACTGCTTAGATTTTATACACGAATGTAAACAAATTTCATTTCCCTTCAATGAACAAATATATTAAGTTCCACGATTCCATGAAGAGATTTTTCGAAAGCTTTCTTTCAAGAGTTGCAAAGTTCCCGATATGGAACAAATAGCTAAATGGTCAAAAAACGATGGTTTTTCGTAAATTTCTCTAGAACCAAGCAATGTAGAGCTTCGAGTTTACGAAATTCGAATTTTCGGGACCAAATTGGTCTAGAAAAGAGAATACTGCACAATCTGGAGAGTCCTGAAAAAGGAGCAAATGGTCCTGGATCGTTTTGGCGGGAAAAAAGTAAGAATTTTAATTTTCACTCACCCCCTAATGCGATACATAGTTCGATTCCTTAATTTTAGGATGCACATATACCAAAATTTCAGAAGCCTAGAGCAAGCGGTTCGTGTGTTATCCGGGAAAAACGGAGTTTTTGGATTATCGGTTTTTCAGGAAAAACTCCCAAAATAATTTAATCCACACCTAAATGATTTACATATCCGTAATCTGTGAAAAATTATCGATTTATCCATGTAAGACATTTGGGGCGGGGTCGAATTTTTTCCGAAACTCTCTTGACACAACTTGTCCCAAAAAATGGAGTGTTAGGCATTAAATACAAGTAAGCCCCAATCTTGTTCTAAAAATCCTGGATGACGTAACAATCACCGTGGATTCCCAGAATTCTGGAAAAACTTTGCCATAACAATTAGTTACTATAAAAAAAATTAAAAAATAAATTTATATTAATATTTTCGGATTTATAAGCTTTCTTTGGACTTGTGTTTTTTCGTCGAAATCTGAACTTTTTTCAAAGTTCAATTAGTGCCTTAATTACCAACCGATTTTCACCAAAATCGAATATGAGGTATATGGCAGGGTATATTTTGAGATTTAAGGTCGAAAATTTAATATCGTTTTTCAATTTTTGTAAAAATTACGATTTTAGTGCGACTTACGCACGAGTACAGGGACCCTAATTTTTGTCCTAAATTCACAAAACTCCTGATTCTGCAAGATTATGGAAATGTAATGAAGGTTCAAAGGTCGCCGACCCGATAAAAGTTGATTTAATTGGTTTTTGAGCGATTCTCTACTGCACTACCGAATCGCACTTTGGAAAGGGCCCTATCACGTAATTCCCGGTCTAGAAAATTCGATATGTTGCTCTCGGACCCAGGTGTATTACTAGAATTCTTTGTCGAAATTCCTCGGAAAGCCATTAAATAAAGTATTTTTTTAAGAAAACCTCTTTCCCAATAGTACTGCAGTACGCAAAACAGGGTCTCAGAAAAGCGTCAAGTTTCCTAAATAATGTTCAGAAACAGAACCGTTTCGAATTCCAGATCCTGGTACTACTCCTAGACGTAGAAAATTAACCGACCATCAGTCGAATTTTTATAATTAGTTTTATTATTGTTTTTTAATTTTAAAGTAGCGGTATCGAAAATCCTTGGTTCGGAGGTACTACTTCGTTACAATTACTGCTTTGTTTATTTATATTAAACAATAATCTTGTAAAATCATTTGGTAATAATAAAAATTAAAAAAGGAAACAATGATAATCTCTCTATTCTAAAAAAAAGTTTTTGGTGAACGGTTTCCAGAGAAAGGCTTTTTAATTACTGAACCGAATGACACATATATGGTACCAAAATGTCCGGATTCTTTCCGGATTTCCGAGTAGGCCCTTCGATTTTTCAAAAAAATTCTCAATTTTAAAATATTTCTATTTTTTTAGATAACGGATAAGGTCGCAGTTAAAAAGCAAATACTGTCAATCAAATTATTATGCATCCAATCACAACAACCAATTAGCCCTATATTTTAAGATGAAACATGTTTTTTCACCATTTAAAAAGTACTTTCTTGATGAAATATCACTCTTAGACTGATAAAAACATATTCTAAAAACTTACATGTACGCCATTTCATACTAAAATTTCACCATTTTTGTCCAATATTTATAATTTTTAGTCTGATTTTATCGAAATTAATTGTAAACATAGTTATATTTTGTCTCTTTTTGTTTTCAATTGCTTAAACGGTATTGTTTAACAAATCTGGGTTTAAACAAAAATATGAATGATAAACACTAGGCATATTATCCTAACGAGCAACTAACGAGTTACTTTAAAATAATGGTTTTTGTTTGGTCCGAATATTGATAAACAATTAGAATTAGTTATTTTTATAATCATAGATTAAAAATAATTAAGATGAATATTTTTAAAAACATTTCGTTTATATTTTTGATAAGTTCGAGTTAATATATATTCAAACTTTTAAGGGAGATTTATTTATGGAGGGGATTTGGTGAAGTATTTTTGGAAAGTTGGTTGACGTTTTTTCTGTAAATTGTTTAATTGTTTTATAAAGTGTATTAAGTTCAACGAGTTGGAATTTGTAGGAATTGCGAAGCAATTCCAAAAGGTCCTGCGTCAGCAGTTAACGGGGGTTGGCGAGCGATAGCGAGCAGGGGGCGGTAGCTCCCTAGTTATTAAAATTAACTAAATAGTTAATTATTAATTATTTTAATAAGTTAATTTAATTAAAATTTTGAAGGAAACATTAATTAATCAGAAACATAATTAGTCAGTTTAATTACTTAATAATTATAGGTTTTTATTTGAAAAAAAAGGTTCAATTCCTTGGAATCGATTCCTGATGGAATCGATTCCTCGAGAGGTACGATTCCTAGGAATCGATTCCAAGCCATTCGATTCCGATTCGATTCCGGAATCGATTCCTTCAGGAATATTTAGAACCCTAACCCTAAGACTGTGTTCAAAATCTTAAATCGATCAGATAATATTAACACGTGCCCCAAACGGCCTAAAGTTAGAAAAATTTGACTTTTTTCTAATTTTTTTGAAAAATTTTAAAAATATGTTTAAAAAATCCGTTTCCGAATAATAGGGCTCTAACACATTTACACAATCATATTTGACCGTTTTCCGTTACTAGTTAGGCCAAAATGCCCAGTTTGTAACCTAGTCATCAGTCAGAAAATCATCAAATTTGTCCATTTTATACTGAGAATAGAATAATCAAAAGGCAGTGGTAAACGACTTAAAACCGCAAAATTGCATGGCTAAACACCATTTGTAGACCATATTGATGTGGATATAATTTTTTTGGAGCTCAAATTAATTATAGGTTGCTTAATTACAGGCGCCAGATTGGATTGCATTAAAACTAAAAAAAATTCTGGAAAAAATGTATGGGCATGTTTGATATCGGGTAATGGGTGTTTGAGGTTTCTTACTCAATTAAGACTGATAAAATTATCTTGGACAACTTTTTTAAGCTCTTTACGCAATTGTAAGGGCCAGCATATCTCCTAATACAAGTGCAAACCATGTTTTCAGAACTATAGATATGGTAATAAATTCTAAACACATAAAACTGGCAAGAGAAATAATGGAAACAAGTTAAAAAAAACAGACTCCATTGTGCCCACGAGTATTTTATTCCATAAGTTATTGAAAAGCTGAAGTTGATACAAAATTAACCCTCTCTTCATAATAATTGAGTTATACTATCAGAAGGTAAGCAATTAACCATGTTTATAGAGACTGTTCTTTTATTTTATCATAATTTTATTCGGTAACTGAAAAAAATACCTGCAATTCAACAAATTAGAGTCATTAAAATCTAAGACACTTATATTGGCTATTTAACTATCATAAATATTATCAACAGTTTCTTAAAAGCTTTCCTTCATTAAAGTCTTTTTGTAAGTCAGCTATTCTTCACTCTTGTAAGTTTCCTACCTCTATATTCTCAAAGAAGGATCTGACACTTTAAAATAATTTAATTCCATAAACAATTTTCACGAAAAATTTACTCGAAACCTTATTACTTCTTAAAGGATGTTTACTGATGAAAAGTAGACAGTGCGAAGAAAAACTAAGGGTAAAGTAGAAGAGTTATAAAAACTGTAGTTAATATTTAACATTCTTATAGCCACGAACAAAATAACAGTTTAATTTTTAATGACACTAAAATTTTGAACTGCTGGTATTTTTATGTTAATGTACAAAATTATGATAAAATAGAAGAGCAGTCTCTATAAACATGGTTAATTGCTTACCTTCTGAGAGTATAACTCAATTATTATGAAGAGAGGGTTAATTTTGTATCAACTTCAGCTTTTCAATAACTTATGGAATAAAATACTCGTGGGCACAATGGAGTCTGTTTTTTTAACTTGTTTCCATTACTTCTCTTGCCAGTTTTATGTGTTTAGAATTTATTACCATATCTATAGTTCTGAAAACATGGTTTGCACTTGTATTAGGAGATATGCTGGCTGGCCCTTACAATTGCGTAAAGAGCTTAAAAAAGTTGTCCAAGATAATTTTATAAGTCTTAATTGAGTTTAGAAACCTGAAACACCCATTACCCGATATCAAACATGCCCATACTTTTTTCCAGAATTTTTTTTAGTTTTAATGCAATCGATCCAAATTGGCGCCTGTAATTAAGCAACCTATAATTAATTTGAGCTCCAAAAATTTATATCCACATCAATATGGTCTACAAATGGTGTTTAGCCATGCAATTTTGCGGTTTTAAGTCGTTTACCACTGCCTTTTGATTATTCTATTCTCAGTATAAAATGGACAAATTTGATGATTTTCTGACTGATGACTAGGTTACAAACTGGGCATTTTGGCCTAACTAGTAACGGAAAACGGTCAAATATGATTGTTTAAATGTGTTAGATCCCTATTATTCGGAAACGGATTTTTTAAACATATTTTTAAAAATTTTCAAAAAAATTAGAAAAAAGTCAAATTTCTCTAACTTTAGGCCGTTTGGGGCACGTGTTAATATTATCTGATCGATTTAAGATTTTGCACACAGTCTTAGGGTACCAAAAGGAAAAAAATTTAGGGGTGGAGCAAAAGTTTCCTTGACTTTTTGAAAAAACGCCCAAATAAGGGACACCCTAATCAACACTTAACATAAATCACTTCAAATTTTTCCAGAACCTTCCAAATACGACTTCGATTCTCCCATTCTCACTCGACCCCTTTTTTACCCCCTCTTCGGACAATAAGCCACAAAAATGTGACCTCGCTCACCTACATACCCCTAAAAAAAGGGGTAAGAACCCTCTTTCCAAAGCCCTCTACTACCAGATCCTGAGACCGATAAAGAGGCTCGGGAGGAACAAAAAAAAATCCGCAACCATCCCTTTGCCGGAGTATGGGAATAAAAACGTTCGAAATGGGACCCTGATGATAAGCCGGATCCGATTTCATTTTTTCCGGGATAATCGGGAAAACGCCGGAGCCCCGGGATATCCGATAACGTTTTTCGGCACGGGAGGATTGCGAGGGCCACGTTTTAATAGATTTCGGATGCACTGCTGCAGACCAGCTTCGATCAGCATGTTTTCGAGTATCTGAATCCTTATTTCGATACATTTCTGAATGCAGGAGATGTGTACATTGCAAACTTAAGTTGTGTTCTTAGCTGCAGGACACTTTATTGTGTTGTAATGGTGTTCTGAAAATGTTACGATTCGGAAATGTGTTCTGAAATACGGCTGTCCGTAAAGTAAGGTTCCCTCTATGAGCTACAGACGCTAAGAACGCTGTTACGAAGGATTTGACCATACTGGCATGTACCTTGGCTCTTTTTCTACAAATCCCCGCCCCGGCCATCTATCTGTGATGATTATTATAGGTTTAACAGCTGTTAGAGGTTAGTGTAAATATATGAAACTCCTCTTTATAACAAATCATATAAAATATAAAATAGCACTTTTCCATTGCTCCGAAATATTACGTAAGGTATTTTTAACTAGCACCATGTAGTACCGTTCAATATTAATACAGGGAGTCCCTCATAAACTGGGTAATCTCTGTTTTTCCAGGGGTAATTCGAAATTGATTCGAATTGATCGAGAGCGCAGATCAAGGGTTCAGGTTTTGAACGTTATTATTCCTCGAATGACAGTCATTTCCTTGCTGCCCAAATTGATTGATAAAGTTGTTGGCAGGTTCCCATACTTGTGATTAATTAGCTTTAAAGGTAAGTCCGGATCGAAGCTTCGGTCGATGAATAGTTAGTATAGTTTTTTTAGGAGGAAGTTAGTAGTAGGATAAAATATTGAGGAAACACCAATTTCAGGCTTTAGGAGTAGTTTCAACACAAATTAGAAACCGATACAATCATATTTATTAACATATTTGAACTTTCATCAAATATTTCAGTCAATAAACTCATTCAAAACACTTCAATTCCCAAACATCAATTGGGAATTATACTTTTCAGATCATAATCATGTATATTTACCTTGTTATAATTAAAATGAATATGAGAACTTATTTTATTATAACTGGCTTGTAGTATTTATTAGTTAAACCCATTAAGGATTGTTGTTTTGTTTTTACAACATTAATATAACGAGAATAATTTTTTTCATCTTGGATTTTCAGTTTTTAAAATGTTGTTCATTTACATCACAGATGAAAAATATATTTATTATCAATCCAGTTCACTTTTTTCTCTAAAAATAGCTTCATTAATATTACTACATCACTCTAAAATTGAATTGTAATTTTTTTCTACATGCTGAAAATTGAAGGCAAATAATTTCATTGGTCTGTTTAAAAAGCCTAAAGACCACTTTCAGTGCGTGACTAAAAGTGATGCCAGCAAAGTGAAGGTGGTTTAACTCTATCAATTTTGATCAGGTTCCAAAATGTTTCTGTCTAAAAGAAAACTCAGATGTTGATTTTAAAAGAGAACTCTCAAGCAGCTAGATGCTTTCTTGGAGGCGCCTGAAATTAATTTTAACGGGTTACCTTATCGCTTCAGAGCGATGAGTTTTCTCGCAGAGTAAAAAAACCTGTTTACTCTAAGTGGCTGACAAATAGGGTATGTGTATATTGGCTTGTCAACTCTTTTAGATGGTGATAAGAAGTTATGAGGAATTTTGATGGGGTTTAAAAATATATATTGACTTTTATTTTCTTATTTTGTAAGATATCTTAATGTAAGCACTTTTAAATGCTTCAGCTTGTGAAGTAAAGGTGAAGTACACGAATAGCTTCTATTTTTAGATTTCTTGCACTTTTTATTCTTATTTTACAATAAATATATTTCTAATTGTCTTGCTTCAATTTAACATTTTTTCAAGAATATTTTTATGATGTAATGCTGCTTTACTGAACTCTTCAGTTTCCACAAATACATAATTGTGGCAGGACTCTTTAGGGTATAGTGATAACAATATCACTAAATATATTTTTATTTAAAAGCAAAATGAACAAAATAAGTCTCCCTTGTATAGTTCCAATTAATAATGTCCTCAAATTGAAAAAATCTCAATCAACAACTCTTTCCCCCAAAAAAAAGTCACACTGCCATCTGGTCAGAACTTATTTATTTCTCCTAATCGCCAGAAGCAACGAGCGCCCCCTGTCGTGAGAATAGTCCTGCAGGTACAGTTGCAGTTATTGTGTCACCTACACACTTTAATTACCACGAGAAATAGCCGAACGAGAGATTAAATCATTTTTTTCACTCTCGAAAAAGGATACCTATTTCCGCAAAATGATTTTTTTTGGTTGTGACAGATGTTATACCTCTTAGATGTGCTTCTTTTCACTTATCCATTTGTGTTTATAAAAACAACAAAGTGGAAACCTTCTCGAAGAGGAGTTGGGGCGTTTTTTTATTCCATTAACACTGCCGCGTTCTCGCTCTGAAGATTACTTTCATTAAATCTACGCCAAGATGTGGGGCACGTTTTTGGCAGAGTGAACCTTTCTAATGTATGTTTTCAAGAAGAGGGTTGGTCCAAGTTTGGTCTTAATTTTATTATCTATTTTCTGTTCCTAATCTAGAAATGGTTGCCATTAATGATATATTAAATACAGAGACTTATTTATACTTCAATTAAAATAAACTTACATTCTAGAGAATTCATTCTGCTCTGTATACTTCCTGAGTTGAGGGGTTTTTCATGTAACAAAAGAAAAAAATATTTGCGGTACCAAATCTATCTATCTTAGGTTCCCACCTAAGGAACCTCTAATACCGTCCAAGAAACCTCTGGGATATTCCTCAGGACGGATTTTATCAATCCTTCTCTGCTCTTCAGCACCTGTTTACTCTTGATCCTTTCTCTCTCGTCTATTCAATTTCCCTTTTCCATTCTAACTATATCTTCTCCCTAGCATCTCTTTGCTCCTAAGCCTAGCTCTCTTTCCTCCTAAGCATCTCTTTGCTCCTAAACCTTTTTCCTCCTAAGCATCTCTTTGCTCCTAAACCTTTTCCCTCCTAAGCATCTCTTTGCTCTTAGGGGCCATTCATTAATTACGTAAGGATGATTTTGGCAATTTTTGACCCCCCCTACCCCCATGTAAGGATACGTAAGATTTTCAAACCCCACCCCCCTATTATTACGTAAGATTCCATTTCGTTTTTCAAAATAATAAAATGCTAGAAAAGGATCAGTTACACAAAGGATCAAAGGATCAGTTACAAAGGATCAGTTTCTGCATCTCCTCTTCATGAGAGCTTTGCTTCTTTTATCTTTTCCTGAGAAACCCTTTGTTGTTGTGCAAGCCCCTCTTTTTTCTCCCTTTCAATCACACTTCCATTTTATTTTTTAAGCAGCTTCTCCCTCCATCTCACTGTTGTTTTTTATTTTCCTTTACGCAGCTTAGTCGTTCATTATGCTCGTGTTGTTGGCGGTTTTGGTGTTGTTGAAGGGTTGCTGATATTCATTGTTAAACCAAAAAAGGGGAAAATTAAAACTTTGAATCTTAATAATTCTAAAACTAATTCGAATTTTTTTAAAAACTAAAGTACAACCGTTTTGTAAAAGATAACTTTATATGTGTTTAAAATATTGTACTTCTACCATGATTAGTTTTTCTTTTATAACGAAAAAAAAGTGTTCCGATTATTTCATTGGCGGCTGCGAAACAAAATAGATTCAATGACAATCTTTGGCGGTCTGATATCGCAAGCAGGTTGCCATTTCAGGCGCAATATTTTCGTCATCTTAAAATCAAATAACACTACCTTTTGGTTTTATTCGGAAATATTCGGAATTGCAAGCGAGAAAGCTCATTTCATTGGTTCGTAAGCGTGACATCATCGAGCTGGCAAAGTGTCAAACCAATCAAATGAGCTCCTCCAGCAATCTGAAGAAATTATTTTTTTTTTTGATTTAGTGGTATTTAATTGGTTTATTTCTTATGGGTAGTGGTTTGAATTGGTGTCTGATTTTAAGTCGCCAAGGATCGGGATCTCCGAAGTTTGCCGAACGGATATAGTAGTTTTTGATTCTAAGGTGACGATTTATACTCAAGCAAGCCTCATACTCATACGGATAACTTTGTTTAAGTATAAATAGAAAATTCTGATTTTTTTTAAAAGAAAATTAGCTCCATACTTCTCAAGGGTCGTATTTAACGATGTAACAGACCACTGTTTTGAAAAACTGAAATAACCTAATATTTTAATGATACCTCAAAAGCTCAAAAAGAAAACCAGAATTTTTCCCTTTTTTATGAACATAATACGGAACAATTTATGTTCTGAAGAAAACAGTAAAACTACATTAAACGCCATATCAATAAAAAATTAACTCAACATTTTACTCCATACGCTTCGTTGTAATGCTTCATTGCAGCAACAATGAGTTAACTAACTATTTTCAAAATGATCGGATGTTTAATTAAACACAAGTGAAAGTAATATCGCAGTTCACACTGAGTTCCTCTGATCACTTACAACTTGAAGAAAGTCATGATCACTTCATCGTTAGGGGATATTAACCTAATTACAGCGCTTGAGATTACAATGCGCTCTAAAGAAGCGAAAACTGCAGCCGAAAGAACGTCCATTTACTTGTGAGATCCCCGTTTAATTTCATGCATCATCAATTTCTTTCTGGCTTAATACAATTACACTCTAAAACCGAGTTCGCAAAAGTTACGCCTTATTGGGTAGGATTGGGGATGGAAGTCGAAGTTCTTTTTTTAAATATATTTTTGTTCTCTTTCATTTTGGGGGGATATATTTTGAATTTTCAATTCCATCCCGTTCGGAGAATAGTTAAGCAGAAGATCGTCTTTCGTAAGGATGGGCATTGGAGATAAATGAACAGAAAAAAGTTAATGTTAGAGTAAAATTATATATGTTTCTCTTTTTAACTACAACTTTACCAAGTGCTTAACATTGGAAAATTTTCCTTTAGTTAAAAAAAGATTGCCATTTGGGAAAAAATATCAGTAGATTAACTATTCTACTTAGGACAGTTCATTTATTTTGAAATAGAGATGCAAAGTAGAGGGAGTTAGAATTTTTCTTTTTCCTTTCTGGCGTTTTAAAAAAATGCTTAATGATTGCAACCCATACAGTATGTAAAAAATATTCCAAGAATGTAGTCTTGAACTTTGCAATATTGATTGTGAGTAGGCAGGGCCGTCGAGTAGGCCTTATATTTTATAAGAAAATAATACCTTAAAAATGTTTCGTTTTATCATTTTAAGGAAAGGAGTCAACAAATTGAATTTCTTTGGGGAATTTTACAGATGCCTTAAACGTTGTTTAGAAGGAGAAACTTTATAGGGCACCGAGTTTTTTCTGTTCATAACCTTTAGGCCTCTAAAAAAATGCCCGGTAAGAGTATACTGTACTCCAGATATCATCTACAAGTAACATTGTTAAACAAAATGTGTAATTTTCAAAACACTGTCACACCATTATAAGAGTTATCTGGAAAGTCTCAAGTCTAAGTAAAAAGGTAGATTCAAAATTTGCAGGACTTAAATAGACTAACTAAGACTAATTCCAGATGTCTTTAGTTCACTCATATTCATATTGCATACATCTCATCATTACAACACTGAGAGGGCCGACGCTAGCAAATAGCAACCTACGAGTTAAAATGGAAACACACCCAAAAGCCCTGCATTATATCATAATAAGGGAATCCACCGCACTCAGCGCCCGCAATATCAATCAACGAAATGGGCATTCGATCACAGCCCAATTTCCATACGTCACCAACACTGACAAAACGCCGCATCACCGGGAAGGAAGCAAAAACCTCGCTTTTTCTCCCGCTGTGTGTGTGACTCAGTGTTTATTATAAATGCGAGTGCCGGCAGGAACAAGAGAAGCATCTTTGGGCATGAATCACAATCGGATGCACCATCTGTTACTTAGCGATCTGATTATTATTATTTTTTTTGTCTCATTTGCTTTGGGTAGGAAGCATTGGGTCGTCCATAAATTGATTTTGTGATGGCCTCGGAAAAAATCATGGGAACGTTGTATTATTAATTGTAATATTCGGTTAGAAATTCGTAAGTTTTAGATTGAAATCAAAAACAAATAAGTGTGATATAATTTATTTGAATTTCACCTGTAGAACGAAAAATATTTCAATTTTCATATGTTTGAAGAGTAGGATGTTAAAATATCCAATGCGCCTGCATGTGCGCTCCGTGAAATGAGATAATACAGTTTTTATTGAATACGACGTTTGTGAATTTTCGAAAAAAAATTGCTATATAGGTATAGTTTGAGATGCAAATTTTATCTACTCCATGCAAAGAATCAGTTTTGTAATGTAGAATTTATAGTATTTTGAAGCTTGTTTGAGATTTAAAAAATGTGTGTATATGCTATGTAGACATTAGTAATTTAATCTGAATTGAGATTTATTGCATAGTATTGCTTCAAGTTAAACCTAATAGTAAGGAGAATAATCATTTTGTTTTAACCGCTTATGAACTGAAATTATTTTTGTAAGTAATTCATTCGTCCCTCGTTGATGGTCTTCCTTTCCCTTTTTCTGTGCAATTTCTGTACGGTCCCTGAAGAGTCAAATGAAATGATTAAAGGGAGGATGTTAGCCTCTTATTTATGTACTCAAAAAGAAAAAAAATGATCAAACGATGAACATCAAGCTCCCTTACTCCTCTAATAATGCATTTATAAAATAATTTGGAATCATTAATTCAAATTACCACCAGATTGAATACTTAATAAGATCAAAGCAGGAGGAAAGTATGTTCTTGTTGAGTTTTTTTTCTAGATCAATCATACTCTAGTAAAAAAAGGGAAGTCTGGCTGTTAAAAGTACAAGGTGATTATGAATAAAGTTTCGGTTTTGAAATATCACAAAAAGATAACCATCACTAGTCAGAATATATTTCCCCTGAGTATTACTTAAGAAGAGGAAATTTTTTGGGGGAAGAAAAAATAGTTCCAAAATGATCGATAGGGGGCGTTGTTCTCATCACAACCTTTCAGATTGCATAAAGGTGCTAAATATTTTTTAAATTTCTTAACTGATTCAGTTGAAACGTTTCTTGTTTTAGCTATCAAGTAAAACATGATTCTTAGCAGGCAGTTAAGGCATTGAATCTTGCGTATTAAAATCCCTGATGACGCTTCAAAATCATTCATATATTTCTCAAACGTCTCTTTATAAGAATCAGTATAAAATCGATGCTCCGAAAATATCAGAAGAGAAAAAAAATGGTGTTCGAAGCAGCAGAATTTTCCTTAGAATCTTCGAGCACATCAGCCGTTTTCATATTCAAATTAGCTACGTCGCACAGAGCTATTAAACCAGTACCAGCCCGGAGAAAAAAAGCAGCTTAATAAAGAGCAAGACCTAAAAATGCCGTTACCTGCTATGCAAAAAAATATCTATCACCTTCTGGAAGATGGCCAAACCCCATTACAAACTCATTCGGGAGAAACCATGTCG
Organism: Tetragnatha versicolor; assembly: GCA_024610705.1. Classification (NCBI taxonomy): domain Eukaryota; kingdom Metazoa; phylum Arthropoda; class Arachnida; order Araneae; family Tetragnathidae; genus Tetragnatha; species Tetragnatha versicolor. Next base: position 10,954,008 of record JANDEH010000007.1, read on the forward strand.
GCAGATCTCACGCTAGCGTGTCACCAACAGGAATCCCATTTGCTGTCGTGTGAAGATAAGAACCCCGACTGGTCAATCGTAAAATCAAAACGGTCCCCGAATCTCGGACATCACCGCGACGAAGAATTTTATTGAAGCGTGAATACCTTCGAAGAAAGTTGGCATCAGATTTCATCGGTAGTTGTTTGATAGTTGGATTCTCACTTTAGGGCGTTCTGTATGCTCAAGATATTTGGGTTTAATGGACCGTGCATTTGTTTAAGATACGAGTTGCATGATTTTGGTAAAGTTAAATTTCAAATTTTAGATTCCTAGATGTAAAGAAAATAGTCAAATTATATAAAGATAACCAGTCGAAAATTTGGAGGTTTGTAGCAGAAGAAATTCTAACAGATTAGTTATTAGCTTCTAGTATTTTTTCTGATATTTTGTTATTATTAATTTATTATCTTTAATAAACTACCTCATGAAATTTAAACAGAATCTAACTCTATATTTTGAGAAACTCTACACTATCTTTATTTTTAACAGCTTAATAGCTTTAAAGTACACAAATTTCTCAAGTAAAGAATTTAACTTTTTAAAGAAAATATTTTAAATTAAATTTTGCCAACTTATCGGTCCTATGTTTTCCTTTTCATTTTTGTGATTATACTTTACTTTCTTTCTATTAATTGTAATCACATAAAATCAGTTCACCCATGAATGAATTGTGGATCCTTTTAGGTATTTAAGAAACATTTTTTTCTATTAACTTGTATTTAATCTGATGCTTGATATTAAAATAATTAAAATCAAAAAATTTTTAGATGGGAACATATTAAATGACTATAACATGCGTAAATACGATTTTTTAGATAGCGAATAAAGTCACAGTTACAAAGCAAGTACACTCAATTAAATTATTATGCATCGAATCACAACGACCGATTGACGCCATATTTTAAAATGAAACATGTTTTTTCATCTTTTAAAAAAGTACTTTCTAAATAAAATATCATTCAAAGACTGATAAAACGTATTCTAAAAACTTATATTACGCCATTTTATGCTACAATTTCACACTTTTTCTCCAATATTCATAATTTTTAGTCTGATTAAATTGAAATTAATTGTAAACATTGAGTGATGCATAGGTTTTGTCTCTTATTATTTTCAATTGCTTAAACAGTATTGTTTAACAAGTCTGGGTTTAAACAGAAATATGAATGATAAACACTAGGCAAACTAACGAGTTACTTTACATAATAGTTTTGGTGTGGTCAGAATATTGATTAACAAATAAAAATGTTATTTTTGATAATAACTAGGGAGCTACCGCCCCCTGCTCGCTATCGCTCACCAACCCCCGGAAACTGCTTACGCAGGACCTTTTCGAATTGCTTCGCAATTCCCACAAAATACGATTCACTGAACTACTAACTTTTTAAAACAATTAAACAATTTGCAGAAAAAACGCCAACATTCCAAAAATATGTCACCAAATCCCCTGCTCCATGAATAAATCTCCCTTAAAATAATATATATCAAGTCTAATTTATCAAACATTTAATCGAAATTTTTTTTAAATATTCAGCGTAATTATTTTTAATCAATTATTATAAAATTAACTATTTCTAATTGTTAAGAAATATTCTAACCACACAAAATCTATTCACTAATGAGTATTTAAGTATAATATTTTGAAGTAACTCGTTAGTATACCTAGTGTTTATCATTCATATTTTTGTTTAAACCCAGCCTTGATAAACAATACCGTTTAAGCAATTGAAAATAATAAGAGAAAACCTACATATCACTCAATGTTTACAATTAATTTCGATTAAATCAGAGTAAAAATTATAAATATTTGAAAAAAAAGTGTGACATTTTTGTATAAGATGGCACATATGTAAGTTTTTAGAATACTTTTATCAGTCTTTGAATGATATATTATTTAGGAAGTACTTCTTTAAAAGATGAAAAAAAATATTTTCATCTTAAAATATGGCGTTAATCGGTCGTTGTGATTGGTTGCATAATAATATGTTTGAAAGTACTTGCTTTTTAACTGCGACCTTATCCGTTAACTAAAAAATTGGAAATATTTTAGAATTGAGAATTTTTTTTGAAAAATCGAAGGGCCTACTCTTAAATCCGGAAAGAATCCGGCAATTTTGATACTATATATGTTATGTTCCTTTCCCTTAAACTTAAAATTAAAATTAAATTCCCTTAAACTTAAAATTAAAAAGCCTTTCCCCGGAAACCGTTCACCAAAAACTTTTTTTTAGAATAGAGAGATAAATTAAAAATATATATTTGCGCTGAATATTTTTAAAAACATTTCCATTAAATTTTTGATAAGTAAAAGCTAATATATAAATATAATTCATGGAGGGGATTTGGTGACGTATTTTTGGAAAGTTGGTAGACGTTTTTTCTGCAAATTGTTTTGTGAAGTGTATTTAGTTCAGCGAGTTGGAATTTGTGGGAATGGCGAAGCAATTCCAAAAGGCCCTGCGTAATCAGTTTACGGGGGTTGGTGAGCGATAGCGAGCAGGGGGCGGTAGCTCCCTTGTGATAATAAAAAGAAATTTGTTTATCACCTTAAATTAAACTCCGCATTTATATTCAATATTCTTTTGCGTCCCCATTGATGATTTATTTTTTCTAAAATTTTCTAGAAGTTATTAAACTTACCATCAAGATGTTCTTAACTTACTTAAAAGTTTGTGTTATAAATGCAGTTTTTATATACTATACATCTGTTATACTTTATACCACAACACCAGACAGGAGTTTTTCCGTTTTTGGATGACATCTGCTTTGAAGATTGAATTGCGTGGATATATTTATCACTTTTTCATGTATAATAAAAGTTTCATTATGTAATTAAACATACAAAAATGCATTTAAGATAATTGTCTTGTACATAAATAAATTTTAATTAATTTATTCTTGAAAAGAACAAAGTAAAAAATTAGTTCTGACAATATAAACCTAATAAAAACCTATTTGGAAATCCAATTAACGATTATTAACACAACGCCAAATGATTACTTTTTAAAAAATTTAAGTGGATATTAATTACACTAATTGCTTTGGATTTTAACTCGAATTTTTACGTCGTATTTGAGAGGTAATGTTTTGTTTGTATTCGTTGTGTTCCACTTTTAAGTCGTTAATTAGTTGAAATATTTACATATTTATTTTTACTTCTAAGAATACGAAATTTATGTAATTACCTATTATTAGTTGTATAGAAAAAAGATTCAATATATAAATATAAGCTTTAACCAGGAATAGTAATTTTGGATGTTGTAAAATTGTTTTTATATAGTTGGAACATTAAAAGAAAATGTTTAGGATAAAAAATCATTCTTTAATAACGTAAGACGGATTATTTTTTTTCTTATTGAGGTGGTTTAAAAGTATGTAAGCTCAAGAAATCTCTTTTTGAATCGGGTAGTGTAGACAACAATCGCATGTTCATCATCTGTATAAATATGTGTATTGCCTCTAATATTCGGCACTAGTTAACTAAAAGTAGTTGAAAAGTAGTTAACTACTAGTTGCAACTACTAGTTAACTAGTAGTTCAACTACTTTTGGTTTAGAGTAGTTGAACTAGTAGTTTAACTACTTTTTTCACCAACTACTAGTTCCAACTACTTTCAAAAAGTTCAACTACTTCAAAAAATATTAAAATATCAAAATTTTAAAAAATATGTTACATCTACTAACAATGCCATTTTTCGTGATACATTTTAATATTTGGCAACCATGAAATATATTTCATCCCAGCAATTGACATATAAATGCAACCCTTCTTTGAAATCCTCTCTAGAAATTAGGGAGTTCAGGGTTTTCTCTCCTGGAAATTCCAGCACTTTGAATAGCGATTTTAGGCTAGGTTTACGAGGATTCTAGATGTTTTTTCTGCATTAAAAATTAGTAAGGCAATACTTAAAGTTAACGGCCTAATTTTGTGTTTAAAATATTGTTGTTCTGGCTAAGGGGGGTTTAGAACCCTTAACCCCCCTTATATACGACACTGTACTGACTAATATAAAAACAACTTAGAAAACTTTAAGACACCAAAAACCTGTATACCTATAAAAAATTGGCAAATCTTTAGCCATGATATTTTTGCTATAGGTAAGAAAAAGTAATCGAAAATTTGGGGGAAATATCTTATGAAATTAAATAGACTAGTTAACTAGTAGTTAACTACTTTGGGAAATAATCAACTACTAGTTACAACTACTTCCAAGAAAAAGAAGTTAACTAGTAGTTACAACTACTTTTGCCCAGACTAGTTGGTAGTTGGTAGTTAACTACTTTTTGACCTGTAGTTGCCGAACACTAATTGCCTCTTCCAAAATATTTTGGGCACTGCCTATTTCCACGTAAGTAACTAAACTCTAACGAATTTCGCTAATAAAAGCTAAATAAAAGCATAATTAATAAGCGGCACATAGGATTCGAACCAGGGAACTCTGAGTAAATAGATAATTTAAATGTTATCTAGCTGGTTACTGCGAATGCTTCAACTCCAGTGGAAATATCCACTACGAATATTTTGAGGTTTATTTACAAGCAATTCAAAAACAACATATTTTCGTCACCAATTTGTAGCATTATTCGTCCTTTTTTTAGCTAAATTCGTCTATAAAATAAAAGAAATCTATGTAAATCATCCGCTCCTTTCATCATATTTCATTCTTAAATTACTCCACTGTCAATTTCCAGTCTTTTCATGGCATCCACTTTCAAGGTAATTCGAACTCAAATCGTACTCAAACTACTTCGCGATCCACCCTTCCAAATATTCCACTCCTACCTTTTCCTCCACTTCCGAACGGGAAAAAAACCACTGCCTCAACTCCTTCCTCCTAGCGCGCCTCTAATCCCGCATGTAATCCGCGAACGAGAGTTATCAAATCCGATTTATGCAAATACCGGACGGAAGCCCGTTTCCGATACTCCCGACCCGCATATAAAAGCGTAGCTCCGCAATACAGAAATCACTTCGCTCTCTCCGCTCTCTATAATCATTCTCTCTCCCGAAAAACAGTCGCTTGTGACTTTTGAAGAAGAAAAAAATGTTCGCCTCCACCGGAATCGTCATGTTCGTTTTCCTCTGCATCCTCGTCATGTTGGTCGTCATGGAAACCGGGGTGGTCGCCATGCCCGGCCACCACAACCATCACTACGGTCTGGAAGAGCTCCTAGCTGCAGGAATCATCGCCAAGTTGTTCCAGCACCATCACTGAGGAGTCAGCTGCATCCCTGGCCTTCCACTCTTCATCTAGGATTTACCAGTATTTATTCACCAGTGCTTTTCTCCCCAGAACAACTTCACCAGCACTCATGTACTCCCTACTCCTCTAGAATATCCTTCACCAGAACTTATGTTCTTCACACACACCTCTAGAATATCCTTCACCGGTGCTTCTTCCAAATACAAGTTCACCAGCACTCATGTACTCCTCACACTCCTCTAGAATATCCTTCACCAGAACTTATGTTCTCCACACACACACACACACCTCTAGAATATCCTTCACCTGTGCTTCTTCCAAGTACAAGTTCACCAGCACTCATGTACTCCTCACACTCCTCTAGAATATCATTCACCAGAACTCATGTTCTCCACACACACCTCTAGAATATCTTTCACCAGTGCTTTTTCCAAGTACAACTTCACCAGCACACCAGTCTTAACCGTATTATCTCCCCACTCCTCTTCAACTTTAATACCCTTCACCGGTAAACCTCTTTCTCCTGCACGTGTTTACCAGTACTCTTTCTGTGTGCGTTCTTCACCAGTATTTCTTCTATATCATGTGTTCACCAGTACTTCTATATGTGTTCACCAGCACGCACGATCTTTGCTTACCTCACCCGTATGTATTTCAAAAGTGTTTCACCCACATGTTCTTTTTTCTGTACCAAAACTTGATTCTTTTGATCTATACACCCCTTTCTAAAGATATTTTTATCCCTCACGATCCTTCATCTTTTCATTTATTTTACTACTCACGTTTTATTTCTAGTCTTTTCATCGACTCTACCTCTCAAACTGTTTTATTGATGAAATCATCCCTCTGTAATATTCCCACTCTATATCTATTTTTACAAGCATTTTCAATAGTAGTTCTTATTCTCAAAATTGAATTCCCCTTTGCATGCTTCTTTTGAATATATTTCTAAACCTTTCACCCCTGGAAAACTACACTGTTTTCTTTATGTGCGGAATGCCAAATACAGCTGCGAAAGCACATGTAAAATTATCACTTTCATCAGTGTATGTATATGCTTGTAAATATTTGCGACTGTAAAAAAATATTTCGAAGGTGTGGAAATGTTAGTTTAGTTTTGAAATGAAATGAGTTTTCCATACTGAAATCAGCACCCACTGTAAAGAATGAAGCAAATGTATTGGTGATTTCCATTGAGAAAAATATATTTATTTGATAAACACACTGCTCCCTTCAATATTGATTTTTCTTTCTTAATGTTGAAAGCATTTTTGAAGGACTTTGAAGTATTTGTAGTCTTATGAAACATGTATAGATAGTGGTTAAAATTACACATGGATCACAACAAATATCCATCATGATTGAAATTTCATAATTTAGGTTACGTGTAAAACTACTTTAAAACAAAAATATGTTATACAAAATCTAAGGCATGAATAAAACTTAATTTTCTTATTTAAGATATTTAAATACTAAATTAGAAAAACATTTGGTAGAAATATTTAGAATAGTATATTTATGTACAAAACTCTTGATAATTAGAGAAATACAAACATGCATACATATTTAATGAAAAGATATGCAGGAAAATGTCATTTGGAATTATTAGGAAAATTCCATATCAATAAGGACGATAAATACAGAGATTATTTTTAGAACGACAAGATATACCTGAGAGTTATTTAACAATCGAATTTATTAGCTTGCGGCACTTTTAAAACAGAACTATAATCTTTTATCACAAGAAATTGCAGATTTGGAATCTAATTACATTTTTCTTGACGTTTTCAATTCAAAGATAAATTTATACGTATAGTATCTAATAAGTATTAAAGTAATATCAATTATTTGTCATACATTATGGTATTTCTAAAAGAACATTTTGAAATTTCACTAAGAGCTTCCTGTTATTTTTCAGGTGTATTACTTTGAAAAACTGGGCAACACATCTGCCTAGTTTTTTATATGAATTTTTTGACATAATCATAGGAACTTAGATTTATACGACCAAAGAGATTTAGAAGTTTCTCCTGGAAAAACACATTTCTGAATCTTACACTTCTGAATCTTGCGTTGTAAACAATGCAATAGTCACCTCTCAAATAACGTTAATTTTATTGGGCGTTAAACTGGGCAACACATCTGCCTAGTTTTTTATTGGAATTTTTGGACATAACCATGGACACTTAGATTTATACGACCAGATATTTATAAGTTACTCCTGGACAAACTAGGTGAGAAGAATTTTGAGTTCTAAAGTGCATCATTCAATTCAATTTAAAGTAAAATTGAGTTGTATCTAGGTAACCGTAACATATAACTCCGTTTTACAACCATAAATTCGAAACACGTTTATGGTTACGACTTTATTAAAGTTAAACGTTCTTAAAAAAAGTTATTAACTATATGCAATGACACAGGAACCCGGTGCAACAACCAGTGCTGCAGAATCATCCCCGACCGATCGTCAGGCGCTCACGGAATGTTAAATATATGCACCGAACATTAAAAATAATCCTCAAAAATCAATTTCGTGTTAGGGCAGGCTTCTTTATTCATGATTCCAGATCCCTGAAGAGATTACTTTCAATCATTTTAAGTGCTCAGACGACGCTAATGCTTATTGATCGCTCTTTAATACACTAAATCAATTTCGAAACTATCATCGTTACTTTCCTTTTGAGAAAAGCCATGTTTTAAAGAAATTTGCCTTTTAAAGTTATCGGTGTCTTTTTTCCCCTAGTGTGCTTTTTATCGGCATGAAGAGTGGACTAACCCCTCGGATATAATTATAGGTTGTCAATGTTCATTCTAAACTCTCGCCTTCGTTCTAGGGTCAATGTTTTGATGTGTTAACACTGAGATTGAGTTCATTGTGTTCAGGCAATATTTTTTTGTCATGTGAGAGATATATGTAAAAAATTTTCCGCTTGAGAAGGGATGTTATAAAGTCTCGGAACACTTTAGAAAATTTCATAAAAACCAGGAAACAAATCGGCATAAAAAGCAATCTTCACTCTTTGCATACTGAAGTCACGGGTTTTTTATGTAGCCTGCAAAATTTACTAAAATATAAAATAATATCATGCAAAAATTTAATATATTAAAATATCATATAAAAATAATAACTTAATTTGACGCTTTGAAAACAATTTATAATGCAGTTGAAAATACCTCTATTCTTAAGAAAAGTTTTTGGTGAAGGATTTCCAGAGAAAAAAAAACTTTTTAATTACTGCTCAACACATTTTTGGTATCAAACTGGTTGGATTATTTGAAAGATGTGAAAAATTCCATGAAAATGTCTCAATAAAAATCTCACTTTTAAAATATTCAAATTCTTTTTGGTTACGGATAAGGTAGCAGTTACGAAACAAGAAATGTCAAACAACTTATTATTCATCCAAACACAACAACCAATTGACGCCATACTTTATGATGAAATAAATTGTTTCACGATTCACAAAAATGTACTTTAGACCTTTGGAGTAGGGGAAGGTGGGGACGATTGTAGCACGGGGCAATAGTAACACTTTGATTTCCTTAAAATGAGAGGCTGCCTGGGCTAAAAAGAGATGACAGTACGTACAAGGCAGGTGAATGAAAGAATATCAGAGATTTTCAAGGCTGAAATTTGAGTTGAGGCTGTGTAATTGAGAAAAGAGTGTTTTTCGAGCATCGAAGTAAATTTCTACTCTTGGATAACTTTCCATCTCCTGCATTGCAGGTATGAAGCACAACAACACTGATTTTATGTATTGTATTTACATGCATCCTAGTTTTATTCTGCTTAGTTTCAAGATGATAGTGTTGTTAGTTTCGTGGAAAACGAGGGTTGAATTAAAAATGGCGACGTGGGTCAATTGTAACACTTCATCTAGGGGCGATTGTAACATGCCGCAGGACCATTTTTAGTGCAAAAAATGGCCCCACGTTTGTTGTACTATAGAGGAATTCATATATAAATACCCTAATTGCCTTTCTGAATAATTTTTCCTACTATTTACTCACATTCATTCATTATAACTTATAACTCATTATTTGAGTGGAATGTTTGTTATTGCCATTCTAGTCTATGTATTTAATTATTATTTAGAAAGAAGAGATATTTTGTTAATAAATCTGTATGATATTCTATCGATTTTTATGAATTTGTGTTAAATTTGTAGTGTGTTACAATTGACCCTTGAGTCGGGGTCGATTGTAACGATTTTCGATGTTTTATTTACTATATTGTAATGCATGTCCACCGGACAGCTTTCATTACAAAATTGTAATTGGGATGTATCAACCTATTTTCATACCAATTTTCATAACTCTAACATAAAAAATGGCTTAGTTTGAGATCAAATAAAAATTTTTGTTACAATCGTCCCCACCCTCCCCTACTTTCCGAATTAAATATCATTCAAAGACTGATGAGCAGGCGGCGGTAGCTCCCTCATGTTAAAAATAATATAAACCACTGACTTGGTCAAATTTATTTTGATTAACAACTTTTAAAGTTAAAAAAACACTCCATTTTGGCCAAAGTTAACCCGTTCAATGGTGCACTGAAATAAAAAGAATTAACCATAGAAAGGGAAATAAAAAAATGGATTTGAAAAAACTATGTATTAGAGCTAAAACCTGGATATTTTTATAATGAACTGAACGTAAATTCTCAAAGTTTTTCAAATAGTTAAGAATAAGCCAACTACAGGGTGTCCCAAAAAAGACTGACACATTTTAAAAATCAATAACTCGAAAACTAAAAAAGATAAAAATATGCGGTCTTTTGCATCCTTCTTAAGGGGGCAAAGAATTTTTGCTCCCAAAATTTCAAAATCTTAGTTCATAAATGCATTAGTAGATGGCAGCACGAGAACTTTTTCTGAAATTTAGGTATAAACTATCAGCGGAATCCCTATTGTCTCGTGATAGGAAAATCGAAGTTGAGAGATAGAATCGATTTCAGAATCGAATTAGATTGAAATGCTTTAGCTGGTTGGTTGTTTGATTGATTTTTTATGGCACAGAGGAGATATTGTTAGGAATTATTACTAAATAATCAGATGATCGGGAAATCGAACTTCTATTGCCAAATGGAAATTATTTTTAAGGAATGTCATGAAAATGATTATATCGTACACATGATTTCTGGCCAAGGCTGCGCCACTAATGGTTTAATTAAACTAGGGAATTTTACACATTTTAAGTCAACGGAAACTTTTTATTGAAAATTTCTTTGTGAAACGGGGTTTTTCTGCTTTTTTGTCAGAGGATGTAAAAAAAATATTTTTAAGTTTTTAAGGAAAAATCGAAATTTTAGAATCTTTCAGATAACATGCAATAGAGGGAATATTCAATTTCGACTTTGTGTTTGAGTATTGATCCAATTAGACTAAAGACTAAGTTACAGTATATTGAAACTGCATTTATGTAAGGTATTTAAGAAATATATGAATTAAGCAAGAATTTGGGTGAAAGTGTGGGAATTCTTAAGCACTGAGCCAATGAGAAATGGTTAACTTTGCGTTACGCTAACTTTTGAATTCAAATGCCGGTTCAAAGGGTTCATGAGACAATGCCTAAACCCTAATCAATTTAAAATATGTTTATCCATTTTCAGACATTCCTTTAGCTTTTATTTTAGCTTACAGCCTCGACCTATAAAATTATTTCTCAGTTTTTGAAATACCTAAACGTTCAAAAAGTATTTTAAGCAATAAAAAACAAACTTTATTTGGAAATTAAGACACATATTTTTTATAAGTAAAACCCTGAACAAAACACAATCTCTTTCAACAAACGTAACGTCCCCCCGGTCGTCGTTCCCGGGGGCGGACGCATCCCCCACCTCAATAATTAGGAACATTGTTTATAAAAACTTTATTTTTAACTTTTGAGGAAAGACAAAGTTATATGAATATGCTTTTCCAACATTCAATCATAAAGGATGGTGCCAGTTTACCATGGCACCTAACATAAGAGGGCCGCATAAAAAGGGAGACGGACTGCCCATGATTTAAAACACTGTTTTTTTAGAATTGGTTAAAGCCAGTGGCCAGTGCTGAGTTTGGGGGACATTATTTCAATAAAAAAATTGAATAAAAAAAGTGCGTAATAATACGGCGAGCCCTTATCCCAGAAAAAAATCCAGCTACATCACTGATTGAAGCATAGTAATTTGATTTTGAAATTGTCTAATCATAAAGCACTAAAATGAGTTTGACCCTGTTTTAAGAGGTCAAATTTCAAAAAATTTTCGGGGACAGGACCCCCCCAGACCTCCCTTTTTAGTTGAAAGTTAAAAGCAATTCCCAAAAACTTGAAGTGAAAGTTTATTAATTGATTCACAAAACCACCTTAAAATCACTGGGCATTATTAAATCTTTAAGCGAAATAAAAGATTTTTTAAGGGTAGATAATCATGATTTTGTAAAATCCCTCTGTTGAGGAATCAAAAATCCTTGAGCTCCCCCCATTTTCAGTAGCCGGCGACTCACCATCTTCCTTACAGCCCCGACACCCCCTTATCTTCAGGTCCTAAAAACACTTGAGCACTCCTTAAATAAAAGTACAAGGAGTGATCGCCGTGACTGAGAGTAAAACCCTCGGGTAAAATCCGATAAATTACAAGTGATACACAACGGATTCAGAATGGAGATCCTCAAATGCACATAATCTAAATTGATTTCCAAAGCACATCATCTAAACTTTTTATTCCCGCAATAAAAACGTTTAAAGGATATATTTGGATTTCCACTTATTAGAAGAACTTAATGCGTATATTAAACAAAATTAATTAGTTGTTTGGCGTTTCATGGCGCATGATCCACCATCAGGATAAAACAAAATCAAATTCAGTAATTTGTAAAACATTCGCTGAAATGCGAGACCTGTCTTACGGGAAGATTTCCAGTTAGGTTTAGTTGTCAAACTAATTTAAAGCGTAATCCAAATCTTGCTGCTTTCCTTCGATCAATTCTTAAATCTTCCCAGAATCGAAAAAGATTCTTTCAGAATCGAACAACATTCGATTCAATGAATCGATCTTTTACCCTAACTTAGGTTTTCCTATCACAAGTTAACTAACAGGGATTATTTCAATACTTTTTCCCTTTAGTCCCTCAAAAATTCTCGTGCTGCTATCTAGTGAAAAATTTAGAACTAAAATCAAAAACTCTGGGATGAAAATTCTTTGGTCTGAGAAGAATGGGGCAAGAAACCGCACATTTTTATCTTTTTTAGTTTTTGAGTTATTGATTTTTAAAATGTGTCAGTCTTTTTTGGGACACCCTGTACAAACCCCTTTGAATAGAAAATCCTAATTTTTTTAAATAAAGAAATTCTAAATACCACGTTTACCGTAGCGGTTCCCTATTCCCGAGTCTACCTAAGTCATTTCACGGGGCCTCTTCCCTAAAGGTTGGCGAGTTAATATTTAGAATTTTGCATAATTTAATAATTCATGGGACGTTGCTATTCATGCTGTAGCTAAGAAATTTTACCGCACGCCATCTTGAATCTTTAGCGAGATAGAATACGTGAGCCATAAAAGAGGTTTTACCTCTGGAGGATCCAGAGTTGTAGATTTATGTGTTGGGGAGTTGAAAAAGGGTATTTTAGGGTGTTCTTTCAAATTGTTTTCAATCCTAAAACAGTTTCTTAAAGTATGATAACGAAGTAGAAGCATTTTGTTTTAAAAGAACTGTAAGGTTTGAATCATGACCAACAAAACTCATGAGGCAAAAGAAACACGAAATTCACTAGTCACTTTTCATCGCTCTGTGACAACAACTCAACTTTCCTTTGAATTAAATTAATAAAACACATTTTGATGGAAATTGTAAGGAACTTGAAATAATGTAAGTAGGGGGATTTTTAATCAGGTTTAATCAAGTAGTCGATAGTTATTAAAGAAATAATTATTTATGCTTTAAAAAAATAATGTTTTGTTTGAAATAACTCAAAAGTTGCATTTTAGATAGAAATTTAATCATATAATTTAAAATGATTGTCGTCTGGAAAATAATTTGGCCTTGAGGACATAATAATAATTAATTATTTTATTTATATATTTTCTTAATATATAAAATAATAATATTTGATTAAGTTTGCAAAAAACACGCTTTCTTATTTCAAAGCATATAAACATCGAACATTTTATTTTTAAAATCTTAATTATTATCTGCGGAAAAGGTAAAACAAATCAAATGTCTTTAACCCATTAACGCCCAAACTATTTTTTTGGCGGGCGAATTAGATAAAAATCATGAATCTGGTGTATTTTGCCTTAAATATGAATACTATAAACAAATTTTGTCAAAACAGTCATTAGTTTCTTTAAAAAATGCTGATCTAAAAATAGATCACTGGGCGTTCGGAGGATATTTTTTGTGACAGAGCTAATTACTAGTTGAACTTCAAAAAAATCCTAAAAATTATGAAATAAATAGAAATATTAGTATTTCTCTTTAAAAAACATGTATTTATTATTAAATATGTGGGGGAAAATACCTAAATAGTAATAAAATTAAATAATTTACCCAAAATTAAATACACAAATAGCCTATGCTGAAAGTAATTGTAGGGAAAAAGGGAAATTCAACCAAGAACTTTAAATTTATATAGGAATATTATAGAAAACATATGACATGACACAAAATTTTAACTAAAAAGTAAAATAAAATGCGTTAGGCTAATTTTTTGAAAATTTTGTAGATTGGTGTAACCATAAATTAATAATGTTCATGAAATAAAATGTAACTTTATCTTACATGGCAACATTCAAAATTGCTGCTTGTTTGAGCTTTTCACCGACCTAATCCAATAAACAACTTACTCTGCCATTACGTCAATTTTAAGGTTACAAAGACTGGATAAGGGCGAATTTCAATAGAAAAAAATTGCAATTCTCAATTTGAGATTTTCATAGCTCCTTGATGACCTTTAATTGTCTTATAACTTCCCCTGTGAAGTATTTCAAAACTACTTGTATTGACTTGTGTTGTATGAAATAAGTTTATGTGAATAAACACCAACAATTTTATAGCGCTAGTTGCAATGCTGTGATTTGTTGGTAATGAATCATAATGGCCTATTCTCCATTTATTCACCAGAATATATTATAAAATTTAATTAGCAATAATATAATGTTAAATTTCTTAAGAAAATTAATAGTTGACTTCATCTTGAACAATACTGAGTATTCTCGGACTCATTTTTATCAGTTTTTAGTGGAAAAACTAAATGATCGTATTGTAAGCAACACAGAAAAAATGAACGCCCCAACGCCCAGTGATCTATTTTTAGATCAGCAGTATTTTGACTTGATTTTTCACTAAATAAAATACTTTTGACAAAACTCTGTGTTATATCCCACACTGTAAAAAAAAACTGTAGAAAAACAGAAATTTCAATAACAGTGACTTTATGTTTACAGAGATATTCTGTCATGTAACATTCCCACCGCACTTCTATTTATTTTATGTAAAATAACAGCTTTTACCTAGTTTTTTAGCTTATCTGTACTTAAACAGAAACTTACTGCATTGAAAACCAATACAGCTATTGGCAACGTTATTCTGAATCTTCTTTGGTTCAGTGGTAGCGTGCGTGCTTAGCATGCGGTAGGTCGTGGGTTCTACCCCCGGATATCAATTAATTAAAATTAAAAAAACTCTACTGAAATAAGTGCATGCGCACAAGCAGAAAATTACTGAGAGGCAACAGAAAAATCTGTAGCCCACTTGACAGAAAGTTCCTTTTTACAGCATTTACCTGTAGGTTACAGCTTTTTTCTGTTTACAGGATTTTTCAACCTACAGATTTTTTCTGGCAACTTTTGCTGCCAGAAATTTTCTGTTTTTTTGCAGGATTATTTTTTACAGTGCAATAGCTACACTGTAAATATAAAATAAAATTAAAAAAGGATTCCTTAAGTGGTATACCTTTACTGTGTTCTTGAAAAACGCGAAGGAAGATGAAAAACAGTAAAATGAAACCTCGAGACGAAATTTAGCCCATCCCTATTACAAAATAAATGAAGCAAACACAAAAAACACAGGATATTAGAATTGAGGGATGTTTTCTCTTGCCATATATGCAGTTTCGTTACTGTTGGGTGAATTTAAGGTAATTTAAGAGAGCATTTATGACACTATGTTTAGTGATCTAGAAATAGATCACCGGGCGCTAATGGGTTAAGGAAAATATAAATTCAAACAATTTAGTTTTAACGTTACATTGAAAGTCTAGAGATCACACTCTAATTTACAACATGTTCTCATTGTATATTGACACTGTATTAACACAATGTATAATTTCTCATTGTATATTATTATTAATGCATTGTATATTAGGAGTGCTGCTTCTGAAATAAAAAGAAAAAGACAGAGGGAGAAAGAGAAAGATGGAGAAAGAGAGAGAGAAAGAAAGAGAGAGACAGAAAAAGAGAGAAAGATAGAGAGAAGGGAGAAAGATAGAGAGAAAGAGCTGGTGCTGTGTTCTGAATATATTTGATTTATGTTTACTATCCTGAACATGTTCTAAAATAAGGTTGTAAAATATATTTAAAATATGAAAGCGCTGTTAAATTTGGATTTAAAAACCAAAGGCACACATTTTCTGCCCCTTTACAACCCTATCTTCTTTTCAAACACAATTGCAGCAATTCAAAACACGTTTGTTTAGAAGTGTTCATTACTGTTATTGTTATGAATTGCAGAAGCATTTGCAGTGTAAAACACCAAAAGCTTTAAAGCAAAGAAAAAAGAACATCCTCCCGAACTCAAAAAATCAACCACCCCTTAATTTACGTGACAACTCCACCTCGACAAACGCCTTCGTAACCACCATTACATCACCACCAACTGAACGTGGAAATCGCCCCGACTCTTTTTCTTGCCCGAAACCAACTTTCTCTGGGAAATTGCCGCCTTATCCGTGGAAGGATTAGAGCCGGGGAAATTGCCAGCGAGGATTAGCCCCTGGACTCGGCCGATACTGCCCCTGGGCTAATGCGGACGATATTTTAGGGGGCTCAAGAGGAAGGGTTAGTAGGTGGTTGCGCTAATACTTCCGATGATGAGACTGCGGATGGAGTTTCCGCAGGGGTATTGTGATTACGAAGATCAGATTTATTAAGACACATTCCATAGTTTCCGACTCGAGTATTGACAATTTTTTTCATGCTTTTTGGAAATTAAAATGTCATTTATATTGGATTTTGTAAGTCATGGGGTTAGGGGAAAGTCGGACAAAACTGGGACCCAAACTTTATTTTTTTTAATATTAACTTTATGTGGGTTGTTAAAAACTGTCAAAATCGGTGTTAAAACGACAAACTGGTTCTTTATGAAGACAAAATAATAATAAATTAATCCTAAATAATAGCACATATTTTAGACTAGAGATCCTAAAGTAGAAGAGAGGTGACAACAAGATCTATCCATTGTCGATTTGTCCACTGAGTCTGCGCAGAGACTAATTGATGAAACGAAATTTCGATTGCGCAGTCTCTTTGGACAAATCGAACTTTGGATCGAACCTGTTGTCGCCTCTCTTCTAACTCTAGGATCTCTATTTTAGACGAGTAAAAGTTCCCGGCGGGAAGTTTTACTCTTCAACACTCTTAAAACGAGTCTCAAAAATGAGTAAAAATTACACACATCTGAGTATGTCACGCACTCAACAGGCTCCGATCCAAATTTACTCAAATTTGAAAATATGCATGTACTCAAAATTAAAGCATCATGCACTCATTTTTTTAATTCTTCCATGGCATTCTTATGGAGGGTGCGATGTGTTACAGTTACTATGATGTGGGAAGTAGACCAGTAAGATGAATGGGCGACGTCTCAAAGTTGTGTTACACGTTATCACACCAACTTAATGTTACTTTCGACACAATGGAAATATTTCAAATATAAACTAAAAACTATTAAATTGTTTGAGTTAAAACTATTAATTGTTTACATTTTGGGGTGACTATTAAATTGTTTGAAACGGAGTATGTCTGGTGTTTCAAAATTGAAAGCATTGGATCGTCATATTTGAACCAAAAAGTTTCATACCAAAATGAGAACATCGATTTACTCAAATTTGAAACTGTCATTTCTCTCAGTGTAAAAATTGCGCTTTTATGTCTTTTTTTGCTATTATTTATGATGAATTTATTATTTTATGTCATACCATGCAAGTTTATTATAAGAAACAATATTTTTTCGGACTTACAATGTCGGACAAAACCGGGAATAATCAAACCGATTATATTTTTCAGATTTTTAAATTGAACTTAACCCATTACTGCCTGACGTCCCTTTTTAGGGACGTTTTTTAAAAGTCCTCCTATTTCTACAATAATTGTTCCTTTGTATCAAAATTTGCACTGGTGTATCTCTGATCTTCATAGAACACAAAGAACACAAGAAGAAAGCAGAATTTTAAAAAATTTTCACTTTTTTTAAAGTTGGAAGATAGAATTTTTCAGAAAAGTGCTTTTTTTTAAATTTTAAAAGAAAAAGCTTAAAAATCCTATAGTCCAGTAACTTTGTCGTTTTTTACCATAGGGTAGTATGCGTCAAATCCGGTAGTTCTGATTTTTTGCAGACTTGTTTATGATGTTGGCCTTATGAATAATCCAAGTTTGTGACCTCGAGCGCCGAACGGAACTTTGTCAAAAATCGAAAAAACCAAGAAAATATCGATTTTTTTTCAAATTTTGGTGATTTTACCCCTAAACGACTAGTTTTTGAAAAAACTTTCGTATTACAATGTTAAAGCAAACAAAATTTCCTACAAAATGCACTCATCAACTTTGATTCTATGAAGAGTGGTTTTGCCGCTAGAGCGTGCTGAAAAACATCGATTTTTTGGCCTTTCAGCAAAAAAAAGGAAAATGGGTGTTTCTACCATCTACAAAATGAAAACTATTCAAGTTATCAACAAAAATTATATACCACGTGAAAGAGCATTTAATTTTCTATTAATAACGTGCTTTTTATTATCATTTTTTTAGAAGAGGGGAGGGAGGGAGGAGAAGATCGATAATAAAACTGTTACACCTCGCAGACCAAACGGACTTATGCGGTTGTAAACATGCAATCAGCACTTTATTTCCGGTATATTACCAATAAAATGGGTTGTTTTGGATTCATTGATGACTAAGCATTCTTAAAAAAATAAATTTTTAAATTTATTTATGAAATATTGGGCGTTTTAGGCGGAAGTTCGATCAATATTTTAAATTCATATATTAAATTATGGGAGTGTTTTAATGAACGAATTTAAAAGTGTTTTGCATCGCTAAATCCGAATTTAAAGTGTATTTTCATTTTGAAAGTCATCTTCACATCAAAAATGGCACAAAAACTCTAATTCTTGCTCTTTTTTTTCGGTATTTCAGCAATTTTCGAAGCAAATATTCCTTTTACGAAAAATATCACGAAACCAAATTAAAGAACGTAGAATTTCCAATCAGATACATTGGTTCATTTTTCTTTTGCGAAGAGCGGTGTACGTTTTATAGCGTTTTGAAGTGTAGCGATTTTTTTGTTTTTCTACAAAAAAGTAGTGAACGCTCGATTTACCCCACTACAGCTCAACACAGGCCCGTATTTAGGGTTTTTGCCGCCCTGTGCATATCGATTTATTGCCGCCCCCTATTTCATTTTCTGTTTCAAGTAAATGCCCCCTCTCATTTGACTCTCTTTTAACTCCCTTTGACTGTCACCATTTAACTCACCTTTCTCAGATATGGGGAAATTATCCTGTTTTCCCTCTCATAATGAATTCTTTTGGGGGTCTGGGGGTACCCCCCAGAAAATTTTTGAAAATATGCTCCTAGAAAACTGGGAATTTATTCATTTTTGACCTTTCATGTGAAAACTGTGTGGTACATTTTTCTTACATTTTTCTTACTTGTGTAGCATTGTGAATTGGTGTAATCTGCTGCCCCCCAAAATTTTGCCGCCCTGTGCTACAGCACGTGTTGCACGTGCCTAAATACGGCCCTGGCTCTACATAAAACAAGTTACCGAAAAATAGTTTTACATGAAAGTACATTTAATTTTCTACAAAATGCACTACTTAACTTTGATTTTATGATGAAAGGTATTGATGTTAGAGCTAGAGCGCGCTAAACTACAGCGGTTTCTTGACGTCACACAAAAACATGAAACTTGCTTTTTTTCAAAACGCTATAAAATGTAATCGCTCTTTGCAAAAGAAAAATGAACCAACGTATCTGATAGGAAATTTTACATTCTTTAATTTGGTTTCATGATATTTTTCGTAAAAGGAATATTTATTTCAAAAATCGATTAAAAACCGAAAAAAAGAGCAAAAATTTGAGATTTTTTGCAATTTTTAATGTGAAGATGACTTTTAAAATGAAAATAAACTTTAAATTCGGATTAAGCGATGCAAAACACATATAAATTCGTTCATTAAAACACTCCCATAATTTAATATATGAATTTAAAATATTGATCTAAATTCCGCCTAAAACGCCCAATATTTCATAAATAAATTTAAAAATTTATTTTTTTAAGCATGCTTAGTCATCAATGAATCCAAAACAACCCATTTTATTGGTAATATACCGGAAATAAAGCGCTGATTGCATATTTACAACCGCATAAGTCCGTTTGGTCTGCGAGGTGTAACAGTTTTATTATCGATCTTTTCCTCACTCCCTCCCCTCTTCTAAAAAAATGATAATAAAAAGCACGTTATTTATAGAAAATTAAATGTTCTTTCACGTGGTATAAAATTTTTGTTGATAACTTGAATAGTTTTCATTTTGTAGATGGTAGAAGCGCCCATTTTCCTTTTTTTTGCTGAAAGGCCAAAAAATCGATGTTTTTCAGCGCGCTCTAGCGGCAAAACCACTCTTCATAAAATCAAAGTTGATGAGTGCATTTTGTAGGAAATTTTGTTTGCTTTAACTTTGTAATGCAAAAGTTTTTTCAAAAACTAGTTGTTTAGGGTTAAAATCGCCAAAATTTGAAAAAAAATCGATTTTTTCTTGTTTTTTTCGATTTTTGACAAAGTTCCGTTCGGCGCTCGAGGTCACAAACTTGGATTATTCATTAGGCCAACATCATAAACAAGTCTGCAAAAAATCAGAACTACCGGATTTGACGCATACTGTAAATGTATAAAGTTACTGGACTACTAGTTGTTATTTTTAAAAAAATTCAATGCCGATATATATTACTGTTTATACATTAAATCAGTTGGGGGTTTTTTTTATTTTTCCAAAATATTTTATCTTGACCTTATTTTGGACTCTCGAAAAGCGTCCCTAAAAAGGGACTTCAGGCACGAATGCCCCCGTGGTTTTCCCCATAGTGAAATGCTAGTGTTTCCTTTATTTTTTCATAAAAACAAGTTCGATTCTTATGAAATGAATTAAATAACTGATATTTATAAAATTACTTACATTTTAGCTAATAAATTTATTATTTTTGTTTATTTTTTTTGAAAATACTGTTATTTCTGCTAAATTAATGGAACAAAAATCCTTAAATTATAAGGAATTAACCAATTTGTATTAATTAAAAAGAATAAATTAATTATTTTACTATATTTATTACTTATTCAAATATATTCCGGTTATATTTTAATTAAAAGTTTAATAATTCTTAGTTATAATGACTTTTTGTCATTAAAATTGCCAAAAAAGTCGCTTTTGCGATAAATTTTCGGCTTTTTTTCTAATTAGTTGTCGCTAATCATTGTGTTCTATACTGCAGATCACTCTATATCATCTGGCTTGCTAATGCACATCCCACAATGCTTGATTTTTGGGGAGAAATTCGTGTTCCGCACAATTAAAGTAAATAAAATGAAAAAAGTATGGGCATTTGAAAGACTTAAACTTCACAGATTGAGATATTCTGATGGATTTAAAGCGTGTAAAAGTAATTATTACTTAATATTAGGTAACATATAAACAAAGAATGCCTTTTTCAATTAAAAATCTTAATTAATTTGCAATTAACATAGATTTGGGAGGAAAAAACGTGTTCTAGAGCATAAAAATGCTCAAATTACGTTAATTAATGTTAATTTTACAGTTAATTGGATAAATAATTAATATTTTTTGTTCATATTCATGTTACACTATGGTTACGATCACTTTTGCTGCACTTAAAAAGGTAGAAGATGTTTTTGAGGCTTTAAAAAAGTTTTCTACCATGCGTTTACTATAGGGAAAAACAACGGGGGCATTCGTGCCTGACGTCCCTTTTTAGGGACGTTTTTTAATTTTGGTGTAGAAATTAAAATTTTAACCTGGAATTTTTTTCACTATTTTTCCAGTTGTTTTGGGGCTATTTACTATGTTTTTACCAAATATTTAAGAAAAATAAAAAGTTGGGCATTAATGGGTTAACATTATTTCAGGGGCTTTTCTGAATGTGCCCCCTCTCCCCTATAGGAATATCATTATTAACGTTTTGAGGGAAAGAAAAGGTATTTTTGCATAACTGAAATTGAATACATAACAGTGCTTCTATAAATCTTTATTTCTGTTTTATTTTAAAAGGATAAGTGGATTTATTTTAGAACTCCAAAGAAGGAAACTAAAAATAACGAGTGCTGATTATAAATAGGGTGCCTTTAACCTTTTATCGAGAGCCCTATTAAATTTAATTTATTGGATAAAATTAATTACTCAGGATACTGATAGCTTCTTTTGGGGAAAATGATTAATGGGTTACTGAAAGTACACAGTTATTTTTGAAATTGCTGTTCATACAAAGTTTTAAATGATGGTAGTTATCAAAGTAGTAGTCTGAGCCAGTATTGGTTACAATCAACTGACTAATTATCATCATTAATTATTTTGAAATGTTATATGCAGCAACATGATAAAAGGCTTACGATGGGGACAAGTTTGAATAAGCAAAATTTATAGAATTAAGTTGGGAAACTTTATTTTTTTCGGACTATTATAAAGAGAAATGTTCCGTTTTTTTATTGTTATGGGTGCTAATGTGTTACCGGAAAACATCTGATAAAAATAGTTATCATATTATATCATTATTATATATAGATAAATATAGTACCAAATTACGTAATGCATTTTTGCCATTTTATAAATTGCAAGCTTTTTAAACTTTTTCCCTTTTGAGATTTTATTAAATAAACGCATGAAAGGAGAAATTTCTGAATAGTGTATCTGAAATTTCTGTAAATTTACACTAATTTAGGGTTAAAACGGAATGTTTTTAAAGGTATTAGATTGTGTGTATCCTGAAGTTCACTGTCTAACATGGAAGTTGTTTATGAAAATGATAATTTGGAAAATGTATTAAGTATATACATATATTAATTTTATTTATTCGAATTAGAAATATTTAACAAGAAATCAACTACCTATTTTTTCTATTCGTATTATATTTGAATTAAAATAATCGTATTATCACTTTTTCAATTTGTTTAACTGTACCCAATGGAGAAAATTCATTGTTTAGTTTTTAATCATAGAATAAAAGCATAGTTTTTCCAAGTGATATTTTTTCAAATATTAAGGCAACGCATTTGAATGCATAATTATAAAAACCTGCGCATTTCCAAACGTTCAGTATATCGACCCAATCGAAAGCATATAAATTTTCCCTAGATGTATGGGGGATTTTTTTCCGCCCCGACTGCTACCATCGAATATTTATGTCCCAGCAACGTGTCCCCAAACGGCCCTGTATATGTAAATAGGGTTTATGTTATTTTTACGGCGTCGATCAATAAAACCCAATTTATTCAGCGCCATAAATTAGAAAAAAAACTCCGAATCAATAACACAGATGCTCATATAAAAGGCCATAAGGATAAATGTCGAGCAGAAAAATATCTGAAATGACCGTTTTGTATGAATATTTTACTTGCCACTTAACCTATTTCACAGTTTGATTGGACTATTAAAATCAAGAAGCGACGGCGACCACATTTTCTTCCCATCATACCTTTCGCCCGCCATAAAATAAACGGGCAGTAAAAAACCAATTCGTACAGATCGAACAACTACTAACTACATTCGGCTTAATTCTAATAGTTTCGCATTATCTCGTTCCGATCCCTCCTCCGCTAATGGGTTCCGATGAAGACTTCCGGTTCTTGCGGCATATTGACAATGAAAGGAAGTTCGGGATTAGGAACGGTCGATTTCCACCAAAAAGAAAAAAAATCCATTATAATTCGCTAAAAGAACAGAAATCGATATTCTCTTTGCATAATAACATGGAGGAAGTAATTGCCTAATGCTTCCGATCGGAAGTTGTGTAATCCCCTCTCTCGTTGCAGAGAAATCCCCTCCACAACTCGGAATTCTGATTTAGTCTAATTTGCATGGGGGTTTTAAGAATTATTATTCCACTTCCGATTGGAGGAATGGAATATATAAGCAGGGCGGCCTCCCCTGATCCAGCATCACACTCCAACCACCTTCCACTCCCTCAGCTAGTTCTCGAACAGTTCCCCTTCATCCAACCAATTCACCATCATGCTTTCCACCAGGATCATCGCTGCTCTCTTCGCTGTCATCGCCATGTTGATGATGACCGTCAACATCCAAACCACCGAGGCCGCTCCGTTCGGCGGACACCACCACAGCGATGTCCTGCCCATCCTGGCTGCCGGACTCGTCATCAAGC
Source organism: Tetragnatha versicolor (assembly GCA_024610705.1). Classification (NCBI taxonomy): domain Eukaryota; kingdom Metazoa; phylum Arthropoda; class Arachnida; order Araneae; family Tetragnathidae; genus Tetragnatha; species Tetragnatha versicolor. The sequence goes on from JANDEH010000007.1 coordinate 10,977,897, forward strand.
TTCTGTCCGAGCATCATCACCATCACTAAGATGATGATGATGATAATGGATTACTGTGCGTGATGTGATTATTCATCGGTGTCAAAGTCTCATCTATAACTGCATGAGTGGATAGCATTGGATTTATCTTCCTTCCCCTCCTCAAGGCTCTTATTTGATACTACTTAATATCAATATACTCTTCTTATTCACTTATAAATTAAGAGAATGCATAGCCAAGAGATTCTCAAATCCTCTGCAATCGCAATCCAGTTTTGTTTTTACCTATGGCATCATCAGTCATATTTTGTAATCAAATCCTTAGACGCATTTTGACTCCACTTAGTGACTCTACTCCCATTTAGACTTCACTTTTGCCTGTGTTTTTCTAATGTTATAGAATTTTTATGAGTAGTAGTAATATTTCAATAATATTATCTATCCCATCTATCTTATAGATCATGCAGTATTTCTTTGCGTTCAAATTGTTTCTGTTGGTGGTGTGAATATCGAGAGTTGTACAACAGTATGTAAATATGTGCATATGTAGTTAAATATTGTGTACATATTGTATATGTATGACTAATTACCTATAATAAAAGGTACAAACTGGACTTCATTTTTTTTACCTTCGTGCTAGTTTTAGTTCGAGAAACAGGAGAGAAAAGAACACTTATGATTTATGGGATATTTTGGAAACATTTAAATATAAACTTAGTGATTATATTTTTTAAAATCAAACTACGTATGTCAAAGTGAGACATCAAATGAAGAATTTTAGATCTTCCGAAGATGTGTAGTTATGAAAGTCATAGTAACGTAAAACCATAACAAGTCCACTAAACTCAAATACGATCGAGAATTTCAAATAATGGAATAGTCATAATATGTATAAAAATCTTGACTATTCCATTACTTTAATGTTATTTGGTACATCACCTCTTAAATTCATAGAACATACTAATAAGTGTTTTTTAAAACATATGTTTTGAACCGTTTAACACAAAATTTTAAGTATGCATGAACTGGAAGTAAGTTCAACTAATTAATTACTAAAAACTAATTACGTTTAAATTATAATATAAATTCTCAATTTAAAAATTAAAAATTTTCTTCCATGAGAAAGCAGCTCAGATTAGCTTTAGGAAAACTGATAATAATAAAATAATATAATAAATATATATAAGTAAATAAAATAAAAAACAATTCTAATTCAACTATAAATTAATAATTTATTTCTGTTGGAATGTTTCTACTCTGTGCATGTTTCAACAGAACTTTCTGAAACGAACTGAAGTAGCAAGCAGCTACGTGATTGTTACGTCACTATTACGTTTATGTCAAGCTGACTATATATATCTTGTGTTTTAATAAATTTTATGGATTTTGCTTTACCTTACTGCGTATCTCTGCCTTATTTATTCTACCTCGGCCCTAGAATTTCCTAATCATTTTCATAATTGAAGCATCACTAAGTAAAATACGCATTTAAATTAAATTAGTTTCGAATGATTTAAAGCAGTGGTTCCCAACAGGTGGTCCACGGACCACTGGTGGTCCATGAGGCCTTCAACTGTGGTCCGTAAGAAGATTGTTAAACTTATCCAAAAAATGTGTGGATATTTAAAAAAATAGTTTTTATAATCGCACATTCCAGGAAATAGTGAAAACACCACAGATGCAAAAACATAAGTAAAAAAATCATACGTCTCCTAAATTAAAAATTGTTAAGTTCTCTTTCTCTCCTATGAAAACCATTATTTCATTTCCCTCATTTTCCACAGTTTTATGCAGTAGTTTATTCCAGAGTAGAAACAAAATGTGATGATGTGGAAAAGTATTGCATCAGATTAATTAAAACTGAGAGGCGTTGGGGTGAAGCAAATAAAGAAACGAATGATCGGACTTATACTTGGTTTGATACGAAGTGAAGCGTGGAAGTGTTGAAAGATTCTTCAAACTATGATGCTACGGTCCGTTAGAAGGTCTCCAAAAAATCATGGTATGAAAAGAGGAAATTTCTAAGATACAAGTGAAATAGGTTTGTTCGAAGATATAAGAAAAATTTAATACCGAAAATGCGAAAGTTTTTGAACACATAAATTATTTTCTACTTTAATCGCTCATTTGAAGTAATTATTGACTTTCGACACTGTTGGAATCTAGTTATGTTTTACAAAAAATATGCTTTTACATATATGAACAAAATTATGTATGAAAAACCTGCCAAAACACATCTTTTTTTTAATATCTAATTAATAATAATGTGTTCGTAAAAAATAGGTTTTAGAGGGAGAAAAATATAAAATAAAATAAAGGTAATAAATATCTTGACTCATTAGAGCAGTGGTTCCCAACAGGTGGTCCGCGGACCACTGGTGGTCCGTGAGGCCCTCTGAGGTGATCCGTGAGCAGATTTTTAATTTTATCCGAAAAATAAGTGGGAATTAATAAAAAATATTTATCTTCTCTTATCACGTAATCCAAGAAGATACAAAAAAACCATAAGGTAAATGTGGGTATAGTGGACACTGTACCAATAGTGGCCACATAGCTGATTAATTTTAAATAAAACGAGTTAGAGGCATCGAACAGCGTCAAAATTCATAGGCATAGTAGATTGTGCAATCAGGTAAGCTGATAAATTACCACCGATACCACAGATCAGCATGGGAAGGATATTTAAATATTTGAAAATAACAACATCGGCCGAGTGACTGAAATTTGATTTTGCTTATTGAATCGCGTAAGGAAACGAGTAAGTCGGAACTGATTTTTTCCTATTTATTACCGCTTGATTGACTTTTAAATTTATATCAAGATAAATAAGAGTGTATAAAATAATACTGAATAAAATTTATTTGAAAATGCTGACTTTACGAGGATTTATGGGGGTGTCCACTTTACCAACACATAATCTTAGATTTTCCAATAGTGGCCACCGCAATGGCGTCTAATAGAAACATAAATAATACTTCATTTGAATCAGTTTTTCTTCATAAACTGTTGACTGTGCTTTAAAATGAGTGTTAAATAAATTTGGTTTCATTCTGGCTTCGGGAGCCAATGTTTCTAAAACATTGAATTACATGCTAAATTCCTCTCAAATCAGCTACAGCGTAGACTTTGGGCCGAAAACTATCAATTTTTTTTAAATAAAGCTAATTTGATTGAATCTAAAATACATTTCGTTGGGAAGGAAGATTTAATTAGAAATAAACGACTATACCAAGAAAAACCCCTCAATTTCATGCATAAACCCCTCATATAGGCAGAAAAAGACAGGTGTCCACTATTGATGCAAGAGGTGTCCACCATAGAAGCAACAGCTTCATCTATGTGGCCACTATAGATGCAATTTGGAGTACTTTTTAAAAATTAATTAAAAATACTTTGCCCAATCTAATTAAAGTTTTTAATAGTAAAATCGAAAGAAGAAGATCCAATTAACCTAAAAATAGGATGATAACCGTTTCGAGGCAAATTGATTGGTATTTATTAAGAATTTAAGCAAAAATTTTCCTTAAAGTGTCCACTATACCCACATTTACCTTAGATGCAAAAATCATAAGCAAAAAAAATTATGTCTCATAAATAAAAATAAAAAAGTTATTAAAAATTATCTCTCTTCTGTAATTCATTTGCTCATTTCATTCACTTGAACTGGTTTTGAACTGTTTGAACTGTTTTTTATAACAAAGTAGAAACGAAATGTGATGTGGGGGGGGCAATGTATTGCATCAGATTAATTAAAGCTGGTGAGTTACTCCAAGTTGGGTAAAATAAAGAAATCAATGTACGGACTTTCACGTAGTTAGATTCAAATTTAACCTTACTGAATTAAATAAGTAATCGTAATTAATAGTGGATTCTAATTTGTTTATTGAATTTAGTGACAGCTTTATGATAATGGTTATATGTCTTTTATAAAAAAGTATATATTTTTAACAATTGGATATAAAACTTAAGTAATATTAATTGTTCTTATAAGTTTAATAGATATTTGGTATTAAGTTTCATCAAAAACCTATATTTAAAATTATGTTTAATTTACTTTAGAAAAAAGTCAAACTTCAGACCCTACGTGAGGAAAAATGCTTTGAAAAAAGGTTAACATTTTAAAGATAAAGTTGGGAGGATAGGGATGGTCCACACAAGGTTCAAATTTAAGTGAAGTGGTCAATATTTTTAATAAAAATATTTGAAAAATAATTTTTTGAGTGTTGAAAATATATTTTTTCTCATGCGAACATCTTCTTATATATAAAAATCAATGTCTGTTTGTATGTATGCATGTATGTCCTTTATATTTTCAATTTTTTCGAACCTACATTAACTATTAAACTATACCACGTTGATCTACTCGCTCCAGGGAAGGTTTCTGAATAAAAAAATTTAAAATCGAAGCGTCCCAACAATTTTTATGGTCAATTTTATGCTTAAAAACCCATATTTCATGCCTAACTTCAGGGCAAAACCACATTGTTGCAAATATAATAAGAGAAGATGTAACTATAATTGCTGCAGGCGTATTGTCGATTGTTGCAGATTGAAATCGATTGTTGTAGTTTGAAATCCATTGAATGAAAAGAACAGAAGTCGATATTATCTTTGCATAATAACATGGAGGAAGTAATTGCCTAATGCTTCCGATCGGAAGTTGTGTAATCCTCTCTCTCGTTGCAGAGAAATCCCCTCCACAACTTGGAATTCTGATTTAGTCTAATTTGCATGGGGGTTTTAAGAATTATTATTCCACTTCCGATTGGAGGAATGGAATATATAAGCAGGGCGGCCTCCCCTGATCCAGCATCACACTCCAACCACCTTCCACTCCCTCAGCTAGTTCTCGAACAGTTCCCCTTCATCCAACCAATTCACCATCATGCTTTCCACCAGGATCATCGCTGCTCTCTTCGCTGTCATCGCCATGTTGATGATGACCGTCAACATCCAAACCACCGAGGCCGCTCCGTTCGGCGGACATCACCACAGCGATGTCCTGCCCATCCTGGCTGCCGGACTCGTCATCAAGCTTCTGTCCGAGCATCATCACCATCACTAAGATGATGATAATGGATTACTGTGCGTGATGTGATTATTCATCGGTGTCAAAGTCTTATCTATAACTGCATGAGTGGACATAGCATTGGATTTTTCCTCCTTCTCCCCCCTCAAGGCTCTTATTTGATACTACTTCATATCAATATGCTCTTCTTATTCACTTATAAATTAAGAGAATGCGTAGCCAAACGATTCTCAAATCCTCTTCAATCGCAATCCAGTTTTTTTTTACGTATGGTATCATCAGTTAAATTTTGTAATCAAATCCTTAGACGCATTTTGACTCCACTTAGTGACTCCACTCCCATTTAGACTCAACTTTGACATATTTTGCCTGTGTTTTTCTAATGTTAAAGAATTTTTATGAGTTATAGTAATCTTTCAACAACATTATCTATTCCAGCTATCTTAGCTCATGCAGTATTTCTTTGCGTTCAAATTGTTCCTGTTGGTGGTGCGAATATCGAGAGTTTTACACTATGTAAATATGTGCATATGTAGTTTAATATCGTGTACATATTGTAAATGTATGACTAATTTCCTATAATAAAAGGTACAAACTGGACTTCATTTTTTTATCTTCGTGCTAGTTTTAGTTCGAGAAACAGGAGGGAAAAGAACACTTATGATTTATGGGATATTTTGGAAACATTTAAATATAAACTTAGTGATTATATTTTTTAAAATCGAACTACGTATATCAAAGTGAGACATCAAGTGAAGTTATGTCCAAATTACACTTGTGTTAAAAGCTTTAAATTTTAGATCTTCCGAAGATATGTAATTATGAAAGTCATAGCAACGTAAAGCCATAACAAGTCCACTAAACTCAAATACGATCGAGAATTTTAAATAATGGAATAGCCAAAATATATATAAAAATTTTGACTATTCCATTACTTTAATGTTATTTGGTACATCACCTCTTAAATTCATGGAACATACTAATAAGTGTCTCTCTATTCTAAAAAAAAGTTTTTGGTGAACGGTTTCCAGGGAAAGGATTTTTAATTACTGATCCGTATAACACATATTTGGTATCAAACTGTCCGGATTCTTTTGAGGATGTGCAAAGTGCCTTTAGAATTTCTAAAAAAATCTCAATTTTAAAATATTTCAATTTTTTTAGATTACGGATAAGGTTGCAGTTATAAAGCAAGAAACTATGAATTTCAATAAAAATTGAAAACATATTTCACTGATTTTTAATATTCAAATAAATTAAATAATCATCTTTCTATTTATAACACGAATTTAAAAAATATATTTTGTGTTATTTTTAACAATATTTATATTTTTGTTGTTTATGTATAAATAATTTATCTTTTATTTTTTAAATAACAAATTAATATTTTTACATTTATCTTTGTCATTGTGGCAACCTAATCATTATCATATTTACAACAAAATATAAACTCGCTTTCGGAAATTTTGAACTTTTGCATTTATTTTTTACAATTACGTATTATTATTTTTATATTCTTTTGCAAGTATGTTTTTTAAGGTAGTAAAATGTGACACCTTATTTCATAATGCCAAAACGCAAACAACTAGATAACACGGGGGACTGTTTTAGAAATTAAGATAAAAATCGAAAATGTTTGAAGTCTAAACATTCGTGTCATTGCTATGAAACTGACACAACTTCGACGTTTGTTTGTTCTCATGAAGATAAAATTCTAAGTTTTCGTGATGTTTACGGTAATTACTACATTTTTCACAGCCAATCGATGAAAATAGTTACAAATTTTAAGAACGTTAAATTAATTCCTGAGATGTTTCAGTGCTTCTTAATGGATCTGTGAAAAAAACATTACCTTGGGGAAATGGTAAAGGAATGTTACATTGCTCTGTTGTTAATTTTCTTGGAATTATAAGGAGACCCGCCAATTAATGTTACCATAAAGGAACTGTTAAATTTCCGCTACTAAATGTATATCCACCATTTTCGAAAGAATACCCCGGAGAAGTACTAACCCTGTTTTAAGAATGTTTTATAAAGTGAGTAAGTGCAGTGAGCAGGGTTTTGTGAGGAATTGTGAAGCGGTTCAAACGTGTCTGCGTCAGCAGTTAACGGGGGTTGGCGAGCGATAGCGAGCAGGGGGCGGTAGCTCCCTAGTAATAATGAAATAAATAATTTAAGAAATAAATAATTTAGCTTTTTTTTAGTGTTATTTGTGCCGATGAAAGGTAGAGGATTTTCGGGAAGTTTGTTTTACTCTGCTAAAGATCTATTGCAGATATTACAGATATTATCATATTACCCTCTTTTATTTTGTCCACTTGCAGATAAAATTCAGCCATACCATTTCTACCACCCATTTGCAATACCTGACATTTACCTTTATAATTACATCCTTTTACCACTTGCATGAAATTCAGAAGGAATGTTGTTTTTATTTCTAGGTTAAACTGAAATCAATCCTAAAGACGTCATATTATATTGAATGAAATTATATTTTTGACGAAGGCATAAATCTAGTTATGTTTTACAAAATATGCTTTTACATATATGAACAAAATTATATATGAAAAACCTGCCAAAACACATTTTTTTAAATATTTAATTAACTAGGGAGCTACAGCCCCCTGCTCGTTATCGTTAGCCAACATTCATTAACTGCTTGTGCAGAAACTTTTGGACCGCTTCGCAATCCTCACAAAACCCAGCTCACTGCACTTACTCACTTTATAAAATATTCTTAAAACAGGGGTAGTACTTCTCTCCGGGGTATTCTTTCAAAAATGAAGGATATTTATTTATTCAGAGGTGGAATTTTAACAGTTCCTTTATGGTAAAACATGAATTTGCGGATCGCCCTATAGTTGCCCAATGTAATCATTCTTTTACCATTTCCCCAAGGTAATGTTTTTTCACAGATCCATTTAGAAGCACTAAGACATCTCAAGAATAAATTTAACTTTCTTAAAATTTGTAGTGGTTTTATCGATTGTCGGTGAAAAATATTGTACTTATTGTAAAAATCGCGAAAATTTAGAAATTTATCTTCTTGAGAACAAACGTCGAAATCATAGTCAGTTTCATAGCAGTGACACCGAATGTCTAGACTTCAAACATTTTCTATTTTTATTTTTATTTCTAAAATATTTACCCGTGACATCTAGTTTTTTTTGCGTTTTGGCACTATGGTTTCAATAAATATCACCAATCTCTTAATGTTCAACGCTTAATATTCAAATATAAAGAATTTTTTTAAATTTTTAATAATAAACTGAACAGTTAAAGATTTAATTAAACATTTTTATCTATGAATTTGAAATTATTTAGCAATATTTATACTTTTTGGTGTCCAAAAGAGATTGGTGATATTTAGCGGGAACTCTAACAGAATTGAACAGCATTATGACATAAAAAGTTACATTTTACTACCTTAAAAAACATACTTGCAAAGGGATATAAGAAAATCATAATTATTGTAAAAAATAAATACAAAAGTTCGAAATTTCCGAAAGCCACAACGACAAAAATAAATATAAAAATGTCAATTTATTATTATAAAAATAAAATATTAATTAATTATACATTAGTTTTAAATATAATTAAAACCATTTGAACAACAAAAATATAAATTTTGTTAAAAATAACCCAAAATATATTTTTTTTAACTCGTGTTATATATTTGAATATTAAAAAACCAGTGAAATATGTTTTCAATTGTTTTAAAATTCATAGGTTCTTGCCTTTTAACTGCGACTTTATCCGAAATTTTAAAAAATGGAAATATTCTAAAATTGAGATTTTTTTTAGAAATTCTTAAGGCTTATTGCACATCCTCAAACGAGTAAAATACTGTTGGAAAAAGTCCAGCAACAAACCAATTTAAACTAAAAAAAATCTACTCAATATTTTTAATGAAAATATTTGAAAAATATTGTTTTTAGTGTTGAAAATATATTTTTTCTCATGCGAACATTTTCTAAAGTTAGTATACACAGGTTTATCTTCTATATATAAAAAAAATGAATGATTGTTTGTCCTTTAGAGTTTTAAAATTTTCGAACCTACATTAACTATTAAACTATACACGTTGATCTACTAGCTCCCAGGGAAGGTTTCTGAATAAAAATAATTTAAAATCGATGCATCCTAACAACTTTTTTTGGTCAATTTTATGCTTAAAAACTCATATTTCATACATAACTTCATGAAAAACCACATTGTTGTAAAAAGATTAAGAGAAAATGTAACTTTAATTGTTGCAGGCATATTGTCGATTGTTGCAGATTGAAATCGATTGTTGTAGTTTGAAATCCATTAAATGAAAAGAATAGAAATCGATATTATCTTTGCGTAATAACATGGAGGAAGAAATTGCCTAATGCTTCCGATCGGAAGTTGTGTAATCCCCTCTCTCTCGTTGCAGAGAAATCCCCTCCACAACTCGGAATTCTGATTTAGTCTAATTTGCATGGGGGTTTTAAGAATTACTATTCCACTTCCGATTGGAGGAATGGAATATATAAGCGGGGCGGCCTCTCTTGATCCAGCATCTCACTCCAACCACCTTCCACTCCCTCAGCTAGTTCTCGAACAGTTCCCCTTCATCTAACCAATTCACCATCATGCTTTCCACCAGGATCATCGCTGCTCTCTTCGCTGTCATCGCCATGTTGATGATGACCGTCAACATCCAAACCACCGAGGCCGCTCCGTTCGGTGGGCACCACCACAGCGATGTCCTGCCCATCCTCGCTGCCGGACTGGTCATCAAGCTTCTGTCCGAGCATCATCACCATCACTAAGATGATGATAATGGATTACTGTGCGTGATGTGATTATTCATCGGTGTCAAAGTCTCATCTATAACTGCATGAGTGGATAGCATTGGATTTAGCTTTTTCCCCCCGTCAAGGCTCTGATTTGATACTACTTAATATCAATATACTCTTCTTATTCACTTATAAATTAAGAGAATGCGTAGCCAAACGATTCTCAAATCTTCTTCAATCGCAATCCAGTTTTTTTTACTTGTGATATCATCAGTTATATTTTGTAATCAAATCGTTAGACGTATTTTGACTCCACTCCCATTTAGACTTATTTAGACATAGTTTGCCTGTGTTTTTCTAATGTTATAGAATTTTTATGAGTAATAGTTAACTTTCATGAACATTATCTACCCCAGCTATCTTAGCTCATGCAGTATTTTTTGCGTTCAAATTGTTTCTGTTGGTGGTTCGAATTTCGAGTTTTATACTTTGTAAATATGTGCATATGTAGTTAAATATCGTGTACATATTGTATATGTATGACTAATTACCTCTTATAAAAGGTACAAACATTTACTTGATTTTTTTATCTTAGTGCTAGTTTTAGTTCAAGAAGCAGGAAGGAAAAGAACACTTACGATTTATGGGATATTTTGGAAACATTAAAATATAAACTTAGCGACAATATTTTTAAAAAAGCAAAATACGTACATCAAAGTTAGGCATCTAGTGAAGTTGTGTCCAAATAACACTGTGTTAAAAGCTTTAAATTTTAGATCTTCCAAAAATGTGTAGTTGTAAAAGTCATAGCAACGTATTGACTATACCGTTATTTTAATATTAATTCACAGATCATACTTATAAGTGCTTTCTAAATAATATGTTTTGTACCGTTTAACACAAAATGTTAAGTTTGCATGAACAGGAAGTAGTTTCTACTAATTTAATTACTAAGAACTGATTAAGTTTAAATTATAACATTAGTTCTCAATTTAAAAATTAAAAATTTTCCTCCAAGAGAAAGCAGCTCAGATTAGCTACAGAAAACTGATAAAATATCTGATAATAAAATAATATTATAAAAAGGATATATATAAGTAAACAAAATGAAAAAACAAAAACAATTATAATTCTATTATAAATTAATAATTTATTTCCTAATCAAGTTCATGTTTGATGCATCACTAAGTAAAGTACGCTTTTAAATTAAATAAGTTTCTAACGATTTATAGGTAACAATAACTAACTAATTTTCTCGTCATTAGTCAACATGTTACTCACAAATGTGTAATTCAATAACTACCTATACTATACTGTGAAAATATAAAATACAAATATATGTGAGGCGGAAAGCGAAGAGGGACCTCTTGTCGGCGTTCTTCGAAATGGAGTTATTTTTTTCTCAATCTGTACAGATTTGTGAAGATTTTAAGACCATCATCATCATCCCTGTAGCTCAAAAAATGACGAATCGCCAGAAATTAAAAGTTTTATAATAGAATAAGTGGATTTCGCAAAAAACGACCTTAAACTTTCAAAATGCTACCCTCTCGTTATTTTTCAGAGTTAAGGAATGATTCCAAGGGCTAAAATTCGGTTCTAAAGGGTCCAAGGATCGATAATCGAGAGAAAAAAAATATTCGATAGTTTTTACCTTCTTCCGGTTTTTTGGCTTTTTCTCGAAATCAACTTTGCCGACAAGAGGTCCCTTTTCGCTTTCCGCCCCCTCACATACAGTCCTAGTAAATTTAATTTTTTAAACAAGATCCCTAATCTTAGTGCCAATTAAAGTTTTATGACATTTTATAACACACTTGTTACACATAGCTTTAAGTTTTAAAAAATGTTTATTTGATCGAAATCAAGGAAAAATTTAATTTGTTTATCAAATCAAACCCTTTCAAACCTACAACGTCTGATACTTCCGTTTTTATTCCTATAGAAATTTGGGGAAGTTGCGACTGACAGGGTAAAATAAGCTTGAGTGAAACTACAAATGAATATGAACTATTGAAACACAACGTTATTACAATGAATTTTCAAAACTGAATACAATGAGGAAGTTGCATGGGTTTTTTTAATCGATTCTTCTTGCAAAAATAAGCCATTACCTAAAATTTTAAACCGATCAAGAAATTTTTTGATTGCCAAAAAAATTAACAAAAATCCACTTTTTAAAAGCGCGCGAAAACGCCAAGAGTTTGGGATCATCGTATGTTGACGTCATCATACCTTAAAAATTGTTGGAAAGCAATGGAGTTGATGGTATGATTGTTGACATCTTTAAACAATAAGCGTTTTCAGTCACGTGTTTTTTTCTTGACTTTTAAATTAAAATATTTAATTACCAGTACATTTTTTTGAAAAATTTACTAGATATTTCATTCTACCATACAAAAAACCATACGGCACACTTGTTTGTTTTTGAAAATCAGACACATGCAACTTCCTTATTATTTCGTTTCGGGGATCACCGAACCCCCTTCGTCAGTGCTAAAAAAACAATGTACGCATCAAATCGGTGTATATATAGACGAAAATTATGGTAAACAAAGGTTATAGTTTAAGTTAATATGGAAAAAGTGTTAATGGTTAAATTACAAAGAATCAATCATGGGTAACCAAATGGGTGAAAAATAAGGAATACTACTTAAATCATTTACAAGAAAATCCAATAAGGAAGTTGCATGTGTCAGATTTTCAAAAACAAACAAGTGTTCCGTATGGTTTTTTGTATGGTAAAATGAAATATCTATTCAGTTTTTCAAAAAAATGTACAGGTAATTAAATATTTTAATTTAAAAGTCGAGAAAAAAACAAGGGACTGAAAACGTTTATTGTTTAAACTATAAGATGACGTCAACAATAATACCATCACCTCCATTGCTTTACAACAATGTTTAGTAAAAGATGACGTCACATCCAAACTCTTGGCGTTTTCGCGCGCTTTTAAAAAGGGGATTTTTGTTAATTTTTTTGACAATCAAAAAATTTCTCGATCGGCCTCAAATTTTGGGTAGTTGCTTATTTTTGCAAGAGGAATCGATTAAAAAAATAAAAAAAAGTCATGCAACTTCCTCATCAAAACTTTATATACAGTGATTCATAAAAATCCTGGTCACTAGGTAAATTACAATTTTTAAATAAGATGGCAGACGAAAATTTAGGCGATGTGATAAATTCAATGGCATTTATAAATAAAATTTATCACTTTGCCCCCTCCCCCCTCTGGGCATTATTATTAATGCCCAATTAATCACTTTGCCCGTAACATATTTATATTCTTATTGGATTCTGGTTTAGAGATTCTAGTTAGATGAGAAAAATATATTTATTTCAATCACAGAAAGGGAGTCTATAGTAAATCCTAATGAGTTATTTTTATGTTATGGTATTCAAAAGCACGACTTTTAATAATATTAAAGTTATTCAATATCTATTAAAAATATTCAAACAGAGCAATATACTAATTATACTTTAACTTAAGACTTATACTAATTATACTTAAATTTAAGTTTTATACTTATACTAATTATACTTTTACTTGAGACTTATACTAATTATTACGTACTTTAACCTTTCATAATAATAATTTAATAATCATTTTTTATTTAACTTTTTGAAAATACAATCTACAAAAAAATACGAGGTAAGACTTTAAGATTTAATTAAGTGTTAAATTTTAATTTTGTACCGACAGAAAATCTATAAACAAACACACTAAATAATTGCAGGAGATTCAGAAGGAATGTTGTTTTTATTTCTAGGTTAAACTAACGACGTCATACTCTATTGAGTTAAATTATATTTTTGACGAAGGAATAAATCTAGTTATGTTTTACAAAACATGCTTTTGCATATAAAAGAAAATTATGTACGAAAAACGTGCAAAACACATTCTTTAATATTTAATCAATAATAAAGTGTTCATAACAAAATTGGTTTAGGGTAGGTGGGGGAAGAGCCCTGCAGTTTTTAGTATTTTTGACATTGTGGTCGAAAGGGGGTAGATAATCCCGAAATTTCAATTGGAGGTGTTAGATTGAGATCTTACCTACAAAGGCTAATATCAGGGTTTATCCTGACCCGTTGCCTGGAAGGCGACATACAGAGGGGGGGGGCATGATCTTACCTACAAAACCAATCCAAGTTTAAACTCCTATCGATGGTATTTTAAGAGAAATTTACAATTTAGTAGAAAAGAAAATCGCAGGGGGTTTGCCTCGCAAAATGGGGCAAAGACCCGCACTTGCGAATCTTTGTGCCCAAGTGAAATAAACATGGATAAACAGAAATTTTTATTGTAAAAACAATAGAAATAATCCAGTTAATATTGTTTTAATATTTCTAAGTCAACCAACAAATTTAAACATAAATATAATCAATTTTAAGGAAAATAGTCAACCTGTTGTAGCAACTCATTTCAAATTGCCCAATATCTTTCAAAAGGGAGAAAGGATGGTTTCAGGACAAAGTTTGACATCTCGGAAACCTTTATTCAACTTTTTAGGGATCCTGTATGTTCTAATTTCTTTTTGGGGTGAATTCCCAAAGTTTTAAGCAGCGTGTATTTGCCCCAAAACACCTGCGGGTATTTGCTCCGTTTCACTGTATTTTGAAAAACAAGCCTATTTATTTTTAGAGACATATTGAGAGAATTCTTTCAAAACGTAACTGAAGTTTAAGTGCTCTAATACATTGGGTTATTTGTTGGTATTTCTCCTCAAGCCCTATTTTATGTAGTGTTAAAGTAAAAGATCAGAAAAATTACATCTAAATGATGGAAAACAAACTTACAGCATTTTTTAAACTCATGAGTGACTTAAGGGTTATGAACTTTCGTAGAGCAATAGGTCACTATTCACGAAATTCCTAAATAAACAAACAACCAACGGAAGTGACGTCACCAAGTAACTCAATCTTCCGGTTTGTCTGATATTTACATTGAACAACATTACACTACGGCGCGTTTGGTTTTTATAATTTTTCTTTTCTTATTTTAAAGCGTAATTTAAAGGAGAAACTCAAAATATGAGTTCTCCATACTTCCGATCATTATCTGAAAATTGTAAAAAGAGATATCTTGATAAGTTATCTGTGAATGGGATTGATTTACCACACATTTCCTATTTCTATTCACAGCATGGGAAAATGCTTATTTTTGGTGATTTTTATTAAAATAAGAGCCAAAGAAACTTTTAAAACAGTTTATACTGGACACAATTACGAACATGTTTATAGGTTATCAAGTGTTTTGAATTAGAAAAATAATTTTAACTCAATAATAACCGATCAAAAATATGAACCTTGAGGTCTACAACGATGTGCTTCAATCTCTCCTCTTATTGATTTTAATTACTAACTTGTTTAAATGTAATTAAAACAGCTGCTGATACAAAGAAAACAAAATATTGAGCAAATATTCAATCATGAAAACTTTTCAGAACATTCTTGTTGTGATAAAATTAATATCGCTGTCAAACTTGAATATCCATTGTATCAAAGCAGTTTATTTATTTAGAAACTGAATTTTTATTGTCTTAAAAATATAAAGTACATAAAAATATGGAAAACGACGGGCTAAAATTTAAGAACTAATTAATTTAATTTAATTATGGATTTATTCAAAATTTTAGTGCATTTACCTTTAATGATCCTACTATATTCCAGTCGGCTTGTTTATTTTTATTTGAGATTCAGAAATAGTATTATTAAAATCGTCTGTCACTTTAATTATCTTTTTAAATATTCTTATGCGTATTTTTTTTAAATAAGTGGGTGATTGTATTCATAAGTTTTAAAACAAAATAAATAATGAATTTCAATAATATCGGACCCAATTAATCCTGATGTACAATATCTACGATCTGTTGCAATGGCGTTGATTGAATAGCTGAGATTTTCGTCCAATGGATCGGGTAAATCAATCGTCCCATTCACAGATAACTTATCAAGATATCTCTTTTTAAAATTTTCATCTAATGCTCGGAAGTATGGAGAACTCATATTTCGCTAATGGAGCTCATATACGCTTAAAAATAAGAAAAGAGAAATTATAAAAAAACAAACGGGCCGTAGTGTAATGTTGTTCTATGTAAATATTAAACAAACCGGAAGATTGAGTTACTAGGTGACGTCACTTCCGTTGGTTGTTTGTTTATTTAGGAATTTCGTGAATAAGACAAACCAAAAACCTAGTTTTCAACTTTTGAATCGATTATTAACAATTAAAAATCACGGTTTTGCCTCGTGTGGGTTTTTACCCCCACCTACCCTATAACCAAAATTATGTATGAAAAACCTGCCAAAACACATTTTTTTTAAATATTTAATTAATAATAATGTGTTCGTAATAAAATAGGTTTTATATGGAGAAAAATATAAAAATAAGACAAAGATAAAAATAGCTTTACTCATTAGAAAAAATACTGTTGGAAAATGTCCTGCAACAGACCACTTTAAGCTAAAAAAATATATTCTCTATTTTTAATGAAAATATTTGAAAAATAATTTTTCAAGTGTTGAAAATAGATTTTTTTTCTCATGCGAACATTTCTTAAGTTAGTACACAGGTTTATAAGGTTATATTATATATAGGTAGTTAAAAAGTAAATTATCATTTTCTTTAGAACTTATACTCAAATTAATAATTTATGTTTTAAAATTATTTAAAAATAAGCATTACTTATCTTAAACAAGCGCATTAAAAATTGATCTTTTATTACATTTTCTGTATCCCAATTACAATTCATATTTTACATTTCTGACGTGTCCAAAAAATCAGTTATTAATTGATCCTTAACCTTTTACCTGCCGATGTTCCCAAATGGGAACATCATTTTAGGGAATTTTTTTACAACTTAATTTTTCATGTAGGAATTTGATACTTGGTAAAAAGGAACTCAAAGATATAAAGTTATTTTACATGCAAAAGTTTTTCACGTGCAATTTAATCCTTTTTGTAGAATTTACATCAAAAATAGAGATTTTTGGCTCTTCCAAAAGTTGCACAAGTTTCAACTTGTGAAAATTTTAAATAAATTTAGTTTTAAATAATTTTGCTGTGTTTAGGTAGCTTAAGTACACATCTTCCAATTTGGCTTGACAGAATAGCTTCATATTCTAATTTTGGAGAGTAATTACCAATACAACGTATATGTTCCCAAATGGGAACATCGGCGTTTGGGGTATAGTATTTGAGGGGATTTTTATAACACAAAAAAATTCAAGTTATTTCCTATTTTCTTTAATTTTTTGAACTTTTTATGTCTCAAAGGATCTAAACAGGTTAAGAATGATGTTTTAAATTCAAAAATATGTAATTTTTATTTTTTCACCTGATATATGGAGAAATAAATTCCAAATCTTTATAGCAGATTCTTACACTTGTATATTTTTTTAACTCCCCGATAGATTAATTTTCAGAAATTATCAATAGGGGTTATGCAAAGAGCATATTTGGAGTGATTCTGAGGATTTTCGTACATATTTTTGTTCAAGTACTTTTTTACATAAAAATTTTAGGAATAAAATTGAAGAATTTTGAAAATAAGGAAAAGTGCGTGCATCTAAAAACACTCTTCTAAAGTAAGTTGGATATAAGATATATGTGGTTCAATTCGGAATCTTCCATGAGACACACAACTTTAATGAATCAATGGAGATAATTATGATTATCAATTTTGAAAGCTAATTAGATTTGAATGCAATTAGTGGATTTTATGCTAGATATCCGTATAAAACCGTAATTAAAACTAATTTTTCTCACAGATACGTAACTGTTTAGGTTTAAAGAGCATGGGAACACTCTCATGTATTTTTTACACCAAAATATTACTAATAGTGCAAGAAAAATTAACGGAAAAGCTTCGTATATGTAATAAACATATAAATTTTTTCTTATGAAAATCTATAAAATGTTACTCAATCGTCCAAGTAGGGATAATAAAAATGAAAAAACCGTCCACAATCATAAAAATTTTCATAATTATGGAGTAGAAACTGATTTCAATCATTTTATTTGAATTAATTGTAAAATATGTACCTTTTGGAAATCCCCCTAAAAACTTTACCCCAAACGCCAATGTTCCCAAATGGGAACATCCTCAAAATCATACTTAGGATTTTTTTTTCGCCAAAAAATGACTAGAATGGTTTTAGTAATTCCATTAGTAAGCCATTTAAGCCAAAAATCAGAACCACTAATTCGAAATTTGAATTGCGGCGTTTAAAAGGTTTTAACTAATCTAACACTCATTTTCCCCGTTGCTCACCGGTTCTGAGTCTCTTTGATCAGATGATTAATGTTTTGTATGACCAGTTTTAGTCAAATGCAATAGCCGTGAGCTATTTTAAATAAATTGATTAGTGACTTTAATCCATCATTAAATTAAAAACTATCTACGTACTCATTTGGATTCAGTTTCTTCAAGTATTTTTAGAGATGAAAGATAAAATCGACAGATTTCCGAAATCCAGATTTCCATGATCTTTGTAAATAACACGTTGCAATCACATAACACTATATTGTGGTCATTCTGTTTGCTTACATGCCATAAATAACAAATAAAAATGTCATGTGCTGCATTCCGTACACTGATTACCGATTAAAAGTACCCTCAAGCTCTTGAATTTCATATGAATGAAAACAAAACCCTTCAGGAATCAATCAAATCTTTAATCTGTAAAAACTTTACAGGTTTAGTATTTCTATAGCAACTTTGACCGTTCATTTTTCTCATTGGATACTTACATTTATTTTTGTGAAATGCAATAGGTAGTACATAAAACTTAAAAAAGCAAGAACAAAACAACAACAATTGCAAACAAAAATATTGCAGTGCACAAAAATATACTTAATTTTGATTAGGTAAAATTCAAAAATAGGGAATTCACTACTATGAGGATGTTTTTGATACCAAACGTTATATTTTGACATGGTATTTATCTTTAAAATGTAAAATTTACAAGAAAAATATCACACGAAACAAATAAGAATTCCCATAAAACCTAAGAAAAAAATATCCCTCGAAAACAACCCACGCCCATAAAACGTCACTAAAACCAACATCGAATTTTATTCGAATTTCACATTATAAAATTATACGATTCCATCTCTCTTCCCGGCGTCAAACAGAGCGAAACCAATACAGACAAACAACAACAAGAGATCCAATAGTCAAGATTCAATGGGAGTGAATTATAATTTCACTTTCCTCCACACGTTCCCCTTTTTTATCTTCTTCCATTTTGAAGGTCCGAAGGAACGTAAGTAAGAAGGCGAAGAGGGAGCATCGAACTTCAGCTCCCATTTTGTAAAGGCTCAGTTACACTTTCCTTTCACATTCGATTTTTATTTTGTAATTTTTTGTAAATTGTCATTTCTCTCGTCACTCCTGTGATGTTCTTCTGTAAAGAGTGATTCACTCTGGTGAGTAACTTGTTTGTATAGATAAGTCAGGGGGTGAAAAGTGAAAGGACAGTTTGCACTTATCACTTTTGATGCTTTCTATAATATTGTCACTTAAATGAACCTTTAAACTAGAGAGGTCGTTTCTTTTTACTGCTTTATACGGCTGGGTGAAGAATCCGGTAACAAAACTCTATGTTGGCATTTTTGGGGATTTCCTAACTGCTACGCATTGCTAAAGCGATTCAGGGAATCAAATCCAACCGCCCACTTCAGTTTATTCTTCGATAAAAAAAACATTTTTATACTGTAAACACTAGTATGAACGGGTTAAAAATTAAATACTCTGATTTAAAGTGTCAGTTGATGTTGTCGTATGCCACTTGGAATACCCAAGCTCCTTAAGGATTCAAGGCAAAGGGGGTGCGGCTCCTGAGAAAGTGAGGACCATAAATGGCAGGAGTCCGACTTTTGCTTCATGATATATGATAGATGTTACCACTATCTATCACCACCTCCACAATTTTGCCATGTATCTGAAGGGGAGGGAAATAGTCTCCAGGCACCTGGATCCGTGGTAAACTGCGCCATGACGGACCACAGGACTTTCGAACCCACAGATTTAAGGAGCACTTACTCCGCACGTACTCGGACAGCGTCAGCTTCGTTATTCAATAGACACCTTGTAATTACATTTTTTTCGAAGATTACCCCTTTTTTCTAAATAAGTTCTTGAATTTCCAGTGAAAATTTGGTGGTTAGACAACAAAAATTCCATTACTCTTACAGGTTTTTTTTTCGATTTTTTTAAAACTTAGTTTTTGGACTTATTCCCTTTTTCAAAATAACGGTTCATGTATCTTTGAGCCTCACACCACGCCGAGTCACCGCATCAAAGCTGTCCCTCTACATAGTGCCTCCACGCAAAAGACAATGCGTCCGGCGAAGCGCAACGCTTTCTTCAATCTCTCCCCCTCTCTTAAAAAGACAATCACTCCCCTGGAGGGACGACAATCGGAACGCCCGACACAATCATCGTCATCATTCAATCCGATATTCGAATTACTCCAAGTGATCCCTGGTGTTGACAAGGATATCCGTATTGCCGGTGTCCATTGTCGCAGTTATATAAGCCTCTGGCAGGAAGTGGAAGGGGTTAGACGTTCACGAAACTTTGTATCTGAAAGACCACCGTGTAGCTAATCAGCTGTGAAAGACAGAAAAAAAAACTGAAAAAGGACAGAAGATGTTCGGACATCAGAGCGTAGCCCTGCTTGTGTTGTTTGTGTTGGTGGTCGTGGTGGTCTTGTGCGCGGACACTGCCGAGGGGGCCTCGGCCCTCCAGAGGAAGAAGATGATGAAGAAGATGGAAGAAATGCTGCCCCATCTGGTTGAGAGGCTACTCATGAGAATGATTCTCTCGTAGAGTGCCCGGTGATTGATCAATTGTGTGCGTTCAAGGAGATATTGTGCCTTCGTGAGAGTATTTCTCTTCATAGAGAAATATCATGTTTGTGGAAACAGAACACCGTTCCTGGATGGATAGTTCCACGAGCAGTACCTTCATAATCAACGCCATGTGCGTAAAATCTCAACCATTCCATCAGTGATTTAACTTAGTGACGAAACATTAGTGGGAAAAATTATCTGCGAAAACAGTTCGTTATTACTCTCTCAAAAATCATGTTGATTTACAAATATCGTTGAGCAAAAATATATTCAATGAAACTCTAACTCCATCCAAAACCAACAAGTTAGAGAGGAACATCTTCTAACGCGAGAGAAACATCAATAAACACCTGTGACCTGAACAAAACAATACCCTTTACTATCAAATTATGTCTGACCGACAATGCCTAAATACATTGAAAGGCACTATTTATAGTGGTTTTCCTCCATATCAGCATAAGTTTCTTCAGTTGTCCTTCAACTGGGAATATTCCCTAATTAACCATCTTATCCACCTCTTATGTTATCAAGTTTTAAGTGGTTTGTGTCAATCAATTTTTAACGTTCTTTCAGAATAAATCTAATACTTAAAAACATAACTATTATCCTTTGTTCTGTGAAAAATCATTTTTAATTATGATCAAAATTAAAATTTAAACTTATTTACAACGAAACAAGATAAATATTAGATCCGTTAAATATCTTTATGATGTATAAATTTTTAATGCAGAACTTTCATGTTGTGAAAAAATTAAAACAGATTTCAACCAAATTATTTTGATTGTTTAAATACTATTTTACTGGATGGATTTTGTGTACATTTTATATTTATATATTTATCGTTGTATGCCATACACTTTTTCAAATCCCATGTATTAATTACAATTTTGTACATTGTAAATAATCATTTCTTATAAAATATGATCTGTGTATCTAAATAAAACATCGTATCATATTGCTTGTTTATTCAGTACTAGTTAGTATCTGCCTATCATTGAAATTTATTTACCTTTTTAATATTTAAAAGTATAGACAGTAATACTAGTTAATTAAATTTTGGAGTATTAGTTACTGAATAAATTCATTATAGTAAAATTATTACAAATATAACATTTACAAATAAAATATTGTTTCATTTTCGTATCATTAAGTACATATCATTCCTCATTACTTTATACTTTCTAAAGGTTTAAATGTATTATAATTGCATTGAAATATAAAAGGATATGCATTTTTTTTTAACACAGAACTTTAAAAAAGAAAAATTGGATTAATCTGAGATTAATTTTTTTATCTGTGATTAATACTGTAAAAATGTAATGTGTGGGTTTTCATTGACTATGAGAAGAAAATTGATCAAGCTTCGCATCTAAAAACTTACTTTTTTCATTTTCTTTCAGCACTGTGACCATAATTAAAATGTTCAAAGATTAGAGAAATTTTCTATACATTTTCCTAACGTTCCATAGTTGTAGTTAATTAGTAGTTGGTTTAAAAAGACTACATGCTTTAAATTTCGCACCTCTTAATCTTGTAAAAAATAAACAAAAACTCCCACAAATAGCGTTCCATAAAAAGTATAAGCGCACATTAGTTGTGTTTTTATGAAAATATTTTCAAATTATAAAGCTGTGTAAAAAACATTAACAAGATGAAGAGGTTGAAAAACACAATTAAGTACACGCTTTACGTTATTTTGCACAAAAGCCTTATTTTCTCACAAAATTTAAAACTAAAGCTCAAATTGTTTTTGTGCTAGTTGAAAAACTATGTCACAATAATTAAATTTTACACGAATTCCCACTAAAAAAATATTTGTAAGCCTTTTTCTACAGGACAACTAACGTGGGAGCCTACTTCTGAAAATTTAGTTCTTCTAACTCTCATTAAAAGCGAGATGCGACTAGTGGAATGTCCTTCAATCTATATTGCTGTTAGCTAGTAGAGTTAAGAAAACAAAATAAAAATGCAAATCGAGTTTTTATTAAAACTGCGTTGGTTAGAGTTAAACTGGGCTAGGTCCCTATGAACTATTTTTAATTAATTAAAAAGTTTTTGGTTAAAGTTACGGCGCCTATGTCATTAATCTTGGAGAAAATAAGGCACTTTGCTCATGAAGTAGGGGGTAGAAATTGCCTCCATTTATGGAGTGATGTTACTCCGCGAGGAGGGACCCCCCCACTTTGAGTGGGAGGAAGGTTTCTCCAGTCCAAGTCTAGTCAGAAGGTTTAGTAGTAACTTATTAGCTAACAATTTTTAACAAACTGTTACATCAAGTAAGTAAACACTTAATAACTTTTAAAACAAAAAAGTTCTTGTATTTTAAAAATCATAATTGTATAATTTTATACTTATAAAATCTTTAAAAACATTGCTTATCGACAAAAATTCTTCATATTTCCCGGTAATAAATCCACACAAAACAACAAAAAAGTAAACTTTAACCATTCAAATATCGACAGTTTCAACTTCCATAGCGGGCTGTTCTCCCATCTTAAACATCATCCGAAAATCGGCGTTAGTCTAAACATTATCTACCTAATATCCCAAATCGCTTATGTTCTTTTCAGACAAATAATCGTAATCGTTTTCGTTCCATTTTCTCCCCGTCATTTGTTTCTTCATTACTCTAGAGTTCGTTAAATGAGGTGGAACGTCGAATGAAGAAAAAAAAACTAGTGAATACTTATGAAAATGAATCAAAAGGCCCTTCACCCTGACTTTTGTCGGAGAAAAATATGAAAAATGATCGATTTTAATGTTTCGGCCAAAAAAGAGAGCGTTATTCGCCGGCTAATGGAGAATAGTCTGGTGACGTCATGGTTTATGCGGAGTGGACTTCCGTTTCCGTGGACAACATGGCGAGGAAGTGCCACCATTAGAGTTTTTTGGCAGAAAAATGAAGTTTCATTAAAAGTTAATTTTCTTTACATCATTAATTTGTGAAATTCGTTGGAAACGTGGGAAAATGTGTTATGTATTTAACATTTGCTTTTACCTCACTCTTTAAAACATCCTTTCTAAAGTTCTGAAAACAACTATCTTCGCTTTTGAGAACTCGAGAAACTTGTTGCCGAGGTAAAAATCATTTTATTTCATTTTATAAAATTATCATTACTAAACATGTAATTACCATTTAAAGATGCAATTTAATAACACGAATTATTACTGAACATGAGCCTCTTACAAATAGTATACTTTATGTGAAATGGAAGCTAGGGGACTTAGGTGGGTGTTATGGATCAACTAAAAATTTACTTTAACTGTATTTGTACAGCTTTTTCAAGCTTTAAAATTTCTGAACAGCCAGCTCCATTTTTATCCGGCGATGTTTTTATGTTGCCTAACCTTTTCACAGATAATAAGGAAGTTGCATGTGTCAGATTTTCAAAAACAAACTAGGGTTCCGTATGGTTTTTTGTATGGTAAAATGAAATATCTAATCAGTTTTTCAAAAAAATGTACAGGTAATTAAATATTTTAATTTAAAAGTCGAGAAAAAAACACGTGACTGAAAACGTTTATTGTTTAAACTATAAGATGACGTCAACAATAATACCATCAACTCCATTGCTTTACAACAATGTTTAGTATAAGATGACGTCACATCCAAACTCTTGGCGTTTTCGCGCGCTTTTAAAAAGGGGATTTTTGTTAATTTTTTTGGAAATCAAAAAATTTCTCGATCGGCCTCAAATTTTGGGTAGTTGCTTATTTTTGCAAGAGGAATCGATTAAAAAAATAAAAAAAATCATGCAACTTCCTCATTCAAGAAAATACCTCGTCCATTGTAATGTACCGTTATTGTTTTAAAAAAAGAACTACTCAAAGAGATAATTATTGTACCTATAAGAGATATTTAATTGTACCTAGTACATCAGAACACCAGAGTTTTATCATAGACCTAGTAGACATGTTAAACAATACTTTTTAATCCATTGAAAATAATGAGAGACAAAACCTACACGACACTCAATGTTTACAATTAATTTCGATTATCAGACTAAAAATTATAAATTTCAGAGAAAATGTGTGTAATTTTAGCTTGAAATATCGGAACTGTAAGTTTTTAGAATACTTTTATCGGTAATTTAATGCTATTTAATTTGGAAAGTACTTATATGAAATGTCAAAAATGCATTAGCGTGTTGATCCGCATTTTAAGAAACTTTTCAGATTTTTAACATTTTATAACACTCTTTTTTCTCTTTCAGATTTAGTCGCCCCAAATTTCCCATAGGATTCAATAGTAATCTCTGGCGGTTTAGGATTAAAAGGGTTAAACACATTCCTAACACTTTTCAAACATATTTAGTTACAACACTACAACGGTTGCAGCTAAACGCAGCGCTTTATTAATATTTTCCAGAGTTTTTAATTTTGAAGAGTGTTTCCCCACGCTAGAAGCGCACTGGATATGAACCACTAAACAACACGTATCAATGTGTTTCAACTCTTTCAACTGTTGAGAAAAATTTAATAACTACACTTAAACTGAATAAAAATTACTCAAACCTGAGTATATCACGTACTCAAACTGATTCCGAGTCAAATTTACTCAAATTTGAAAACATGCATGTACTCATTTCTGAAATGTGCAGATACACTCCAAAAATGAAACGTTAAGTGCTTATTTTTTAGTTAGTTCCTGACATTCGCATAAATAGAAGTGTGACGAGTGTCAGGAGAAGATTAATTTTAGAAGTAATTTGAGTGCGATATTGCAAAGCCGTTTTTCGCGCTACCAAACCAAAAACTCACCAAGAATTGGGGTATTTTTGATAGTTTTTCGAACTTTTTCCAATTTTCAAACATAAGTTAAAAACAAGCATAATTCGAGTTGTGACTATTGAATTTTTTGAAATTGAGTATGTCTGCTGTTTTAATATTGAAAGCATCGGGTCGTCAAATTTAAAACTAAAAGTTGCATACCAAGATGAAAACATCGATTTACTCAATTTTTAAACTGATTTCTCTCAGTGTACACCATAATCCTTGTTATCTGTCATAATTCGGCTTAGAACCCACCAGCAACGAGGGTCAAACAGCTTAATTCCTTCCAATTGTTTATTCTGACTTCCGAAAACGACGCTAATTGTTTGCAGAATCCATTACACAATAGAACTCATCTTTACGGAACCGGAACACCAAACAAGTTGTTCAGTAGAGTAAATAAATTATTCATTTTCTGTATCATATCAAGTTTAATTCTTCCGGTGGTACGATGTTAACTTAGATCTGTAATTGCATATATAAGTTCGGTGTCTTTCATTGCTATTCATTCTGTTTCTTTTCAAGGTTTCGAAACTAATTGTTGTAACATGGCTTCCTCAGTGGCAGTATCGACACTGCTTTGCTTGGTGGTGTTACTGTGCGTAGCTGTCGATGTCGATGCAAAGCCCTTCCTGTTTGGACAGAGCGGCGGTGGCGACGGGGGATTCAATATTCTTCCTGGACTGGCTATTCGAGCTGTGATGATGCTTCTTCAAAGTTGAATCGAGTCCAATGTTACTAATCGTATTTCTATTCCATGGAGGAATTTCTTCAATAAAGGTGCAGTGATTGCCTCGGTGATGTTGTAACATCTATGGAAAAAGTGCACTGCAGCTGTATCACTTCAGCTATGGTGGTATTTATGAAACATAGAAATGCTTTGGACTTTTCTTCGCTCCCAAATGATGAAAACAGCGGCTAGTCAAGCTTCAAATATAAAGACATTTTGTCTAAAAAGTCAGTGCAGTTTTGTTATCTATCTTTTAGTGAAAATAGATTCTAAAATTTATGTTTTATCTATGTCTATTTATACATTTTTCTAAAATGTATGCTTCTCCAATTTTTAACTTAAGGGGAAATAAATTTTGAAGAAACCAAATGCTTGTCTTTTTTTATTGCATTGTGCAAAGACACTGATTTTTGTTTTTTTATTTTTACATAGCTTTAATTTTGTTACGATTTATGAGTTTTATAAAATTCTATAAATTATGATTAATTCGATAGGATAGGTGATTACTACCTGTTTAAATTTTTAATGTATAATATTCCCCTTCAAAGTTTGCTAAGATACAATGAGGAATTCTCACGTTTTGAGATTAAATTTTATTAAAATAGTAGATAAAAAACCATGAAGAATGACGTTCATTCTTCTGATCACGTGAAAACAGAAAACACAATGGTTTTCATGCGCTGTGGCGTCACATCCAATAGAAGCCCGTTTTCTGATAACGTGACTTATCAGAAAAGCTTTGACAAATGACGTTTTGGCAAAAATAAAATTGAATTTTAAATTATTAAAAACATATTTTTGAACTTAAAAATCAGAAATTTGGGAGTTTTAGACCATAATGTATCGAAAAAGTATAACATCAAGCAAATCCCTCACTCATGCAAATACCTCATTGATGGTTATCAAAAAGTCAATTTTATACGGTATGTTTATCCCTCTAATGTCCCACATACCAAGGAAATTTTTGCCCTAAGATAGGGAAAAAAAATTCAAACTCCCTTGATTAATTTACTTTATGAGAAAACCAGAAATTTTGGGGAAATAAGATGAATATTACAGCTACAGTGTTTTTAATTTATAGACAATATATATGAAAAAGTTAAATTTTTCTATTGAATTTAAGTAACAGTTAACGGTTTGAATGGATAAATATGTTGTTATGTATCTCTCTATTCTAAAAAAAAGTTTTTGGTAAAGGGTTTCTAGAGAAAGGCTTTTTAATTACTGATCCGTATTACATGTTTTCGGTATCAAACTGTTCGGATTCTTTTGAGGATGTGCAATAGGGTAGATGGGGGTAATGGTCCTCACGGCCCTTTTTTGATGATAATAATCGATTATATTGACTACATCGATACAATAGGTTCCTTTCACAACCCCCAAAGGGCCGTGAAAACCTCAGAGAAGTAGCGTGTCCGTTGTCCAAAAAATGAGGTAGGTCAGTTTTTAGTGTCCTTGTTAGAGTATTTTTCTAACTTTTTCTACATATTATGGTAGAAGAGTTATATTTATTCAATTCATCTGTTATTCAAATGGCCTTTATTTATCTTTGAAATTATATCACTATACTCATGCTCACTTTCGTTTTCTGAAATCAGTATACCACTTTGTTGCTGTCATCATGATATGGGGTAACTCTCCGCACTTATTTTGGGGTAAATGTCCGCAGTTGAAAATGTGCGGAATGTTCTCAGAAACTCCAGAAGAAGCTTTTGTTCAAAAGAAAGACAGTCGTTAAAACTTTCCAAGCCTAATGAAATCCATAATGCACGAGGTTTCATGAAATGATGAGTTTTTACATTTGGCTGATTTTACGCTTTATTAGAACCGGAAAAAGGATTGCTTGTTCAACTTGGGGAGTAACTTTAAAAAAATTATGGAAACATGGATTAAATTTTAAAATCCTTCTTTTAATATCTAGATTACAATATTCACCATCAAATGTGGTCTTTATTTTGTCTTTTTCACTCTCCTCAAGGGTCAAAGTCAGACCCTTGTACTTGCGGATAATTGCCCCAAAAATGGGGCAAATGTCCGCAATTTTTTTCTTTTTAAAGTTGAATATTTCTAAAAATACTTGCAACTCAAGGCTGAGAAAAATATGAACTTATAGGTCACACCCTTAGCTTTAGATTCCATACCAGAAACTTATTAAGATAATCAAACTGTGGGGCGTGGGCTACAAAAATTCAAAACAAAAAAATGCGGACAATTACCCCTACCTACACTGTAAAAAATGAAGAGTATTATTACACCCTCTCTACACTTATTTAGAGTTAAAGGAATATGAAATGGGGTGTTAATAGACTCCACATATGGTGTCAACAACAAATTTAGTGTTAAATAATCCTTTAATGGT
Source organism: Tetragnatha versicolor (assembly GCA_024610705.1). NCBI lineage: Eukaryota > Metazoa > Arthropoda > Arachnida > Araneae > Tetragnathidae > Tetragnatha > Tetragnatha versicolor. The sequence goes on from JANDEH010000007.1 coordinate 11,006,391, forward strand.
GTTGTAAGAATAAAAAGTGTATTACGTCTCTCTTTTCGAGCTCAAGAAACGCCAAAAACTGGATTTTCGTACCCATTTTTCAAAGGTGTCATTGAACACCAACCCTTTCATACTAATCATACTATCTTTTATTACTTTCGTTACACCATCTGGCAACGGCCATCTTGGTCGTTATGTTTACGAAGATCGGCGTGTGTTAGGTAAGCAAACTTTTCCCTTTTTTACCTCACCGATAGCATGTCAATCGCCAAAAATATTAAGTCTCTTTTGTATTAAATAACTTGTTGCTATTATATGTTACTGTATAACCTGTTCCGGTAAATTTATTTTTCCAAATAGATTCGTCAGGCTTAGGTTTTGCGCTTATAGCTTGAATGGTTGGTAATGTTTACCCTCGTCGTCGTTAGATTAGTTTTCTCGGCATCTGCTGTTAGTAATGTCTTTTAGAAATGACGAGGAGAGTTTGAAACTATTGTGAAATACCCTTGTTTTGCAAAATTGTAAAAATTCACATAATTTTGGAAATTTAAAATAAGCGTTAAATTGTGTTCTTTCGAGCAGATTCATGTTTTTGTGAAAGAAGGGAAATAGGTCCTGCTTTGTTGAAATTGTAACGAGTTGAATAGCTTTTTAAATATTTTTGAGAAATCCCAAAAAGTTATTAAGAAGTTGAAACATGGATCTGACTTTTGAACATCGCTTCCCACTTTTTATGAACAAAATTCAACACGACTCACAACCTTCTTCTCACATCTTCAGTTAATTTCCCCATATCCTCTTCAAGATTTGGTTAATGAAGCGAATCTGAACTGAAGATTTTCATCGCCAAATTTGGTGATAACAAATTAATCCTAGGAAGCCATCGGTTTTCCACTTGGCGACAAAAAAATCGCCTAATTCAGCTGCAGCCCTGATTTGCTTCATTTACCTAAGATTTTAGCTATGAGGCTGTGGGGTTTGGTCATCAATTATTTTGTTTGGAACAGCTTTCGTCTACGGGTACGGCGACTTTCAATCCACTCGGCGCTTTTAGAAAATGCCAAGTGGCCATATATCAATACCACGTATCCAAGGGGTTATCGCCTTTGCGACTTTTGAAAATCACGGTACCCGTAGAAGAAAGCTATTCCTTTTGTTTGAATTATAAATTACTTGATGTAAAGCAGGTTAAATTGACTCTTGAAAAATAAAATGAAGGATTTGAACCTGAGCATATCTAATTGTTAAATTGTGGGGTTTAATTCCATTAAATTACCCGCTAAAGGAACCGATTCCATAATCGAGGTTTTCGCCAAACTTGGCCAGATCGAATTTCAAAGCGTGGAGGAAATTGCGCCAACATTTAACATTACTACATATAATAAAATGCTCCTAGCCAAAGTTTGGCGAAAACCTAGATTACAGAATATTACCCCTGCTAAAGGTTAATGAAGTGAATCCGGCATGCAGATATTTACCCCCAAATTAGGCTATATCGATTCAATGCTCGGATAATACAGGCTTTCCACTTCGCAACAAAAAAATCGCCAAATTCAGTTACAGACCAGATTCGATTTGTTTACCCCGCTAATTACCACCATGTCATATTGTATTGTAATGGACACAAAAAGTGGAAAATTTGCTAAATAATTTCAAACTCGTGATAGATTAATTAGAAGATAAATAACTGTTCAGTTTCATTAAAGATAAAAGGGCACAGCTTCGATAAGAGTCGACCAGCCCCCATGCTTACCTACTGCTCAAATTAGATCTATATATGGTTGTGTCATCATTTGAGCTGTGGGTAAACATGGCAGCTGGTCGACCCTTATCTAAGCTGTGTGAAGAACAGTTTGTCAATATTTGAATATATGGCGTTCTAAAGTGATAGGCGATATTTAGCGGGAACGTTAACGGAAATGAACAATTGTTGGAGCAGCAATGAGCTCCGCAAATATAAAGAAGGGGTTTAAAGCTCCTCCCCCATTGAAATATTTGAATTTTATATTCATATGTATTTCTCCCCTCCCTGAATTGCCTTGTTTTTTTTTTCTCCTTAGTTTATGTAATGATATAATGATAATAATAATAAATTTGTGTGTTTGTTTGACAAAAAAAACAGGGTTTCCAAGTGTTTTTTTCAAATCTTATTTGGATAACTAACAATTTTTGAATTAGCACATTAAAATGACTTGTTTAGTTTACTTTAATTGTCCATTACAGAATTCAATATTAGGGTATTTGGTACTTATGGATTAGCTGGGCACAAGCTTCTAGTACTATGATGCTATATTGCTCAAAGTAATCAACATCAATATAAAACACAAATAAAATATCTCAACTTCTTTTAAATTTTGCTATACAGTAAAATCCCATTATAACGAACTTCACGGGACCGTAAAATTTCTTCGTTGTAACCGTACTATCGCTAATTCAAATAAAAACGTTGGGGACTTTTGTAATAACGGGATTTTTCGTTGTAGTATCGGTATTCGTTGTAACGGGATTTCACTGTATATATTTTATGCATCAATAAAAAAACATTGCCTAATATAATCAGGTTGGAAAGATTTGTACTTGTGAAATCCTGAAGCACTGGGTATTTTTTTCTTATTATTATTGCTCATTTTATTCTTTTAGCTTTATGATGAACTATAAAATAGACTTTTCTTAATATTTAAAAATATACTTGTATATGTTATAGGCAAAGTGATTAATTGGGCATTATTAATAATGCCCAGGCAATGTGATAAATTCAACAAAATTATGAATGAAATTTATCGCTTTGCCCGCTTCCACTCTGGGCATTATTAAAATAATGCCAAATTAATCACTTTGCCCGTAACATATATATACATATATACTTTTCAGAGGAATTCAAAATGTTGTCGTAATCCTCCAAACACTGATCGGGGACCCACCAGCGGATTGCTGAGTTGAATATGTGAAAAAAAATTTCACTTAAAATATTTTGTGAAAGCCGCCAATATAAAACCAAATTTCTGCTAAGTACACCCCTGTTGACCTAAACTTTGTGAAACTACTCATGTTATCCAGTATTGAAAATTCTCAGCTGCATAAATTTGCTAACATTATTATACATGTGATTCTTCAGCCAATTGGCGGAAATCTGCCAATTCGCTGAACGTTTGTTTTATTTGGGTCTACTAAATTCTATGCATGAAAAACACAAAAAATATTTTAAAGCTTGTATTAGCTTGTTGAAATCCTAAATCCCTGAATCTGAAAAAATAAGAAAGCTCATTAAATGCTGAATGGTCACAAAAACAAATTTTGGTACTTTACATATTATCCTTTTGACCGTTCAGTGACCTCAAATTCAGCCGCACAGCTATAGAACAGTCAATGGGCTTTGATAACATTTTCACTGCCTTTACTGTGTTTCAGGATTTTCAAATTAAAGAAATTTTTTCAGTTACCATGTTATCGGCGAAGACCTTATACTCTCTCCCTCCGAGTTGGTCAAGGCACCGTACCTTGACCGTGCTCTATGTCATATTAATACTCCTCTATTTACAGCTAAGAATGTGAACTTTTTCAAAGAATTGACTCCCGGTTCCTGGAGGTGACACGCCTGGTGCCTCTTCGCTTCCGGTTCCTGGCCCTGGAGGGGTACCTGGTTCTTCTTCGCTCCGTTCCCTGGAGGAGTCTGGTACCTCTACGCTCCTGATTCCTGAAGGTGCTCCTATTCCGCCTTGCTCCCGGTTCCTGGAGGGGTACCTGGTTCTACTTCGCTCAGGATTACAGTCCCTGGGGGAGTCTCTGGCTCTTCTTCGGCTCCTGTGGTGATCCTTGGTTCCTCATCAACTTGGACTCTGGACACTGATTCCTGAAGGTGCTCCTATTCCGCCTTGCTCCCGGTTCCTGGAGGGGTACCTGGTTCTACTTCGCTCAGGGTTACAGTCCCTGGGGGAGTCTCTGGCTCTTCTTCGGCTCCTGTGCTGATCCTTGTTGTGTGGTGATCCTTGGTTCCTCATCAACTTGGACTCTGGACACTTTTATTTTAGAGAGACATTCTTGTTGTGGAAAAAAATTAACTGAATGTCTCATGCTTCTGGCCTAGTAATTATCATACATCTGTATAAAGTGTAAATATTAAGAAATTAAATGTTTGAGTATCAGTAACTAAGAAGTGTTTTCTTCAACCCATAACACTACCTTCCAGGTTTTGATGTTGTCAAGCTTCCCCGTTGGACTTCTCAGAAAAGGTGAGTGCAATTTTTTCTTCCTTTATTTTGGATTAGTAAGTTGGTTTAGTTAAAAAACATAGGCACCCTTTGAGGAAACTTGCCATTAAAAAGTCGCCTTTTGCTAGGATCATAGTTTTGATTGTTTAAAATTTTATTTTTAATACAAATTATGGCTAAAAATTGCTAATTTCAAGGGTATTATTGTTTATGAAAATGAAGATTGTTTGCAGTATTTTATTTTTGTTTTGTATATTTAAGAGTATATTTATTTATAAGTATATTTAAGATTTCAAACTATAAAGTGCAATTATTTTTTAAACTGTAATTGGTTTGATAGTACACTGTGTTATTCAGTAGTCAACAATTAACATTTCTAATTAAGATAATTAAAATTGTGATTATACATTATCCATTCAAAAAGCATAAGAAATTTTCTTTTTCTTGCATTAAATTATTTTTATGGTAAATATTTTGCTTCCATTTTGGGTAATAAGGAACTTGCATGTGTCAGATTTTCATAAACATTCAAGTGTTCCGTATGGTTTTTTGTATTATAAAATGAAATATTTTGTTAATTTTTCAAAAAAGTGTACAAGTAATTAAATATTTTAATTTAAAAGTTGAAAAAAACCACATAAAACTGAAAACGCGAAGTGTGTTTGCATGCACAGTGACGTAGAATCCATCGAGCCAAATTGAAATAAAAATTGTATATTCTATGTTTTGTTGAGGATTTCTTTTTTCAGAAGTGTCCGATATGAGTGTTTTAATAAATATAGGTGCTTCGAAAAAAAAAGATTTTTTGTAATTTTTTTGCAAGCGAAAAATTTCTCAATCAGCCTCAAATTTTGTGTAGTGGCTTTTTTTTTAGTGTAGAATAGATTAAAAATATCATGCAAGTTCCATATTCCATGGGCATGGGTAACTAACTGGCTGACATTTTCAAAGAAAAACAACAAGTATTTTCTTATTTACTTCCCAAAAATAATTTAAAATTTTTTTCTATACCAGTTTGCAGCCTTTTTGTTGACTAAATCTCTAATGACACAATTAAATTTTCAATATATGTTTTTTTTAAAATTTATTTATTCCATTAAATTTAGCTAACAAGAAAGCAATAACTGGGTGGAAAACCTTTTTTAAAATTTATTTTGGGAAGTAATTTACAAAATACTTATTGTTTTTCTTTGAAAATGTCAGTCAGTTATATACATGTGGAATTACCCCCTTTTATGAAAATTATAAAAATTATTTTATCCAATTTTTTTTGCTTTTAAATTAAGTCTAATTTGAAAGATATTTATTTTATTTATATAACTCATTAAAAGTTTTAATATATTTTATTATGTACTAAAATTATAAATTTTATGCAATTGTATATCAAATTTCAAGTTATTACCCACCTGTAAAAAATATTGGTGTCATTTAACACCTAAAGTGGTGGCAACAAAGTTTCCACCCCTTTGGGAGTATTAAAACACCAGCATAAACTGGGGTTTCATAACACCAAAATGATGAGCAAATTTTGGTGTTATGAACCCCCAATTTATGCTAGTGTTTCATAACACCAACGCTATGAAAAAAATTTTGGTGTTATGAAACCCCAGTTTATGCTGGTGTTTTAATACTCCCAAAGGGGTGGAAACTTTGTTGCCACCACTTTAGGTGTTAAATGACACCAATATTTTTTACAGTGTACCCTAAGCCTTTAGAATTTCTAAAAAAATTCTCTATTCTAAAATATTTCCATTTTTCTGGATTACGGATAAGGTTGCAGTTAACAGCAATAAACTGTCGTAAAATTTATTATCCCTCCAATCACAATGACTAATCGACGCCATATTTTGATGAAATTAATTCCTTTCACGCTTTAAAAATTCGCTTCAAAATACTTTCTAAATAAAAGATCTTTAAAAGACTGATAAGAGTTTTTCAGAAACTTACAATACTATTTAAATATAGAATTTCACACACCAAAATGAATTGTTAATAAACATTGAGTGTAATGTAGGTTTTGTCTTTTACAATAGCTTAAAAGGTATTGAAATAACTGAAAGGTATTTCAAATTTCAGTAGAACTATATGATATTTAGAACACACATACAAATATTTTTATAGAAAGTTTGGTGTTTCTATTTTTAAAAAATTCGAATTAATTTTAGAATTATTAAGATTCAAAGTATCAATTTGTTCTTCTCTTTCTGGTCGTTCACTAGAGAAACAGCCGATTTTTATGAGTCTGATTTCTTTTATTTTCGACGATTTACTAGATACAGAAGTGCATTTTATAAATTTAAAAGTTTTTTAATGGCGTGCTTTTTTCTCCAAGATAGTTGATGATAATTAGTAGACTTGCTGGATAATTTTTGATTATTAATAAGTTTAAAAAGATATATTTCGGTAGCAGTTTTATTTTGATATTTTCAAGTTAGTGGTCTGAATTAAATTATTGATAAGCTAGACAGATAGGTAGTTTCAGTATTAAAGGAGCATTAACAAAGGCGACGAGCCCGGGATTGTGCTGGACTCTTGAGATGAAATAAGCGAGCTCTGTTCGCTAAGATCGTGAAGCGATCTGAAAAGAACTGCGAAGCAGTTCCGGGGGTTGGTGAGCGATAGAGAGCAGGGGGCAGAGTCCCCTAGTTTATGAAACTAAAATAATTTACGTCACTAAAACATTCAAATGGTAGTTTAAATTAAATACTAACGTTTCTATTTAAAACGGGTTGAAAAACATAAAAATAAATTAAAATTTGAAGAAACTTTTTAGAGATTTTAAAATGAAATAAATGCAGGAAACAAAATAGTTTTCATTTTATTCATCGATATTTTCATTTTGTTGTTGATACTATTACTCAACTCCAGTTACTGATCTCTACTGCATCGAAGACATTTCTTGAACTCTTGAAGACAAAGTGGGCTCTGAATTTCAAAAGTGATATAAGTCCTTTCTTGGTGAAATTTCACGCTTTGAATTTATGGAGATTATTTAAAAATATAAAAAGCTTTCACGTGAAAACATAAATATTTATTTTATTCAGTTTTTTTTTGAAATTTCTCATCAAGTAGTGTGTGCTTGAAATAAATAATACAAACAACTCGAATTGTATCTACGCTCATGACTTAATCCATTTTACAAGTTAAGCACACACACATCGCATCTAGTTATTCAAAGACTTATGAACAAACACTTAAGATCATTTAGAGGGGAAATTCTTTTTAAATCCCGATTTAAGGCGGAAAGGAAGCGAAACTTTTAATCAAAACAAACAATGCGCGAATTAATAATCTCGTTGTTCGAACTATTCGATAAACTGTTAATTTAAGCGAAAGAATACTCCGAGAAAGAATTCCCGGCGTCTTATTGGAAGGAGAATTTTCCGACGACGATGAGAAAAAAAGAACGAGGAACGCCGAAGATTAAAACAAGTCGAATATGAATGGCGTAGTCTCGAACCCGTTCGTTTATTATTTTCGCGAACCAATCGTGTCACCCGTCTGTGAAACGCGCTTAAATAAGGCACGCATTGTGTCAAGGCATATTCAGGGGTTACGGCAGCATAAGAGAAAATCAAACAGGACTCTTAAGCTAAATGAACTGACAATGTGTGTTGTTTTATGCATATTGAGACTTCAGAAAAGCGAGTTGGTTAATCTCTTAAGCCGCTTTGACTTTCAAAAGAGCAGACTCGTGATTCTTCGACCGAAAATAGTATCGTATGCGCATCGCAAGGGGATTTTTAGTTGTCTAAAAAGAACTAATATGCATATTGTCACACATCTACCGAAAGGATTAAGATTCCGTTTCTAGCGTGGGTCGGAATCACGCTCGCTGATGCTCATCGAAATGATACACTTTACCTCGCGTGTTGTCTTGAAACTTTTTCCCGAGCAGGCAAAGCGTATATAAACGCACGGAGCACTGATTCTCTCTCAATCGGCTGAAGAAAAACTATCCGAAATGGCTCGTCTGGTGAGACTGCTTCTCGCTGGCGTCGTTGCCGTAGCAATTTTATCGTCTGAGGCAAGGGGGTTCCATCTGTTCCACGACCCCCACGAGGAGTTCAAGGAGAATGCCAGGAGGATTGCAACCCCGTTGCTGGCCCTATACTCTGTTCTCAGCCTTGTCTTCGACACTCCAGACGGTCACGGTCACAAACCTGGTGGTCACGGACTTAGTCTTGGTGGTCATGGACTTAGTCTTGGTGGTCATGGACTTAGCCTAGGTGGTCTCAGCCACGGTCTTGGAGGTGGACCCGGAGGTCTCAGTCTGGGTCATCGCGGACTCGGTCGAAACAGTCCTTCGCCATTTTGAGAAAAACAGTCACGGAGTGTGTGGTTATCATATTTGTATGGTCATTCATTGCTTAGAAAAGTGTGACATTCACGGAGGTCGTTGTAATAACCTTGGCCACATCACGAACTTGGTTGTGATTAGTGACACTTCTGAGAATACATATTGTATCTGGGAATATATATTGTAGCATTTACATATTGTAGATACAATGAGAATACATATTGTAGAATGGAAGTGCCCACTGAACTTAGTTTCGAGTCATTGAAGGCTTTCTCTAACGGCACCTGTATCCATTGTTCACATGTGAACGTAATGAATCGTGTGGTCAGATCTATGTTATTTTGTATGGATCAAACTACATAGTGTTTCATCGAGAAAATGGTGTATCTTTATGTATAAAAACTGTTACTTCTTTGGAAGTTCTTCAGTGTAGAGCTTATAACCCTTGCCAAAGAAGTTTTCTGTAGCAGGTTCTCTACAGCGAATGTAGTTTCGTACACATTTTTTTCCTAAAATATCTGTGTTACGAATAAACGTCTAAGCGGGAATTGGTCTTAATATTTTTTTAACTTTGACCAATTTGAAATTTTGCTCAAGATACGAATTCGAAAATAGATTGTACTAAACTACTTAAATCGAATCTTCCTTTTTTTTATTACCCATAAATTTACTACATTTGCATGTGCATTTTACGTAGCTTACACTGTTAACTTTCAATAATTACTTTTTAAGCTGAGTAGAAAGTAAAAATTGTGGAATGAAAAACACAAATAATGTTTAAACACTGTCTCTCCTTATAAAACCATTTACGAATTCAATTTACCATTTGCTGCTGTTTCCATTACGTCTTTAGCTTTAAAATAATTTTTATTAGCTTGTAAATTTATGTATATAAAATGCAATAAATTTGTTTTGTTCATAGGAGATGTGCAAAAACAAGTAAATATTTTTGTGTAAAAATTTTTTTCTTTGTAAGAATAAAAATTCATTTAATGGTAAAAAAAATAAAAGTTATCCAAACATGTAAATATGCAATTTACTATTGATTTCTTTGTTATTTATTTCATAAGTCTTTATTAAATTTATAATTGAAACCATTTTTGAATTTGTTTCACAAACCATAAGTTTCATAAATATATTTTTATTCTAGTAAAATATCATAGCGCAATTTAAATATGTCAAAACATAATTGGATTATAAAAAACCATCATAACAAATTGTAGCTTTAAAATATTTCAAAAAACATCTGATATAATAACTTGGCCTCATTAAATAAAATGACGACAAAGATTATTTCAAACTAAAAAACAAAATCCTTTAAAATAAATGCACATAAAATTCTTTTCTGCATTATCAACTTCTCTACATGAGGTAGATTTTATTATCAGCTCGCCGAAATAAGGATTAAATCCGGCGATGTACATTCAGAGAGATCTAAAACTCTTTAATAAAGCTTTTAAATTTGAAGCATATACTGCTTCTTATAAACGGGTATTACCCCATACTATTCGATATCAAACATTCTCTCGTAATTATATCTACCAGCATTTCATAAACGGCCGGAATTATTGTCGAATATTTTTTTGAAAAGAAAAAAGAGAGCCAGAGCTGTGTATCAAATAAAGAAGAAAAGAAAAAATATATTTTATATTAAAGCAGTAATCATTTCCAAGAAGCGGAAAATCGGATTACTAGAAGGATTGATACAGAGCAAGACGAATGCCGAGTATCAACATTATTTTCCTTTCACGGACTTTATATGTCTATCGGAAAAGAAATTAAAAAAAAAAACGCAAAAGAAAAGTAGTTTAGCTTCTCTCGGTATGGTAGTTGAAAGAGTTTGAGAGGACGGCGTGCATCATTAAGCATTAGTATAAAAGGATTTGTGGATTTAAGAGATGGTTTTAATAGGGAATTGAATTCATTGCCAACGCTACAAAATAAATACAGTTTGGTAGAATACATTACCCAGACAATTAAAATATTTGGGGGGTTGGAACCCAAAGGGCAAAAGTAACATTATGTTAAAATTTTGCTAAGGGCGATCGATGTGTACCTGAATCGATGGAGTCACAAAACCATTGTGGGTTGGCAATTTTCAGGGCCAACACTTCATTGCCAATTATCTGTTTATTAATTCCGTTCATTCTTTCAAGTTTAGACGCATTTATTATATTTTTTAATAAAATTGTTGTTTTATAACACTACTTTTTTATCAGTTTAGCTGGGGATAATTAAAATAACAAACTTTGGAGCAATTGCAGGTTTTGAATCATGCCACATCCCAACCCCATATTTCTTTTACGTTTTTTTTTGTTTTATGCAATTATTTTTCCAGTCATTATTTTCCCCACTATTTTTTATAAAATGCTTTGGCATTACATTATAGTATTTTATGCTTACATTTGAAGTTCTGAAATATTTTACGAGCATAAAAATCGAGAATATAAGACAAAGTGAAAGTTAGTTGGTGGAGTGGGTATCTTTCCCACACAGTTCCCAATAAAACTACAATATGAAAGTTAGCATGCAATGTAACTTGGGTTCCTAACCATTAATTCTCCTTTTTTATGAAATTCAATCCTTTCCAAAAGAAACAGTTAGCTAAAATTGAAAAAAAAGTAGTTAATCGTTACAAAAACAGTATTCACTGCATGCAATATTTATTTCTTAATCTAACAGCAATCCCATTTTGAAGGAAAAAAGTATGAATATTTAAAAAAAATACTTAAACAGATTCAATTTTAGTTCAATAGTTCGTTGTGACTACTAAGTAGGTGAAAATGAAGACGTTCACTGTATATTTTTAAAGTTTACAAAATATAACACCCAGTGGAATGCTTTCAAACAAGAACTTCAACAGATAAATATGAAATGGCCTCCAAACTTCAGCTCATTGATTTCCAATAAACTAGCATTTAATTTTTTACTTAAATTTAGCAAAAATTTAGCACTCTTAAGACATCTATAAACTAAGCCCGACACCTTCTCAAAATTTAAACCTTTTATATTGTATGTAATTTAGTGTTTTTCATTGTCATATTTTAATTACTTTGCAATCTCCGTGTAATACAATTTGGTGCACGGGAAGCTTTTTGTTTGCGTTTCGAATAAAAAACCTGCAGAATCCGAATGAAACACTCAAAACTGTATTACTCCCACTCTGGCGGATTTCCATAAAATATGACTTAAAGTTCCCCGATATATAGGTGTTTTTTTCGTCAAACATTCACATCGGTCCACAAGAACCCTGCGTTCAGTATCTATCATAATAAAATTAAAAAAGAAAGTCCACATTTATCAATACCGATACTGTTCTGAAATATAAGATACCATCCCTGGGCAAATATGCCTGTCAGCTGTTTAGTTTATTCGGAAAAAAAATAAGATTATATATCTCCTCCCCAAGAAGAATAAAAACGTCTTCCAATCTAAAAACGTGCTCCCTGAATTTGAATGTAAACTCCAAAACGGAAAATATCGAATCTTCGCCAGAGATATAAAATTTATAGAAATTTCTGAAATACGGAAATGTGTTCGCATAGAGAGTGCAGAATTCGCTTGCCTTCATTCTCCAAATGTCTCCCGAAGCGTTTTAATATTCAATAAGATGGTATTGATAGTGAATAGGGTATTGTTCGGTTATGCGTGAGAATAGGCATATAGGGTGATCGGAAAGTTCGTGGAAAAACTTTGTAGGGGGTTATATTTCCCAAGGCCCGTTATACGAAACAAAACATAATAGAATGAAAAATTTTATTGCATGAGTGTACATCAGTATCCTTAAAACTTTCACCATAAATTTGAACAAAATTGGACCACTTGTTAAACCGTGCGGTGAGTTATAAAATGTGCAATATTAATCTTTTATACTCGAGTGCAATTTAAGTTGAGCCTGACGTCATGGCCGTAAGAAAATCTGAGTAAACAGGAAGCTTGCTGGGCTTTGTGAGATCTTATTGGCTGGCAAGTTTTATTCAGACAAATGTACTACTACGCTCTGCACCACTTGAAAAATTAATAATACTCAACATTTTGCAAATCGGTATGAAAAGGCGCTTAACCCATTACTGCCTGACGTCCCTTTTTAGGGACGTTTTTTAAAAATCCTCCTATTTCTACAAAAATTGTTCCTTTGAATCAAAATTTGCACTGATGTATCTCTGATCTTCATAGAACATAAAGAACACAAGAAGAAAGCAGAATTTAAAAATTTTTTCACTTTTTTTAAAGTTGGAAGGTAGAATTTTTCAGAAAAGTGCTTTTTTAAAAACTAGGGGGCTCTGCCCCCTGCTCGCTATCGCTCACCAACCCCCGGAACTGCTTCGCAGTTCTTTGAAGATCGCTTCGCGATCTTAGCGAGCAGGGCTCGCTTGTTTCATCTCAACTATCCAGTACAACCTGGAACTTGTCTGCTTATAATCTGTTCATTTAGAATAGGCGCCTGCAACAGCATCAAAAACGCTCAATAATGCTTAATAACGCTTATCAGACAACTTCAGTGACCGATTGTTTCTACAGTATTTTAACTATTTCTGCTTAGGTTGCCTTGTCATTGCAGAAGAAAATTTTTTTGACGATAATTAGAATAATAACTGCTTTTAATACATTACGTCTCAGGTGCTAATCATAAATGAACAGAGTATAGTTAATGATCATTTAATATCGAAACTTTTTGTCTCTCAAACTTTTCAATAATTTAATTCGGATCATTACCACGAAAATATCAAAACAAAGGAAGTAGGGGGCTACCGCCCCCTACTCGCTTACGCTCACCAACCCCCGTAACTGCTATTCAGCACTTTACAGATCGCGAAGCGATCTGTAATATCTGTAATCGATCTTTAGCATCAGAGTAATACAAACTTCCCGAAAATCCTCTTCCTTTCGTCGGCACGAATAGCACTCAAAAAAGCTAAATTATTTATTTCTCTAGTAGTTCAAAAAATATCGAATTATCTTTAAAAGATTATTAACCAAGTCTATACTATATCGCTAGCAAACTTAGAGCAAAAATGTGCACCTCAAAACTTAATTTAAATATCCGTGCTCGCGACAATCTAGTGAACAGGCAAATATAAAATTTAAAAACATTAAACACGTCTGATAAAGACCTACTAAACTATGAAAAAAATGAAACTTTGATGCTTAATAGTTCCAAAACTAATTAGAATTTTTTAAAAAATTAAACGCCAATCTCTTTCTAAAAAATGAGAGTATAAGTGTTTAAAAAATCATATTGATACCGTGATTAGTTTTCATTTTAGATAGAAAAAAACGAAAAAGTGTCAAAAATTTCAAAAATTAAAAAATTAATTACTCTAAACCAAATTCGAAATTCGAAAAAAGGGCGACGTAGTGCACATCTTCATACTTCAGAGTATTAGGCTGCAAAAAATCATAGCTCTGCTGCCAATAGATTTTGCTGAACTGGATTACGCGGCGAAAAAAGAAAAACTTCAACTTTGACCTTAAAAATACCCCACAACTAATTATCACATGAGTTAGCTTTTTGTTCTAGAATGTGCCCCAAATATTCCTCTACAAACGTTTCAAGTTTCATAAATTTCTATCAAGTAGTTTTTGCGATATAAGAGTTCAAAGAGTTGAAAAATAAAATTTTCTGAAACAGCGGCGGCGGCAGCGGCAGCGGCGGCAGCGGCGGTGACAGTAACTTTTTTTTAATATAGAGAGATTTTAAAAGAAAAAGCTTAAAAATCCTAGTTGTTATTTAAAAAAAATTTCGATGCTGATATATATATTACTGTTTATACATTAAATCAGTTAGGGTGTTTTTTTATTTTTCCAAAATATTTTATTTTGACCTTATTTTGGACCCTCGAAAAGCGTCCCTAAAAAGGGACGTCAGGCACGAATGCCCCCGTGGTTTTCCCCATAGTCAAATGCTAGGGTTTCCATATTTTTTTCATCAAAACGCGTTCGATTCTTATGATATGAATTAAATAACTGACATTTATAAAATTACTTTAATTTTAGCTAATAAATTTATTATTTTTGTTTATTTTTTTTTGGAAAATACTGTTATTTCTGCTAAATTAATTGAATAAAAAGTCTTAAATTATAAGGAATTAATTAATTTGCATTAATTAAAGGGAATAAATTAATTATTTTACTATATTTATTACTTATGCAAGTATATTCTGGTTATATTTTAATTAAAAGTTTAATAATTATTAGTTATAATGACTTTTTGTCATTAAAATTGCCAAAATAGTCGCTTTTGTGATAAATTTTCGGCTTTTTTCCTATTTAGAAGTGGCTAATCATTGTGTTCTATACTGCAGATCAATCTGTATCATCTGGCTTGCTAATACACATCCCACTAAGGCTTGATTTTTGGGGAGAAATTTGTGTTCCGCACAATAAAATTAAATAAAATGGAAAAAGTATGGGCATTTGAAAGACTTAAACTTCACAAATTGAGATATTCTGATGGATTTGAGGTGTGTAAAAGTAATTATTACTTAATATTAGGTAACATATAAACAAAGAATGCCTTTTTCAATTAAAAATATTAATTAATTTGCAATTAACATAGATTTGTGAGGAAAAAACATGTTTTAGAGCATAAAAATGCTCAAATTACGTTAATTAAGGTTAATTTTACGGTTAATTGGATAAATAATTAATGTTTTTTGTTCCTTTTGATGTTACAGTATCGTTCCGATCACTTTTGCTACACTTAATAAGGTAGAAAATGTTTTTGAGGCTTTAAAAAAGTTTTCTACCAAGCGCTTACTATAGAGAAAAACAACGGGGGCATTCGTGCCTGACGTCCCTTTTTAGGGACGTTTTTTAATTTTGGGGTAGAAATTAAAATTTTAACCTGGAATTTTTTTCACTATTTTTCCAGTTGTTTTGGGGCTATTTACTATGTTTTTACCAAATATTTAAGAAAAACAAAAAGTTGGGCATTAATGGGTTAATATACGTGGGTTTAAAAAACTAATCATATTTTAAAATTGAATCTCTTAATTTCCCTCAAAATTCTGACACTGCACGAGGAACTACTTTCGTTGGTTGCTCTCAGCATATTTCTACTAGCTCAAGTTAATTTGCAACTGACTATAGTGAAAGAAAAGAGTTTCCTTAGTGTCAGTGTATTTTTTATGGAAGTTGGTTTTAAAAATACCATTACTGCATTCTTTGGATAAAAGATTAATATTGCAAGTTTTATAACTCACCCCACGGTTTAACAAGTGGTTAATTTTGTTTGAATTTACGGTGAACGTTGTACGGATACTGCTATACCTCATGCAATACCGCCTTTTGTAGCGCCCTCGCACTACATTATAGGTTCTAGCTCGTTAACGGTGTATCTGCGCCCCCCATTACCCATTCGAAATATGCCAGTCTAGGTCCCTTCTAACCTCCTTCAAAGTTTGTCGACAAAGTTTCCGATCACCCTGTGTAGAGGTAAAATATACGGTTTTATTATTCGGGATAACCTTTAAGTGAGTTTTCCGGCAATCAGGGGACCTTAGCTGAAAAATAACCTGTCGCTATTTGAAGTAGTACTAGTGGGTATGTTGAGTCGTTATTTAAAAAAAGAAATGAATTTTTATTATCTAGGGAGGAAGAGGTGTTGCCAAATGGTTTTTTTCATTGAAAATGTATGTGAAGTTTCACTTTTTGTGGAAAACGTGTTGATTCATAAAAAAAATCTTGTAATTTGTAAGGGGAAATCATGTTATATTTACACAAAATCTACAGTCAGACTACACAGTGAATTCGTAACCGATATTTTTTTTGTGTTAGATATGATTTATCTTTAGTTTTCTAGAGATTATGTTTAAATATAGTAGTAACATGATTCCCCCTTCACAAATTACAGGATTTTTTTGGTTGCATGGCTGGAAGGATTTCTTTGCTATTTTAGGTTAATTTTAGAGGTCAAATTTACAAGACGGTTTCTCCACGCCATTTTTTTTCGTTCATTCACATTTAACAATAAAAGCGGAACAAATGATGATCCATACAAAATATATATCACTCAAAAATGTTCACTGGACACAAGTGCCTTATTCCCGCTAATTCAGAGATTTCAAAACTTTTACGAACTTGTTTTGAAAGCATCGGAACTTCATCAACAAAATGCATCCTCGTCAAACACTCTAATCAAATGGATACATTTGTAAAAAATAACTGCCTATCTAGACTTATAAAATTTGTTAATATATACAATACATGCGACACCTATCTAAAGTTATTTTTATGAAAATGGTTTTTTAATGTATGTTTGGTGAAATGAAAGCAGAATGCTCTAAAAGTGTTGCTATAAAATTACAGGTACCAATTATGCGTCTTCTTAGTATTGTGTTTTCAATCCAAATTTAAGAATACTTACATAAATACTAAACATATTTTACAACATAAAATTAATAACATTTTTCTAACAGGTGATCAATTTATCCGTCACAGAGAAATAAGCTGTTAAAGTGTTCCAACTTATAACACAACATTGTAAATTTGAGGAAACAATATTTCATAATTGCTTATAATGTATTTAATTTTGTATAAAGCGCGTTAACATCTCGAGTTAAACGTAGAAAAAGCATAAATTCATATTGAAAAGACTCAGGGTCTGACTCAACCCCTTATTCAGAACCTCGTTTTGAATAACTTCTGCTATCTTACTACTTAATTACTTTTACTTATTTTTTAATACTTTAAATGCATATATATCTAACCTCAAAAACCACCGTTATTTCCTCACCACCCCCGAAATAACCCCTCATTAAAAGCCCCACCTCACATCAACTATCGAATTACACTTCCAGGAAAGAGTTATTCAAACAAAGCGATAAAACTCCGCTCGAGGAAAGCACTTCTAAAACCGCGTAAAATCCGTTCCGTTACGCCCGGCGGACCCGTTGACTCTTCCTGCAACGTAAAATAGTCACCCGCTTCCTCCATTATCCTCGTATAAAACGGAAAGAACTTTCACGAACACACTCATTCATACTTTCGCTTTTCTTACTCCCAACGACAACAACAAAAACAATCATCCGAGATGGTCGCTGCCAAGTTCTTGCTGATCCTGATAGCGGTGTTTGCCTTTGCCGCTATGTCTCTGGTCGAAGTCAGCGAAGCCATGCCGATGCCAGGGCACCACCAAAACAACCACCACGGAGTTGCCGCCCTCTTGGTCGCTGGGGCTCTGGCTTCTCTCTTGCAACACCATCACTGAGGGGCGTCTCCACCTCCACCGGTGTTTTGTTAAGACTGCGAGTACCAACTTTGGTGGAAGGAACAAAGATATGCAACCCTACTTGGACTACTAGCAGCTGCATTCAGTTCTCTAGTGGATACGATCCAACGAGGCAATACCCTGGATTTTTTAATCAACCAACCCATATAGATTTAATTCTGCAAGGTGTTAAGGCTTTTGAAATATCTCAATCGAAAGTGGAATATCAGAACTATATAAATATCTTCAGCTTATTTGTAAGCAGATAAAAGCAAGGATTCTAGAATCTGTTATCGAATACCATTTACAGTTTTTAAAACACAAACGAACTCTTTTGTTTTTCCTTAGCCTAAACTACATTGATATTTTAGAAACCATCATTTTGATATTTACGTATAATATATTTGATAGTTTATCCACATTTTATGCCCCTTATAGAACTGTAGACCAAAAGTTTTCGTAACAATCTCTTTTATGTATATACACGATACTTTTAAAAACCATCATCCTGATACTTCTTTGTTATATTTGATAGTTTAATTTGACATCGTATAACCTATGTAGAACGTTACATCCTAGTTCCATTCTGTAACATCAACATCGATAAGTTTTTAGTACCCATCGTACCCTGATATCACTAATAAATACTATACTCGATAATCAATCCCCATTATATGACATTTGTAGAACTGTAGATCCTAGTACCATTCTGTATCATCACTATCGATTTTTTTGGTAACCTTCACACCGATATTGATAAAACAATATTTGATAATCGATCCCAAAGGACCTTTGTAGAACTGTAGATCTTAGTACCATTCTGTATCATTACCATCGAGTTTTTTTGGTAACCATTCACACCGATATTGATAAAACAATATTTCATAGACAATCCCCATTCCAAAATTATCACCCGTGCTTTTCACAACCAAAGTGTACTTCCCTCTCAACAATGCTGACCTCGTACCAGAAGACACTGAACCACATGTCGTCATCGGTGGTGAACGTGACCATCATCCTGTTCTCCCTCCTGTTCGGCCTGATCAACGTTCAGTTCAAGCTCACCCTGAACTACGTCTTCGTGGTCGCGCAACACGTGGTCGGATGCGTGGCGCACTGCGTCCTCTGTCTCTTTTTCAAAAACGTCGCCTGTCTCGATTTCATTCTTTTCGCGGTTCTTCAGCTGCAGTTGATGGTGGAGCTGTTGAACTACGGTCGTCACTATGTCGTAGATGCGTTCCAGAGTAGTGTACTCTCATTGGTTCGTTGATATGCTGTGGTAGTTATTTTTGCACTTGTAAATATTCACTCACTGTTCATCTTAATGTGCACATTTCAATAAAATGATGTACTCTTAAGTTTGTGTTTTTTATGTTCCTTACAAATATAATTATTATCAGTTGCATGAAGAAGCTTTATAAGTGAAGTAACATTTTAAGTGTTTTAATTAAATATCTTTTTTTTTAGCTTTATAAGAGTGAAACGACATAAAAATACTTTTTTGTCCACTATATATTTAAGAAGTAAATAACGCAGTTTTCTTCATATAAGATTTAAAAAAATATTATTTAAGGTATAATACAAAATATTTGATTAAAATATGAAGTTAATTGATAAATCTAACGTAAAAAAATAAAATTATCGAGAAAATATTTAAAACATTAAAATGCTGGTACCACTAAAACTGCCTGAAATGCAATTGACTTATCTCTACATTACATTTTAAATCAATAATGATTTTATTAAGTTTCATAAAAAAATTGAGTTTTATTAAATAAAAAACAAATAAGAAATTTTATCACGTTTTCCCACAATGTTACGTACATGTTAAATGTAAATAAATACTTGAATCATCCTTAAATGTTTTTCATAAGGTTATTGAGAACAAGAATTTGTTTCATCCATAACATTGTTAAGTCCAAGAAATATTTTATATTGTCCATTATGCCAATTCCTTTTTGAAGGAAATTCTAGTACTATAACGTCTCTAAATTGAGAAAGCACCATGAACGAAAGTATATATTTGTGGAACTGTTTTAAACTTTAACTCCTCATCGAATTCTCCTTCATCTCGATGACGAATCATCTACACGGCCAAAACAAGAATTACCTTTACCCCTAATAAGTAACCTCACATTAGAATAGCGAATGGATTGTGCAAAGCACATGCTGAAGTTCAACTAATTACTGTATCCCAAGTCTGCAATGTTTGTGCGATTTGTTCAAACAACTTAATTATCCTGCTTAAATCATTTAATTACCCTTAATTAATTCAGATAACAGACTTAATCTTTCGTCGACCAAAACAAAAGCTATTCGAAGACAGTATCGGAGGCTTTCGTTAGTAGTTATCAGCCATGTATTTATGGCTGTTAGAGTTAGTTGTGCATAATCCGACAATTATGGATGAAATTAGAATAGATGAAGTGGGTTAGAGATTCAAACTAGAATTCCCATTTCCTCTATTTATTTATAGCGTTGTAATAACTACAGGGTTGGCTGGATTGGACCCAATGGTTTTTTTTAAAACCATGAGAAAAACCCACATTTTGAACCCATTTTTGGGTTTTTCAAGAAAAATCAAGATTTTGGCAGTTTTAATATTGAAGAAAAACATTTAACATACCAAGAAATGCAGTTGAGTGGGTTTTTTAAAATTTTAACCAGGTTTCAATAATTAAGGTTTTTTAATTATTGAATGGGTTTTTTCAAAACTTTGAAAGTTTAAAGTTCAAAGTTTAAACTTAATAAAAAAATTTAAGGAGGATTTTTTTAAATTTCAGTGTTTTTCCAAGTTAAATAGATTTCTTTCAATATTGTGAATGGGTTTCTTCAAAGCTTAGGATATTTTAAAAAATTTAAGATGGTTTTTTAATTTTTTTCATCATTGAAAGGGTTTTTTCAAAATTTCGGACCTTTAAAGTTCAAACTAGTTATAAAAATTAAGGAAGATTTTTTAGATTTAAGTATTTTTTTTCAAAGTTAAATAGATTTCTTTCAAAATTTAATGGGTTTTTTCAAAATTCAAACTGGGTTTCAAAGATTAATAGTGTTTTTTTCAGTTTCAGTGAGTTTTCTTAAAGTTAAATAGGTTCTTTCATTATTCAGTAGGTTTTTATTATTGAATGGGGTTTTTTTCAAAATTTAGTACTTTAAAAGTTCTATCTAGAAAACTAAGGAAGATAAAAAACTAAGGAGGATTTTTTAAATTTCAGTGAGTTTTTTCAAAATAAATAGATTTCTTTCAATATTGAATGTGTTTTTTCAAAGTTTAGGATATTTTTTAAATTTTGGTGTTTTTTTTCAAAATTTAAACCAGGTTTCAATAAATAAGGAATGTTTTTATAATTTCAGTCGGTTTTTTCAAAGTATCAAAAGTTTCAACTTTGAAAAACCCACTTAAAACTATGGAAAACTGACATTATTTTGACAGAACACATAAAACATAGAAAGAACTCACAAAAATTTGAAAAAAAAACCACTTACTATATAGGAGAAAACCACTTAATTTTTAAAAACCCCACACTTTTGGAAAAAATCCAGTTCTATATGAGTTTTCATAGTTTTATTGAAACCCACCAAGGTTTTTTCAAAACTTAGGATATTTTTTATTTTACTGGGTTTTTTTCAAAATTTAAACCAGGTTTCAGTAATTAAGGGATTGTTTTTCAAATTTTAGTGGGTTTTTATTATTGAATGGGTTTTTTCAAAATTTAAGAAGTTCAAATTTCAAACTATCTCTCTATATTAAAAAAAGTAACAGTACCGTCACCGCCGCCGTCACCGCTGATTTTGAAAATTTTATTTTTGAACACTTTGAACTATCACTACGCAAAAACTATTTGAAGGAATATTATGAAATTTTAACCATTGGTAGACAAATGTAAGAGGGTCATTTCAGTTTCCAGACCTAATTAATTAGATAATTAATTCTGGAGTTATTTAATGTCAAAGTCGAAAATTATTTTTTCGACTGCGAGTTTGCCCCCAGAAAAATCTATTTACAGCAGAAACATGATTTTTTGCAGACACATACTCTTAGGTATGAAGTTTTGCACCTCGTCGCCCTTTTTTCGAATTTCGAATTATTTTTGGAGTAATTAAATTCTAAAGTTTCGAAATTTTTTACCCTTTTTCGGTTTTTTCGTTATTACAGAAAAACTAATCACAGTAAAACTATGATATTTTAAACACACATACAATTATTTTTTATAAAAAGATTTGCATTTCGTTTTTTAAAAAATTCGAATTATTTTTAGAATTATTAAGATTCAAAGTTTCAATTTTTTCATCTCTTTCTGGTCGTTCACCAGAGAAACAGCCGATTTTTATGTGAGTCTGATTTTTTTATTTACAACGATTCACTAGATACACGTGCATTTTATAAATTTAAAAGATATTAATGGCATGCTTTTTCTCTAAGATAGTTGATGATAATTAGTAGACTTGCAGGATATTTTTAAAAACATTTGGATTAAATTATTGACAAGCAAGGATACTTCAGTTGCAGTTTTATTTTGATATTTTTGTAGTTATGGTCCGAATTAAGTTATTGATAAGTTCGAGAGATAGAAGTTTCGATTTTAAATGATCATAAACTAAGCCGACAAGTTCCAGGTTTTACTGGATAGTTGAGATGAAACAAGCGAGCTCTGCTCGCTAAGATCGCGAAACGATCTTCAACGAACTGCGAGGCAGTTCCGGGGGTTGGTGAGCGATAGCGAGCAGGGGACAGAGCCCCCTAGTAGTTATAAAAAATTAAGGAGGATTTTTTTTTAAATTTCAGTATTTTTTTCAAAGATAAATAGAATTCTTTCAAAATTGAATGTTTTTTTTCAAAGTTTAGGATATTTTTAAAATTTTAATGGGTTTTTTCAAAATTTAAACTAGGTTTAATTTTTTTGAGCGCGGTTGACTTTTTTCAAATTATAATAACTACCATAATTATTGCGCGATTTGAACGAAAATTGAATAAAATGCACATCTTTAAGTATACTACAAGATTCCGCTGACTGTTGATCGATTTATTAATTTTAATAGTGTCATTTGAATATTACGGAGAAACTTCGGACTACTGTAGAGCGCTTACAGCATGAGGCTCACCTTAATGCAATACACTGTTTTAAACCGCTCGATGCTTGGTAAAACATATTAAAATTTCATGCACCGATCTCATGCAAAAATACTTTATTCAAGTATTACGGAAACGTCTTTAACTTAATATAAATCATGAAATATGTACCCGATCCCTTAGTGTGACACATAATTGTAATCAACTTGATGTCCCGAACAACATATAGGGGGTTTTCTAACTTGATTTCGCGTGCTTTTTCGTGATTATGCTTAGTGAAAATAGCCATTTTGTTCCTTAAAATCTATAGTTTACGAATCGCGATGGTGGACACTTCGGGTCTGCGCCAGGGGATGGTGAGAGGCGCAGAAGTGGAAAATCGACGAGTTTCAATTTTGTGTTGTTTGGAGTCGAAATGGTTCCTTTTACTTTTTTAATTTGCTCAAATGCTCCATAATACGAGAGAGGCGAGGGAGGACTAACGGGACATAGAGTTTGAAAAGGATCAGTTCACTCCAGTAGAAGGGGTGGAAGGATAAAGTGGAACGTAAAAATTTGTAAGCCTATTTTCTCTGAGGCGCAGACTTATAGTCGTCCATTAACGTAATGAAAGGTGCCATTCTTTTCCTTATTTTCAGGCGAGAAAGAATTGCGATAGTAGAAATCTGGCAACGCTCACTAGGGGTAGGGAGAGGGGCAGGAAAAAATTACGAAAATCAGCAATATCTCCTGAAAAATAATTTCTTTTCTGCACCAACTGCGGTTGAATGTTTTGTAAATTGACACCAAAAATGGGTAAAATGCATTAAACCGATTTTCGAACGATTCTTCTACTTAAAATAGGGCCTGAAAGGTGTAGAAAAAATAAGGGGAAATTCTCAACTTTTAAGTGTTTTAAAAACTTATTTTTCCTCTTGAAGAAGCACTAATTTCAGGCTAATTTTTCCCTTTATACACTTAATAATACGAAATACCATCGTAGATATCTGGGACCTGCGATTAAGGAGGGGGGCAGGGGCAGAAAAAAATATTCCTGTTTTTATACTCTTCGTGAGAGTAAAATTAAAAATTTTCTACTTTTAGTAGAGTCATAAGTGGTGCAAATAAAGAAGATAGATACCTGACATGTCTAACAGCCCGTTAGAAAAGAGTTCCTCCCATTGGAAGGTGAAATGGAAAGGTTAAGCGGAACATAAGGAATTATATGGGATGTTTTGAAAAAAATTGTGTCTATTTTAGTGAAATAATGTAGAAATCTATTTGAGCAGGTTCTATGTAATCTGTAGAACTGGAAATGCGACAATAAGTAACTTTCATTCTCGACCGAGGATAATAATTGGGGCAGAAAAAAAGTTAAAATTATACTTTACTGAGAAAAAGAGTAATTATCCTGTTTAAAAGGTTTTATGGACTGAAATTTTCGATTGGGGTCACTCAAGGTGGTCTATCCTGAGAAGCATAAACTCATCTTTGGGGGTTGAATGGATGAAATGGAATACAAATTCGATTTTTTGACAAATGGCGTGAAATTTATTGGAAGAGAGTGATAATAAACAAATCGATTCCTCTTTCCAACTCTCTCGAATGGGTTACCCGACAATGAAATTTGGGAATCAAGACAAGGGTCCGTGGTCGGCGCAGAAAAATTTTATACATTAAATTTTAGTTTGTATAATTGTGTCTAAATAAGATAAAATATCCCTAAAATAAGAAATTTCATAGCAGACATGAAGGAGACCCATGTTAAAACTGTTTCTTGGAGGGTAAGAGGATAAAATAGAATATTAGGGGGTATTACATTTTACTATTTTACTAAAAAGTGAGTATTTCTCGCAAAAATTGCATTAAAAGGATTCGATTTTCCAATTTTACTCCATGGAATATGATACGTATAAGATAAATCTGTAGTATTAGGCAGGGGAAGGTTATTTGGGCAAAAAAAACCTGTAATTATTACAAAATTAAGACAAAAAAAACTTTATAATATTCTAATTTTTTGAGAAATAATTAAATGTCTTAAATTTGTAATAATTACAGGGTTTTTTTGCCCAATTAACCTTCCCCTTCCTAATACTACTGATTTATCTTAAACGTATCATATTCCATGGAGTAAAATTGGAAAATTGAATCCTTTAAATGCAATTTTTGCGAGAAATACTCACTTTTTAGTAAAATAGTAAAATGTAATACCCCCTAATATTCTATTTTATCCTCTTACCCTCCAAGAAACAGTTTTAACATGGGTCTCCTTCATGTCTGCTATGAAATTTCTTATTTTAGGGATATTTTATCTTATTTAGACACAATTATACAAACTAAAATTTAATGTATAAAATTTTTCTGCGCCGACCACGGACCCTTGTCTTGATTCCCAAATTTCATTGTCGGGTAACCCATTCGAGAGAGTTGGAAAGAGGAATCGATTTGTTTATTATCACTCTCTTCCAATAAATTTCACGCCATTTGTCAAAAAATCGAATTTGTATTCCATTTCATCCATTCAACCCCCAAAGATGAGTTTATGCTTCTCAGGATAGACCACCTTGAGTGACCCCAATCGAAAATTTCAGTCCATAAAACCTTTTAAACAGGATAATTACTCTTTTTCTCAGTAAAGTATAATTTTAACTTTTTTTCTGCCCCAATTATTATCCTCGGTCGAGAATGAAAGTTACTTATTGTCGCATTTCCAGTTCTACAGATTACATAGAGAACCTGCTCAAATAGATTTCTACATTATTTCACTAAAATAGACACAATTTTTTTCAAAACATCCCATATAATTCCTTATGTTCCGCTTAACCCTTCCATTTCACCTTCCAATGGGAGGAACTCTTTTCTAACGGGCTGTTAGACATGTCAGGTATCTATCTTCTTTATTTGCACCACTTATGACTCTACTAAAAGTAGAAAATTTTTAATTTTACTCTCACGAAGAGTATAAAAACAGGAATATTTTTTTCTGCCCCTGCCCCCCTCCTTAATCGCAGGTCCCAGATATCTACGATGGTATTTCGTATTATTAAGTGTATAAAGGGAAAAATTAGCCTGAAATTAGTGCCTCTTCAAGAGGAAAAATAAGTTTTTAAAACACTTAAAAGTTGAGAATGTCCCCTTATTTTTTCTACACCTTTCAGGCCCTATTTTAAGTAGAAGAATCGTTCGAAAATCGGTTTAATGCATTTTACCCATTTTTGGTGTCAATTTACAAAACATTCAACCGCAGTTGGTGCAGAAAAGAAATTATTTTTCAGGAGATATTACTGATTTTCGTAATTTTTTCCTGCCCCTCTCCCTACCCCTAGTGAGCGTTGCCAGATTTCTACTATCGCAATTCTTTCTCGCCTGAAAATAAGGAAAAGAATGGCGTCTTTCATTACGTTAATGGACGACTATAAGCCTGCGCCTCAGAGAAAATAGGCTTACAAATTTTTACGTTCCACTTTATCCTTCCACCCCTTCTACTGGAGTGAACTGATCCTTTCCAAACTCTATGTCCCGTTAGTCCTCCCTCGCCTCTCTCGTATTATGGAGCATTTGAGCAAATTAAAAAAGTAAAAGGAACCATTTCGACTCCAAACAACACAAAATTGAAACTCGTCGATTTTCCACTTCTGCGCCTCTCACCATCCCCTGGCGCAGACCCGAAGTGTCCACCATCGCGATTCGTAAACTACAGATTTTAAGGAACAAAATGTCTATTTTCACTAAGCATAATCACGAAAAAGCACGCGAAACCCATTTTCGGGAAGTTAGAAATCCCACTAATACTAAAATTTCATAAATATGCAATGACTTTGAGGAAAAAGGATACTACTACACTTTCAAACTTTGATCTAAAATACGACCCACAATATGAAAAACACCCCTTAGAATTTTTTTTCTTAAAGAATTTTTAATTACCTTTACAACGATGTATAACACTTGTAATTCGAACAAAATGTAAACAAACTTTGAACTCGAAATCAGCCGAAAAAATGGAGTGATTGGCATTATGGACAAGTAAACTTCATTCTGCTTCAAAAAATCACGACCTAATCACCGTGGAAACCCGTAATTCTGGAAAAAACTTTGCCATAACGGTCCTTTACTCAAAAGTAAAATCAAAAAAAAATTTTTAAATAATTATTATCGATT
Organism: Tetragnatha versicolor; assembly: GCA_024610705.1. NCBI lineage: Eukaryota > Metazoa > Arthropoda > Arachnida > Araneae > Tetragnathidae > Tetragnatha > Tetragnatha versicolor. The sequence continues at coordinate 11,033,297 of JANDEH010000007.1, forward strand.
TACAACCGAAATGCGGACTTGTGTTTTTAACGATACCGAGAACTTTTTTTCAAACTCTAATAATTTACTAAATATGGAAGGTATATTCATGAAAATTGGATATGAAGTGCATAATAGAAGTATATTTTAAGAAACAGTCACTTTTTAAACCATTATTTAAAAATGCTGAGCTTTATTTAAGAATTATTGACGTTTTTCGGTAAAGCATCAGACTATCATAGAATCCGTAATAATAGTCCAGTCAAATAGTATTTATTTTGGGAAAATTTTGGGGTAGAAGATATTTTTCGCTATCTGTATGTTTTTTGGGGTGCTGAATCCGAATCTGAGGTTTGCCAACAAAATTTCGTGACGGAACATTGTGAAAATTCGAAAAAATGGCGAAAATTCGCCCCTTTTTTTCGTTTTCGGCCCCTAGAGCATTACCTTTGTGCTTCTGAGCTAAACAGTCAATACAAAAAATAAAGAACACTAACCAAGCTACGAAAAAGTCAATTACAACTTTTCTCTCAGACGCATAGTTTCGCCGATAGAGCACGTTGAAAAAGGGGCTATTTTCGTTCGATTGGTAAGAAATCCAAAAAATTTCACTAGTATCTCCAAAAACCGCATTTTTGGAACAGGATACTATAAAAACTGCCTAAATAGTATTTCACATGAAATTAACCATCTAAAAACTCCAATAATGATAACTAAATGCATTTCCGTTCGGTGATTTCTCTTAAGAACGAAAGTTCAACAGGAGATAAAAGTATTTCTATAACTAAGTTCCTTCTTTGAAATTACATGCAAAATTTTTCTATTGACTGCTCAATATGTTTTTGAGGGCGCTGAATCCGAATTTGAGGTTTGCCAACAAAATTTCATGACGGAACATTGAGAAAATTCGAAAAAATGACAAAAATTTACCACCTTTGTTCGTTTTCTGCCCTTAGAACATACACTTTGCATTTCTAAGCAAAACAGTTAACACCAAAATTAAGAAGAAAAAACAAGCTACAAAAAAGTCAAATACAACTATTCTCTCAGATGAAGGGTTTGGACGCTAGAGAACGCTGAATATTGGGAAGATTTTGTTCCATTGGTGGAAAATTCATAAAATGTCACTCGTATCACCAAAAAGCGGCCTGTTTTGGAACAGAATACTATAAGAACGGCTTCAATTATGTGTTACGCCCATGAAATCAACGTTCTGCATACTCAAATGTTAATTGATAAATAATTAAACATAACAATAAAATACGACCATTAGCAACATTTTGGGGATTACTGTAATATTGCTCATTGTTAAAGGCTTTAATCAAAGTAATATATAGAAAAATAGGTATTACATGAAATAAATCGTGCATTTAATTAATTAATGCACGATTAAAGCCTTTAACAATGAGCAATATTACAGTAATCCCAAAATGTTGCTAATGGTCGTATTTTATTGTTATGTTTAATTATTTATCAATTAACATTTGAGTATGCATAACGTTGATTTCATGGGCGTAACACATAATTGAAGCCGTTCTTATAGTATCCTGTTCCAAAACAGGCCGCTTTTTGGTGATACGAGTGACATTTTATGAATTTTCCACCAATGGAACAAAAACTTCCCAATATTCAGCGTTCTCTAGCGTCCAAACCCTTCATCTGAGAGAATAGTTGTAATTGACTTTTTTGTAGCTTGATTTCTCTACTTTATTTTGGTGTTGACTGTTTTGCTTAGAAATGCAAAGTGTATGTTCTAAGGGCAGAAAACAATCAAAGGTGGTGAATTTTTGTCATTTTTTCGAATTTTCTCAATGTTCCGTCATGAAATTTTGTTGGCAAACCTCAAATTCGGATTCAGCGCCCTCAAAAACATATAGAGCAGTCAATAGAAAAATTTTGCATGTAATTTCGAAGAAGCAACTTAGTTATAGAAATACTATTATCTCCTGTTGAACTTTCGTTCTTAAGAGAAATCACCGAACGAAAATGCATTTAGTTATCATTATTGGAGTTTTTAGATGGTTAATTTCATGTGAAATACTATTTAGGCAGTTTTTATAGTATCCTGTTCCAAAAATGCGGTTTTTTGGAGATACTAGTGAAATTTTTTGGATTTCTTACCAATCGAACGAAAATAGCCCCTTTTTCAACGTGCTCTATCGGCGAAACTATGCGTCTGAGAGAAAAGTTGTAATTGACTTTTTTGCAGCTTGGTTAGTGTTCTTTATTTTTTGTATTGACTGTTTAGCTCAGAAGCGCAAAGGTAATGTTCTAGGGGCCAAAAACGAAAAAAAGGGGCGAATTTTTTTCATTTTTTCGAATTTTCACAATGTTCCGTCACGAAATTTTGTTGGCAAACCTCGGATTCGGATTCAGCACCCCAAAAAACATACAGATAGCGAAAAATATCTTCTACCCCAAAATTTTCCCAAAATGGCCTTATTTTAGGACAATTTGACTGGACTATAATGGCCACAGACCTTATGCAATACACCGTTTTAATCAGCTAATAAAGACGCACAACATATTAAAATTCTATAATCTTAGGTATAGTATAAAGGAAGTTATGAAACCTATGGAAAAACTGACATTATTTTTAACACAGAAAGAACTCACTAAAATTTGAAAAACCTCACTTAGTATGTAGGAGAAACCACTGATTTTTGAAAAAACCCACTTACTATGTATGATAAACCACTGATTTTTGAAAAAACTTACTATGTACGAGAAACCACTGATTTTTGAAAAAAATCCACACTTTTTCCGAAAAAACCCAGTTTTATGTGGGTTTTTTCAGGGTTTTATTGAAAAAACCCGACCCACTTGGCCACCGACCACGACCCCAACCCAACCCACTTGGGTTTTTCATAAAAAAACCCGGGTTTTGCCAACCCTGAATAATTGCAATATAGAAGTGTAAGTTCAGTAATATAATGAAAGTTCTACTTAGTCACAACGGTAATACGATGACAATTTAAAAATGATATGTCTTCATGACAGAAATATGGAAATATATAACCAAAGAAAGACCTATGAAACATATATCATTAGAGCAATCATAAAACCGCATATTTCTCCAGTTTGAGTTAACGACATATTTATATTTAACTATATAAATATTTTTTCGAATGAAATCTAACGCTCATTCGAAGAACCATTCGGGGGTATCTAGAATACAAAAAGTTACACGAAAGAAAGCAATTTATGAGAACTTTTAAAATGTAGTAAATTGATTTTTGTAGATTCTCGACATTGTCATTGTGTGAACGATGTATTACATTTAACATTTTAATGTGTATAATACTATAAGAGAACAAACTATATCGAAAATATAAATGAATAAATTTATTTTTTTATAAAAAAATTTTCACAATCCGAAATTGCGATAAATATTATATTCCTCTTTGAATTAATTGCATAATAATACACTCATTGCCATAAAAAATAGAGCACAAGGAAGATAAAGAGATATTATCAAAGCCAAATTTGTTTCCATGATTACCCATAGTATGAAGGTTAGTTGATAAAAAATTCAGCCTTCCTCCATGTTAGGGGGCCGAGAAAATCGGTAAAAAGTGTTGACTCCATAGGTGTCCATAACCGTGGCCACAGGCCATGATATTGGGGGAGAGGGGATCTAAATGGGCTCTTGAGGATCGGAGGACCATGCTGCCTCCCCACGTAGTCAAATTTCATCTGGTGCACCTGCGGACGTTGCATACCAGACGTTGCATGCTTTTCCTCAAGACCGGACTTCTTTTGTGAGCATTGGTTCTAGAGAACGGGAAGGCTGAGGTAAAAATTATACATAGGGGGGTAAGAAAAAAGCTTGGACATTGGGCCGGATGCAGCTACGTTCTGCGGCGATTTTGGGACCGGTCGAATCCTACTTCCAAACAACTCAACTAACGTTGTCCTGAGTCATTTTCCCGGCATGCCGCTGATTGGTTTTCAAAAACGTCACGAACTACGTCAATGCACCACGTGCATTTGATTGTACCCTGCCTTTCCCGCGCTCTGCGCGTTCAACCAATCAGGAGGAAAACGATCCCCGATCGCCGTAAAACGCCACCTCTGGAGCAGGCGTTCTTGGGCGATCATTATTAGGTGAAATACGGTTCTTTAGCACGTCGCAGAACGTTGCTGCATTCGGCCCATTGCTTGCAACATGTGTTTGTTTATTTTTCTCTTTAAACTTGTCCGCAGGCCAGACCTGAAGGTAAGAACGGACAACCAGCTGCAAAACCTCAACTGTTCAGCTCTGGTTGGTCAAAGTACCGGTAAATCATACTACGGAGATGCGGCAGTGGAAGGGATGTCGTTTGCAGTACTGTGGATTGCGCGTTTGGTCCGCATAGCTTCGTACATCTTTGTCTGTAAACATGGGACTGACCATAGGCCTTTCTGTTTCAAATGGCGCACCAAATAAGGAAATTATCACCTCAATTTTATGAAATTGTGCTTATGAGAGAATCCTGCTTCGTTCTGCAGCACCACGATGGTTGGATATGAGTTCGAAGACACATGGAGAGAGTGCGCTCAGCTAGGGATTTTCTAATCACCACACGGAGTGGTGATTCAATGTAACGGAATGGTGGTGCATTGAATTCCATTTCTGCAACTCCAGAGTATGATTTACCAGTACTTTGACCAACCAGAGCTGAACAGTTGAGGTTTTGCAGCTGGTTGTCCGTTCTTACCTTCAGGTCTGGCCTGCGGACAAGTTTAAAGAGAAAATAAACAAACACATGTTACAAGCAATGTCCAAGCTTTTTTTTACCCCCCCCCCCTATGTAGCATTTTTACCTCAGCCTTCCCGTTCTCTAGTACCAATGCTCACAAAAGAAGTCCGGTCTTGAGGAAAAGCATGCAACGTCTGGTATGAAACGTTCGCAGGTGCACCAGATTAAATTTGACTACGTGGGGAGGCAGCATGGTCCTCCGATCCCCAAGAGTCCATTTAGATCCCCTCTCCCGCAATATCATGCCTGTGGCCACGGTTATGGACACCTATGGAGTCAACACTTTTTACCGATTTTCACGGCCCCCTAACATGGAGGAAGGCTGAATTTTTTATCAACTAACCTTCATACTATGGGTAATCATGGAAATAAATTTGGCTTTGATATCACTTTTTCTTCTTGGTGCGCTATTTTTTATGGCAATGAGTGTTTGAGAGAACAAACTAATTTTAAAATATAAGTGAATAAATTTATTTTTAAATGTTTTACAATCCGAAATTGCGAAAATTATTATCTTCCTTCTTGAATTAAAGCTTCATATGGCAAAGCAAATCGGTCTATGTATGAAGGATTAAGGTTATAAACCAAATATATTCTTAATGTTAACCTTATGTAATGTATTATAATTATACATAATGTATGTAAGTATAAATGTATTAAAAATTATTTTGGTGTAAATAAGAGAGAAACAACCTTAAAGCTATTGACTAGGCATTGGAGCAAATTTAAATGTGAATTCGGTAATCCAAAAATTCAAATAGTTTTTTCTCTTCGTAACCGGAAAAATAGTCACCATTCTTGAAAAATGAAACGAAAAAAAGATAGCAAATTAACTAACAAATAACCAAGTTAAAACCATGCCTTGAAAAGCAATGAATGCCTTTCTTTAACTACATAATAATAATAATAAAAAGAAACGGAAGCCGTGCTTGCAAATGACAGAAATTTCGAATCCACAAGGAAGAAAAAAAAAGACACGATATACCGCCATTTTTACGACCCACTGCCCGCAACGGTTCACCGAGTAACAAATAAGCCCTTCTCACTAAACAGGGATTATGGCTAACGGGGAAAAAATCGAGGGAAACTGTTACTTTCGGTTTCTTCGAAAACCAACCTCGAAAGGAACAGGAACCGATAGTGATTTAGTGGTACTCTTTCGAATCGCAGTCAGTTGGAAAGTGTGACGATGGCGAAGCTCAACAAGGTATCAAAAGCCGTCTATCAAGTACTCCTGATGATCGCAAACGGGTTTGATTGGACTATTGTGCAACTGAGGGGTAGACGAAATGATGATGATGATGTATTCACTGACTATATACCGCTTGTTGCTGGAGAAAAGCTTAAACACCGATATGGAGGGTGAAATATTAGGGCAACAAGACGCCTTTGAAAATTTCTGTGTTTATTTTCAAGCGATTGAATAGCTTTGAAACAGGTGCTATGAACTTTAGGCAAATAGCTCATGTCGTTATAAAGTCTACACTAGCTATTCACCATGAAGACTGCCAACGCCATCTAACTTTAATGAGTTGGGCATTTCTTAAAAACAACGTGACAACCTAGTCTACTTTCGGAACTATCGTAAATAATTCAAGGTTTTCAAGAAATTCGGTAAGTCTTAGCAGCACTATTTCAATTTTTGTGTTTCTTACGATTATTTGAATGTGAAAAGTAATTTTCTATGCTGAACTCGCTGTTAAAAAATAACGTTAAAGTTATTTGATTATAAAACAATTAATAACAACTTTTTTTATAAAAGATGTAATTAGAAGGCTAATTAATTAAACTGGAAGTACACTAATCAAAAATCTACCGTCTTGATAATCTTACTCGCAACCTGTTTTTACCTTTAATCCTTTCTCTTACAAGTAGTAAATTCCTTAATTTTAAATGCCTTGCGTGTTAAATTTGAGGATATATTAATTTTATTTAAGAAGTAAAAACTTTTTCTTTAATTAAAAAAATTACATTCAGAAATTTTTAACTTGTTAAGAATTTTTTGAAACAAACATCGTCCTTTGGGATCTTAACTAGCACTTAGCACTAAAACGTGCAATATAGAAACAAGAACAATACCTTTTTAACACTTCTTAAAAAACGATCTTTCCACAATGTGCAATTTATTTTCCTTTTAACAATGGTTTTAATAAAGGATATTATTGCAGGTTTTGTTGCTTGACAAATATCTGGAAATAGTTTATTTTTGTCAGCGATTTTTCCGAGAATTGATGCTTTTGAAAATTCAACATCAACATCAGCAAATTTAAATCTTGGGGTACCACAATACTTTTATTTCTGCAGTTTTATATGAAGTACATTTTTTGTTATTTACGTAGTATTAGGGTGTCTCAAAAAAAACCCTTTTTCGAAAAACCTTGCTCCCCAGGGGTTTTCCCATTCCTTTTGGTCCCAAAACATAGTGTGTAAAGTTTCAGCCCCCTAAGTTAACTCTAGGGTTTGCCTGTAGAGCCCCAAAGTTTGAAAAAAGTGGAAAAAATGACCAATTTTTAGAATTTTTAAAAATTATATTTTAGGATTGATACTGCGATGAAACCGGTTCAAATGTGTCATTTAGGACATATTTAGATGGAATATATTTATTTATGTGTATTAACTGCACCATATAGCCCATATAATTAAGAATTAAACCGTACTTCTTAGGGACGTTGCACTCGCCAAAGCTTATAATGCACTACCGGTGGACGAAATGAATTAAATCCGAATTTATTCGAAGGAACTCCCTCAAATGATGTCATTTGGTGCTCAATTGATATTATAAATTATAAAAACTATTAAAATAACAATAATGAGGTTTTCCACTGAGCTTTTAATTTAAAAATTGATTTTATTCAAAATTTCTCTTTTCTAGCTGATCAAACCCAAAATTTATATTAAAAAAGAAGGTTGTACTTTTTTAGATAGAAGAAGAAGAAGAAAGAAGAAGAAATTTTTATTGTTTTCAGGCCGAAGCCCGCTAACAAAAGTGGCAAATACAAATACAAATACATATAAACAAACAAAAGTAACAAGCAATTTTCTTTCAACAACAAATTTAAACAACAAATTTTCTTTCATAACATTTTCAAAAAAAAGGTTTCGTTTCAAGGAATAAATAAAACATTTTCAAAACAAAAATCTTAAAATCAGATTAAACTTCTAAGGACAGACTCTCCAATAAAAACCTGTTCAAACCCTGTGCAGATTTAATAAAATTTGCTATTAAATAAAATTTACGATGTGAGTAGGTGAGAAAATTAGAAAAGTTATTATGGAAATGAGTTAGAGATGATAGGTATTTAGTGCGATAGAAATCATAAGTTGAGCACTCGAAGAACACGTGCTCCCATGTTTCAAAGTTCTTAAGATTACAGAATTGGCATAAACGGTCAGGGTGTATTTTAAAAATTTTGCCTTCAAAATATAATGAATCTTGGTTTGATCTTAATTGGAATAAAATTCTCTTGGATGATAAATCAATTGCTGCAGTAATGTAATCTTCGATGAAAGGGTTATGTTTAATATGTTTATAGTGTGGATAAAATGTACTATTATTCATGCTATTCGTATCTAATTGTGCATACTGGTCAATATAATTCGTAATTATGTGAGGTAAGAATTTTAAAGCGACTTCATGGTCTTGGGAAAACCACACAAAAGAAAAACCAGAGTTATCTAGAATAGATTTAATATTTAGGGACCAGTTAAATTTAATTGGATCAGATTGGTTGTAATAGTATTGAAAATAAGCTGTTTTTGTCAATCTATTGTCTGGCATTTTCAAAATTCGAATCCAGAATTTTAGTATCAGTTTTATAATTATAATTGAAAGGTTAGATTGCCCAAGTTCCAGACGTAAAAGATATCCTGGAGTATAAATCGAGAGATTGAACAGTTTTCGAATAAAATAATTTTGTATATGTTCTAAGTGATTGAAGAGTGTTACTGACCATATAGGAGAGCCATAGCTTAAAACAGAAAGTACCAGTGAGTGAAAAAGTTTAAACCAGTGTATTGGAGAGCCTATCCTTCCACCAGTAAGGATTGGCCACATCGCGTGAATAGCAGAGATCGATTTATTCATAAAATGATTTTTTGCAGCAGAAAAAGAACCCGAGGAGGAGAACGGTACACCTAGATAAGTGTAGCTATTTACAATTTCCAGTTTACATGATTGATAGTAGAAATTGTCATGCTTTGATAGCCTACCCCCTTTGCGAAAAACCATAGCCTTTGTCTTTGCAGTGTTAACTGTAAGTTTAAATTCTGAGCAAAATTTTTCCAAAATTCTTAATTTTTTATTAAGATTGATAGGAGAGTCCGCCATGATGACAGCATCATCGGCATATAATAGGATGTTTACAGGAGATCCATTATATAAAGTAATATCCGAAATTCCAGAGTTATTTAATCTATTGATTAGTTCATTAAGAAAAAGAGAAAAGAGGATAGGACTTAAAACCTCTCCCTGCAAAACTCCGGAATTTATTTTAAAAGGGTTTGTTAAGCCAGTGGATGAACGGACTTTAGCATAAGCTTTATCATAAATGTCAGTAAGGATTCGAATGAATTTTGGACTCAGATTGATTTTTCGAAGTTCGGACCAGAGTAACACGTGATCAATATTATCGAAGGCTCCCTTAAAGTCCACAAAGACAGTGTATAGTTTTCCACGTTTTTTCTTTAGTTTAGAGTGAATTAAACAGTTTAAAACAAAAATCTGGTCCAGACCACTGTAGCCTTTTCTGAAACCCGCTTGCTCCTCCAAGAGTATGTTATGTACATTTAGCCAGTCAAGAAGTCTATTATTTAAAATGGATGTAAATATTTTTGTAATTACTGGAATTAGGGATATGGGGCGGTAATTAGCAGGTTCAGTAACATTTCCTTTCTTATAAATAGGGTTTATAGTTATTAAGATCCATTGGGGGGGTATCGAGCCAGAAGAGAAAATTTTATTTAAGACATTACAGATTGCAGCCAAGGATGAACTGCCCAGGTATTTGAAAAACTCAGGCTTCAATGAGTCACATCCAGGGGCCTTGCCACACTTTAGACCTTTTACAACACATTGGAGTTCCTGTGTTGTTATATCTCTATCCAATAGTGGATCAGAAAAGGAAGAGAAAATGCCAGACGAGACTAGTGAATCAGGGATTTCCCTCGGAGCACAATTTGATTTAAAAATGGAAGAGAAATAGTTAAACCATTCACTTGATTCTATAGAGTTTTGATTGTACTCTTTTTTAGATACCAAACATTGAAACCTTTATAGGGGTTTCATTTTTAATCTGTAGAATTAAATTTTAAACCGCACAGATCGGTATTTCCTATACCAGATGTAAAAATTGATATTCTTTTTTCAAAGTTAGGAAAATAGTTTAATGCTTGTGAATCTTGGTTGAAATGTTAAAGAAAGAAGTTTTTAATTAAAATTTTCCCCTAATACGTTAAAAGGAAGTAATTTTCCAAACTTAAATAAAGAAAATCGATTTTAACGTCTGGTAGAGGAAATATCCATGTCATTTCTGATCTGTGCGGTTTAAAATTTAATTCTACTTATTAAAAATGAAACCCCTATAAAGGTTTCAATGTTTGGTATATAAAAAGTACAACAACCCTCTTTTTTTAATATAAATTTTGGGTTTGATCAGCTAGAAAAGAGAAATTTTGAAGAAAATCACTTTTTACATTAAAAGCTCAGTGGAAGATCTCATTATTGTTATTTCAATGGTTTTTATAATTTATAATATCAATTTAGCACCAAATGGCATCATTTGAGGGAGTTCCTTCGAAGAAATTCAAATTTAATTTATTTCGTCCACCGGTAGTGCATTATAAGCTTTGGCGAGTGCAACGTCCCTAAGTAGTACGTTTTAATCTTAAATTATAGGGACTATATGGTGCAGTTAATACCCATAAATTAATACATTACCAAATAAGTCCTAAATGACATATCTGAACCAGTTATATCGCAGTATCAATCTTAAATATAATTTTTAAAAATTTTGAAAATTGGTAATTTTTTCCACTTTTTTCAAACTTTGGGACTCTACAGGCAAACCCTAGAGTTAACTTAGGGGGCTGAAACTTTACACACTATCTTTTGGGACCAAAAAGAATGGGAAAAGCCCTGGGGAGCGAGGTTTTTCAAAAAACAGTTTTTTTTGAGACACCCTAACGTAGTATACTCGAAGATTAAAAATTATAATTGCCCCATACTTGTAAGCGTGTTAGTAATTAAGTATAAAATGTTATTTATTTTTGCACTTTTTGGATAACCCGGGTGCAAGCGTCGAGTTTTATGCTAATTTGCCAAAAGTAATCAAATATCAATATAAAAAAACATTAAAGTATCTCATTATCAGCATTATTTTAATTTTTGTTACAGTTTAATGTGTAAATAAAATAAAACTTAGTCAATATAATCCAAATAGAGATTTGCGCCAGACTAATTCTATAAAGTACTATTATTTTAACACTATTTAACACAAGTGCTTATTTTTACTTCAGAGCTTTATGTAACAATTATAATGAGATTATTAATGCATTTGTGACTTTAATAAATAGGTAGAAAAAAGTCACAAATGCATTAATAATCTCATTATAATTGTTAAGAAGTTAATAATATAATGTCAATTCGTCTTAATTTCAGATTTTAGATGACTCAAATAAAATAGTTTTGGATTTGAGACAAAGAAATTGCTATTAAAAACATCAAAATGCTTCCAATCAACTATTAGAAATTCATACTATGTCTTATTCTAATAGATCATATGAAAGTAGTTTGAAAGAATAATTCCTCCTTCAATTTCATCTCTGCTTTTTATATAACCAAAAATCTCAAACATTAAACCTGGCGAGTGAGTATGATAACTATGAACTTAAAGTTACTATTTTTGCAGCTATATTATAATTTTCTTCCTGCTCTTTCTGATTTAATTTACTTATGTTTCTTTCCAGGTAAAAAGTTTGATTCCTCTTGAAAGATTTTAGGTGGAAAAATTGTTACTTACGTGCAAAAGGCATTGGACTTATTTTTGAAACATAATTCTTAAAGGAGTAAAAAGTTGCTTGCGTCATCTTTTCTTTCTCTTTATACGTAATTTTATTTGAAGTATCTTTATAAACTGAAATAATTAAATTTCCTTGCTTTTTTTAAGTTTTAGGACATAATATTCTCGAATTCTTCATTGTATTATTTCAATAAGTAATAAACGTAAATCTCCGTGTGCTTGTCTTCTATCCATAAAAGGCCAATGAGGAAGTTGCATGATTTTTTTATATTTTTTTAATCGATTCCTCTTGCAAAAATAAGCAACTACCCAAATTTTGAGGCCGATCAAGAAAAATTTTTTGATAGCAAAAAAAATTAACAAAAATCCCCTTTTTAAAAGCGCGCGAAAACGCCAAGAGTTTGGATGTGACGTCATCATATACTACGCATTGTTGAAAAGCAATGGAGTTGATGGTATTATTGTTGACGTCATCTTATAGTTTAAACAATAAACGTTTTCAGTCACGTGTTTTTTTCTCGACTTTTAAATTAAAATATTTTATTACCTATGCATTTTTTTTGAAAAACTGACTAGATATTTCATTTTACCATACAAAAAACCATACGGAACACTTGTTTGTTTTTGAAAATCTGACACATGCAACTTCCTTATTTGCACAAAAAATTTAAGATTTAGATCTTATCATACAACCTTGCATTGAAGTTTTTTTAAACAGGTACTGAAATATTTTAACGTTATTTTTGTCGAAATTTTTTTCTCTATGCCTATGCCTATTATTTGTAACCTCTTTAGTGTAATATTTCTTACATAGCTATCATACAGCTACTCCCTTTTAGTAACTTTAAAAATCATAAAACTAGGAACCATATGAAGCTAGGGAAAGTTTTAATGAACAGAGATGAGCTTTAAATTTACAAAACTGCAATTCCTAAAAGTATAACACAAATGTGTCCTTAGAAAATCGCCAAGCTCGTCACTGATATAATGTAAAATTTTTATCGGCTTCTTTGAAAGTTTTGGAACTATTTCTTAAGTTTTGACATCCGAAACAGCTTGGCGATATTTAACGGAATCGAACCAACCAGCTCTTTAAAATAAAATTTCTATACAGATAAGTGTGTGTAAGATAAGTGTTTCATAACTTTTAGGAAGGGCACACCAAGACAACCCAGAATCACCTATAGGGGTCGGAAATGCACCGAAAATGACCTAGGGGTCTTTATAAACGGGCATGGGAGGAGGAGCTGAAATTTCAGCTCCTAAATTGGTTTTGAATCGCAAAAGATTTTGCTAGTTTAACCTAAATTCGAAAGGATATACATGTTAGTTTCCCCTGGGGATTTTACAACTTCCCATGCCCGCTTATAAAAACCCCTAGGTCATTAGGGGTGCATTTCCACCCCCCCCCCAATTCATAGGTGATTCTGAGTTGTCTAGGTGTGCCCTACCCCTCCTTAATGTTATGAAACACTTATCTGAAACACACTATATTGATAACAACAATAAAAATGGCGATTTTTCTGTTATTTGGCGATTTTTAACGGGACGGGTAACGGAATCGAAAAAAAATTAAATATTTGAGCGGTCACTCTCACCGATATTGAATCACTTTCCTTTCATTAATCCCCCCCCACCCAAACAATATCCCCTCAAGTGAACCCCACCCGAGAAGCAATCACCTCAATTACATTCCCTCCACCCCAACTTTACGGGGGTGCTCGGTGGGCCCTTAAAACCCTCCCCGCCCTCTGCGAATGGCAGCGAGGCTCCGCATAGCGAATGGACTGATCCGGGCAAAATGCTACAACTGGAATTTAATGGGGAAGCTCCAAACCATCTGCCGGTGTCGTAAAAAGGAGGGAGGCGAGGGTGGAATATATTTTTTTCTGCACCCGGTGGTTTATTTCTGGAGAGGGTGGGTGGTAAAATGAGGTGTAGGTGGAATTGGGTCTTTCACGAGGGGGGGGAGTATGGCTTATAAAAGATTAAAAGGTGTTGCGGACATTTAAGATAGGAAATTGGAAAGGAATATTGCATATACTAGGAAAATGAGTAAAAATTGGAATGTAATTTATACACGCATAACAAGGATGTGTTCTATAAACAAAAGATAGTATTGACACATTACGTGATTATATTGGGTATATTGATTAACACACATTTACTTAATAATTCGTGCTTGTGGGAATTTTAGTGAGAGGCAAACCTTTTCAACAATGTTTCTCGAATAGAAAAGAATATACGCACCAAATGTGAGAGGTTATTGGGGGAAACTATTGTTAAAATGAAACTCAAATAGTAACAACATCTAATTTGTCCTAATGACCTTGAAAATGTCCACGTGTTTTTTTATCTTTTTGAATTTCGATACAATGTTTTAAACCCTTCTTGAGCATTCTGATCTTTACTAGAATTACTTACAAAATCTGAGGAAAAGATGTATTTTTACGATTGAAAAAAATTCAACTGAAGCATTAACATTGGAAAATATATTCATGGGTTTCGGTTTGTAAGCAATGAGAGTAAAAGTTCTAAACTTTTAAATGTACAAAGTTTATTCAACGGGAGTATTAAGATAAAGTCAATGTTTAGTTCAAAATGAGAATAATAAATTAACCCAAAAGCATCAATAAACGACCTATATTTTAAATATGTGAACATCTTAAGTTCAAAAATATTCTCAAGCAGGAGAAGTAAATTTTAACCTTTCCATTGTTGTTTTTAATTTCTTTATTGTAAAATATGGTAGTTTTAAGTAGTTTTAATTCACACTCTAGTCCCGGTTCATAAATTTGGAAGAATTGTAAATGATGTTTTTACACAACTTTACACACATATATTACAAAAAGTAAAAACACTTAAAGGTTTTTAAAATAATTTCTTCTTAATTACAATGAAAATCCTGAAATATCCGTATATAATACTTCCTACTACTATTATAATTGTGAAATGTTTGTCTGGATGTTTGTTACTCTTTCACGCAAAAACTACTGAATGGATTTTAATGAAATTTTACTATAATGTAGCTTATACATCAGAATAACACATAGGCTATAATTTATAAAGAGAAAATTGGTCCTTCATTCTTTTTTTCCAATTTTTCTTCTTTTTTCACTTATTTTTCCGTGTTTGAAAACCTGTTTTATCAGTCATACAACGAGTTAAAAATAAAACATTGTTTCAAATGAGACAGATCACTAGACTTTTTCATTTACTAGATCTTTTATTTTAGTTTTAAACACTGGTTTTAAATTTGTTAATTTGTTCACTAGACTTTCTAATTTACTAGACTTTTTATTATGGTTTCAAATTTGTTATTTTATAAAGGCATCAAGATATTAAACATTATCAGGAACATCGGGATTGTAAAAAGTGACAAGAACACCGGAATTGGAAAATTAGCCAGAACATCGGGATGGAAAAAATTACCGGGTTATAAAAATTACCGAGAACACTGGGATAGGAAATTTACCATAAAGACACCGGGAATACCGGAATATAAAAATTACCGTAAACACTGAGATAGGAAAATTACCGGGACCGCCGGGATTAGAAAAATTACCGTGACCACCGGGATAAGATTACCGGGAACACTGGGATAGGAAAGAGGTGCCTGGGATACCGGGATGATTTGTAATATTGCTAATTTACAAAATTATAAATGTATTTTAAGAAATATTTAAAAAAATAAATTTATAAACTCCCCCCCGTGCAAGGCCGGGTATAACAGCTAGTATAAAATAATTTCTTCCTAATCACAATGAAAATCCTGAAACTATGAAATGAAAACTGTTCTGTACTTACGAATACTTGAAAATAAGATAGAAATACAATCATCAGCAACTTACCTAGAAGAAAAAAACACAATTAAGAATTTTGAAAATTCGTACATTCAATCACACAGCACAATATTCTAAAATTAAATCAAGTAAAATAGATGTTTAAAATACTAGTTATCATTTCATTTTCCTTAAGATTTTTTTATTTTTATTTTACCATTAATTTTTTCTAAAGTTAAGAGGGTATTATATAATTTTATTATTTGGGATATAACAAAAAAATCACTAAATGTACAAAATTCGAAAAACACTCCACAGTTATATACAATAGTGATTTAATTTAACGCCATCGTTCAACAAAAACTAAAAGATTACAAATATTTGAAACAACTTCAATCTCAGAAATTTTTTCCACAAATAATCCACACATAAAAAATTATCTCTCCCTTTTAGAATTAAACCCAAACATAATAATAATTCAAAACTTTAATCTCACAGAACAAAAACTACACTTTAGACACACACAAAAGCAACAACTACTTCAACAGAGAGAAAAAAAACTATTTCGGCATTTAATTTAAGACGCCGAAGATTAAAAACACCTTTGAGAACAATGAATACTCCTTAAAACCCGTGCGAGAATTAGACCTGGCCCCATAAATCATTCTTGTCAACAGCGAAAGATTAAAAACTTGGGCGCAGAAAAAAAAGTAGCAAACGACAATGCATTCAATCTGAAAGTTCCACTCGCGAACAACCTTTGTATATGCGCACCTGATAAAATTGAAATGAGTTTCCACTGGATCCTTCTTTCCCTAAATATTCTCCTGAGAAGGCACCTCTAACCTTTTTTCCCCTTATCCTCCTAGAGCTTCGAAAGACAAACAAGTTTAAGATGGCGGGAGAAATTTAATCTCGCGATGCTTTGTCTTTTGCAAAAGGGGGTAGGAGGCAGAACGTGTTTCAGGTTCGAACAAATTTAATTGCTTTTCAATTTCAGAACAGTGAGCGGTGGAGTTTAGAGGTAAGCAGGATCATTTCTCAAATATTATTCTTGGTCTGATAGATTAAATGTTGGAAGGACGTTGAGGGGAGGAAATATCGTTTTGGAGAGAAATTAAAATTAAAATACAGGTAATGCTCGCATATGGAAGTAGGATAATTTAATTTGTTTGAGTTATGTAAATTTTTAAGTTCATATAGCATTTCTTTTTTTTTCCTTTTAAGTCGGCTGAGAACTGAAGAAGCGTGGTTTCCGTAATACAAGATTCCGTCAGTTCTCAGCCACCGAAAGACAAGCATTAAATTTCATCTGATTACATGTATTGGCGAAACATCCTATTGTTGTTACTATGCAGGATGTTTCAGAACTCACTCGTGTAAAAAATGATAGGGTGGCTAGAGGGGATCTAGAAAGGTATACTTCGATGCAGCGTTAAAGTTGTAGTAAGACATAACGTTAGGGTTCAAAAAAGCTTTTTTTTCAAAAAAACCTAGCTCCCCAGGCTTTTCCCATTCCTTTTGGTCACAAAAGATGGTGTGTGAAGTTTCAGCCCTGTAAGTGAACTCTAGGGTTTGCCTGTAGAGCCCCAATGTTTGAAAAAAGTGGAAAAACGACCAATTTTCAGAATTTTAATAAATTATATTTTAAGATTGATACTGCGATAAAACTGGTTCAAATGTGTTATTTAGGACTTTTTAAGATATATTATATTTATTCATGTGTATAAACTTCACCCTATAGCACCTATAATTTAAGATTAAAACGTACTAATTAGGGTCGTTGTACTTGCTGAAGATCATAGTGCACTACCGGTGGACGAAATGAATTAAATCCGAATTTCTTCGAAGGATCCCCCTCAAATGATGCCCTTCGCTAAATTGATATTACAAATTATAAAAGCCCCAGAAATAACAATAATGAGGCCTTCTATTAAGCTTTTAATGTAAAAAGTGCTTTTCTTCAAAATTTCTCGTTTGCAGCTGATCAAACCCAAAATTTATACTAAAAAAGGAGGTTGTTGTACTTTTTTAGGTATCTAACTTTGAAACCTTTATATCAGTTTCATTTTCAATGAGTAGAATTAAAATTTATACAGCACGGATCGGAAATGACATGTATATTTCATATACCAGAAGTTCAAATCTATTTTCTTATTTTTAGTTAGGAAAATTACTCCTTTTTTTAACATTTCAACCAAGATTCACAAGTATTAGAGTATTTTCCTAACTTTAAAAAAAGAAAATAGGTTTTCATATCTGGTATGGGAAATATCCATGTCATTTCCGATCTGTGCGGTTTAAAATTTAATTTTACTTATTGAAAATGAAACCCCTATAAAGGTTTCAAAGTTTAATATTTAAAAAAGTACAAGAATCCCCTTTTTTGGTATAAATTTTGGGTTTGATCAGCTGGAAACGAGAAATTTTCAAGAAAAGCACTTTTTACATTAAAAGCTGAGTGAAAGGCCTCATCACTATTGTTATTTCACTGGCTTTTATATTATAATATTAATTTAGCACCAAATGGCATCATTTGAGGGAGTTCCTTCGAAGAATTCGGATTTAATTAATTTCGTCCACCGGTAGTGCATTATAAGCTTTAGCGAGTGCAATGTCCCTAAGTAGTACGTTTTAATCTTAAATTATAGGGGCTATAGAGTGCAGTTAATACACATAAATAAATATAATACATCTAAAAAAGTCCTAAATAACACATTTGAACCAGTTTTATTGCAGTATCAATCTTAAAATATAATATTTAAAAATTCTGAAAATTGGTAATTTTTTTCACTTTTTTCAATCTTTGGGGCTCTACAGGCAAACCCTAGAGTTAACTTACAGGGCTGAAACTTCCCGAGCTATCTTTTGGGACCAAAAGGAATGGGAATCCATACGATTATTTAGCACAAAGAGTTTTTTTTTTGAGACGCCCTAACATAATGTTGTACGAGGACGTTACGAAAAGCGGTTTTACCAAGACCAGTTTGAATAAGCAAAATATAATAAAGATTTATTGCATACGGTACTGCTGTAATGCCAGCTACTTTCACCATGGATTTGATCAAAATTGGAACACTTTTCAAACCGTGCGATGAGTTGTAAAAGTGCAATATTGAGAGTACATCCAAAGAATGAAGTTCCAGCGAAAAATCTGCAGTAAATGATCTCGAATCGTTAGGATCTGTTTGATCATTCACAATCTAGTCTCGATGTATGCTCATATCCGAAATTGTGTCAATATACTCATTTCTGAAAATGTGCATACTCAAAAATGAAACACCATGAGCTTGTTTTTGATTAAGTGCATGGCGTTCTCATGGATCAAGCTCAAGATGTTTCAGTTTTGTGTAAGCCCATTTTAAGAAATGAGTACATCCATGTTTTCAAATTTGAGTAAATTTGATTCGGAGCCAGTTTGAGTCAATTTTACTCCGTTTTAAAACTGTCGTTTTAAGAGTATAGTAATCGCTGTTTACTTTTCGATGCAAACTAGCGATTGACATGAGTGAATCACTCAGAATGGACAGTGAAACTGAAACAGTGTGAATGAGCATTTAGGGACTTTTATCAGTTGAAGCTTTTAATCAAATCCTTCTCTGATCATTGAAATGCAATAGGACAAGTCAATTGCCTGTTTGAGAAAGGGAATAAATCCAAAAAATGAAAAATTGACTTGGTGTGCTTAAAAATATCGCCAAGCTACACATGAGTGGATAGAGGGAAACAATAGCTACCCCCTTTCGGCAGATATATAGCTTCTGAATTTGAGAAATCGATGTCCATTCAATGTATTTTACTTTCAAATTTAAGTTGGAATTGAAGTTAATCTATCTCTCTTTTGTTATTCTTATGTGCTTCGAAGCCAAAATAAAGTTTGTTTTAATTTAAGTGGAAAATTTAGTCAAAATTTAGAATTTGAGATTTTGCCATAATAATGAAGATACATTCTTAAATCGAGTCTCAAAACTGAGTAATTAAGTACTCAAACTGGCTCCGATGCAAATGTACTCAAATTTGAAAACATAAATATACGAATTTCTGAAAATTTGCATACTCAAAAATGAAGCATCATGAGCTCATTTTTGAGTTCAAGCTCAAGATGTTTCATTTTTGAGTATGCACATTTTTAGAAATGAGTATATTCATGTTTTCAAATTTGAGTACATTTGGATCGGAGCCATTTCGAGTACTTTTTACTCAGTTTTGAGACTGTCGTTTT
This sequence comes from Tetragnatha versicolor, assembly GCA_024610705.1. NCBI lineage: Eukaryota > Metazoa > Arthropoda > Arachnida > Araneae > Tetragnathidae > Tetragnatha > Tetragnatha versicolor. The sequence goes on from JANDEH010000007.1 coordinate 11,053,038, forward strand.
AAGAGTGTACTACCCTTAGAATTATAATAATAATAACAATAGTTTATTTACACACAAAAAAAGTTACATATTAAATCGAAAAAAGAAAAAAAAGAAAAAAACACAAAATTTAAGTTGGCATATGAGTTACCCAGGGGTCGATATGAGGTTTTTAAATAAAATAATTTTGAGGTTTTCTGACCCAAAGATAGGCTTACTGAAGCATAGCTTTCAACCTTTAAACGGGTTTTTCGTAAAACAAGGTTTTTATCGTTTAAAATCATAGGCTTTTTTCTAATAGTCCAAATCACTTAAAACTAGGTAGTCATTATCAGTAATGTATGTTAAACACCTCTACGTATGGATTTTAAAATATATTTATTACAAAATTTTTTACAATGCAAGAAAGTAGAAACCTAGCATATTTTTTCAAAAAAAATGTCAAATTTCAGATTTTCTTTTATTTTTCCGAAACCCTTGTAGATATTTAAATTTCCATACGTAGAGCTAACAATATATGGTGGATTTATGTTGAGAAAAATATCAAGTGAAAAGAGTGTATAATAAAGGAGGAGTACTAGCATTTTGAAAAAGTTATTTTGGCCACTTTTTTAAAATTTTTGTAATAAATAGATTTTTGAATTTGTTTTTTGTGCTAAATATGAATTAGTATAAAGTAAATACATAATTTAACACCTAAAAAGGTAATAAAATCCTGTTAAGAGAGTAAAAAATGTTTTCGGTACTGAGTCCCCTTAAAAGTGTTTTTAACTTTTTTCATCCAGGTAATGTTTGACTTCATTCATATTCACTTACTCCATTGTAAAATAACTCAGTTTTATAATAATTATCAAATTTTATTTGTCTTCACCTTTTTACTTATCACTTTTCTGTTGTGAACTAAGCAGAAATATAAGTATAATGTCAATTTTAAGAAGTTTTCAGATTTTTCATCAGATGAAATTTCCGTAAGGTTGAAAAAGGGAATAAGTCCATCAGCTTTTTTCAACTGTGAAATATTTTTGAATGAACTTATATTTGTTTTGATGATTTCTCTGTTTTCTAAATAGGATCCTGAATTTTCAGTAAAAATATGGTGGTTATACACAGCGAAAATTCCATTCATTTTTAGATAGTTTTTTCGATTTTCTCAAAACTTGGTTTTTGGACTTATTCCCTTTTTAAAACTGAAGATTCAAATGGAACTTAAATATCTTGTGCATTATTGTTCTTAGAACATTAAGTCCAGCCAAGTCACCCATATTTTTCTAAACAAGATGACCGCACACAGAATAACCCTTCTCCCATACCCTAAAACATGGCATAACTTAACTTGAATAAAAAGGCATATACCAGGGCCGTATCCAAGGGTGGGGTTTGGGGGTTCAACCCCCCCCCCCCGAAACTTTGACATCCATTTTTTACTTTACTGTTTTTCCTTAAAAATTCGCCTTAAAATGCTTAAAACCCCTACTTTTAAGGTTCAAAATAACGAGCTGGTTAGAATGAAAGTGGTTCAAGTCTACTAATGTAATTTTGAGGAAATGAAGCTTTTTTCTAAACGTCGCCTTTGTTGTTCCTATAAACGTAGAAGGCACTTTTAGGTAGCTCCTCCCATTGAGCTTTGACTTGGGCAACTACCACAGTAGTAGGTAAAAGATCCTAAACGAGATACGAATTCAGGTTTTTACTCGAATTTTACATTTCTCGACTTTCACCACTTTCATTCCGTTCAGCTCAAATGCCGGCCAAGTTCTCTGGTGCGGAAAATAGCCGCTGAATATAAAGCGGTCTCTCTTCAGCTTTCCTTATTTCAGCTTTCCAACATGCTGCAGCAGCATGTGGATAGTGTTATTGCGGAAGAGCTCTTTCAGGCACGGGTCGAGCTGTTTTTTCAGCAGAGGAAGAAAAAAATTGATGGTCAAGTTTTGTTCGGAGGAGGGAAGGGCGAAAATTTTTCATTTTTGCGGTAATGTGGAATTGTTTAGGGTTATTATATGGAGTGATGTTATCGTAGTATTTAGTTGAAGTACTTTTTCGGGGGTCATTTTATTTTGATCTGGTACTTGCGTGTTAGCCTATCAACCGTACCGTTGAATCCAAAAACGTACTAAAGCCCGTTAACTGTGTTACTGAATCTGGTGGTTGCTGAACGGTCGACGAGATACTACGTATAAAGTACCTCCTTGAGCATTACGTATTTGGCTTGGGTAACATAGCTTAGTTAACGGTTGATACAACAAGAAAAGAACCTATTTTATCATGATACAATTTCGTATTTTCTAATAACACAATCTCGACTATAAAAGTGATGTAAGAATCATCTCCCCATTGGTTCTTGGGGATATTAAGACATAGCTCTAAAATCATCGATCTGTGAGAAAAAAGATTATTCTTCTTCCAAATGTAAACTCTTCTTTAAGGTGCGTGCATAAAGTTTGTATTACTCATTAGTATTCTATGTTTTTGTGTTGCAAACACTGGATAGGCAATTAGAAGGAGATAATTGAAATTCTTAGTTACAACTACAATAAACTTCGCCATATCGGAATCATTTAGCATTAAAAATATCTTGGGTAAAATGCCTTTCTCATGGAGGTTGAACTCCTACACTAGGCTGTTTCTTCAGAGTAAAGGGGAAAGATAAAGTTAAAGTCAAAGAAGAGCATTTACTTCTACTATATCTTACAAGCAAAGTAAAAATGACCCCTTACCAGCTAAATTCCTATAAATTCGAACAACTCACTCAGGTAAAGAGATCATCTATAAACAATGCGTTTAACTTCCCAAAGTATTTACAGCTAAATTAGATTTTATACCCTCTTCTATTGAAACGAATGCATTCGCTTTCAAGAGAGGGTTGAAGCACCTCTTTAATCATCCCTTTCGTCCACGTTCTGTTGATCTACGCACCCAAAAAATCGTCAGCCCCGGAAATATTTTAATCCGAGATCTCCACACCCGAGAGAACAGTAATTTAAGTCCTCGCTTTAAAACGTCGCTCCTCGGTGCTTTGTCATCGTTATCATATTTCTCGGCAGAAGGACGAAATCAACTCAAACCTCCTCGGTTTCCCCCACAGGTCCCAAAACTAATTTGAGCGGGAAACACGGAATCCCTTTTTCAAACTTTCTGTTCCGTCTTTTTTTTTTCAGAAAAATTTGTCGTCTCTCATTAAGGGTAATTCGATTACGTCACGGATCTGATCTGCCTCGAGTTGAGATGTTTGTGGTTTGCTGGAAAAAGTAATGTTTTAATATGCATTTTCTTGCTGTGGGAGGGAGTGTGTGGTAATTATTGCGCCAAACCTTTTGTGTCCGTTTTACCGCGGTTGGCGGTCTGCCATGATTAATAATGCCGAGGCGTAGTTTATAGCTGCAATTACCATATTTAAAAAGGATGTTAAACACTCGTTATAATTCACTCTTTCTTGGAAATGAGTTAAAATTTAGGGAACTCGTTTTTAAGGTTATTTATCATGGGCTTTTAACATCTTGTTTTAAGGGGTCTATTATCTCTATGCTTGGGATGGATACTGATATTATTTTGGAATAATTATTCAGTAAAAAAATGAGACAAAAACGCATTGTTTACTGTATACTAAAAAATATTTCTATAAAAGTGTCATTTATGATAATCTTAGATGAAAGCTTCAGAATTAATTTAGTTGAAAAAAAGGTGCATTCCGTAATTACTATCTTTAAAAATCGCAAAAAAATATGTTGAACGCCAGATACTTAAATAAAGAGAAATATTTTTTACTGTCGTCATTAATAAAACTATGTTTTAAATAAGTTTGTTTGCAATTTTTGGCAGAATTTCTGTAGCTTGTCACAAAAAAGCTTGGTGGTGTTTTGAAGGTAAAACGTGTACAAATAACGTAAAATCATACAAAAGAAACCCAATTCAAAATTTATTCGAAAATAAAAACTGTTTATTTTTATTTTCGAATAAATTTTGAATCGGTTTTCAGTCATGTAGGTGTTTCAAAGCTACAACCCTTTACCTAAAGAAAAAACTATTCTTAATAACGTTTTAAAAAAATACACTTTTTTAAAATTAAAAATAAACATTTAAGATATAACTTTAACATACTTTTTGGTGGAAAAAACTAAGAATAAAAATGTTCTACAAAATATTAACCGCTTCCTAAAATTTGCTTCTTTTTGTGAACTTACACTTTGGCCAATCTCAATTATAGAACTTAAATTTAAGTATTTTTTTACATAAAATGTGCCTACAGTACCTGTTTTTATTCTTACTCCAAAATACATTTACTGATGCTTCGAGTTTTAATTTCAGTAATATTTTAACAGTAATGTGTAGCTGAAACGTAACTATTCATCATATTTCTTTTCAGTACCACACTCTTGGTGTTATTCGCTTAAAATGTTAACACATGACAACTAATTCTCTATTTTCTGAAGAAAAAAAAACACAAAACGCCGTTTGCAACTTATTCGAAAATTTCTCACGACCGAAACACTCCATTTCAAAAATTCAAAATACACCTATACCTTTTCACACTCGACAAAGCACAGGAGTAAAACAAAAACAGATACCGCTTAGCAACCCCTATATACACTGTAAAAAATAATCCTGCAAAAAAACAGAAAATTTCTGGCAGCAAAAGTTGCCAGAAAATTTCTGTAGGCCGAAAAATCCTGTAAACAGAAAAAAGCTGTTACCTACAGGTAAATGCTGTAAAAAGAAACTTTCTGTCAAGTGAGCTACAGATTTTTCTGTTGCCTCTCAATAATTTTCTGCTTGTGCGCATGCACTTATTTAACATCCGGGATAGAACATCCGGGGATAGAACCCACGACCTACCGCATGCTAAGCACGCACGTTACCACTGAACCAACGAAGATTCAGTATAATGTTGCCAATAGCTGTATTCGTTTTCGATGCAGTAAGTTTCTGTTTAAGTACAGATAAGCTAAAAAACTAGATAAAAGCTGTTACTTTACATAAAATAAGTAGAAGTGCGGTGGGAATGTTACATGACAGAATATCTCTGTAAACATAAAGTCATTGTTTTTGAAAATTTCTGTTTTTCTACAGTTTTTTTTTACAGTGTAGAGACAGTTAAACAAAATTCAAGACCCTCGCCCCAACAAAAAAAAAACAGCTTTAAAAGCTTTCTCCGATAGAAGAGAAAGAGAGAAACCTTCCCCCCCCCCACTTCTGAGCATATAAAGAGAGCTCTGTAAACTTTCTGTGTTCTGCGCTCGGCTGGGCACCGGGAGGAAGTAATTAAATTAAATATGACTTACTTTAGAGTGAGGATAAAAACCAGGGAAACTCCCCCATAAGCATTGCGCGAAAGTAATTAAATTGAAAGGATTGAATGGGTTTTGTATGCGAGTATAGTGTGGGAGAAAGGTACTTTTGAAAGCGTTAGGAAATGTCGATGTATATACACTGGGAGGTTTCATTTGCAGGTGAGGGCTTCGTAAGTGGTAAGAGATGAATTCCGGTGGAGTGAAATTAGTTTGGGGGTTGGGATTAAATGAGTTGAACCGGGGAGACCTTCCTAATGCAGGGGAATGCACGATGGGATCTCCCTTCCTTAAAAATGTAAAAATATTTACCGAAGAAACGAATTAACTGATTAACAAATCACTTAAGGATTCGTGAAAACTCCAGCTCTCAAGCGTCGCCTCCAACCATGAACCGGTTTCGTCCTTGTTAGGACTCATCAGCTGGCATAAGAAGGCAACGCAAGAGAGCGGAGGGAGAGCTTTTAGGCTAGCCGACTATATAACGGAAAAAAGTGGTGACCATTGATTAGTCCTCCACTATCTGCGGAATGAACAGCACATTCCCTAGAACAGATTCATATCCCGAAAGGCAAGGTATGAAAAGGGAGTATTTCACCACTACCTCCGGTTAGAGGAGAATATGTGAAAACTCCAGCTCTCAAGCGTCGCTTCCAAAGCTAGACTAAAAGTTCTCCCTCCGCTCTCTTGCGTTGCTTTCATATGCCGTAATGATGAGTCCTAACAAGGACAAAACCGGTCCATGGCTGGAGGTAACACTTGAGAGTTGGAGTTTCCACTTATTTTCCTCTAACCAGAGGTAGTGTTGAAGTATTCCCTTTTCACTTAAGGATGCTTTAGAAAGATAATTACGGAATATAATTTTTAGTGGCATATTCACTAAAACAGCGGTTCTCAAACTGTGGTCCGCGGACCCCTGGGGGTCCGCGGCGCCTTCCTAGGGGGTCCGCGAGTTACCCTGAGAAATTCCTCAAGTTACTTTTAGAATTCCCCAAACAGTTTCAAAATTAGATGAACATTAGTTTTAAGAGGTAAATTTCAAAAACAATTTCTGGGGGAGAGCCCAGACCCCTGGAAAATTTTACTTCAATGCATAATTTTTTCTTGAAATTTCCAGACCCTCACCTCAGAGACTTGGAGTAATTCAGGGGCGTATATAAATGTGGGTGAAGAGGCCCTGCCTTCCTCCTGAAATTTGGACTTGGTGTATCAAAACAAGTTAAAACCCTGTTTTTTGGATCAAATCTCCGAAAATTTTCTGGGGGAGGACCCCGAACCCCCTTTAGTACTTGGTACTTTATTATTAAGTACTTTTTAAAAATAAGTTCATCAAAATTGAAATCCTACCTAAGAATATTGTCTGAAATTCGGACGAAGTGAATCAAAACCAAGATTAAATCCTGTGCGTTTTGAGGGATAAATTTATCTAAAACTTTTCTGAGGATGACCCCCGAGATACCTTTTTGTTCTTAAAACTTTATTATTATAAACTATTTTTTACATTAAGTTAAGGGAACGTACCCATACTACGTGACCCATTCAGGGGAGGGAGGGGGTCTTCAAAATACCACGCTCGGTCACAGGGGGGAGGGGGGGGCTTAGGGTTTCGTCACGTAGTCAATTTCTTCTAGTCAATACGACAAAATTAAGCCAAATTAATTATTGAAATTGGGCAAATTAAGACTAATTAAGCCAAATTAATTATTAAAATTAGAGAAATTAAGCAAAATTAATATTTTAAAACTTTCTGTTTGCAAAAAATGATGGCAAACCGTATTTATGAATTACTACGTGAAAACTAGAGGGGGAGGGGGGGGTCTGGGCATATACTACGGATGGTCACCAAGGGGGGGGAGGGGGGTCAAAATTGGCAAAAAATGGATCACGTAGTATGGGTGTGTTCCCTAATCAAAATGCAAATCTTACATAAAAATTTATATTCAAAAATTCTAACTAGGGGTATCAAAACTAATTAAAAACCTGTTTTTCTAGTTGAATTTCCAAAAATTTTCTGGGGGAGAACCCCCAGACCCCCCTTTCGTAGGTAGAATTTAATTACCCATAACCTTTTTATATTAAATTCCCTAAGACGCAAATTCTATTTAAAAATGTACTAAAAAGCTACTTGGACCTATGTAATAAATGGGGACTAAGGGTTAAATTTTGTCCCCCCCCGAAATAAATTTCCATATACGCCTCTGGAGTAATTGTAAAATTTATTATAATTTATACTTATACTATAATTTTAATTAATCTTTAACTCAAAACAAAAGTCTGGTTACGTTTAAAATGTTGGGGGTCCGCGATGTCTCGCTGCTACATAAAAGGGGTCCGTGACGATAGAAAGTTTGAGAACCGCTGCACTAAAACATGATCACTAAATATATAATCATTAAAAATAGTCAGTTACATGAAGTTAAAGTTTTAATGTTTATGAATAAAAGCAAAGGTGTGAATGCAAGTGTTTACACGATACAACCTAATGCTTTTATTTTAAGTTTGGAAACATCAAAAATTGGCAAAACAGTTCTATGCGCCGGGTGTTTGAAAAGCAAAATCGCTTACCTCAAATAATTTTATTAGTATCACGTTCTTGAAATTTTAGATGGTCATTGAAAGTATTCGTAAGTGGAGTTTCACGTATTAGCTTCTCCCGTTTATGTAGTAAAAAGGAGAGTTTCTGTGAGGTAATGCCAAATTTAGCGATATAGGATGGGTTTTTTTGCACCATGCACTTTCATCAGCCTACTATACCAGACAGCAACGTTTCCTGAACCGAGTACATCACTTCGTGAAAGAAGAAAGTGGGTAAACACAAAGCCTGTTGGATTGCTAAGAGGAGTTTTGTTACGCAAATCGTGATAAAAAGGCACATGCATGGGTTTAAGGAAATAATCGTACAGTAGAACTCCAATTATCCGAACTCCGACTATCCGAATCGCCGATTATCCGAACTGCTTTCAGAATTCCAACCTACGCTTTTAAACTTCGTATCAGTGCTTGAAAATATAATATAGAAGTTCTTTAAGAAAATTAATGAAGGCAGAAACACAAACAAATATTTAGAAGTTAAACGATCAAATATTTAGATGCCGTTTTTAAGTAGTTTTTGCAGCTAAGATGTATGGAAAACCATAATATGGTTTTATAAATTAACCAAAATATTATTTTGGGTGCGGTTCTTTGTGTATAAAAGATAAGATCTTAGATCAAATGCTTGGTTGTCCAATGTCCATACTTTAAAGCAAGCAACGGTTGGCTAATAACTCTGCAGACTCTTTTTTAGGGAAAAATCCAATTATCCGAATTTTTGATTATCCGAAAGGGGTCCGGTCCCAATTGATTCGGATAATTGGAGTTCTACTGTATTTTGAAACTGACGTTCTTCGTTTAACTCGAAATTACCGCGATGGGAACTACTTTGTTAGCGACGTAGTAGGTTCAACTTAAGTTGCTGTCTAGTATAACACTTTTTAGGTTGGTTTAAAATCCGATCGTTCTTCGGCATCGCTCTACCGTCCCTTTCCTGTTCACAGTTTTCTTGCAAACTTTCCCAAATTTTAACTAAATCCTAACCTATTAAATTACTACCTTCTTAGTTGTGAATATATATAACACCATAATATCGCCTCTCCCACAAACACCCCCACGTGCGATCACGTGCACCACCCACACAATTACTCATGCTTCGATATGTTCCGGCCACCCCATCAAAGATTCGATTAGAACGATAAAGGAGGGTCCGAAGATCTCCACTCACCCATTAGCGGAATGCGCTCGTAAAGCTCTCTCTGGCCCATTAATATGGAGGCCCGTTATCGTCTGCATCTAATGGTTGAGGAATCCCGTGTAAAATGTGCGGTTGGAAGAATATACGCGCGGTCATCAATTTAATAAGGGACGAGATAAGTGGGGTAAGTTTATCTTGGGATTGACGGGTAGCCGTCGTAGGTGGCTGTTAGTTTACAGTCATTTAGTTAAAGGGTTATCAGGGGTGCTACACACTCTTCACAACACAAAATCCTGGAAAACTATTAGAGTAACGAACCTTTTATCCGGAACTCCAAAATTCGGAAATGTTCCAAAATCCGGAACGTTGACAAATTTTAAAAAAAATCTTGTTCTGAAGGCTGTGGCGAATCCAGTAGGGGGAGCTGTGGGGCTGCAGCCCCCCCCCAGGAATAAGACATTCAAGTTTTGGTAATAGCAAAAAGCAAAAAGAAATTTCACTACGTTGCGGACATTCGGTGGTGTTACCCAAAGGGTCTCAAAATCAATCGGAACCCTACTTTTAAGGGTAAAAATTACAAAATTTTTTGGGGGAAGACCCCAAAACCCCCTCGAAATTTTGGAATCTAATAAGTACGGTTTTTCCTTGAAATTTTAGGGATTTACAAGGAGTGATCCTCTTTGTTGTAACCTAAAGTGTCTCAACATGAGTTAAAATGCCACTCTTAATGGCAAAATTCAAAACATTTTCTGGAATAGGAACCTCTAAACCCCCTAGAAATTTTCCAATTCATAATACTATAAACTTTTTCCTTGAAAATTCTGCCGCTTTCAATAAGTTGTGCTCTTTGGGTGGAATCTGAAAGGCTTCAAAATGAGCTAAAACACTATTTTGAGGGGCAAATTTTAAAAATTTTTCTGGGGGAGGACCCCCAAACACCCCTTTTACTTCGAGTTGACATATATACACAATTTTTTAACTTGCTGCACCAAAATTAAAACCTTACGAAGTCATCTCACCTAAAACTTGGTATTCCTAAGATAAAACCACAGAAAAGATGTTGAGTAACCCCTAAACAAAAATCAGGTTACGGCACTGGCAAGCCCCTCCCCCTTTCAGTTGCTTACATTAATATTTGAACAGCCTATAATAGCAATAAGGTTATTTGTGAAACTCAGCCCCTCCCAGACCAAAATCCTGGATTCGCCACTGTCTGAATGTATTTTCCACACAAAACTTACAGCGCACATGATAAACTGATGAAACCTAACGGTCAGGAGAGTTTTAGGGGCGCATTCAGAAACTTTAACACGAAAAAGAAACGAGATGTAAACGATGAAAAATCTCACTTAACGTGTGCAATTTGAAAACGATCACTCCGAAGTGTCCATTTCGAGCGCTCAGAGTACCATCTATCAAAAAACGGTACCAAGTAATTATAAACTGATAGTACAAATATATCGATATAAGTAAGTAGCTTCTGTAGTCAAAATTAAAAGATATTATTAACCCATATTATTTTTAGAGACATTACTACTAATGCCCTGGACACTCTTACCTTATTAAGGTAGAGTATCCAGGGCTTTAATTACTATTACAGAAAAAATATGACTACCGTACAAAAACTTCAATTTAAAACAATGTATTAAGCAATGTTTAAAAAGATATACCGACTCAATTTAGTATCTAATCTCTTCAACATTTCATCAGGCATATAAATCTAAACCCATTTTTATCTCTTAATCCCCTTTCACACTTAAAAAATTAGAACTCATTGAAAATAAACCACCCTACACCACATATTAATGTTAACATATAACAAAACACATTAATTTTTGTTGAAACGAGCTTAAAACCCATTAACAGTAATGCTTCAAATTCATTTTTTTCCTCTTCATGGATAATAAGTCTGAGTGAACATGGAAATGCTTTCTACTACATTTTTTTAACCAAGAGAAACTAATTGTTTTTTTATTTTAAAAATTAAAAAGTATGTTAAGGCATAATTAATTTTAAAAAACTATTGTTTTCCTCTTAGGTTTATTTTATATATAGTACAAATGTAAGCGGAGAATAAAGTGTGACTGTTCGAAATATATTTTTTCTTCTGGCTGAAATAGTAAAGCTAATCTGAACTAACCCTTCACAAAAATATTTACGCTTGGAATATACTTTAAAAAAAAATTTAGATGACACAAATATTTAATTTACTGTTGTAAAACATACTATTTCGTTTTAATACCGAAATAATCGAGTTTTTATCATACTCATGTAATAAGTTTAGTTTTAATTTTAAAATTGTTTCCACAGAAAATAAATTAACACATTTTTTTATTCAATAATATGTTGTTTTAGGTTGTTATTCTAAAGTAATTTTAATGTCAAATGAAATGTTTTCAGTTTGTGCGTTAGTAACAGGTTTCAAGTATAAAATTAAATGTCTAGGTTCTATTTTTTTGATGTCGTACCAACTTAAAATATTTTTAACAATAGGATGCATTGTTTTTAAAGCCTAGCTGGTTTTGCATACTGTGTTTTTCACGTTTAAAATACAACCTTCAAACTTAAAAATATATAAAAAATAACTTTTCTCCCGAAATAGGATCTCATCCCAATTAAATTTTTTTATTAAGTTTGAATGTTAATTAAAACGATAATAAGCTAATGTTAAGCAAAACGACAAAATATTCCATCGGGATTTTAAAATTTTTCAACCGTAGATTACCGTAATATATTAACGAACTTCAGTGGTTTAATTCTAAATTTGGAAAATTTTTATAGTAAAAGTACTAGTTTACATAATTTTAAAATAATTAAGCGTTGTGATCTTAATTAAAAAAAAATATAGTAATTTTTTTCTTGAAAATTTTCTGAACTATGTATTTTTAAACTTTTATAAAAACTTTAAGAGCAATATTTGGTTTGTTATCAAAACGTCGTTAATGTTGCACACCATTTAGAAGTACAGCATTAAAAATTCTATAGATTTAATTTATTCGTTAATCTTAAACGTTTCATCACAGTTCGATCCAGTAGATGTTATACAAATTAAACAAATAAACCCAATTAACCAAAAATTCGCTCAGATTAAAGGAAAAGGGACAGTCAAATCTTGAAGCATTTTATAAAAATAAAATTTTGCAACTTTTTGCTTTAAAATCTGTTGCATCCATTTCTGTCTTATAAAGGTTTGTGTTAGGTAATTCATCAAAAGAGCTGACATGTTCACTAAAACATTGTATCGAAATAGTATAAAATAAACACCACAACGAACGACATCTTCCTAACAAAATCTAATGGCTAAGCTAAATAAAGAAGGTGATTCCTCAAAGAAAGAAGCACCCCCTCCAAACCAACCTTTCAGAACAGACATTCGAACCACCCCCGACTTCAAAAGATCGGAATTCGACTTCCTCAATAACGAATCGGGACAAAACGGAATAAAAATCACGTTCATAAGATGTAATACTCCTCCCCTCGGGGCCGCCTTTATTCAAATTTTTTTGGGCAAAGCTGACTTCCATAATACGACTGACGGCTCTTCCTGGGTGAAATGCCAGAGTAATGTTCGGTGTGGGGGTGGTATCTATATATCGTGTTCGAAACGAGTTTTTGTGTGGTGTTTTTTCCTTTTTCCACCCCTTCTCATTCGCACACAAGGATCATTGGTTTGTTGTGATGTGGGATAAGTCTACGAAATGTCCGTGTTTGTATTGGTGGTTGATACAAATATTTATGGGATGTCGATGTAACTTTTTTATGTTTTTTAAACTCTTTGGTACTATTAATGGAATTCGAATACTTCAAAATATTGAAAGTATATTTTTGGGTTTAATAAAAATCAGTAGTAATTAACCCTAGAAGCACAGCTCGTACAAAATATCTCAAGTTAATGTAACTGCAACAAGAAGGCAACGAAAATTTGGCCAATGTTTTTTATGAGAAAATCCTATCAGTCAATTTCTTGGTAGCTTAACTGTAGTTACATTACATCTTCATTTACTTTGCCTTTCGGAAGTTAAATATTTTCTAGGAATAACAAGTCATTCCAGCAGATGAGTGGAATGTCACCACATTTTCAGTTATAGTTGCAGTCGGCTAGACTAGTACTTGTCCTCCGCTCTCTTGCGTTGTCTTCCTATGCCGTGCTGATGAGTCCAAACAAGGACGAAACCGGTCTATGGATGGAGGCGACGCTTTAGAGGTGGAGTTTACACTTATATATTCATACATATCCAAAGCACTATCACAACACAATAAATAAAGGGTTTTGACTAACAACACAAACTGAAGGGATGTTAATATGGAGTGTAAATTTATTATATTAATTGAGTTAATTTAATGTTTAACACAAGTTCTCAACCCTTTTACTTTCAGTTTACCCTGCCTATAGTCTGTTTATATAGAATAGGCAGCTGAAAAAGGATCAACAATGCCTAATAACGCTCATCACACATTTTCAGCGACCGATTCTTTTACAGTATTTTAACTACTTCTGTTTAGGCTACCTTGTCATTGCACAAGAAACATTTTTCGACGATAATTACATTAGAAACTGCTTCTATAATACATCACGTCTCAGCCGCCTATTCTAAATGAACAGCGAATACTTATACCACTCTTGAGAATAAGGGCTTGAATACCCCTTCCATACAAAACTGGGATATATTTATGGCGGTGGCTCCGTGTTTATTTGTTTACCCTCCTCCCTCAGAGGTAATGGCTCGGATCGATTCATTTTTCAACAGATGCCGCTGCAAATCGATTCATTTTTCAACAGATGGGGATACGTATCGAATGAATGAATAAATCACGGAATCGCTTGCTCTGTGATTTACTGCATTCTGGATGTCACGTATGCATCAGGTGTTCCTGGAGTTCCATTAGGAGTTGAGGGGCCCTTCTTGCATTAGATCCGCTTCATTTGGAATAGAACTTTTCGTTCGTTTTTTGTCTGAAAGGTTTTGATGTCAGTAGATCCGGCGTATTCAAGAAGGGGATTCGAAAATGATTTGAATAAGTTTTGAGTGCCTTTGGAATTACCTTGGCGGAGCAGGATTCTTTAGAGGGAGTTCTACTATTGGTATTCTATTATTGGCATAATGGTTTCTTGCATATATTGCCATTTTTAATATCTACATATCGGGTGGTCCTTAAAAAGGAATTCAATTAATTTCAATTAACTTTAACTGCGTGGTTAGATGAAAGACTTTAACTTTTTTTTGTGTTGTGGTTGCGGTTTAAATATGTTCAAAGAGTTATAAAAATGTGTTCTAAAAATAGTGCTGTGAAATATACTTGAGAATCTGAAAGTTTATTTCAAATATCATAGTCATCAATGCAATAGTTAATTCCAAGCAAGGGCGGATTCAGGGGTTGGCACGGGAGCACCTTCCACCTGCCGAAGGATAAAAGTTCACTGGATAAAATTACATCTGAAAATAATATTTCCACAATGCTGTAAAATGCTGGAAGATGAAGCTCATGGTTATAATAGTATACTATCTTTCAATATTTACAAACTGTTAAATCTTCAAAACTCTTATTCCCACGGGCGACCATATGTTAAAACTCAAGGGGGCCCAAGAAAAATTTTAGGTTTTTAGTCAGGCGTTTTTTTTTGTTTCGAGGGGAGGAGGGTTTGGTTCAAAATTATAGAAGTTTATGTTTCACTTATGTATTTGTGCGTAGTATTTTATGACACCCTCTAATTATAGTTTTTAATCTTTTTACACTTGATGTAGAAATCTACACAATATACCTAGTCGATACTAAAAAGAGGAGGGTCTGGGGGTCCTCCCCCAGAAAATTTTTGAAATTTTACTTTTACGAGTAGAGATTTAACTCATTTGGAACACTTTTGGGCAACAACTTTTTGGATTGTTACCCATGATTTTCATGATATGAGTAGAATTCAGGATTCCTAGATTTTGTTACTGGGGTGGTGGATATATGGCAATGTTTCAGTGTATGAAATTGTTGGAAACAATTTTCATATTGCTTTTGAATTAGCTTAAAATTATAATAAAGTATTATATAGTAGATTATATAAAATACAATGTTGAATAAAACTTATTTATATATTATGGTTAAATGAAGATTTTATGTAAATTTTTCCTATTCCAGGGGGGGGGCCTCTGCCCTTATGTATGGGCGCCCATGCTTATTCCCCAAGAAATCAAACCATAATTCGTCCTTGCATGAGCGGATTTAAAGAGGGTCATAAGGGTCAATGCTCCTCTCGCCATTACTCCCCCATTTTAAGGAAATCAATTTTTTATAGGTAAATCATGTTTCAAGAGTCATCAGGGACACCTTGGCCCCTTTAAGGTTTCTAGTGTACCCCCATGGTTTCTAACCTACGCTCGTGTACCCCTGCTAATTAGCAGAAAAAACTAGCTTTCGCATGCAATAAAATTGGCAATTTAAGAATTACTAACTTATTCCCTCCATCAATTTTTGTAACACTCTTTTTTTGCAATTGTGTAAGTATTTTCTATCAGGAAATGTTCAGGCTTATGCAAGCGCGGGTCCAATGGGGGGCACTCTGGACAGCGCCCCCCCTTGGACGTAAAAGGGTTCTCAAAATGAGTTAAAACCCTACTTTTACAAGTTAAATTTCAAAATTTTTTCTGGGGGAGGACCCTCATACCCACCAGAGATACCACAAGGGGATCTTGCGTGACACCTTTTAGAAAATTCCCAAAACTGACATTTTTTGTCAGAAGGGGAAGGTGATGGACCCAAAAAAGTTCTCCAAATGAGTTAAAAATTCTACTTCTACAAGTCAAATCTCAAAAAAATTCCTGTTGTAGGCTTTCCACACTTCGCCAGTGGTACCACGAGGGGATTTTGTGTGATACTTTTTAGAAAATACCCAACATTTTGTTTCTAAATTAAAGGTGATATGGATTGAAAAATGCCCCCCTTTGGAGCTGTGCTAGTGATGCGCGCCTGGGCTTATGACAGTGGGAGTGGGTTATTTCTAGTTTACTACAATGCTTTCTCTATTACCTTTATAAAGATCTTTATAAACCGAGAAACTTCACCACATCTGATTCAAACTTTCTTCCTAACTACTCAACTCAACAATTCGGATTTTCGCAAATAAGAATAGAGAAAAAACCTCTATTCTCGAGATAATCCCAGAGCAGACACAAACAAGGACTCTCGGACGAAAACTTTTCCCTCGCTTTAACTACAGACAAACACAACTCTTCTTATTTTTTGCCCTCCCCCGTGGAAGAGTCGAATTCACTTTGGAGGGGTCCTCCGGGTCAACAATTCCCCGTTGCCACCCGAGAACTTGTCACGTTCTCAAATAGAGCCCTTTCCCTCTGGAGGGGCCTCTTTTCTCTTAGTTTAAATTTTAAAAGGAAAACCGAGTCCTTGAGTAAGGGGATCCTGGGTTAGAGGCTTTTTCAGCTGAGATCCTCGAGTAAACACTGAATAGCAATTGGGGAATTTCTCCATCGGTTGGTAAAGATTAGATAGTTTGTTTATAATTTGTGTGAATAAAAATGTTTCCTTCGCAATTTAGACTTAATATTTTTGGTTGATGAATTGCATGGCGTAGTTAGTGGTGTTTGTGAGATTACATTTCGGTGCTGCAAAATATTGTTTAGTACGACCATAAGAATGGTGTAAACATCCTGGGGTTGACATCCCCGTCAAAGAATGGATGCTTTTTACTGTCCATATGGAGATGGATGAATCTGACATCTTTATAAAAATGGTTATACGTGCGAATGTGTGTCTGGCGTGGACAACAGGCCTTCACCTCATTGTCATTTGTTCCGATAGAGGTAGTTGCTGCAATGGGCTTGACATTGATTTAAAGGATGCTATACTCATGTATCCACCGTTGGAAAAAATATGTAATGATAGTACTTATGTAATTTTTTCATGTGGGTGTTTCTAGAGATACGAGTAAGGCCAGCAAGTCCAAACAGAAACTTGGAAGCTGTACCCGCGATGGACTTATTTAATTTTTTTCGTCTAACGTGATGGCATGTTCTTCTTTAACCCCACACACCCTTGCAAATCACAGAGTATAGAGCTTAACAGGGTATTCATCTCCATAGACGCTAATGACAACGTTTTTAACAGGGATTTTCCCATAGACAAACTTCGAGCCAAACGATCCGCCTCCTTTAACGCCACGTCATTCCTGATGGTAATTCTGTCATTCGCCCACTGAAGCTGTCACTCAAATCCAAATCGGAACTGGAGGGAAAAAAACAACACAGATGAAATTTAAATGCCGCTTGATAGAAGTTCCATATCCAATCAGGAATCACTTTCGCGTTTCACCTTCTCCGATTGGCTGCTAGTGAAATTAGTTATAATCTATGAGCAGGAATTAAATTATAAGTATACCTAAAGAGGAAAACTGCCGTTTGGGATCTCTGTAAGCTCTATACTCTGTGTTGCAAATCATCCTCTTCCTCGTGCTCTATTTCCTCGTTCTGAAACGAACACAAACCATCCCCAACAGATCACGAGCCGAAGACAAATCGAGCCGATTCTCACCCCTTCCATTTTGACGCGCCCATAAAGCGCACGCGAAATATATTCCAGAACATTCTTAAGAGGAGGGGCATTATGCCCACTCCGAGAAAATAGCTCCTGTCTCACGTAAAAGGAACGTTTTCGAGGCCATATCTCCTCCTAGATGGCTTCAAGACATTTCGAGAGATTATTTTTTGAAGAATATGGATAAGTAACACCTCCGAAGATCATTCTGTTTTCATTTTGAGGCGGTAACAAGTGGCCCCCTCTTGATTTTAGTGGGTGGGGTGATAAAGAACGCCTTTTATTCGCTTTTTTGGAACGAAGGCGAAAATGGAAGTCGTTTGGAGATTGGGGACTTACATAGCCTGAGTTATGGAGGCAGACAGTTAAGTGACGTTTTTCTCTTTTCGCGACGTAGTATCGTTGTTGTTTTTCCTATAGGGACTGATGGCGCATTGCAACAGCTGGTTTTACTAGTTTCGGTATCGGATGTTGAACAAAAGGTATGAAAGGGATCTATTTAACATAGGAACGTTACTTTCTTTGCCCATTAAATATTCCAATAGAGATGTTACGATATTATAGTGTGTGAAATTTAAGCGTTTTTATCTATCCAAAGGGTCTGAGAATATGTTGAGTTAGATAATTTATATCATGGATTCCTAGTTCCACTATTATTTCTATTCCATGATTTTAATGCATATGGATACTGTTGAACCAACGATAGTAAAAGGGTCACGTGATTTTGACATACTCGGAGGGGAGAAAGGAAGAAGCTGAGGGGCAGTTGATCGAAAGAGGGAGATACATTACCTCCCTCTAACCTTAGTTATGCCCTCTATATACATAAAAAATCAGTATATTTTAACTGAAATAAAAAATACTGCGAGTCAAAAAACCACGTGACCCTTTTACTATCGTTGGTTCAACAGTAGTGAGATTAAGAGTGGCTCCAGCTACTGTAGTACTGATGTGAGCCTGATGCATAGAGATCCAAGCGCGTGGATGTCTAGTTAATAAAAAAATATTCTTTTTACAAATGACATCAATTTGGTTGTCAACCAGGTTGAAAACTTATTCTACAAATTAGCATTATTGTGAATAACTAAGCTGAAAGCATTGAATCAAATGTGATCAGATGAATAGTCGCTCAATTTCTTTTAAAATCATGAAACTTAAAATTAATTCACAAATGATAATTTTTTACGCTTTAAGAACGAACCCAGCGAGAAACTTTTATTTAAAAAAAGGAACAAACGCTCTCTAAATTCCAATTTAGTCATTCTGAAGCTTGCCTTGCGATGCCACTATTATCCATTATCTATGTGTAATATCTATATGTGTAATAGGGTGGTCCTTATTTGTATGGTATAAATTTTTTTTGAGAATTCCGGTGGTGACGCCCCCTAGTTTTGTGTCACTATATAAAATAATAATGTATGCAAAATATCAGCTCATTCGAATAATAAACACCCGTGCGCAGTTGCCTTGAAGTTTCAAAAAAATACTGATTTTTTCACAAAACATCCCAAAAACCATAGATTAAACCCTCCCATCTTCTTCTTAATTTTTTAATGAGAATCTAATACAATTATTGTTATAATGTTCCAGATTCCATTCTTCTATCACCCCTATTTCGGTAGTAAAAATTTTTAAAAGTTAAAATAACTCCTGTAAAGTTGTTTTTCCTGCATTTTAAAAAAGCTAATAACTCCAGAACCATACAACTTAAAAACCTGAAATTTGTGCCATTTTGTTTGTAATTTTATTACCTTTCATTTGATGTGCAACATAACTGCCTTTCTTTAAAAAATTTTCTTCAAAATAAAAAAAATGGAGAAAAAATCAAATAAAAAAAATTTTTGAAAAAAAATTTCATTAAATAAATTTTAAGTTTTTCCACTCCCAAAATGAACATATCTGCCAAATTTCAAGTTGAAATTAAAATTTGATCATGTAGAAAAAAATAAAAATTTCCGAAATTTTGGCAGGTTCCCTAAACGTTTCATGTAATTTAACAAAAAAAGGTGTTTCACTCATGGGGATTCCAAAAACTCCCTTGAGGGTGTTCATACGATTTTTACCATGCAAAAAAATTCACTTAAATATCAGAAAATACAACTACTAGCCGATTCGGTACAAAATCTTACAGAGCCCTGTCGGGTACCAAATGGTAGACTGCGTTGTGCGTAGTCATCGGGGTATGATTTTATTTTATTCTTTTATCTTTAAACACTTTTAATTTCATTTGATTTGACATGTTGGAAGTGAAAAAATAACGTCAAAATTTAATTCTAAGGGAAATTCAGGTAAAATATAGGCACATTGAATTAGGTTGGAAACTAGCTCTGTAGGATTTTGTACCGAATCGGCTAATAGCTGTATTTTCTGATATTTAAGTAAATTTTTTTGCATGGTACAAATCGTATGAACACCCTCAAGGGAGTTTTTGGAATCCCCATGAGTGAAACACCTTTTTTGTTAAATTACATGGAATGTTTAGGGACTTGCCAAAATTTCGCAAACTTTTATTTTTTTCTACATGATCAAATTTTAATTTCAACTTGAAATTTAGCAGAAATGTTCATTTTGGGAGTGGAAAAACTTAAAATTTATTTAATAAAATTTTTTTTTCAAAAATTTTTTTTATTTAATTTTTCTCCATTTTTTTTATTTTGAAGAAAATTTTTTTTAAAAAGGCAGTTATGTTGCACATCAAATGAAAGGTAATAAAATTACAAACAAAATGGCACAAATTTCAGGTTTTTAAATTATATGGTTCTGGAGTTATTAGCTTTTTTAAAATGCAGGAAAAACAACTTTACAAGAGATATTTTAACTTTAAAACATTTTTACTACCGAAAGAGGGGTGATAGAAGAATGGAATCTGGAACATTATAACTATAACTATATTAGATTCTCATTAAAAAATCAAGAAGAAGTTGGGAGGGTTTAATCTATGGTTTTTGGGATGTTTTGTGAAAAAATCAGTATTTTTTTGAAACTTCAAGGCAACTGCGCACGGGTGTTTATTATTCGAATGAGCTGATATTTTGCAAAAACTATTTATTTGTATGATGGAACAATTTGGGGGGGCGTCGCGTTAAGATTTCCAAATTTAAAAAATAAGGACCATGTGTAATGTCTGTATGTATTGTATATTTGTATGTTTCCTTTATTTTATTATTTTTAAATACAACTCCTTTAGGTTGCCCTTATGGGTTTCTGACCCCTGGGCAACTCATATGTCTTCCTGTTTTTTGTGTATGTGTTTGTTCCAATTGTCAAATGTTCATGTTGTGTACGTAACAAATAAAGAATTTGAATTGAATTGAATTGAAGAAGTTGATAAGATACAGTTAGCCAGTGTTAAACACTTTATGGGACTGACTGTACCCTGCACGTTTGACATTAAAAGTTACATAATTAAAAACTGAAACCCTCATAAAAAGGATTCTAAAGAGAATATTTTTGAGTTATAAAGATATTATTTAAACCAAATTATACTTAAACATTCTAAACTCCTGCTCATTGTTTGACCTTTTTAGTACTGCAATTTTAACAAAATTTATGATGAAAAAAAATGCATTTCACATATTCCTCTAACCAGAGGTAGTGGTAAAGTACTCCCTGTTCATAAAATTTATGATTGTTGGCACCCCGCTTATCCTAAAAAAAAACCCTAAAACATATACACCTAAAATATTCACACATACACATTCTTATCCTCGCAAACCCAGTCAATACCCAAGCAAGAATCTACTAGTTCCACCCTAACAAAACCTATTGGCCGAAACTCCCCCAAAGCACAGCAAAAAAGAATATTAATGTCATCATTACCTCAAGAACCTCTTATGACAGCAATAACCATCATTCCATCCCCGCGGAAACTGCCCGGGCAACAAACGCAGAGGGGGAGGGAGAGGATAAGACCCCTAGAAAAGAACAAGCTATCTCGACCCCGGATTCAATCAGCTTAGGGTCCGCTAATTCTTAGCCGAGAATACCTTATCCCTTTCGGCGGGCCAGCCCCAATTATTTAGCGGAGCTGAGCTCACATAAAAGCGCCGGGGCTGTCCCTCCCGGGTCCGGCGGTGCGGAAGTATCAGGGCAGGGAGTTGCCGGACTTGCTGATCCGGCCTGATTTGGAGGGATGTGTTTCCGCGGACACTGACCGTCGGTGGTTAGAGTGGTGTGAGTCCCACCTGAGACTGCATGGTGAATGTAGTAGGAGGTTTATCAGATAATGCAGAATTAGATATCATGGTCTATCTTCTCAATCTTACTTGTCTGAGAGTTGAGAGATATCAATCAGTAAAGACGGAAATAATTGTTTTCAGTGGGTTAAACCATAGCCTTCTAGGTTTAACCATAGCTAGGAGGCTATGGTTAAACAAGAACAAATTCTAATGAACTAAAGAGCAATACCAGCATTTTTTTAAAACAGAAAAAATGCATTTTTCCAGTAAAGGAAATGGATTTTAATCCTAAAATTGACTTGTTAAGTTTGAAAAAAATTTAGTTAATTAAATATTTAAAAATTAATATCAACAAGCCCTTTGTATTTGTTTAGTACTGAAGTACGTCACAACTAATTTGTCCTTACTTTAAAGTGAAACCCAACCACATGACTTTGAATTGTTTTAACCTTCCTACCCTCTTGAAAAAATAGTCACATATTCCCCTCGTGGGGTCTCTGAGGACCCCATGCGTAAAACATGCCTATGACTCTAATAAAGGTTAAAAATTCCTTAAATGGAGAAGAATTGTCATTTTTTATTTCTAGAAAGATGCTTCAGAATAATTTATCCAATTTTTTTGGTATTTTTCTCATTTTTTTCGTCTTATTACGGCTTAATTGGGTTTCTTTTGATACACGTTTTTTATAACATCTGGACCTTCAAACAAGAATTAAATTACAGAAATGAACTACATTGAAGTTGTTTTACTTAAAATATTTATAATCACACTGTTTAAAGCATACTAGTTGATATACCCGGTCTTGCACGGGTAGAATTTAGTAGTTTATTTTAAACGATTTATGAAGCTGCATATATTCTCTATTCTGCATTATCAGCTACCTGTCACCCCAGATTAATTTATTTAGTATTATGAAACATGTAAAGTTTGGATTCTTCTTTTTAAAATTGAAATAATACAAAAAAAATGATCGGTTCAGATTTCTTAGTGAAATCAGTATCTCGCTTGCTTATGTAAGTTTTAACATAAAATTGGTTTGTTTCTTGATAATTCTTCGAAATCACATTCTGGACTTTCGTAAACACTCACAAATATTTGAAAGCATTCTTATTTTTCAAAGAAGACTGAATATAAAAACCTATTTACAATCAACCATGAGTTTATATTGTTTTTGTAAAAAAAATGACAATTTCTACGAAAATATCTTTCTAATATTTCTCCAAACGTTCTAAACAAACATGCAAACCTTTTTTTATCTATAATACAACAAAAAATAAAATACTAAACTTTATTTGATACTGTTTTACCGCCATTCATGGCTGGGGTCTCAGAAGACCCCAGAGGGGGAATATGTGACTATTTCTCCCAAGACACTTAAAAATGGAATAATAACTCCAAAATGTTTACCCATTGTAAAACTTTGCGTAATTAAGGAATAGTAGCATCGGAAATTGTCAAAACAAAAATGCATGGGAGATATCAAGCGTCAAAGTGCGTCTGGGGTCGAAAAAGACCCCAAAGGGGTAGGAAGGTTAACAAATAAAGCATTGTTTAAAATCAATGTATTGGATTTAAGTGTACACACATTTAGAAATTTGACGTTTTCCCGTCCTTTTTTAAAGTTAAACTTTGAAATTAAATTAAAAAATAAATAATCATCGTAATTAAAAAAATTGTGCGCGTATTTTCCTAACTACCTCTTTCGAATAAAAAAATAAAAATAAATGCTGGAACTGCCCATTATGGTTGATAAAAAAATCCTGCGTAAAGCCGCACTCTCAAACAATACTGTTATTTAATCATATATTAAAATTTATTTTATGGAGTAAAGGGATTTTTAACTAATTTATCGATCAGAGAGACCAATAAGCATATGAATCTTTATAGACAACAGTGCACTGTTACAAGAGTATTGTTTTAAATGTGTTTATTTTTGAGTAGAGCATTTGCAGTGTGATCTACAGGGTGATTCAGAAATAATCATCAATAATTGAGGGGGAGGTAGAGGGGCCCTAGACAAGCATATTTGGAATAGTGATGGTGGGGCGCAGCCTTACCGTTAAAGAGCTAGGACCTAATGTAGTGCGAGGGGGTTTCAAAAGGCCGTTTTTAGAAGGCCCGTGTGACGAAATAAAACATAATAAAATGAAAAACATTATTGCATGAGGTACAGGAGTAGCCGTACTACTTAAATCCTCAATGTGATAGAAATTGGACCACTTGCTAAACCGCGGGGGTGAGTTTTAAAACGTGCAATATTAATCTCTCAGTCAAACAATGGAGTTCCCTTAATGGTATTTAGAAAAATGATGATAGGAGAAGGAATTTTCAATGATCAAACAGTTTCAATGATCAATGTTACGATCATTGAAAATTCCATCCCCGATCATCATTTTTCTAAATAACATTAAGGGATCTCCATTCTTTGACTAAAATATTAATATTTCACTTTTGAAACTCACTCCACGGCTTAGAAAGTGGTTCAAATTCTATCGAATTCATTGTGTAAGTAGTAGGGATACTTTCTCACCTCATGCAATAGATTTTTCTTTTATTATGTTTTGTTTCATCACAAGGGCCTTCTAAAAACGGCCTTTTGAAACGCACTCGCACTACATTAGGTCCTAGCTCTTTAACGGTAAGGCTGCGCCCCACCATCTCTATTCGAAATATGCTTGTCTAGGGCCCCTCTACCTCCCCCCCAATTATTGATGATTATTTCTGAATCACCCTGTATATGTTTAAGGTAACCAACTAAAATCGTAGTCGAAAAGTTAATAATATGGATTAAAGTCAACCTGAATTTGGCTCTTACATTTTAAGAAGTATGATATTCGAAAAAAACTGTAGGTAATGAATTTATTGCAACATAAAGAAATCATGAGGAGGGGAGATATTTTTTTTTATAAATGACATTAAAACTAGAAAGGAAATGTGAAGCGCAAATATCCTCAAATTAAAAAAAAATCTTTATTTCAACAGATTACATAAACTATAAGTGCAATTACAGTGTTAATGTTTCACCGGGTATTAACTGTTTTGAAAAATTTTGTATTATTTTTTATCAAATATTTTTGGTTTCGTATATTCAAAAGTACTTTTCACAGAAAAAATTCATTTTTCACAAAAAGTAGCTCATTTTTACAGTCATAAATTGTGTTCATCCCACACATAACTTTTTATTCCTTAAAAACACCGCGTCCCCTTTAAAAATGCCAACATTGTTGCCAACCATTGTCTTCCTTCTCGCGCAATACATACAATTTCTCCAAAATAAAACCCACACTACCACAACTCCCACTGTCAAAGAGAACTAAGCGATCTTTCGATAAAAATCCCCGAACAGAACAAATGAAACAAAAGAAAAAGAGCTGGATGGTAAATCTGCTATCAGAAACCGCTTCCATACGAGACAGCTTCGCACGTTGAGGTTTTTTTTTGCTCCGACGCTCTGCCAGTGCTGATGCTGGTTGCGAAAACTAAAATAAGTCCGATCAGCACTTTTTAAAATGCGAGGGTCTTGCCTAAGAGTTGCTTACTTAAGGAATGTTACTAGTTTCTCTAACTCTGGTGCTAAAAGAAATGCGGTCTTCTTTACATTTTGTCATATTTACTGAAGATCAATGCTCTGTTGTCTTAGCTGTTACGAGGGGTTATCTTTAATTTTTATACCCATGGGGAAACATTAATTTTTAATCTTACATAGATGATTGTCAAAATTAATAAAAACTAAACGCATGAAAAAAAAATATTTCAAACTTTTTTAAAATTATAGGCATTAAGTTTTTAATAAATTTACTCTTTTTTCAGGTTAAAAAGTAATGCTAAGTATACTATGCAATCTTGATACAGTCGAGTCCGCTTAATGTGATCGCAATTTTCCGAGACTAAACTGATAACATTATCCAATTGATAACAATAAGCGATTTCATATCAAAAAGCAGTAAACACAGTGTAACTAGATTGTTTGCATTAAAATCAAAATCATGTAATCGTAATAAATGAATTCAAAACACTATTTTTAAACTAGGTAAAATTTTAAGGGGAAATTATAAGAGTAGTTCAATTTATAAAAGTAAAATAATCGCTTAATTTGTATTTCTATTTGTATAGAAAGGTCTCTCTTTTTTCCACTCCATTATATCCTTTCACTCCAATAAACCACTTATTTATTAAACACAAGGTAGAATTCAAATATCTTATCGGACACCTGCAAAGCGTCGATCTTATTTCCATTAAATATAAGCGAAATGTTTCCTTTTTCTTACTCATACTGAGTTTCAGAAAAAAGAAGCAACCAGATGCTCTCAAGGGGTTGTTTACATATGACTGTAAACACTGTTACATATGTGACATGGGGTTGTTAAGCGGATTCGACTGTAATATTAAAGAGTCAATATATGAATTAAAAAACCCATTTTAATATCCCAAGAAAAAAATTAGGGCCCTTTTTGCATTAGATAACATTTAATAAGATATCTTTGATAAAATGCTTCAAACTTTTACAGTTTTAGCACAATTTACAAAAAGATAGAAAGCACTCAGAAATTTCCTTCCCCTTTTTTTAAATGTGCAAATTAAAAAGACTTAATTTTCAAATCTCTCATAACAATATGCTAAAATATTTCATAATTATATATAGTTAAAATAGACTGATTCTTATGAAAATTTTTCGACTCGAAAAAACCAGGAACACAAAAACCCAATAACTCCCATTGGAGGGTGCATAACTTTAAATTTGATGCTTAAATTTTTCTTTCTTCACAAAGACAGATTTTATAAATTTTTAACAATTACTACAAAACGAAATTGGTCATGACTATCATCCATGCACTGTTAAAACGATTGAATCAAAATTGAGTAAAAAGTACTCAAAAAGGCTCCGATCCAATAAGTACTCAAATTTGAATACA
Organism: Tetragnatha versicolor; assembly: GCA_024610705.1. Lineage (NCBI taxonomy): Eukaryota > Metazoa > Arthropoda > Arachnida > Araneae > Tetragnathidae > Tetragnatha > Tetragnatha versicolor. The sequence goes on from JANDEH010000007.1 coordinate 11,079,656, forward strand.
TGAATATACTCATTTCTGAAAATGTGCATACTCAAAAATGAAACATCTTGAGCTTGAACTCAAAAATGAGCTCACAATGTTTCATTTTTGAGTATGCACATTTCAGAATGAGTATATTCATGCATTCAAATTTGAGTACTTATTGGATCGGAGCCTTTTTGAGTACTTTTTACTCAATTTTGATACAATCGTTTTAAGAGTGTGCCTTGAATCTCAGCACTCTACCTCCCCATACCTTTATCAAATCAACTCTTCCAACACTGCTTAAATGCGCTCCATAAAAGAGCCCCCTTCCCTTTTTAATGGCACTAACGGTGACAGTGATCCACGTTCCACCAAAATTAATTTCCCTTTAACTCAACACACCCACCGACACTCGCTTGGACGAAAAAGTGGTCCCGCTTTCCATCCCCTCATGTCGTTAGTTACTTTTTTTTTGTTCCCTGTGTTTTATATGTAGCGTGGTTAATTGCAACGTAAACTTCGGATGAATTAAGTTTGCGTTTTAGGTGCTCCTCTTTCTTCTCTTCGCTTTACCGGCATTGTTTTATAAATTTATTTTGTTTTCCACGCAGCTGCGTATATTTTGTCCGCTGAACCATGGGTGTGATGCATATTTTCAAGAGGATAAATTTAAAGACCGTAACGAGATAAATTAAATTCCACAGGAGATCGAAAGGGGGGAAGGAGGGTGGCGCGTGTAGCGTGACGGAATTGGTGCGCACAACGGAAAGGTGACATTCAAAAAAGGAATGCTTGCGTATTATTTGCTATTTGTGAACTATTTTATTGCCAAGTTTTTTTAAGTCATGGAGCATCATTTTCTATCACATACTTGGACCTAGCAACGGCCTTAGCAACATATTGTTTTACCTACAGCAGTTATTACAGTTAAAAGACAATAACTGGTTATTGAATGCTTCCATTGGAGCATTTGCAATCACATGACAGCAACAGATACGGCCGCACCTAGCAACGGCCTTAGCAACAGACTTTTTGACCTAGCGCAAGGAAGAAAGTAAATGGTCGTGACGTCACCTGAAAACACTATTAGATAAAGCAGCTTTGGTCTGGTAGGGAAATTTACGTCTGAAGTCCGCAAACTCCATAGTACTGTGAATGGCAAATCGGCGATGGGAAACTCATGAAAAACCATTTTTTAAAAATATCTAAGCGTTTTAATAGAAATAGTGTTTTTAAACTTATTCCTGATCCTCCTATAAGTGAAAATATATTCTTCTTATCAAGAGATATCACGAAGAAAAAGAAAAAGAAGTTTAAGAAAACCATCTTGGAATTAACTATTCGGCTACTTGCTAACGGCCGTATTCACCGGTAACCTGACCGGCGGTCAGGTCAGGAAACCATGGTTACAGCCTCTGATTGGTGGAAGGAAAATATTGAATTATTTTTCCACCAATCAGAGGCTGTAACCATGGTTTCCTGACCTGACCGCCGGTCAGGTTACCGGTGAATACGGCCGTAAGAGTACCGTTATAAAAAACTATTAAACATAAAGAAATGAAAGCATTTGAATACACAGAAATGTGTAAAAATGCTTCTGCAACGCTAAGTAAACACAATAATGAACACTTTTAACCAGACTGCGATTGTGTTGTTAAAGATAAAGATAGTTTCTATAAAGGTGTTGCTGAAAATGCCAGAAAGAAAATGTGTTTATAAAGTGTTTCGATCCAAATTTAAGAACGAAGTTTGAACCGATTTTGAGTTTTTTTCTCCCGTCTCCATAATTATCAATCTCAAACCCTGGATATCTGTGAGTTTGTGCGATGAAATCAGAAATCTCCAAACTCCCTTCACAAAATAACGCACAATTTTCTGTAAACAAAACAAAATCCGCGAAATAATTCATTCCACCTCAGCCAAACCCTTCGGTAATCGCGTGAATTAAATCACCTGAGGAGCATCAGCATTAAAATTCTTCGGGGAAACTCTTATCTGCGAGACGGAAAAATTCGGAACCACCACCCTCAGAACTTTTCAGCGCGAACAAAGTATCGAAGAGAGAGGGGAGGATGCGATGGATGTCGGAATACCATTAATATTGTTCCATCCACCCCCTCAAAAAGAATATTTTTCCATGCATAATGCTCTCTCGGCATTTCCCGAATAAATACGCATGCATTTTCCCCACTAGGTTTGCGCCGCCCGATCCATCAATTTAATCTGAGGCAACGGGCGGCTTCCGTATGCCGCAATTGGAGTAGGGAAAAAAAGAGGGGGCGATGTTACTGGAATTTTAGGGGTAATGGCGTGGAAGCAATCGGGTTGGTTGGTGTGTGTGCTCTTTTTTATTATTAGGGGAGTAGGTTTTTTTAGGGGGGGGGGTATGAGGGTGAGGTTAAAAATGTTGGTTTTGATTAATTGCTGAAAATATTGGATTGCGCTGAAATGATATCCTGGAATTTCGGAAATGCCAGGCTTGAAAGAAATGAAATATTGGTCCATTGCGATTTTCAGTTAATGCTTTGAGAGGTTGGGAAATCAAAGTTTTGTTCGGTGAGACGACTGCATGAATTTAGAGATGTTATAGAGAGATAGACCAAGGTTGTGTAGAATATCTGAATAATTTTTACATTAAATTCTTCTAAAGAAGGAATACTGGATGGTAGTAGCCTTGGGACCTTATTGTGGTCTTTTTTTTGTATTGAAACAAACAAAAAGCTCCCCGTGCTCCACAATGTATTGCACAGGGCTTACAGAAGTAAGTAATTAAAATGTTAAAAGAAAAACACTACAATACAGATTAAATAAAATAAAATTAAATTAAAATTAAAAAAATTATAATAATAAGTTTAAATTTTGAGAAGGTTTTGAGAGGAAATATTTTGAGGTTTGGAGTTATTTTTAACGTTTTAGTTTTGTGGTATTAATAATTTTTCTCGAACGGCCGTAGTCACAGATAACTTGACCGGCGGCGGTTAACAGCGGGAGTCTGATTGGAATAAAACTAGGTTTTATTCTTTAACAGCCAATCAGAAAACTGACTGCTGCTTAACCGTCGGTCAAGTTACCGGTAACTACGGCCGTAAAAGACCATATTTATGGGTAACAAACACCACACGGCATTTCCTAAGGATGTTCCTAATTTTTGTTTTTTATTCAACTATACAAAGTATAGTTGAATTAGCTGTGAAACATTGTTGCAATTTTTTGTCACTCTGTGTTGAATTAGCTGTGAAACATTTTTATAAGATGTTTCGAGTCGTATAAATTCAAAATAACATAATGTTACAGACACGAAGAAAATTAAGTTCCCTCTGAGTTCTAGTTCCCCAAAATAGGTATTCTCTCAATTTCTTGTACGTTAAATATTCGGGTCCAATTTCGCTAACGCTTCCACACTAAATATATTCAATTTATTTTGAACGTCATATATTCAAATATAGAAGATGTTATTTCAATTTTTTATGATACTAGGGAGCTACCGCCCCCTGCTCGCTATCGCTCGCCAACCCCCGTTAACTGCTGACGCAGACACGTTTGAACCGCTTCGCAATTCCTCACAAAACCCTGATCACTGCACTTACTCACTTTATAAAACATTCTTAAAACAGGGTTAGTACTTCTCCGGGGTATTCTTTCGAAAATGGTGGATATACATTCAGTAGCGGAAATTTAACAGTTCCTTTATGGTAACATTAATTGGCGGGTCGACTTATAATTCCAAGAAAATTAACAACAGAGCAATGTAACATTCCTTTACCATTTCCCCAAGGTAATATTTTTTTCACAGATAAATTAAGAAGCACTGAAACATCTCAGGAATAAATTTAACGTTCTTAAAATTTGTAACTATTTTCATCGATTGGCTGTAAAAAATGTAGTAATTACCGTAAACATCACGAAAATTTAGAATTTTATCTTCATGAGATCAAACAAACGTCGAAGTTGTGTCAGTTTCATAGCAATGACACGAATGTTTAGACTTCAAACATTTTCGATATTTATCTTAATTTCTAAAACAGTCCCCCGTGTTATCTAGTTGTTTGCGTTTTGGCATTATGAAGTAAGGTGTCACATTTTACTACCTTAAAAAAACATACTTGCAAAAGAATATAAAAATAATAATAATTGTAAAAAATAAATGCAAAAGTTCAAAATTTCCGAAAGCAAGTTTATATTTTGTTGTAAATATGGTAATGATTAGGCTGCCACAACGACAAAGATAAATGTAAAAATATTAATTTGTTATTTAAAAAATAAAAGGTAAATTATTTATACATAAGTTTTAAATATAATTAAAACCGTTTAAACAACAGAAATATAAATATTGTTAAAAATAACCCAAAATATATTTTTTAAATTCGTGTTATAAATAGAAAGATGATTATTTAATTTATTTGAATATTAAAAACCAGTGAAATATGTTTTCAATTTTTTTTTGAAATTCATAGTTTCTTGCTTTATAACTGCAACCTTATCCGTAAACTAAAAAAATGGAAATATTTTAAAATTGAGATTTTTTTTAGAAATTCTAAAGGCACTTTGCACATCCTCAAAAGAATCCGGACAGTTTGATACCAAAATATGTGTTATACGGATGAGTAATTAAAAAGCCTTTCCCTGGAAACCGTTCACCAAAAACTTTTTTTTAGAATAGAGAGAAACGGAACGATTATTGATTTAATTGAACATTTCAATCAATGAATATGAAATTATTTAACAGGTTTTATAATTTTTGGTCTCCAAAAGAGATTGGCGATATTTAGAGGGAACGTTAACGGAATTGAACCAGTTTTTGAGTTTCTACTGCCCAATTTTTTACATGATGCCCAAAGAAAATAAAACCCAGTAATACTAAGGGTTTTTATGCGATTTTTCGTAACATGAAATGGAAATTTGGCGTTGACGTAAAAATATGAAAGTGTTCCACTTCGTTACGTTTTAAGATTGATATTAGAGAGAAAATAATGATAAAGTAATGTCTAAAAGGATACGTTACATAATAAACTATAAAAATAATACTTCATAACCATATTTCTCTTACAATAGAAACAACCAGTGTATAGTACTTTATTTCCCAAAATTGCACCCCATCTCGCGTGTAAGTTATTGTTATGGGAGTTGAGCCGATATTCGCCATAAAAAGTAAAAAAATCAATAGAACCTAAACGTTTTAAAAATATTTTTACGGACTTTAACAGACTAAGATAGTGTTTATTGCTTGCTACTAGACCAAAAACTTACCTCCCGCCTTACAAAGAATTTGAAAAGTAAGCAACTATCAGTTTTTACTTCCAAACAAAACTTTCGGATAAACTTTGTACAATAATAATTAGCGCATCAGGGAATGTGTGTGCTTAAAGTGACTGGAAAATGCACTCAACGAAGCTTCAGTCGAGTTAATCAGGTAGAAAATAAAATTCTCCAGACAACCTAAAGCCGTTTTTAATCTCGAAGCAGATTCTTTCGAAAGCTAGATTAATTAGACGTTAATTAATTTCACTGTTGAATAACAGCTCTCGAACCAGACAGGTAAACAAAGGCTGCTGGCGTGAAATGAAACGAATTGAATTCAATTTATTTTTAATTGATTGTTGGAAGCTTTAAAATTATTTAGATTGATATGGAAGAGTAAGTACACTACAAATGCGTAAAACACTTTTGCAATAGTGAACAGCAATGATTTTATAATAATGCACATTTCTAACCAAAAGCGTTTTAATGGATAACTGCAGTCAAATTATTTTTTAATTCAGAATAGATTAAAACCTCCAAAAACATTTTAATTTACCTTTCAAAGCCCTAAATTTTATATTATTTTCAATTAAAAATAGCTTATTTTCTGGCTATTTTCTAGCTTAGCTGAAACAGTTTGTGACGTCAAATGTGCCTTGTGTACTATCATTCCGCTTTGAATTAAATAGTTCTAGTTTTTTTATAGCCTACTGTTTCAATAAAAACGGGGTTTACCACATTTCCCATCAGAGGCACATGTGACGTCACACACACTGTTAGGCGCTTTCCGTAATAAAATATCTCATAATTGTGGGAAAAGACAATCATATTTTTTGAATAGGGAGATAATTTTTAATAATTTGAAATCTAATATTCAGAATTTTAAGAGATTCTGCAATTATAAATTGTGTTTCTACTGTATTATGTGAGAAAAAGAAAAAAATCAGAAGAAAGATTCAGAGGCAGAAAATGTGTTATAGAGTATCTCTCTATAAGAGTATTCCTAAAAACGTTTCAGTATAGAAGACCCTTCTACCTCTTTGAAGGCAAAAAAATGCTGTTTAATATCAACGAAATTATATAAAATATATCGCACCCTTGCTACAAAAGTGCCACAACTCAAAAAACTTGTTTTCCAGGAATTGCAAAAAACTGTTCCCGGTGTAATTTGTCAATAAGAAGAACGATACATCTCAAACTATGATTCTTAGCCATTGTTCCAGTTTTCCCAACTTTCCGACTCAAAATTCAAATTTTTCAAGTTATGACTGTTTTGGTGGCATTTCAGTGGAAGGAATCATAGCCATCTTGATAACAACAAAACGCCATAACTGCCATCTGGCGGCTGATTTTTCAATGTAACTTCTGGGTTTTTTTGAAGATTGGTAGAGATGTGAAAACTACGCCTAATGGCGATCATAACTCAAAAATTACAATTTTTGAGTTGTGGCACTTTTATAGGAAGAGTGCGATATTTTAGCTCCTGTAATGTTCATTCACATCTCAGGCCTGCACAATTTCGACAAATTATGGCAACTTAACATGCAAAAAAGTACATCTGGTCTGATCTGGCTTGGCAAAAATAATGATAAAAATACATTATTGTTTGCTCATTACATTGAGAATAATTATAATAAATGAATAAGTAATGCAAAATGGTTACCAAGTTTCTTTGTTGAAAAGATACAGTAAGTTTGAGTGTTATAACTTGTATGAAATTTACATGTTTTCTGAATGTTTTAAAATTTATTTGCATTTTTAATTCGACATCTAAGTAGCGCAACATTTTTTCCAGGTGTCGATTTTTCCGGAAACCCGTTGAGACAAATTAATTACATGTTTTTAAATAAATGTCATCAATATAACTTTAATTTTTAAATTCGATCAATCCTGTCTTTATATAGAAATTTAACTCCCATTATAAATCTACGAGAAACTTTTAAAGTAACGGAAAAGGTAGATGAAAATAATTAGGAATGTGAAGCAAGGGATCTGTGAGTAAAAAAGTAACGTTTTTACTCTAATATGATTTTTAGACTCTTTTAGCGACATTATTTGGCAATTGTTAATGTTACGTAAGCGTTAAAATACAAGTTACGAAACTTCTGATACAAAATATGAAAGTCAGGGGATTTAATAAAATATTTTAAAAATAAAATTAAGCTCTTCTCAAGGACGAGAATTTCAGCAAGTGGCAAAATAGAACCAGGAATTTCTTGTGAAAGAAATCAAATGTGTAGTGTGTAAAATTTAATGTAGTTTAGGGTTGATCTATATAAAACGAACACCGCTTGTCGAAACTTCTCGCTAGTTCTCAATATTTTAAATATTAAGGAATAAACTGCAAATTTGCGGAATACCCTTTTAACGCGAAGTTACACAATGTTATAAACGCTTCTAACAAAAATTTTTTGATTATGTTGCAATAGGGTTGTTTCCTTCAACTGAAATTGATCATTTTAACACCAAAACACTAAGAGAAATGCAAAAGAATAATTTACCCACGCTCAAAAAATTTTTAGACCAAATAGTTAATTAGTAAAAAGCATTTAAAATTTGGAGCCGCAAAAAAAGAGGCGTGGCCAGCTGTGACGTCATTTGGTATGAACCGGCGAAAAGTACCGATCCTTTGCCTTGCCTCTTGCCTGCATTTGCGTTTTGTTTTCGAACTGAGTATTTACGCTTTGCTTATCATAAATATTTTAAACTAAGCTTTCGTTTATTGTTCTTTTACATCATTACTGTACACAAAACAAGATTAGTTTTCAAATTGAGCTTGGTTTTATTCGAGCAGATTCGAATAATTCGCCGAAAATTTCGGTTTTAACTTCGGTTGATTTCCTTAGAAACGATACACGGTTCAATAAACCAGAAATAGAGGAGTTAAACAAGCAAGATGAGTACTATTTCGTATTCTGTTTTTAAAGTTTTAAAAATCTATTATATTTATTAATAAAGAGCATTTTTAGTTCGAGTACACTCCAGCATTGTGGTAGGGTAGTTTTATTTTCAACTCCCGTTTTGATCCTGAAAAAAGTAGTAGGAATTTTGAAATAATTTTACTATTGGTAACTAGTTACATCTTTGAGAATTAGTTAACATGTTTTCTGGAAAAAATCAGACATTTTTTAACTATTAGATATCGAGTTTACAAGCGCGCACCTCGGTCTTATTTCCCGCCAACCCATAGAGAAATCTTCTTTTTCGACATATTCCCCTTTTTGATGGTTTAAAAAATAAAAAAAACTAATGAATATTTAAAAATAAGATAATTATCGAAGGTTACAAACATATTTAGTTACATTTCAACGTAATCACCTTGAAATGAACTATTTATTGCACCTTTTTCACAAGTTTTTCTATCCCTCATCTTGAAAAGTTAGATTTTTCGTTGATTCGCAGGCTGTAGCTCCATGAATCACCAATGCCTGGAACTTGGCTGATGCACAGCATATGGTTTTAAACCTGCACAATTGCATACTGCAAAAATTACCTGCCTGCCCATTGTTTTTTGTTAATGCGAAAAGAGTTTGAAAGAATAGAAATTACACAGGTTTGCAATGAAAAAGCTGTTTGAACAATTATTACGATTTCCTATGTATTTTGGTGTGCTGATAACGAAAAAAATATTGAAAAAATCCTGTACGTCAGGATTTTTCACAAATTGCAACATAATATTCTAATTTTCCCATTTTTTTATAGTTTTTGAACATTTCTAGCTCCTCCCTTTTTAAAAATTAGGAGCTGTGAATGATGCACATAGTAAACTATCTCATCAGGATATTTAGAGGTAATTATAGAGATTGAAATAAAATATTAAGCAAGACTTAATCGTGCAATAATGAAGGATTTTTGTTGTATAGTTCAAAGAAACGTTCTTGTTGATAATCACAAGGGTAAATTTACCAAGAAGAGCTTCATAAGGTGGAAAAATTGGCTGAAGAGTGTGTAAATGAGTTTATTTTAGTTATATAATGATTTTTATGAAGAATATGTAATAAAAAATTTATTTTATAAGCATATTTTTATTAAAATTGAAATATTAACTTATTTTACAATCATACCTAAATTGTCGGGAAACATGCCATTCTAGGGCAAAACAGAGATCATTTTGGAGTTTAGGGATCCAAAAAACATTAAAACTAATCACCTCATTAATAAATTTGGATTAAAAAATCTACTTCTTAAGTGTATTTACATTTTTTTTAAGAAATGTTGCTATATTTGCTCAATTTGTTACAAAATGCGATGTTTTAAAAATAAAAAGAGGTCATATTTGGATTCAGCACACCAAAACACATGAAAATGATATTCAGATAAAGTTTGAGTCGAAAAATAATCTCTCTATTCTAAAAAAAAGTTTTTGGTGAACGGTTTCCAGAGAAAGGCTTTTTAATTACTGAACCGAATGACACATATATGGTATCAAAATGTCCGGATTCTTTCCGGATTTCCGAGTAAGCCCTTCGATTTTTCAAAAAAATTCTCAATGTTAAAATATTTCCATTTTTCTAGATAACGGATAAAGTCGCAGTTATAAAGCAATCAAATTATTATGCATCCAATCACAACGTCCGATTGACGCTTTATTTTAAGATGAAACATGTTTTTTCACCTTTTAAAAAAAGTACTTTCTTGATAAAATATCACTCAAAGACTGATAAAAACATATTCTAAAAACTTACATGAACGCCATTTTATACTAAAATTTCACACTTTTTGTCCAATATTTATAAATTTTATTCTGTTTTTATCGAAATTAATTGTAAACATAGTGATGTTTTGTCTCTTATTGTTTTCAATTGCTTAAACGGTATTGTTTAACAAGTCTGGGTTTAAAAAAAATATGAATGATAAACACTAGGCATATTATACTATCGAGTTACTTTAAAATAATATTTTTTGTTTGGTCTGAATATTGATAAACAATTAGAATTAGTTATTTTTATAATCATAGATTAAAAATAATTAAGATGAATATTTTTAAAAACATTTCGTTTAAATTTTTGATAAGTTCGAGTTAATACTCAAACTTTTAAGGGAGATTTATTCATGGTGGGGATTTGAAGTATTTTTAATAAGTTGGTTGACGTTTTTTCTGTAAATTGTTTAATTGTTTTATAAAGTGTGTTAAGTTCAACGAGTTGGAATTTGTGGGAATTGCGAAGCAATTCCAAAAGGTCCTGCGTCAGCAGTTTACGGGGGTTGGCGAGCGATAGCGAGCAGGGGGCGGTAGCTCCCTAGTTTTTTTAAAAGATACTTTCATTTTCTTAAAAAAATTGGCATTTTTGTTAAATTGTGAAGAAAGGTGAAGTCTTATGATAAAATGGAGGGCAATTTTAGATTCAGCACATCAAAAACCATAAAAGGTTTTATGGAAATATTTGAATAAAAAAAATAGTGTTAAGAGTAGTGATGGGCAAAATCGATAATTTTAGGTATCGAATACTTTGGTATCGAATACTTTGGTATCGAATACTTATAGGTATCGAGTACTTTTAGGTATCGAGTACTTTTTTTCAATGTCGGGAAATGAAGCCAAATAAAGCGGCCAAATAAATTTTACGAAAAGCGTCGTTTGCGGTCTTCTTTTGTAGCCGCAATTTTGAAAAGAAATAATACCCCTACCAAAACCATACATTGTATTCTTAAATATACGTTAACCACAATCCCCTTTGTTTGAAATCTCCACCTATTACCAGTTTTTCAAAAAAAATTCAAAACCAAAACTTAGTAAAAACTGTCAGAACTTTTCGGACAACTTAATATCTTTCGTGAGCAATTTGTGTTATCAAAAGAACTATAAATTATGAAACAAATAAGAAGCACTACATGTTTACTACACTATGTTTTTTAATAGTGCCAAATGGATACTTTAAAAGGGTCTTCACAACAGTAGAGTTTGGAAGTAGCGGAGCCCATTTTATCCTTCATACAGGCTTTGAGAACCATTTCTTTCTCAATTTTTTGTTTCTTGGAACGATTAAGAACCTTTTACTATGTGTTTTTGCAGTCGATGAAGTGCATCCTGGCACAATGCAGTATTCATAAGCTTTTTTTACTTCGGAATCCATTCTTTTTTACTGATGCACGTGCTTTCTATTGGGAAAAATAAGAGCGCGCGATCGGCGAAACCTCGGATACTACCAAATGACGTATCTGCGCAGTGGCGCGTTTTTAAGCACTGTGACTGCGCATCCTCTTTAAAAATTAATAAAAAATTAAATTAAAGTCGTAGCGACCTCGGGATTTTTGATAACAACTTTTTTCTCTATATTCTACCAGGAAAAAAATAAAACAGAAAATGGGAAACTACCCTATTGTTTTGTGGAAGGACTTAACATACAGAACATACTGTAGAGTTAGAAAATGACAGACAGAGAAAATGTGTTCAAATAGTGTTTCCGATTCAAATTTAAGAAAATTTTCATATTACACACTGTTACAACACTGTTGTAAGAACACATTCCAGGATGGAATAAATACTTATAACTCAACACACAATAAAAATACTAAGGGTTCAACCTAAAAACAAAATGAAAAATTTTTAATTTGGGGAGAAAAAAAGTGTCATCAAATATGTTTATTTCTGAGTGAAACGTTTGCATAAAAAATAGGCCCCATACAAATTCAATACGTATGTTGATGCAACTGAACTCTTATCATTTCTGCATAGCTGCATCTCCGAGTAAGTGTATAAACTTTTAAGTTTTAGATCTCATCAGACAGTTATTGTTATATTTTTAGTTTGTAGAAACTTATATATTTGAGGCCCATTTGATTCCTCTCATCAGTCACCACTATATGTACTAAGATTTTCTTTTCGATTCAATTTTAAGAAAACTTTCAAATTCTAAACATAGTTTTGCAACACTGTTTTAAGAAAACTTTCTAATTCTAAACAAAGTTTTACAACATTGTTTTAAGAAAACTTTCAAATTCTAAACATGTTTTACAACACTGTTGTAAGCAGACATTCCAGGGTGGAATACATATTTAGAACACAATAAAAATACTAAGGGTTCCCCTCTGCAATATAGGTATTTTATCCGAAACACCAAATCATAAAATGTTCAACTGCTTCATATTCGTTAATCAAAGAGAAACTCTGAAAAAGACAATAAAAGTCCAATATCTAAATTTTCAAGCATTAATGAACACCTTAAAACTAAGCAAAAGAACCGAAATCAAAGCGATAATAGTTTTCCTTCAACATATTGTAGAAAATTAAACTCCATTTATAACTCCATCTGAAATGGCATAAGAAAAGAGAACGAAGCAGCTGTTAATCAGCAAGCAAATGTCCCAAATAAATCGCATCTCATCGTAATAAGGGTTCAATCTAAAAACAGATTAAAAGTGTTTTTAATTTGGAGACAAAAAAATTTCCTCAAATGTATTTCTTTCTTAGTGAATCGTTTGTCCTTATCAACAACACAAATCGTTCATTTAGGACACAAATTCAAACCGTACTAAGATTTTCTGATGAAAGATCTTTCTTTAAATAGAAGTATAGTAATAATTGAAAGTTGGAAGCTGACGAAGAAAATTAGAATCACATCTTAACTTGTAAATAATTATCCAACGGAATTCATCATTCAATTACCTATGGTGCATCGAAATTTTTCATTAATTTCAATAACACACTTGCAGCTCTTTTGCTCCTTTCATTCAGCTGATTCAGATAAAAAAAAATGAGAGATAGCACCACGCAATCAATTACAGTTTTTCGTTACACCGTCTTAGCCACTTAGAGCTCTAAAAATCAAATTACGGCCTTTAATAGTCTAGTTTCATTAGCTCTTTTATTCATTGATCGCCAAAGAAGTGTTTATTACCCGAATGAAATATACACCGCCATTAAACCTGTATAAACCGGCGCCACACAAATAGTTTTCTATTAGAAAAATATCGATATAAACTCATTTCTCTTCGCCTGGAATTAATTCCACGTGCCATCTATTTAATTAAAAACATCGTTTTCACTTTCCCTTTTTAAAAATCCAAAAGAAGCCGCCGCCGCCCGTTTCTTTACTTTCGCGACCCCCGTTTATCTCGCCAAGTCGGTTCATTAATAAGCGTGCGGATGATGAGCGTAGGATTTAATTAAATGTTTTATATATTTCCGAGGGAAAAGTTGTAAAACGTTTTTGAAAAATGGCGCCGGTCCAGTGGCGGTTGCAGTTAATTGATTGCGGAGGTGACGTTTCGGAGAGACTGCTGTTTCGAACATCTCGAGATTTTTTTTTCTGCTACCCTGCCTGAATTCGGAATATGACGTTTCCGTCCTTAAATTAGATTTCTCTTCCAATATTGAATTTTTTAGAACGTGCCAACGAGTAGCTTTTGAGTTTTGAAAGGGTCTCTAGTCCCTTTGATAGTTTTGCCGATAACTTTCTGAACTTTTGCCGTGTTTTGTAATTTAATTATTACCTTTGAGGATTTTGTAGCATTTTGCTGGTAATTAGACGATGACTACTAACTTGGCAGTTATTTCTTCCAATTATATTTACTATTCGTTACATTATTTTTTGTTGACCTATGTCTCTTTACGTTACCTCTCCTCTCGGAAAGATATTTAATTTCTTTTTCTTGCACACGATTTCTAATTTGTCCACAGGTAACTAAAATAAAAAAAGTTTCTATATTAATAGAAAGAGAAAAGCCGAGTATATCTATACATTTTATTTTCATGTTCTTAATCGGCATATAAAGAACTGTAAATAGTTAATATTTTGATCCAAAATACTAAATTGACTTTAGTGTATAGAAACTTATTCAAAATACTTCATCTTAAACTCACTATTATGAATTTTTAAAAGAAAATTCCTTATTTCATCGCCATTGAAGTTTAGTTCATTCTTATTAAAAACTGTAATCAAAGGAGAAATGAAGAATTTCTTTGAAGTGTTTTTTTTCAACTATACAAAAAAACCGACCGAAATCGGATAAATATTACAATATTGCACTTCAAGACCCATAGAGTATAGAGCTTAACAGAGTGTTCATCACCATAGACGCTAATGGCAACTTTTTTAACAGGGCTTTTCCCATAGACAAATCTCTGGCCACAAGACCCGCCTCCTTTAATACCACGCTATTCCTGCTAATTCTGTCATTCGCCCACTGAAGCTGTCACTCAAATCAAAATCGCCTATAATCAGTTTTAAAATCAAATCAAATACATTTCGCGTTCTCTGATTGGCTGCTAGTGAACTGAATTATAATATGCGTGCTGAATTAAATTAGTGGCCTAAAAAGGAAAACTGCGGTTTTGGTATCTCTGTTAAGTTCTCTACTCTGTGTCAAGACCTTTCCTGGAAAAGTCAATGTTTTTTTTATAAAGGTTGGTCATGAATTCTGAAACTTGAAATAAGCTTCTATTTAATTTTATTTTTGTTAAAACATAGAATAAGAATGATCATAATTGAATAACCAGTTAAGTACAAAAAATGCCAAATTGACTTTTTGTGCTCAAAACAATCTCCAAGTTTTGTTCTACACACGAGTGGAAAGAGGGGTAAAATAACCCCCCCCCAAAAAAAAGGAGATATATCCCCTTGAATTTGCGAAATTGAAGCCCATTCATTGTATTTTTTAATTTAATTCGGAATAAAAGTTAGTTTGTCTTTCTATTCTTATTCTTTCTAGTGTAAACTAAGCCAAAGTAAAATTTGCTTTTAATTTAAAAGTGTTTTAAACTTTTTTTTTATCCAGGGAATGTTTGTTCCCCCCTCCCACCCTCAATTCATATTCACTTACTCCATAGATACTGCCTTCATGTTAATGTCTCGGTTTCACAAAAATTTTTAATTTTATTGGTCACAGTCTTTCAATTTCTCCCTTTTGAGCGCTGAACTTAGCAGAAATAAAATTTTAAAGTCAATTTAAGTGGTTTTTAAGCTTTTTCTTCAGTTTGTTGTTTTATAAGTTTGGAAAAGGGCTCCATCAACTTTTTTCCAACATTTTGAAAAAAAATTATGCTATTTGATCTGTTTTCTAAATAGGGTCTTGAATTTCCAGTAAAAATTTCGTGGTTATACGACGAAAATTTTTTAGGGTTTTTCTGGATTTTCTCCAAACTTGGCGTTGAACTTATTGGAAACAATACGAAGACCGGCATTACATTAGTGTTATTGTCTCTCGAGAGATGGCGCAGCAATATATTAAACTGTCAAATAATTTCAAGAGAATGGCAGCAGCTCGGAAACCGGTATCCTTTAATAACATTTTTCCATCTGAATGTCTTCTTACTTTGTAGAATTAAATATGACGGTTGAAGAAAACGCCACATCTGTATTACTTAACTAAGGAAATTTTTATTCTTGGTTATTAGGATCAAATTGCATAAATGGCTATATTTTCTTATTATTATTATACTGGAAATAAACTTTATCAGTTTAGTTAACGCTCCTTTTTATGATTCTCTGTGTTATGAACATTAATAAATTGAGTCGAATTATAGCTCCCATATCAAAGATAGACTCATTGTGAACAATTTTGTTTAACAAACACAAATTTTAAAACATTTTTTATGAACTTTTTTTCTACTTCAGTGCTGGAGTAAATCGGTATGAAACAGGTGTCCCAAAAAAGTATGACACATTTTAAAATTCAATAACTTCAATTTTTAACTTGAAAACTAAAAAAGATAAAATTACGCGGTTTGTTGCAACCGCCTACACCTAAGACTCCCAGGAGTAGGGCGTAACAAACTGCGTATTTTGATCTTGTTTAGTTTTCGAGTTAATAGTTATTGATTTTTATAAAGTATATCAGTCTTTTTTGGGACACACTGTAGCAAAATAATAAATTGTAATGTCGAATGCCCCCCTCCTCAAATTTAAGGTTTTGAAAAAATTTTGGGTAAAGGAAGCCAATTCCAATCTTGCAAGTATATTATCTCCGAATCTTAACCTAAAAGAAAACTTTATACAATAAACTCCATACAAAAAATTCAGACATATACAAGTAATATAATAATACAAACACCAATCTGCAGTTACAATTATTTTAATATTCAGTTTGAAAAGCCTTTTTCCTCCGAGCAACGGCGGGTGTATAAGCTAGTCTGTCATAATAAAAGACAAACTAAATAACTTAAAATAATACAAACAGGAGAAGTAAAAAATAACAATTGGGACAGGGGCGTATGTTAAAGGGGGCTGAGAGGGGGTCTGCCCCCTTCGTATTCGGAACAAGTGTTTCAAAACGAGCTAAAACCATGTTGTTTTTAGAGTCAAGTTTCCGAATATTTTTGCTGAGGACTGAGCCTCAAACCCACCTTTTGTACTGGGAACTCCATTCCCCCCCTTTATTTTTCATAAGACACAAATCCTATCTAAAAATGTATTGAAAAGCTACATTGAACCTATTAAATATTACTGGGTATTACCCAGTAAATATTACCCAGTATATAAATAATATTACATATTATTAATATACTAGGCTTGGGAGTAATTTTGGAACCAGATTTAAAAATATGTATAATACACTACTGTTCATAAATTATGGACGGAACTGTTTTTTCAACATAACACCTAGTGAAATTATTTTTCATCAATGAAAATTATACCAAGAGATGTTCAATGGGTGGGAATACAGGGCCCGAAAGCAAATTTTCTCTACCAATATTTTAAGGGGGTAAATGGACCCTCCATTGATAATGGAGTCCCATTACAATTTGGAGCTGTGGCAGAAACGTCTGTGTAAGAGGTATTTTACCAAAACCTTTATGTTTATTGTAATGAATATGATTACTCCTGAACTCAGTGCATATTTTTAAGCGTGTGTTACCTTTAAATGGTATTTTTTATGTTTTATTGATAGAAATCGGTCTAATCATCATTTTTGGCAATTTTTAGCTTCTGGGTCATTTTTGGTAATTGGTATCTTACCGTCAACCATGTTTTTAGTAGTTCTTACATGTGATAGATTATGTTTAGGTCTGGAGACCCTGAAAGTAAATTATTTCTTTCAATATCGTGACTTTCAAGAAACTTTGAGATAGCCAAATTGTGATTTTGTGCAACTTTTTCTCTCATAAAGAGAAATTCCTGACCTGAAATTTCTTCTAAAGAATCAAATGGGACATGAGAACACAGGTACGCAATAGCAAACATCAGTGAAAATATCTGCGGTGTATACGAGGTGCTCAAACGGCACAACATAATTGTATAGTTTCACAGAAAGGACATCTGTTATTAATGTTTGAAAAAAAAGTATTTTTTAGTGTTTATGGACGTAGACATACCTAAAAAGAAACATATAGTTGTAAAAGTATCTCCATTACCTTTGAAATGAATTTTTAAGAGATATAATTTCTTCATTGATACTCTATTACTGTTATAGACATTTCAACACTCCCTATACACGAAAAAAATTATCACTGATGTCTGCGATCACGTGCCTGGGTTCTCATGTCCCATTTGCTTCTTTTAGAAGAAATTTCAGATCAAGATTTTCTCTTTATGAGAGAAAAAGTTGCACAAAATCACAATTCGGCTATCTCAAATTTTCTTGAAAGTCACGATATTGAAAGAAATAATTTACTTTCAGGGTCTCCAGACCTAAACATAATCTATCACATGTAAGAACTACTAAAAACATGGTTGACGGTAAGATACCAATTACCAAAAATGACCCAGAAGCTAAAACTTGCCAAAAATGATGATTAGACCGATTTCTATCAATAAAACATAAAAAATACCATTTAAAGGTAACACACGCTTTAAATATTGGTATTTAAAATATTTAAAATATTGGTAGAGAAATTTGCTTTCTGGCCCTGTATTCCCACCCATTGAACATCTCTTGGTATGATTTTCATTGATGAAAAATAATTTCACTAGGTGTTATGTTGAAAAAACAGTTCCGTCCTTAATTTATGAACAGTAGTGTATTAATAAGGACTAAAATTTCTTAATTCCCTCCACCCAAATAAATTTCTATATACCTACTAAATTGGGGAAGGACATGAGTTGAAAAAGTCTGGGAAGCTTCACATACACTGGTCCTTTCCTCAGGGAAAAAGAAAAAGTGAAGATCAACAGGATATCTTGATGTAGGACCAACCAGAACGAAATTAAGATGATTAATGTCATAAAAGGACAACGAATGAATAATCATGGATGAAATAGAAGTGTGAACTTTGAGAAGTAAGTACTTTTCCCGGTCTACTACTATTCGGCGTGGCCGTTTCGGCGCGGAGCCAATTCGGCGCGGCCGTTTGGGCGAGGGCAGTTTGCTCGAATAAAGCTGACGTTTCGGTGCCAGAAATAAAATGAACGTAAATAGTACTTTCATAATCCTTCTAAATATTAGAAGAATAAATTGTTTCGCACCGAAACGGGCCGGCGCCGAATCGTCTCATTCCGTACTTTTCCATACTTCAAGAACAACAAAGTAAACCAATTTGGCTGAAGAGGTCAAGTTTTTCAGTCCATTATAAAAAAAGTATTGCATTGTGACATTAAAGGGAGTTACATATCATTCCCTTTGCAGCCAAAACAGCCATCAAAAGCCTCCTCCTCTGAATATACATAACCCCCTCTCTGCTCCATACACAATATTCTTCTTTTAATACCAGCTCTCCGATGCTACCACCTGAAATGTAATGCAAGTCATCCTCGGGATGTTGCGTGAATTGAGATTAAAATGGAATAAAAGAATTTCCTCCAGGGGGAAAAATTCGTAACAAAAAAAACCTTTTTTTTCGTTAGGCCTAGTCCCATTAGTCTCCGAAAGAAACCACGGCATGAAAAAGAAGAAGAATCCGCCTCCGAATGTAGTACATACTACCTTCCGCATGTTCGTTTCATAATAATTTCAGATCCGGAGTATTTCGCGCACGTTTCGCATTTTACGCCTTAACATTGTGCAAAAGGCCATTTCGCCCGCAAAAACGCAACCGAGAGGAAGAAAAAAAAGAACATCACTCTGTAAAAAAAATGTATAAATAACCGGAACAAAGTAACCGGTCCCTTCTTGTGGTGTGCGCGAATGTGATACTTATTATTCATTCTAGAAGAGGAGAGAAGCATTCGAAAAAGTTCTACTACCCCCCTTTTTTTGTTGTTATTATTCTTTTTTCGCGTGGTTATATGCGAAAATGGCGAGAATGTACGGGGTTCAATTTATCAATGCTAAAGCGCCTGAATGCGTGATGCAGGGGTTCGGGATGTAGTTTTCGAGGACTCGGAAAAAGTTTCTTCTAAATAAGAATTCATGAATATAAGTACAGTGCGGTGAGAGCTTGACGTTGGGCGAAATTCGATAAAAACACGTCCTGGAATATACTGCGCTGTTATGACAACCGTCCCTGTCACACCATTTCCTCAGTATCAGAGATAACAAGTTTCTGATATTCTGTGTAAAAATTTAAATATGAATCAACATTTTCCAGTGTAACTATTGGAGTAGTATGAAACTGAATGCATACGTAAACATGGTTATGATCTGTATTTACATATGTAGAGTTAACAAAAGACAACATGCGACTGAATATTTAAGAGGAAAGTATGTATTAAGCAGGATTCTGGGTTGAAAAACAGCTAAATTTTAAAACAAACGTGTTTTAATATTTATGACATAGAAAGCAATAAAATAACCACTAAAACTGATATTATCTGCCCCCAGTGCGATGAAAATACACAGTTCGATATAATTCTTATATAACCTTCCTTTATATACAAGACAGCAACTTTAGTTGATCCTACTACGTCACTAACAAACAAAGTAGTTCCCATCGCAGTGTCTGAATTTCGAGTGATTCAAAGAACGTCAATTATAAAATATGATTTGTTCATTATTTCGTTAAACCCATGTATAGTGTCTTTTTTATCACAATTCGCCTATCGAAATTCCTCCTATCAACCCAACATGCTGTGTTTACTCACTTTCTCCTTCCGCTTAGTGACGTACTGATGGGTTCAGGAAACGTTGCTGTGAAGTATAGTACTATAAATTCCATCTTTTTTATTATCATTATTTATTATGTATTTCTCATTTCATTAAAAGCTCCTTCCATGTTCGAGGTAATATTGATACAATGTATCACTCAGAGAAAGATGTATCACATCGCATTGTTTCTTGTTCAAAATATAAAGTTTTTTTCTAATTCCGTCGAGGAATGGGTCGCATAGATCATTTCCATCCGTGCAGCCCAATATAAACTAGCCTTGGAAGTGTTGTTGTCAAGAGGTAAAAATTTAAAATTTATGTTGGCCAGAAAAGCGCAACTTGTCAGGTGCTAATCAAATAAGAAAGTAGAAAGTGGTTTACAACTTTTATGAAATGATAAATGTGAATTTATTGTTTCTGTTTACTATAAGACACTGATAGGGGAACCATTTATTATTTCCTTTTTTATACATTCTGAGAACAGATAAAACTTATTTAAAAATTAAAATAGTACTTCTAATTGTAGTTTAGAACACTCACCAGTTTCGAAAAAATTTTTTAGTCAACTGTTTACACAGAAGTAAATATACTTCATTTCAAATAGTTTTAAGCAAATGGCAATAAAATGTTCCACTCAATCGAAATCCTACTACTATTATAATTGTGAATGTTTGTCTGGATGTTTGTTACTCTTTCACGCAAAAACTACTGAATGGATTTTAATGAAATTCTACCATAATGTAGCTGATACATCAGAATAGGACATGGGCTATAATTTATAAAGAGAAAATCAGTCCTTCATTCTTTTTTTCCCGTTTTTCCTGCTTTTTTTCACTTATTTTTCCGTGTTTGAAAACCTGTTTTACCAGTCATACAACGAGTTAAAAATAAAACATTGTTTCAAATGAGACAGATCACTAGACTTTTTCATTTACTAGATCTTTTAGTTTAGTTTTAAACACTGGTTTTAAATTTGTTAATTTGTTCACTAGACTTACTAATTTACCAGACTTTTTACTATGGTTACAAATTGGTTATTTTATAAAGGCACCAAGATATTAAACATTATCAGGAACATCGGGATTGTAAAAAGTGACAAGAACACCGGGATTGGAAAATTAGCGAGAACATCGGGATGGAAAAATTACCGGGTTATAAAAATTACCGAGAACACTGGGATAGGAAATTTACCATAAAGACACCCAGAATACCGGAATATAAAAATTACCGTAAACAGTGAGATAGGAAAATTACCGGGAACGCCGGGATTAGAAAAATTACCGTGACCACCGGGATAAGATTACCGGGAACACACTGGGATAGGAAAGAGGCGCCTGGGATACCGGGATGATTTGTAATATTGCTAATTTACAAAATTATAAATGTATTTTAAGAAATATTTAAAAAATTAATTTATTCACCCCACCCGTGCAAGGCCGGGTATAACAGCTAGTAATATAATATAAGTTTAAACAATATTTTAATAACTAAGCAATATTTTTAAAAATTCTATAAGTAGTAATTTTTGAACTCTGTGTTATGTCAAGTCACGTAATCAAGATACCTTAAGGATATCGTTAAATACTAATAAGGTAATATACCCCAATAAGATATTATAAACTTAATGATTAACAAACGTAATATTTCATTCCTGACATAAATTTGAAAAACACTATCAGCTTGGAAATATTTCCATGACTTTTCCAATTGGTCTCAAATTCTACACCTAAAAAGTCATCGAAACTACTTCTATGCAACTTCGAACTTAAAAATCTGTCAATCCGGAACCAAGAAAAAAAACTTTTTTAAGAAGGGGTCTCCTTGGAACTATCTCCCTCGTCAAAGGTGTAACAAACAGAAACCATTCGAAAAAGAGAATCCACTGAGTGGGTTTAAAAGGGAAAGAATACAAAATCCTGGGAATTTCCGAGCGAGAACTTAAAAAAGTCAAATAAAAGACGAATCGCCACCTAAGTAAGTATAAAATGCTGGCTAACGCATGAATAATCCGAGGCTGAAGAAGTTTCTTTGTTAAGCTGCGTTCCCATTAGAGCTCTCTTCAAAATGCGGATGTTGGTGTTTGGGGAAATTTCTTGCATGGAGAGAAATGTAGATTTAAACAATTTATAGAAAGTGGAAATTTCTAGCGGCATGTTTTAGTTATTTTCGTTTAGGAGATCTTAGATATATTTTGAGCGTTTAACCTTTTACAGGCCGAATTCAGATCCAGGTATATTTTAATTAATTTTTTTGCATAATTTACGTCCTAATGCTCCAATTAAGAGATTTTGTTAATATCAAAGTGATACAAAATTTTTACATACGATTTTCACGATGTTCCCAATTGGGAACATTGGCCACTTCCGACTATACTTCTCCCGCGGAAGAGCGAATAGACTAATAGTGATAAATCTATCGAATAATAACCCAAATTAAATGGAATAACTTACAAATTTAACCTGAAATGTAATTTATGTTTCGGTTCTCAAGCAGTTATTTTGTATAAATTTCATAATTTTAAAAAATTTTAATGGTAATTTTCTTTACACATCAGAAAAATACCCAAATTTTATTACCTTATGCTTCTAAATTTTATACACTAGCCTGAAAGATACAATTGAAGAATAGGGATATCAAAAACTAACAAAAATATGAAACACAAATACTAATTTTAATTTTTTATAATTAAAAAAACAAGTTATTTTATTATACATGGGCAAAATATTGATGGTAATTTAATGGTAATTTTCTTCACACATCAGAAAAATATTGAAGATATCATGCATTTATGAATAGGATTTTAAAATATTTTATAATAAAGTACTAAAATAATGATTAAAAGTTTGAGTAATGGATGAAATAATTTATTTTGAATGTAACATTTATGTATTTCAATGAAAATTTCACTCACATTACTTTAAAAGAAATTTGAAACTTTTTATACCTTTATTTCCCAGATAGAAATCATTTTCCGAATAAATGTTTTCAAAATTTATTTCTTATACATAATAAATAATGCTGAGCTTTTGAGATGTCTGAATCTTCTATGAACTTTTTTTATTTGTACAAGAATAAATCACTGGAAACTTTTGAACGTAGCGTAGTTTATTTACATCCATCATTTCTCAAAGCTTAGATTCAAATAAAAAAATAATTACTCAATAAAAAACATTAAAACCAGCTACTTCCTCTTTAAACGAGGATTTCCCCTCTAACAATTATATATAACCTTGTTATTCTTTTCCGAAAAGAAATCGCCGAAATACACCAGTTCTAGCGCTTCAATAATATAACGCCGTACAAGAAACTCGATTCCTATGTATAGCGGCGACAGGCCAATGTTCCCAATTGGGAACATGCCTGTTTCGCAAGTAACTACAAGCGTGTTTTTAATATTTATCATTAATACTGAGGATATCTATTTAAGGTAAGTCTTTTCCAATATCCTCACAAAATTTTGGAAACTTAGGACAATATTTCGATTTTTCACGAATTGTTTTGTAAGCCTCTGTCAAAAAGCGTAAAAATGGCCGATTTTAAGAATTTTTGTAATTTTTTCCTATTAAGATACCAACTTCGTTTACATTTAAAAAAATCAAGTCATCTTTCAACTTTACATGGTAAATTTTTCAACAGTACACTGATAGTAGTTAATTTTTTATGATTTTTCAAACATGATGTTCCCAATTGGGAACATTGGCCTGTAAAAGGTTAAATATTATTGCAACTCTATAAGTAATGTAAACACTTCTAATCAAAAGCTATTGTATTGCGATTTCAAACGTGTTGTTGTGTGAAAAAAAAAGTTTTATTTAATTTTCATAGCCAGAAAATGTGCTCTCGTACGCGCGTGATGTTTGTATCCAATTTTTAACAACACAAAAACACATTTTATAACTATAATTTTATAAAACATATTTCTAAATAGAACACATTTCCAAAACTTACCAAATATATTCAGGAGTTTAAGTGTACAACCTAACACTAAACTGACGTGTTGTTTGGGACAAAAAAATGTTCTTAAATCTGTTCAATTTTTGTGTTACGTAGTGTTTGCAGGTTTTATTGCAAAATCTCAAATTTGGAATTTTGACCAAATTTTGGTACTAAACCCCCTTAAATTCTATTCCAAGTCCATCGGGATATGCAAAACTGAGTCCAGTCAGGCTTAGAAAATGTCCCTTCGAATTTTTCCTGATCTTAAAGAGCATTAAAGCTAGTTTGAGGTCCACTGGATATTATTCCTCCAGTCATTTTTATTGACAGAACGTTCGATAGTCCGCACATAATACCATTCAGTCCCTACCAAGTAAGTGCAAGCGGAATCAGAATTCTGATAAAGAAAAAGGGGAAATGGCAACTTCGCGTTTTATTGTCGAACAAATCAGAATTCGTGGGGATTTATTTTCCATATTCGTCCATAGCCCCAAGAAAAAAAATAAGTTACTCATTCTTTGGCTGCCATTTTCGATCACGGTATTTTTCCGTTATAGTTACGAAGGGTCGCTTTCGTGGGCAGTCAGCAAAGGATATTCAAATTGCATGTCCTGCGCATATTTTACAATACAGGCACCAACATACACCTATATAAGAGAATCTAGCTACCTACCCGTACATACGAACTGAAAGAAAATGTGGGTAGAATTTATTTTGAGGGATGCGGATGGAGAAATATGTAAAGTAAAGCAGTTAAACCAGTGGTTCTCTACCTTTTTAAGGCAACCGCCCCGCGGAAAATTTTTCACCGCGTCCCCATTAAGAAAATTTTGTAACTTGAGGGTATGAGGAAGGGTGATTAATTAAGATTAAAACTAATTTTAAGCATATTATTAGTAAACTTGGGCAGCAAATTTGTTGAATTCTGAGCTCAGCGACCCGCTGATACCCTTCCAAGTAAAAATATTTAGTTTTACGCATTAATATGCCTACAGTATATAACAATATACCTTACTAATGGGCTTCTTAAAAGTAGCGAAAGTTAATAGATAAAATGAGTTCGTGAATGTGTTTTCCCTCCAACAACTTCTTTTAAATTGCATACCACTTTCGAAGACTAATAAATAATCATCTACGGATCTTAAGACCACCAGTTTGAAACTACTACCATTTTAAGGGGGGATTGGGGGTTTTCCCCCTCAATTTTTTTACATTTTTAGCACCAAAAGAGTGAATTAAAGTTATTATAGTCCCCTTCTGGATCCACCATTGCTCCATGCTCACCGCCCCTTTACCGCCCCGTACTGGCCAAAAATGGTTCACCACCCCTAGGCATCCTCTCACCGCCCCCGTTGAGAATAACTGAAACTGAGTAAAACCATAACCGTTGAATGTTCCACCCCTATTTGCCTTTTTTCACTTCATAGATCACACGTTACGAAATAAAGAAGTTTCCACTTGACATTTAAAATTTTCTCACTGTAACCGTAACTGATAGCTTTACTTCTCTACTGCATATCATTTTCGTTGTATCCTCTAAAACAACTACAACCCAAACTTCATTAAGTAATATTAATAAATATTACTACCTTCCATTGCCCCTTCTCGCGTTGCGAGGAATCGGTGATAACCAACTTTTCATATTTCTGAAATTTGATTATAAAAAAGACCTAATTCTTTAAACTTATCAAAATTTTTCATTTTAATGAATTTTTTTCCCGTGGACCCTCTAGAAGTTGCTTTGTACCCCCAATTTTCTTTTTTCATTCCCGTGGACCCCCTGGAAGTTGCTGGGGACCCCAGGGGGTCCATATGGACCACTTTGGGAACCGCTGTTGTAGAAGTACTAAAACTAAAAAAATTATGGTTGTAAAGTTTCTCGAAGTAATATTCTGTGTATATTTAAAAACTGAAGAGGTCCATTTTTAAGTCTTGCATAAGAATAATGGCTTTCAGAACGTTCACACTAGGACCAGACAAAAGCTAAAAGGAAGGGATTTAAATATTGAGATCTTCGCAATCCATCATTTTGTAAAGCTTTCTATAAATATTTTAAATTTTATTTTCGTCTCCTCTTTATATTTGGGACAAATATCTTAGAACAGTCTTAAACTGTTTATTGATTGAAAATGCTTTCTAAAGCTAAAACTTTACATAAGATACCAAGAATACGATTTGAATAGGTTGATGTTAAGCAAAATATTTCGAATAGATTAAATTCTAAAGTAAATGAAAAATCTATGTTTATAATTTGATTCAACGACTCAGCCAAAGAGGAAATAGTGTTTAATTAATTACTACGAAAATCAGTTCAATGTTTTCCAAAATATAAACATGGTTGAATAAGATGGGTTTATGTAAACTAATGATTACTTCAAGAACATTATTATAACAATGATACCGCAACCGTTTGATTGAAGATTACTTTAATAAGGCTTTTAAATTAAGTACTTTCTAAACAGTATATTTTGAGAAACTATAAAGGGATTCTATACTAAAGTAATTTAAGATTGCAAATAAATTGTTGAACATACCAAGAAGAGAATGCATTGTTATCTCATATATTTTGACTCTCTTCGCCAGGGTTGGCAAAAACCCGGGTTTTTTTAAAAAAGTGGGTTGGGTTTTTTCAGGTTTTTTCAATAAAACCCTGAAAAAACCCATTTAAAACTGGGTTTTTTCAAATTTTAGCGAGTTCTTTCCATGTTAAATGTGTTCTGTCAAAATAATGTCAGTTTTTCCACAATTAAGTGAGTTTTTTTCAAAGTTTTTATACTTTGAAAAAACCCACTGAAATTGTAAAAGCACCCCATATTTAATGAAACCAGGTTTAAATTTTGAAAAACCCCACTAAAATTTAAAAAATATCCTAAACTTTGAAAAACCCATTCAATATTGAAAGAAATCTATTCAACTTTGAAAAAACCCACTGAAACTTAAAAAAATCTTCTTTATATTTTATATCTAAATTGAACTTTAAACGTCCTAAATTTTGAAAAAAAAACCCATTCAATAATGAAAAAACCCACACTGAATAATGAAAGAACCTATTTAACTTTTAAAAAAACTCCCTGAAATTGAAAAAACACCATTTAATTTTTAAAACCTAGTTTAAATTTTGAAAGAATTGCCAAAATCTTGATTTTTCTTGAAAAAACCCAAAAATGGGTCCAAAATGTGGGTTTTTTCACATGGGTTTTTTTGAAAAAACCCATTGGGTCCAACCCAATTGGGTCCAATCCAGCCAACCCTGCTCTTCACGTTTCCACCCATACATCCCACCAATCATGAGCTTTGGTAGTTTTTTTCTAATTTGTGTCATTGCACTGTAAAACAAATCTGAAACGTTACTTAAAAAAACTGGGCAGCTGAGTTGCCCTCTTGAAAAATACCAGGAACATTACTGTAAAATACTGAAACATTCCGCAGAAAATAAAATTCCGCATTAAATAAAATAATCACGACCGGGATTCGATCCGAAGAACTATCACATGAGAAGCAAACGTATTACCACTGAGCCAGCCTCGACTCCAATGTGATATACATTCCACATAAAATATTACTTAAAATTATGATCCAAGTCTGTAATTTCGATCGGTTGATACTTAGAGAAAATTTTGAAAATTAGATACAAAAAGACGTTTTTAGGAACAATTACAGCAGCAAAAATTTTTCGTAAAAAGGCTTGGATGTAGGCTTGAGAGGAGCATCGCACTAACTATCCACTTCCGGCAGAATTCATTGGGATTAAGAAAAGTTTCCGAAAGAAAACCAGAATTTTCAAGGAAAATGTTAAACTGTTGTAAAAACTCATAAAAAGCAGTTGAACGTTTCTGGAATTTATGCGGAACGTTACTAATATTTTTTACAGTATGGCTAAACCCTCATTACAAAGGTAGGTAATATTTTTTTCACAAATGAGGGTTGGTTTTTGAATATATATAAAAAAACCTACGTACTTTGATGTGTACTTTAAGTAATCTTTTGTAGGGAACAGGGCAAACTATGGAGTTATGAAATAATTTTAAGGACTGCGCGAACCTTTCTATAGGAATTTCTATAATTACTGTCTAATGTGTATCATAGCCTGGTCAAATCAAACCTTAACATTAGGCATTTCCTTGGAATTTATAATCACATACACAATTCCTCAAATTCTAACAGTTCACTACGCTGTTTAACAGCTTTCTGTGAACTACTAGAGCTGGTGCATCCGCTATTCTCTGGCTGATCCGGACATTGGACCAGGCACGAAAGGCCCATCTGGATCCTCTGTCACGTAGCGCAGTGTCATGGAGGTAGGTACTCCAGGTTAATCGCCTGGCCGTGACGGAATCGGCTAGGATAGACTTCGATAGCTATATCGGGAGATGAGATTCTCCCAAGGATTCTTTTCCGAAGGATAGAAAGGGAATGGGGTATCGACCGAATTAGTTGGATGTCTACCGGTTGATTAGGATTTCCCAGGGTTTGGAAAATCATGGAAATGCTGGAGTTTTGTTGTCAAAAGGTTTTCAAAACTGTGCTTGTTTGTTATCAATGTGCTACACATGAATGCGACAGATAAATCAGCTTTTATTATGTAATCTTATAGTTTTTATTAAATACTAGCGCTGACGCGCTAGACCCGGGCTTCGCCCAGGTTTCAGTTTTTTTATGAATATCATCTGGTGCGTTTCAGATGGGCTTCGCCAGTCCATTTTTAAAGAAGATTATTCCGGTGTGTTACAAATGGGCTTCGCCAGTCCAAATGTGGAAATAGATGAATAAAGGAGCACAAAATATGAACTTTTCATGAAGTATGGCTAAATTAAAAACTATTGTAGTATTTTATGAAGATGCAGTAGTCGAATATTTCATAAATTAACCCTCTCGGCACCCTGGGCCTCATATGAGGCTACTACTTATGAGCTCAATTTTTGTATGATGTAAAACACGCAAATTTATTTTCTTTTCATCAGTGACTTCACTGATTCATGTAGATCACATATGGGGCTTCTACATGATTTCTGAATTCGTTCCTAAATGGCAGCAAGATGATTTATGCCTCAATGTTTACATTTTAAGCTGTGATGCTTGTGAGGAGAAAATAGCTAATGATACTAGCTTCAGTAGAAAATTTTTTATAGGTTGTTAGATATTTTCTTATTTCGTAACCTTCTAATATTACGAGCATGTCTCTTAATTAGTTCTAAACCAAGTACTTCCTGTTAAAATGGAGAAAATGTAACAAGCCTCAAAAGAGGCTTACCGTTACTAACGGTTGCAATATTTTGCATTCCTATACCATCTGTTCTGTGCTAGTTTCAGAAGAATAATACTTTATTACCGACGTGTATTACTGAGTAAATTCGGATATAATGTGAGTGTGACTTAAAATGCATAAAATATACTATATTTGTTGTAAATAGGCTATTTTAGATATATTTTTATAGAGAAATGGATGAAGGTGGTAAAGCTATACCTGGTACATCTAGAGACCTATTCCAAGAATCACTTCAGTAAGAAAGAGGTAAAGTTACCAAAGCATTAGAAGAGGTTACAGATGAGAGTGAAGAAGACATTGATAATGATACCAGATCAACTCCTATTGCTGTTGATCAAACAGTTTCAAACCAACGTCTAAAAGCTTTGTGGTTTGCAGAAAAAGATAATGATTTGAAAGAGAAGGTTCCTGATTCTACAGGCCAACATAAATCAAATATCTCCGGAGGGATGACAATAGATTATTTTCTAAAATGCTTCCTGATGACTTTTGAAAGTTTTAGAAAAGATGGATGCAACCACTATCCGGCAAGCAGAAAACAATATGCGGCTAAATGCCCTTTACATGGTTGTTCTTAAAAAACCTCGATATATTTGTGATAAGTGCAAAAAGAACCTTTTTTGCCCTGGATGTTTTAAGGCATTTCCTTCTCAATGAAAAAATATTTTTTATTTATTTATTTATTTATTATTTTTTTAAACAAAGTAAATAAAGTATTACATCACCTGGGATCGTTGAACGATCCATGTAGGTGAACAATAAACAGTTGGTTACAATTAGTTGCACATGAAATTACAATAAAAAATTTAGACATGGTTGTAAATAAAAGTATACATTACATGCAAACAAGAAAAAATATTAGTATAATATCTATCAGGAAATTAGTAGTGGCAAACAGGGTGTCGAAAATTTGGGTTTACTATCTGTCGTAAGGTAAGTAGTAGTGCAAAAAAAATAAGAATTGATTAAAATTACTCTAATAATGCAAGATCAAACAAAAAAGTTTTCAATGTCCCCAATAGAAAACAAAAAGTCTTTTAATTTCTTTTTAAATGCATGTTTGGTTTGACTATTTTGAATTTCCAAAGGTAATAAATTAAAGAACTTAGGGGCTAAATAAAAGAAATTTTTGCAAAAAATAGTTTTTTCAGGTTTAGGTACAGTATATAACACATTAGGTCTTCGGGGATTTATCATGTTTCCTATTTTTTTTTCTATTTCTTTTTTCTTTACTTGTATAATTCTATAAAAATATAAAAACATTTTAAGAAACCCTAAATATGGACTTAAATTTGAAGATGTAATAAGAACACATCAACGTACACATGCAACCCTTATGTACGATAAGCCTCATATGAGAGAGGCTTATCGTACTAACTAGGTAGGAGGATCAAAATAACTAGGAAGGAGTGCAGAAAAGAAAAAAAAATTCCCAGACAAATTATAGGGGCATTTTGGATGTATTAAGAAGAAGAAAAAAAGTGTTTTCACTTTTTTGATATTCTGGTGCCGAGAGGGTTAATGATATTATCGTTTTCATATAAGGAAAACCTTTAGATTTTCATTGTTCATTCATATAATTTTTTTCCTGATGAGGGTTTACCAGCCTCAAATCTAAAAATATTGAATATGTCAGAAAAATTTCATAATGATTGGATTTTTCTCGTTTATAAAAACAGATAAATTTTAACAATGCAAATTAAGAAGAAGATAAATATTGAAATACAGGACAGGGGTCCAAACCATAGAAAAATAGGATAACTACATATTAACCATGCTCCAACGCATAAATTTCTCATTTTAACTTAAGGTAATCAGGGGATTCAATCAGTGGATCAAGAGACTATGTAATTTATTATGCAACATGAAACTTCGCAACAACATATTATTAGTAGACGAACATAACAGAAACGTAAGAATAACCACTTTGCAAATCCATTATTTATAAATTAAAGCTTGATGTGAAAAATGGTCGAAATAACCCCTTTTGGCAGTTCCGGTGGTAAATCACTGATTAACCAACTTTTAATTTGCGATCGCCCCCTCCGAACCTCCCCCGGGTGGAGCAGCGAGATGAATGAGGGTCCTTCCGTCACTGGAGAATGGTCCAGAGGTCGCAATCCCTTCGGGGAAGACTGTCCAGGAGCAAACAAAACACAAAGTCAGCGCCCAGAGAGAAAACGCAACGAAATTGATTGTTTTTAATTCGGGCAGCCGCTAAGCCTAACGCACAGAGAGATTCGTCTTCGTTTTCTCCATTTAGTTCATTTTTTTTCGCTCTACCGTTGCCATTGTTCTTTTACAAATCCATCGCCTGGACTGCTGTTTCTATCTCGCAGTGGGGGTTTTCGGTGTTTGATAAATAAAGGGGAGGTCTTTTGAGGGAAGGGAACAGCGACCAAATGGAATTAAAGATTTGCTTCGAACAGGAGGGAGGAGGGAGTTCGATTGTCGTTTTTTTAATGAAAAGGTGATGCGTCGGAAAGGAAAAGTTTTAAGTTTTTTTTCTTCCTTTAACCAAGACTCAGAGAGGCATAGAATGAGCTCATATGGATGAATGCGTTTCAGAAATCGACCTTTTTATCTAAGTTAACTTTAATGGTCCCCACTTTTGTTTTCGTAATAAAAACGGTACTGTATAAAGACTGCAAAATTAATACATTATTTAATTCGTAAAAGAGCTAAAGGTCATGAAGAGTCAGTGTTCAGATTTTTACTACGAAAATGTCTCAATTGTTTTCTATTTTATTTGAAAAATAATGCATTTTTTGCGCCTAAGTAATTTTACCATAAAAGCATATTACATAAAATAAATAAATTACGCCATCTACATTCTACATGAAAATTTTTTGAGTGAAAGTATCTCCAACAGTCTTAGAGAAGGAATTTTTAAAAGTTACGGCACATCTCGGAAAATATTTTCCTAGACCCTTTTAACTCTAGTCTCGTTTCTGTTTTCCTTAGTATTTCTCGGGATTTAACTTTCATTTCATTATAAAAGGGAGAAATAATGGGGGTTGACTTAAAAGAAAAAAA
This sequence comes from Tetragnatha versicolor, assembly GCA_024610705.1. Taxonomy (NCBI): domain Eukaryota; kingdom Metazoa; phylum Arthropoda; class Arachnida; order Araneae; family Tetragnathidae; genus Tetragnatha; species Tetragnatha versicolor. The sequence continues at coordinate 11,111,997 of JANDEH010000007.1, forward strand.
AATAAGAACTCACTTAGGTAAAAGATTAGGAACGCCTTCTTGTATATGTTACCGCTAAAGTTGATAATTAGTTAATCTGAAGAATACCTAGGTAAACTTAAGATTAACTGATTTCTGTCGTTAATGTGCGGATTTTTGAGTTTTTCGCATTTTACCTAGGGAATCTACACTATAACGGCCTCTTGATAGTTAAAGTTCAAAATAGTTTGTTTCGTTCAATACTTTCTGTTAAAATGTTGAGGTGCTTACTGCGCCATGCGCTTACCCCTGCGCAGTTGGGTTTCAATACGTAGTTTGTTGTCATATTTGGTATTTTGATTTCAAATTTAGAGCGTAGCACTGGTAGTTGTCATGTTGAATGTTAAAACAAAATAATACAAGCAAGTAAGTACTGTAAATTTACATGATTAAGTACAGTATATTACTACTAAAACGGGTATTTTGAAACAATTGTGTTGAAGCTCCGACTTCAGAGTGACAGAGATTTCTTTTAACGAAAGCAAATGTCCCAGCTGTTGAAATATCTTTTCAACAAACGTTAATTCAACAATCGATGGAACCTGGGCAAGGGTTTAACATATGTAATCGATCGTGAATCCTAGCAATAGTTCAGTGCAGGCTGCCAGCCGATTACACCGCGCTTTCATTAAGATTTCTGCGATCACGTGCCTGGGTTCTCATGTCCCATTCGCTTCTTTTAGAAGAAATTTCAGATCAAGAATTTCTCTTTATGAGAGAAAAAGTTGCACAAAATAACAATTTGGCTATCTCAAAGTTTCTTGAAAGTCACGATATTGAAAGAAATAATTTACTTTCAGGGTCTCCAGACCTAAACATAATCTAGCCCATGTAAGAACTACTAAAAACATGGTTGACGGTAAGATACCAATTACCAAAAATGACCCAGAAGCTAAAAGTTGCCAAAAATGATGATTAGACCTATTTCTATCAATAAAACATAAAAAATACCATTTAAAGGTAACACAGGCTTTTAAAAATATGCACTGAGTTCAGGAGTAATCATATTCATTACAATAACCATAAAGTTTTCGGTAAAATACCTCTTACACAGACGTTTCTGCCACAGCTCCAAATTGTAATGGGACTCCATTATCAATGGAGGGTCCATTTACCCCCTTAAAATATTGGTAGAGAAAATTTGCTTTCGGGCCCTGTATTCCCACCCATTGAACATCTCTTGGTATAATTTTCATTGATGAAAAATAATTTCACTAGGTGTTATGTTGAAAAAACAGTTCCGTCCTTAATTTATGAACAGTAGTGTATTAGTCAGTACAGTGTCGTATATAAGGGGGGTTAAGGGTTCTAAACCCCCTTAGCCTGAACAACAATATTTTAAGCACAAAATTGGGCCGTTAACTTTTAGTATTGCCTTACTAATTTTTAATGCAGGAAAAACATCTAGAATCCTCGTAAACCTAGCCTAAAATCGCTTTTCAAAGTGCTGGAATTTCCAGGAGAGAAAACCCTGATCTCCCTAATTTCTAGAGAGGATTTTAAAAAAGGGTTGCATTTATATGTCAATTGCTGGGATGAAATATATTTCAAGGTTACCAAATATGAAAATGTATCACGAAAAATGGCATTGTTAGTAGATGTAACATATTTTTTAAAATTTTGATCTTTCAATATTTTTTTAAGTAGTTGAACTTTTTGAAAGAAGTTGGAACTAGTAATTGGTGAAAAAAAGTAGTTAAACTACTAGTTCAACTACTCTAAACCAAAAGTAGTTGAACTACTAGTTAACTAGTAGTTCAACTACTTTTAGTTCACTAGTGCCGAACATTACAAAAATATATTACAGATGGAAAAAGTTGATGAACCGATTCCCTTTTTCAAACTTTGGAATGAAAAAAACTTAAAAACCACTTAAATTGACGTTAAAATTATATTTCTGTTAGTTAAAAAGCTGCACAAAAGGGAAATATAGAGAGACTAACACAAATGAAATTATAATAGGCAGTATTAATGGAGTAAGTGAATATCTCTGAAGTCAATAGATAAAAACATGTAAAAATATTTTCAATAAAACTAACTTTTTTGGCTTAGTTTACAGCTCAAAGAATCAGAAAAGAGAGACAAATTAACTTAAATTTCAAAATAAATAGAAAATACTATGAATGGATATCGATTTTGCCAAATTCAAGAGGATATATCTGCCTAAAGGATGTATAATTATTTGTTTTCCCCCTTCTAATAGAGCAAAGTTTGGAGATATTTCGAGCGCAAAACTATTTTTCCATTTCCAGATTGTGCCATGGAGGCACAATGTTTCACTAGTTTTATTTTGGTTAATTCTAAAATATTAACTTTTTTTCATAAATTTGAATTTTATATGAGTAAAGAAATAAAACAGCTGGCATCCATCGATATTTCTATGGTAACAATATCTGACACTTTTTCTGCGTATTTTACAAAACCCGAGATGGCAGGATTTCAAAACTTTGGCAAGGAGTATACTACACTTATAAAAAAGTTATGTTATTTACTATTTGCATTTTTAAAACTTTTCAAGACGTACAAAAAAGAATGTATCTTTTCAAAAAAAAAGATTACAAAATGAATAATTCAAATAAAAATTAAAACTTTCGAAACTCAATTTTACACGAAATTAAGAAAAGAAGCTTATTAAGATTTTATATATTCTGTACTCAACCTATCTTCCAAAGAAACAAAATGTCTATATACTTCATAGCTTCACTGGTACCCGACTTTTGGGATATATTTCATATACAGTTAGTTAAATCTTTCAACTGACGTTAAGCAGATGGTTTCTAGAAGCCTGTCCAAAATTTTTGATTTTAGAGTATCTCCTCTTTCAATTTCAGTCAATTTGTTCTTCAAACTTGTTTTCAATTTACTAGATTATTCCCTATTGCATCCTATATTCTTTGATCAAATGTATATGTGATACACGTGTCCATATTTTTGAAAGATAGCAGATTGAATTCTGCAACTCATGATGAAATGCAGCATTTTTTTGTACAATTCCGTTATCTACCCAATTTAAAATCTCCAGAATTTTATATAAGTATGTACCATCATAGTACTTTATTTTTGTCATTTGTATTTGATTAATTATTTTGCAATTTTAGCGATATTTCTTTAATTTAGCGGTTAAAATAGATTAACTAATTTTAACGGGACATATAAGGTTATTTTACCGTTTTTTTATTAAATAATCGTAAAACCAATGCTCTCTTAACTCTAATAACAATAGTTAAAAAGTAAACTTTTTAAATCACTGAACTTGTTTTTTTTTAAAATGCGAATTCTGTACGATACATTAATCTATTTAACTGATATTCTGGAGGTATATGGAGAGGAGTATTTTCAAAGACTAAAAAATATCATTTATAGTGCTATGTGTGCCCGCCGTATGTCGCCTTTCAGGCGACGGGCCGGTCAGCCCTGATCTTCTTCTTATAGTGCTATGTATTCTAATATATTCGGAGCATTTTTATCAATGTAAATCAATGGAAAGAATAATAGGTTGCTATTTATATAACATGGTGTTAGTAAACAATTCAATCAGCTTATGATGATCTGTTATCTCGATCAGTTTATATATTTTTAATGAAATCGTCCGCCCAAACTCTGAGCAGAAAGTTTCAAAAAATGGGATGTCATGTCTGATAAAAACTTGTATTTATCATTTCATGGTATGCGCATGCATGTAAAATGGATATAGTGTTTGAACACATGTTCACTTCTGCTTTCTTAGCATTTTAAAAATGAGCCTCAGTTATAAAATTATTCCTTAAATTCACTGATTGTAGTTTTAACCTATTTATCATTTTCTTATATCCAGGCTTGCACAAAAAATAATTCCATTGTTTTAAATTAGCAAAAAAAACTTTTATTAATTTTTCTCAAAGGTTTTTTTAACCCAAAACAGTTACAAAAGCAACATTTCCTTTAATCATAGCATGTTTCTTCGGGTTTCTCACAAAATAGACAAATAATTGGAGTGATAATAGAAAGAATAAATGAATTTTAAATTTAATATTTTCCTACGTCAGCTTAAGTACTTATAAAACTAGAACTTTTATTTCTTCCACAGAGAGCTCATATTTATCAAAATCCCGACATTGTTAAAACTAATGGAAAAATTCCCCTAATGACACTAAATTATCATGATTTCATATTTAGTTTTCCTCTGGCCTTTCATTCCTAGTCTATTCAGGGCTCAGCCATTAATATTATCCTTCGGCGTCATCCATTATAAGAGAGGCCTTGTTCAATTACACACAGCGTTTTCATTTTACATCAAAGTACGTAATTAGAGCAAAACTTTCATTGTTTTATAAGGACTAAGATTATTTTCAAGATCGGAGATAAATTTCCGTGTACTCTTTGTTTGAACTTGGAATGAGATTGTCACGTTGATAAACTAATTAAACATCTCATATTCCCGTGGCGTATTATTGTAGCAGTAAGGAGTTATTTAATGCTTAATTAAAGTGTCAAAAATTGCAATTTTTGAAACTGGATTTGGAATTTAGGGTTGCTTTCACATCTGCCACATATATAACATTTGAAAATGCATTATGTAAAAAGTAGTTTTAATTAAACTGTCATAATAAATTTTATTTCCAGATTATATTGTGTGCCAAAATTGTATTCACTATGTAATAAGACCTCCTTTGAAGATATTATCGTGAGTTTAATCGGAATAAATGTTTTTTATATTCGTTTAGTTAAGCGTCTTATTCGTCATAGATTTCCCAAAGAATGTAGGGAGTTTTAAATTTTTGGAACATGCTCATCAAACAAATATTATTGTGCATTAACGTAAGATGTGCATAAATGTTATTGTGTGTTATTTTATGTATGAGAAAAAGTTAATTCACAAAAGTTAATTATAATTCCTAGGAGGAATAATTGTATGATAAGGTTAAAATGTGTATGTGAGGTAAAATTTAATTTTTGTGTGGTTTGACTTGTCAGCATTCTATTATTTCGAAGTATTGCCACAATGTTTTTTCAACAAATGCACCAATGCACGAACGTAACTTTCTAATTTACAAAAGTATGTACACTGTAACGTAAATGACAACCTGAATTATAGGTATATTTTGCTAAAAATCACAACAGTTGATTCCAATTTAAATCTAAGTAAACTAACATTTGGTTTTCTAAGTTTCATTAATACATTAGTCCATTAGAGTAAAACTGGTTTTTGCACGGATATGTTTGTATTAAATGATTTTAAAACCTGTCGAGCATTTTTTAATGTCATATTGAGATGGAATAAACAAGAAAATAAATTGTTTAGTAATATGGAAGCTTTTAATTCTGATTTAATTTAGTTTATAGAGATGTAAATAGACAGTTCAAAATGAAGAACAGATATACTCAAGTTTATATATGGATAAAGGAACATTGTTTTAGTCATTATATTAATGCTTCACTATTCACGTATTTCAAAGGATAAATATTAGACTTGAATAGATGATACAGACCTCTTCTTGGAGCATTTAAATCAGGTATGGGCAACCGTTTCGAATCAGTGGGCCGGATTCAATGATTATAATGACGTGGAGGGCCATAGAGTAGATAATAGGTAATATTTTTTTAAGTAAAACATGAGTAGTTTTGTTATACATATTTACGAAGTTTAATACTAAAAAGTTAAAATTTAATCTGGACTTATACAATATATTGATAACATTATTACATACAATATTTATAATGAAGTTACATTAATCTGGACTAGAATAATATTATATACAATAATTATAAAGTTAGTTACATTAATCTGGACTAAAATAATATCTTGATAACATACAATAATTATATAATATTTAAGTTACATTAATATGAGCTAAAATAATATTCAGAGCTCATAGTAATGAAAAAATATTTCAGGACAGACTTTTAACAATTGGCATTACATGATACAGAATAATTAATGGAGGAGGAATTAATGTTCAGGAGGACAAATTAACTTTAGCAGCATTGGGAAAGGCAGAGAATGAATATAGTCCGTATGGTCCGTATCCGTCCACGCTTATAGACAACTCTCAAGAACGAAATATAGTTGTACAGCACGTTTTAACTGCTAAAATTTTAAGGGGAGTTAGTACCTTGTCACTGCTGAATCGCACCCAAAAACACACTTTTTTCGATTTGTCATAAAATTTAAGATTTTGAATATTTCTTTACAAACTTTTTAAAGTTCAGAGATAATTGTGCCCAGTTTATAAAAATTTGCTCATAAAAGTAATTTAATGCTTAAATTACCCTTAAATTAAGCAAAACCTTTAATATTTTTGTTTGGTAAAACATTTTTGTGAATGACTTTCCCGCAAGATAATTTTTTTAATTTTCAATTTAAACCCCTAATTTTTTAATCAAACTAAAGCACATGAATGTCTTTCCTAAACATACCATGGATTTTGTAAAATATTGAGTAGAAATATTTTTAAAAAATAAAAACTTTGAAAACATCAAATTTTGAAAAAATAACCTGCATTTAGGTCCAAAAAATTAAAACTTTAAGTCAAATATATTTTTCCAAGGTATGTTTAAGAGTGATACCCTTCTAGATCAACCATACAAAATTTCAGAGCTCTACATTCAATAGATTTTTTTTAAAGTTGCGGGAAAGTCAAAAAAATAGAAACTGAGAAAAACGCATTTTAAGTTAAAACTTTGAATAATAAAAATAACTTTCCAATTATGTTTTTCGTCACTGTGAGCTTAATTATGGACGGATTTTGATGAGGTTTGTTTTAAAATGCTCTAAACATTCTATATTATTTTTTGAAAATAAATTTAAAAAATCGATTTTTTGAAGGTTCAAAGTTACTAACTCCCCTTAGTTATTTTCGGGGGAAAGTTCTGTATCCCCTCTTTCGCTCTTGTTGACGAAAACCAGAGTGATTTTTTGGTACAATTTTTAAAATGTTCCGCGGGCCGGACATAGTGACGAGGCGGGCCGGAGGTCACCCATCGTTGATTTAAATGAATACAATATTAAACACACAAATTAAAACCACCACAACCCTGCATCTCTAATTTCTTCTCTTCAACACAAAAAAAAATACAATAAAACACATGCTTCAGAAAAAAAGTGACCACTTTCCCCCTTTCCCCACATCACCTCACAAATAGAAGAAAAAAAGAGAACAAAACAGGAGAACATATTTTATGTATCATCCCACAAGAGAATAAAATAAAGCAGGCCGAGTGAAGCGAGTGAAGCCAGCAGTAACGAAAGCAGCGACGCCTGGTATTAGCGCGAACGGCAGATGTTACCAGAGATGGGACCGAATTGCTCAACATGCATTTCTTATGTGGCCAGGGGTTATCGAATGCGTAGAGAAAAATATCGAAAGTTATGGCGAAAGTTCCTGAAGAAAAGGCACGGCGAAAATTTTAGAGGGTTGTGCATTCGCTTGTTGGCTTTTTAAAGAATATTATTTACTTTTGAGGAGAGGTTTGACACTCGAAAGAGTGCTTGAGAGTGCTTTAAGTTTCAGTTTAGCATTTGAAAAGGAAGGTATGGGGATTCTTAAATTGAAGGTAGCCCACACTAGAAGCTGTGTTAAAGATTAGAAGTAATGTTGTTGTTGTCTTGTCCAGCAAGTAGTGCAATTTGATCAAATTGATCCAAAAGTGTCCAAGACAGCTCTGGCCACATCAATAACTTCCGCGGAATAGAGGAGTTGATGCGGGTGATCAAGATGGATCCGGAGGAGCTTCGCCAAACTGGCAGGACAATGAAAGATATGGCTGGGAGATAGTTCCGTTTCTGTTCAATTTAGTTATGCTGAAGCCCCTTTAGGGGACATCCATAAATTACTTGAGGTCAAAAAGGGGGGGAGGGGTTTGGAAAAATCTCACCAAGGGGGGAGGGGGTCGATTAAAATCACATGTCAACATTTTAAGTTAGAAATTAAACGATTTTTTAAGTTTGAGAAAGGAATAATACCCACAGATAAGATACTGTGGTGATTTTTAGGCGGAATAATGTCCTTTTCCCCCACATCATTAATAATGGAAAAGTTTTAGGTGCTGTGAAGCACAAAATGCAAACGAATTGGATAGAAAATTATTTTTAAAGGTTGTAGGTAAATCTCACTTGGGGGGAGGGGGGTCCAGCAAAATATCACTAAATCTCACCAAGGGGGGAGGAGGGGTCCAGATTTTGGAAAAAACACCTCACGTAATTTATGGATGTCCCCTTACCAAGAAAAGGTATTGGAGAAGCAATTATAATTCACTTAAAAAAACTTGACGCGGAAGTTTCTACAAGAACTAAATACTCTACTTTTTTTTCTCCGCATACTTTGGTAGAAAGTTTTCGATTTTAGTTAATAAGTTAATACACATACAATAGATGTAAGGAGACATTTTTTCATTGTAATAATCTATTGCGTTAAGTCACCTTTATTGTTCGTGGGTCTGGATCTAGATCACGGGTCTCCAAATTCATTGGCAAAAGGACAAATTTATTACGATGGTGGGCCCAGAAATATTAAAAACAAACACACTATCCTCCCAAATTTAAGGATAATTTTATTTTAGGGGGAATAAATAAACCATTCTTAGTTCCTTATCAATGTTTCTTATGAAAATTATACCAAATGATCTTTTAAGAGGGGAAACAAACATGTGTGATCCGGGATCAAATAACTCTAACAACAGTTTAAGAGGGGAGCCTAGTGGTTAAAGCATCGGCTTCGTGATCGGAGGGTCCCGGGTTCGATTTCCGACACCGCTTCAGACCCATCGAGTATATGCGGAGTACGTGCTCGTTAAATCTGTGAGTCCGAAAGTCGTGTGGTCGTTCAGGGCGCAGTTTACCACGGGTCTAGGTGTCTGTAGACTATTTCCCTCCCCTTCAGAGACATGACAAAATTGCGGAGGTGGTGATAGATAGTGGCAGCATCTATCATACATCATGAGGCAGAAGTCAGACTCCTGCCAGTTATGGGCCTCACTCTCTCAGGAGCCTGTGGTGCCGAAGAAGAAGAACATAACATCTCTGACGTCAGCCTTCAACGTCAGCCCGAAGAAGAAGACGATCTCTCTTCTCTCTGACGTCAGTCTTCAAAATGTTATATAAGCTTGTTTATATTGCTGCTTTTCTCTCTTCTGATATTTTTGGAGTCTAATAAATGAGTCTTATACCTTTCCTATTGTTGAATTCTTTACCTCCTCAAGCCGCACCCCCTTTGCCTTGAATCCTTATGGAGCTTGGGTATTTCAAGTTTCACACGACAACAACAATTTAAGGAGGTTCAGAGACCCTTAGTTGATAGAATGGAGTTCCATGCTCATTCGGAACGTTCCACAGTAGGCAAAAAACCCAAAAAGCTGGCCAAAAGTCGAAAAAGGGTTTTATTTTTTTGGAAATTTTGACACTTGGGATAGTTGTAGGGATATATCTAGCACCGCACTATTGGTAAATGGATGGGAAGTCTCTGTGGCTCAGGAAATCATTTCGTACGTGAGCGTTAAGCGAGTTGTTTAGACATCTCGAAGTACAACAAAAAGTTAATTAATTTTAAGCACGTATAGAATCATGACAAATTGACCGATTTTGATTCCGTAAATTAGATTCTCATCTTAACTTAATCTTCATAAATTAGAACGTTTTTGTGAAATTTATACAAGCAATATATTGAACAGTTAATCAGCAATGAAGATAGAACGCTATCTTGAGAAATATGACTAAGAAATCGTGATAAAAAGAGAAAAACGAAAAAAAAACACCAGATCCCACTCTGAAACCAAGTGGAAGTTTTTAACTACATAATTTTTCAAAAGCCTGCAAAAAACTGGCTGCCTGTAGGTTCCATTTTGGCTTCTGGGGCGATTTCTATTAGTGGGTTTTCTAACTTCACGAAAATGGGTTTCGCGTGCTTTTTCGTGATTATGCTTAGTGAAAATAGCCATTTTGTTCCTTAGAATCTGTAGTTTACGAATCGCGATGGTGGACACTTCGGGTCTGCGCCAGGGGATGGTGAGAGGCGCAGAAGTGGAAAATCGACGAGTTTCAATTTTGTGTTGTTTGGAGTCAAAATGGTTCCTTTTACTTTTTTAATTTGCTCAAATGCTCCATAATACGAGAGAGGCAAGGGAGGACTGACGGGACATAGAGTTTGGAAAGGATCAGTTCACTCCAGTAGAAGGGGTGGAAGGATAAAGTGGAACGTAAAAATTTGTAAGCCTATTTTCTCTGAGGCGCAGGCTTATAGTCGTCCATTAACGTAATAAAAGGTGCCATTCTTTTCCTTATTTTCAGGCGAGAAAGAATTGCGATAGTAGAAATCTGGCAACGCTCACTAGGGGTAGGGAGAGAGGCAGGAAAAAATTACGAAAATCAGCAATATCTCCTGAAAAATAATTTCTTTTCTGCACCAACTGCGGTTGAATGTTTTGTAAATTGACACCAAAAATGGGTAAAATGCATTAAACCGATTTTCAAACGATTCTTCTACTTAAAATAGGGCCTGAAAGGTGTAGAAAAAAATAAGGGGAAATTCTCAACTTTTAAGTCTTTTAAAAACTTATTTTTACTCGTGAAGAAGCACTAATTTCAGGCTAATTTTTCCCTTTATACACTTAAGAATACGAAATACCATCGTAGATATCTGGGACCTGCGATTAAGGAGGGGGGCAGGGGCAGAAAAAAATATTCCTGTTTTTGTACTCTTCATGAGAGTAAAATTCAAAATTTTCTACTTTTAATAGAGTCATAAGTGGTGCAAATAAAGAAGATAGATACCTGACATGTCTAACAGCCCGTTAGAAAAGAGTTCCTCCCATTGGAAGGTGAAATGGAAGGGTTAAGCGGAACATAAGGAATTATATGGGATGTTTTGAAAAAAATTGTGTCTATTTTAGTGAAATAATGTAGAAATCTATTTGAGCAGGTTCTATGTAATCTGTAGAACTGGAAATGCGACAATAAGTAACTTTCATTCTCGACCGAGGATAATCATTGGGGCAGAAAAAAAGTTAAAATTATACTTTACTGAGAAAAAGAGTAATTATCCTGTTTAAAAGGTTTTATGGACTGAAATTTTTGATTGGGGTCACTCAAGGTGGTCTATCCTGAGAAGCATAAACTCATCTTTGGGGGTTGAATGGATGAAATGGAATACTAATTCGATTTTTTGACAAATGGCGTGAAATTTCTTGGAAGAGAGTGATAATAAACAAATCGATTCCTCTTTCCAACTCTCTCGAATGGGTTACCCGACAATGAAATTTGGGAATCAAGACAAGGGTCCGTGGTCGGCGCAGAAAAATTTTATACATTAAATTTTAGTTTGTATAATTGTGTCTAAATAAGATAAAATATCCCTAAAATAAGAAAATTCATAGCAGACATGAAGGAGACCCATGTTAAAACTGTTTCTTGGAGGGTAAGAGGATAAAATAGAATATTAGGGGGTATTACATTTTACTATTTTACTAAAAAGTGAGTATTTCTCGCAAAAATTGCATTAAAAGGATTCGATTTTCCAATTTTACTCCATGGAATATGATACGTTTAAGATAAATCATTAGTATTAGGAAGGGGAAGGTTAGTTGGGCAAAAAAAACCTGTAATTATTACAAAATTAAGACAAAAAAACTTTATAATATTCTAAGTTTTTGAGAAATAATTAAATGTCTTAAATTTGTAATAATTACAGGTTTTTTTTGCCCAACTAACCTTCCCCTTCCTAATACTAATGATTTATCTTAAACGTATCATATTCCATGGAGTAAATTTGGAAAATCGAATCCTTTTAATGCAATTTTTGCGAGAAATACACACTTTTTAGTAAAATAGTAAAATGTAATACCCCCTAATATTCTATTTTATCCTCTTACCCTCCAAGAAACAGTTTTAACATGGGTCTCTTTCATATCTGCTATGAAATTTCTTATTTTAGGGATATTTTATCTTATTTAGACACAATTATACAAACTAAAATTTAATGTATAAAATTTTTCTGCGCCGACCACGGACCCTTGTCTTGATTCCCAAATTTCATTGTCGGGTAACCCATTCGAGAGAGTTGGAAAGAGTAATCGATTTGTTTATTATCACTCTCTTCCAAGAAATTTCAAGCGATTTGTCAAAAAATCGAATTAGTATTCCATTTCATCCGTTCAACCCCCAAAGATGAGTTTATGCTTCTCAGATAGACCACCTTGAGTGACCCCAATCAAAAATTTCAGTCCATAAAACCTTTTAAACAGGATAATTACTCTTTTTCTCAGTAAAGTATAATTTTAACTTTTTTTCTGCCCCAATTATTATCCTCGGTCGAGAATGAAAGTTACTTATTGTCGCATTTCCAATTCTACAGATTACATAGAACCTGCTCAAATAGATTTCTACATTATTTCACTAAAATAGACACAATTTTTTTCAAAACATCCCATATAATTCCTTATGTTCCGCTTAACCCTTCCATTTCACCTTCCAATGGGAGGAACTCTTTTCTAACGGGCTGTTAGACATGTCAGGTTAGGGTGGTCCTAAGTATAATGGTAAAAAAAATTTTTCGGAATTTTTCAAGTCGCACCCCCTAAATTTTTTCCTTATGGGGTAGTAAATAACTGGTAAAAATTTTATCCGAATCGGTTAATATTAACACGTGCCGCAAAAGGGATGAAAATCTGAAAAAACATCGAAATTCTCAAAACTTTGAAAAATTATCAAATTTATTTAAAATGTATAATTCAATATATTTCTATACTTTTTTAAACATAAAATGCTTAAACATGAAGGATATTGGCTTTTATAGCCTTTGACAGTTTTTAAAGGTATTGTGTTTTCTCTTCATTATGCGTTAAAATATCGTTATATTCTTCAAAAAGCTTGATTTTCCTTTCTGCAGCACTATTTACAACAGATAAGTTACTGACGACTTTAAACCCTTCCTGATAACCTCCAATAATCTTCACACGTTTTAAAGGATCCCTAGAAATAAATTTTGAAGAAAACTTAAAAACCTTTGAAAACAGTTTGCAGTTAATTTTGACACAAAATTGGCTTGATTATTCTTAGAGTCCTTCCAGTTCTACAAAACTAATTTGCAACCACCCTTACACACGGGTAGATTCTTTCCCTCTAAACTTTTTGGAAATTGCTCTGTGGGGACAGACTCATCAAAAAAGGCTAAGGCAACTGTCCACTAATTTTTTCAATTTTTTCTAATTTAAGGCAATGACTAATTTTTTCTTTCATGCTGCCTTAGATTATACTTTCATTAATTCCTCTGTAGAAAAAAGGTCCCTCATGAATTTCAATTCTTGAAATGTGGCTTTGTGATCCATGGCTTTGTGATCCATTTGCACATCAAACCAGGCCTTTATGTATAGCTTAACAATAATAATCATACCTTGTAGTATTGGATTATCCAAATTAACCCTCATTTCTAAATATAAATATCTTTAAGCAATAAATTACTAGACATTAAATTACTAGACTTACTTTAATCATTTTAGCTTCATAATAATCTAAAAGTGCTATTGTCAACCATAGAAACTTTTGGTAGTCATCTTTCGATTGGTGTTAGAGCTTTGTTTTAGCCAACTTGTGAATTTCTTCTTTGTCTCTTCCATCAATGGTGTTTCTTACAACTTCATTTTTAATACCTGATGGGTACTTTGATTTATAGATAACATCCCAAGATTTTCAAAACGTTTAAATAAAAATGTAGGTCCATGGGATGTAGTAACACAAGCTCCAAAGGCCGCTTTTAACACTAATTTAAGAACAATAAAATGTATTATATGAGCTTAGGCTTATAAAATTCAGTGTAAATTTCAAATCAAACCTTTAACTATGATGAATTACGTTTAAAATCTAATTTTTATTGTTTTGAACCTGATATTAAAGTTTTCAACCTTCATTGGAAAATCATCCACTTTACCTTAAATCCTCCATTGGAATCCACATATAATAATGAATTTCACCCTAAAATATGTGCAATAATTATAGTGTAGGAGGTTTTCAAGTTTATCATAAAATACATGAAGATACCGACTTAGATGTGATCTTTTGAGAACGTAACGCCCGCGCAGCGTCCACTGTTGCGGCGGAAAGTGCGCATCGAGCCGGCATACCTCCCTCAGTGTTACGGAGTCCCGCGCATCTACCGTACTCTAACTTCAATCGCGTTGCGGCACGTGTTAATATTTAAATATTTGAAAAATATTTGGTATACATTCATTTCATACCTTAAGTAAAAAAGTTGGGGGGTGCGACCGAAGAAATTCCGAGTTTGAAAAATTAGGACCACCCTAATGTCAGGTATCTATCTTCTTTATTTGCACCACTTATGACTCTATTAAAAGTAGAAAATTTTGAATTTTACTCTCACGAAGAGTACAAAAACAGGAATATTTTTTTCTGCCCCTGCCCCCCTCCTTAATCGCAGGTCCCAGATATCTACGATGGTATTTCGTATTCTTAAGTGTATAAAGGGAAAAATTAGCCTGAAATTAGTGCTTCTTCACGAGTAAAAATAAGTTTTTAAAAGACTTAAAAGTTGAGAATTTCCCCTTATTTTTTTCTACACCTTTCAGGCCCTATTTTAAGTAGAAGAATCGTTTGAAAATCGGTTTAATGCATTTTACCCATTTTTGGTGTCAATTTACAAAACATTCAACCGCAGTTGGTGCAGAAAAGAAATTATTTTTCAGGAGATATTGCTGATTTTCGTAAGTTTTTCCTGCCCCTCTCCCTACCCCTAGTGAGCGTTGCCAGATTTCTACTATCGCAATTCTTTCTCGCCTGAAGATAAGGAAAAGAATGGCACCTTTTATTATGTTAATGGACGACTATAAGCCTGCGCCTCAGAGAAAATAGGCTTACAAATTTTTACGTTCCACTTTATCCTTCCACCCCTTCTACTGGAGTGAACTGATCCTTTCCAAACTCTATGTCCCGTTAGTCCTCCCTCGCCTCTCTCGTATTATGGAGCATTTGAGCAAATTAAAAAAGTAAAAGGAACCATTTTGACTCCAAACAACACAAAATTGAAACTCGTCGATTTTCCACTTCTGCGCCTCTCACAATCCCCTGGCGCAGACCCGAAGTGTCCACCATCGCGATTCGTAAACTACAGATTTTAAGGAACAAAATGGCTATTTTCACTAAGCATAATCACGAAAAAGCACGCGAAATCAAGTTAGAAAACCCCCTATATGTTGCAATGTATGGGCGCGTTTCGATTCAAGCCTAATAAACTTTCGATTTTAGTTCTCAATATTTATAAAAAATATATTTATAATTAGGTCAAAACGTGTAAATAATGATATTATATTTTAATCGATTTGAAATTATTTCAATTAAAGTAAACTATACGACTAAATTAATATTTCCGCCAATAGCTTTTAAAAATATATATGAATTAAAAAATAAAATAAATGTAATTATGAAATATATATTACCAAGACCATCTATATCATGCCACACAACGCGGTCGTGCAAGGTCATCACTTTCACTCACCTTTGACGTCACTCCATAGACTTGACAAGGCGATTTTCACACACAATACTTAATTTTAATATAATTTTAAACACTTTTTTATTACATTTTAATTTTATATTCATCATCTCCAATCTTAAAAAGTCATAAATACTAAATCCAATGCAAATCTAAACACTTTTCACCAAATAGACGTCCGTGTTGAATTCGCCATTTTTTTCTCTAGAAATATATTTTTCTGATTTGTAATCAGTTACCCGGATATTGTATGTTCAGGAGATTTTTAAAAACAATAAGAAAATAACAAGAAGAGAAAGAATTCTCGTCAAAACAATTTTCCGCCATTTTGGGTCCGCTATTTTGTTTTTTCATAAATTTGACTTCAGATTCATAATCAGCGACCTCAGAAACCCCTATATATGAATTTTCATAAAAAAAACTAATCACTTTCGACTTTTGGACAGCTTTTTGGGTTTTTTGCCCACTGTGCATACGCAGAAACTTTCATATGAGTGTTTTCGTCAAAACAATTTTCCGCCATTTTGGGTCCGCTATTTTGTTTTTTCATAAATTTGACTTCAGATTCATAATCAGCGACCTCAGAAACCCCTATATATGAATTTTCATAAAAAAACTAATCACTTTCGACTTTTGGGTTTTTTGCCCACTGTGCGTACGCAGAAACTTTCATAAGAGTGTTTTTAAGAAAAAAAATTACCCTTTTATTTGTAAAGGGTATGATATTTCTTAACTCCATGCACGATTTTAATTGCGTGGCCGTGGAATACCTTATGTTTGATTTTTATGTGATTTTAAGTGATCTTCTCAACCGTCATTTGAGGCGTATTTTAACTCTTGTTATGATTCTTTAATGGAGAGTAGTAATCATATTTTGTAAATATCTCATATGCGTTTCGTTTTTTGTTGGGGATTTCGAAAATAACATTAAAGAAAGTAAGCATAAGTCATTGTTCCACAAACATCAAATTACCATAATTTTTGAAGCCGAGTGTACAATCGATAACCCTTAACTTTTTAACATGGCAATTAAAAAGGTTTCAAATAACTGTTACAGTTTTTAGTAAACACCATTAGAAAAACCAGAGTATTCACAATTTTTCTTCCATGTTTTGTTTACATACTATAACAAGAGCCTCGCTATAACGATCACCAAAATCGAAACAATCTAGCTAGATAATGAACGCATCTAAAACACGACATTATACTTTTAGCTTGAATATTACTCTCACAACAATTTTTGAAACTTTCATCGTCCAAAAGACGCATCCCTCCATCCCTGAATTCTTTTAGGAGCAAATTTGGCAAAATTAAGTTTTAATCTTTAATTAAGAATTCTCTCCTATTTGGCCACCTAACAGCGGTAATGGTTCCTGATCCGGCCACAGGGGGCGCAATTGGGTAATCAAAGTGGCACTTTCAGGGATGATTTGTCCCCATTCCTAGGGAATTTATGGGGAGGGCAGGGGTTTTAGAACTTAATGGCTCTAATCCGAGGGTTTCGAACCTTGTTGCACGAAGGGCTGTTATTTTCTTCAGAAAGTTGACTATAGAGAGTGTTTTGGGAATACCTATATTCTGAAATTACAGGAGAGAGGGGCTTAACAGTTCAGGTGATTGTTAAATGTTAATGAATCAAGACGGTGTTCATCTTAGGATACATTACCTAGAGCTGTGGTTCTCAATTTTTGCACCGCCATGCTTTGATATGCCGTATGGTTTTATGAAGTGATTAATTCAATTTTGAAGAATTTATAGAGGACACTTTGTTCCATAGATCCCTGGGATTTTTTTATTGCAAATGTTGCGAATAAATATAGTTTCTTATGGTAGTGTGTCAAAAGACACAGTTTAGTAACACCAAAACGTTTTGAGAGTCAATTTCTGTTGTCGTTGGGTTCAAATTTTAGAGGGTATATTGTGGAGTTAAATTACTACTGCTTAGCCAACGATAGTAAAAGGGTCACGTGATTTTTTGCTTTAGTATTTTTTATTTTATTTTTAAAAAATACTGATTGTTTATGTATATAGATGGTTTAACTAAGGTTAGAGGGAGTAAATGTATCTTACTCTTCAACTTACTCGATTAAATGCAACTCAGCTTCTTCCTTTCTCCCATCCAAGCCTTTCAAAATAACGTGACCCTTTTACTATCGTTGGTTCTGCAGTAACTATAGTAATGTTCTTGCATAGACTAAAGCTCGATTCATAAACTTCTTTTCTGAGTCTTAACAATAGATTTGCAACAACACGAGTGAAAGCTATGTACGAAAATGCTATTTGTGACATGTGTGACTATATGTGCAATGTGACATGGTGCGAACGGCATTTTCGCACATCCCAACGGTTTGGACCTGACGAGCTTAGTGCGCATGCGTGTGGACTTTTTTTGGCTGGTTTTTTTAGAAATTTTAATAAAACAATAAATCGGGGGCAGAACCCACGACCTACCGCACGCTAAGCACGCACGCTACCACTGCACCAGCGGGGATTCAATAATGAGTGTAATTATCCGAAGAAGATCCTTTTTTTCTCCCCGAGCATGCGCACTAAGCTCGTCAGGACCAAACAGTTGGGATGTGCGAAAATGTGTGAGAACGCGTGTGTACTATGATATGTTAACTGCCAATAAAGTTAAGTACCAAAGTTTTAGCAATTAAGACCATAAGAGCTTTTAAACTATTAAAAACGGAAAGTGTGTTTAAATTTAATCAAGATAAATTAATATTTTTTAAAATGTTAAATTCTTCTCTACTTACAACTAGAACGATATCACGTGTCCTTAAATTAATAGCCCAGCAAATGTTCAACTCAAAAATAAACAAATTTAAGAAAATGTTTTGTCATCAAATTAACAGGACACTTTAACAACTCATCGCGTTGTGATAGTTCTTTGAATATGTTTGAAAAATATAAGAGATGTTACAAAAAAAAAGTTTTGCAAAATACTTTTAGAATTTGAAAGTATTCTTAAATTTTGATCGAAAACACTATATTATATGGACTATTTTCTAACTCTGTCAATTTAGCAAATCCTTTTCTCAAACAGCACAATTGCTATTATATATTCAAAATGCTTTTTGGTTAGAAGAGCTCATTCTTTTGTCTACTTAGCTCAGCAAAAGCTCTACTTTGCTCACACACTTTCAACCGATGCTTTCAACGAAGAAGTAGAATATTCCATTTCAATTACAGGGGACGTCCATAAATTACGTGAGGTGGTTGGGTTTTTTTTTTCAAAATTTTGGACCCCTCCCTCCCCCTGAGATTCAGTGAGATTTTGCTGGACACCCCCCTCAAATTCTCACATGATATTTTCTCAATAACTTTTTGGTAAATAAATTTCTTCGATATGTGCTAGCCACATCTGTTTCGTCTTATCAGAATCATACTAAACATACACATTGCTAAAACTTTGATACAAATTCTTATTGAAATCCAAAAAACGGATTCAACTTGTAATTATTATCATGACTAACTGGCTAATTATTCACTGTTCTGGCTAATCTGTGCACATTTTCCTTAAACTCGGACTAAAAAAAATAACAGAATAAACGTAATTTTCTAGGTTATATACACTCATTGCCATAAAGAAGAAAAAGGGATATCAAAGCCAAATTTATTTCTATGATTACCCATAGTATGAAGGTCAGTTGATAAAAAATTCAGCCTCCCTCGATGTTAGGGGGCCGGGAAAATCAGTAAAAAGTGTTAACTCCATAGGTGTCCATAACCGCCGCCAAGGGCCACGATATTGGGGGAGAGGGGATCTAAATGGGATTTTGGGTATAAGAGGACCATCCTGCCTCCCCACGTAGTCAAATTTCATCTGGTGCACCCGCGGACGTTGCATACCGGACCTTGCATGCTTTCCCTCAAGACTGGACTTGTTTTGTGAGCATTAGTTCTAGAGAACGGGAAGACTGGGGTGAAAATGCAACATAGGGGGGTAAGAAGAAAGCTTGGACATTGCGTGAAACATATGTTTGTGTATTTTTCCTTGAAACGTGTCCGCTGGCCAGGCCTGAGGGTAAAGGCAAACAACCAGCTACAAAACCTCAACCGTTCATCTCTGGTTGGTCAATGTACCCGTAAAACATACTGAGGAGATGCTGCAGTGAAATGGATGTCGTTTGCAGTACAGTGGATTGTGCGTTCGGGCCGCATAGCTTTGTATATCCTTGTCTATAAACATGGGACTGACCATGGGCCTTTCTCTTTCCAATAGTGCACCAAATAAGGAAATTATCATGTCAATTTCATGAAATTGTGTTTATGAGAGAATCCCGCTTCGTTCTGCAGCACCACTATGGTTGGGTATGAGTTCGAAGACGTTATGGAGAGAGCGTGCTCAGCTATGAATTTTCTAATCATCACACGGAGTGGTGATTCAAAGTAACGGTGTGGTGGTGAATTGGATTCCATTTCTGCAACTCCCGAGTAGGATTTACCAGTACATTTACCAACCAGACCTGCACCATAGAGATTTTGTAGCTGTTGTTCGTCCTTACCTTCAAGCCTGGCCTGCGGACAAGTTTAAAGAGAAAAACACACAAACACAAGTTTCATGCATAACCAAGCTTTCTTCTTACCCCCCTATGTTGCATTTTTACCCCAGTCTTCCCGTTCTTTAGAACTAATGCTCACAAAACAAGTCCGGTCTTGAGGAAAAGCATGCAAGGTCCGGTATGCAACGTCCGCTGGTGCACCAGATGAAATTTGACTGGTGACTGGAAATTTGACTGACGTGGGGAGGCAGCATGGTCCTCATATACCCAAAATCCCATTTAGATCCCTCTCACCCAATATCGTGGCCTGGTGGAGGCGATTATGGACACCTATGGAGTCAACACTTTTTACTGATTTTCTCGGCCCCCTAACACCGAAGAAGGCAGAATTTTTTATCAACTGACCTTCATACTATGTGTAATCATGGAAATAAATTTGGCTTTGATATCATCTTTTCTTCTTGGTGCGATATTTTTTATGGCAATGAGTGTATTTTGCTAGACCCCCTCCCTCCTTTTTTAACCTCACGTTATTTATGGGATTTCCCCTAAGTAGAGAACTGTATTCTTCAATGATTCTCGTACTTTCCCTTTCCAATGATAATCCCTTTCATAAATAAGAACGGATCTTTTCCATATCCCCTTTTCACCATTACCCCAATATACTTATTCACCTCTTACAAAACAACTTTCAAAGCATCTGTTACATCACCTAACCCCCCCAAATACACCCCCAAGGAATAAAACATTCAGATAATATTCCCAGCTTTCATGGGTTTCGCATACAAAACAGAGAAGCCATAAAACCACACACACATCTCATTTTCAAAAATCCTCATCATCATCATCGGCAAACAAATCGCGCCATATACCCATCCCCCTCTACCCAATCCATTTACAGCCTTATAAAAGCCAATGAGCTCACCCAAGGAAAAAAAACAAGAGAAAGCCAGCGATATTAAAAGCCTTTGTTACACCGGGAGAGAAACCAACCTTTTTATTTGATCCGTGACGATACCGATTCAATAAAAGGGCCGTAAATATTTTATATCGCCTCATAAAAATAATCGCCAGACGTCTAAATCTCGGGTAATGACACTCCATGGTGAGACCATTTGCCGAGGGTTTTCCACCTTGCCGACTGATGCATTTATTGCCGGCCCGTTCTGCTTTTACAGCGTGTGTTTAAACATATGTGCCCGGATTAGCCACCGGGAATGGCGGTTTATTGCCCTCTAATCTGTGGCTTTGACGGCCGTGTTGATAGATTCACTCTCATCGAGCATGCGGTCGCTCGCTAAATATTTTTATTTAGTCTCTGGGTGTTGTTTTTTTATGTTAGTGGACTTCTGTGGAATTAAGTCACGATTTGTTTAATAGTGGTTTTATTGAATCGAGATTTATTCTTTCTTTGGATAAAATGAGTTGTGGGACTCATTCTTTCTTAGATTTTTTCTCCTGAACAGATTTCTTACAGAAAAAATGCTTAGATATGTACAATGTAATCAGTTTAACTTTCTGGGTCCACAGTCACTAGTCAAATAGTAGTAAGCAATTCTATATACTCTCAAAACAACTTGTTGATTTAGCAGAAAAAAAACTGTCTGAACTATGCAACCAGATAACATCTGGAATTTTAACATTGGATATCCTGTTATTGACACAGATCTTCCATTTGTATGCAACATATTCTCCATGTAGCATGTAGGGATGCTATTAACGGGTTGTCTCCGTACTGAATCAATGTAACACGATTTACCTCAATAAATTACTAGGGGTTAGCTGAAAGCATAGATGACGAGATTTCTTTGTTAAGGCAGCAAATTTTGGAACAGATTTAAAACAGATTATCCCATGACAACTTTACAACTTCTCTATAGCATAGGTCAATCGACCGATCTACCATTCATGGTGCCCATCGCGTTTTTCACTATTGAGTACCTGTTTCAAATCAACATCCAAGATTCTGCGTAAAAACAGAGATAATAAATTAATCTTTAAACAAATTATTTCCTTAATTAATTATCTAATTTTAATAGTCCATAACCCAGATGAAATACATATTTTCTAAGTACATGTGTTGAAGGCAATTCTACTAGTATTTTTGCTGTTCTTTAAGACATATAAAATAATAAACTTACCTTCCGGGTATTTTAGATAATGTAAAAATAAACTTAAAACTCTAACTAAAAACATTCAAAACCATCATCAATATAATTTAATCACTTGTCTAAAGTTAGGTCTCCTTAAGGTTACCAGGCCAATCAGTATTTCGGACTTTAATAACAAACCATTCCAGTTACAGTTAAGCCAGACGGTGGTTGCCAAACCCAGACAAGCCGCTTCTTCATTTCCAAAAATCAAAATGATGAAAATATTAAGTGTCTCGACTGTTTTGGAACTAGCTCGGAAAATTCTTCTTCTAAGATGGAAAACGCACATATGCCGAAGGGAAAAGAAAACACTTATGATTTTAATAATGATTTAGTACTTAATGATCGAGTTAGTTTTTAAATGGGAAAACATTTAAAACAGGTATATCTACCTTGTAAATCACTGAGTAAAAGATGTAAAGAAAAACTTATTTTATTTTCTAAATGTTATTGCAGGAAAATATTATTTGCTACCCATTTTTTCAAACACAATATTATGTTGGTTTGATCAGATGGTAATGGTAAAAAAGGCATATTGAATGGAACATACTTATGATGGAAGGAGAAAGGCGATAAAAAAGCCGAACAAACAATATAACTCTATAAAATACATTTTTTTTAATTATTAGGGAGCGACCACCCCCTGATCACTATCGCTCACCAACCCCCGTAAGCTGCTTACGCAGGAGTATAGAGCTTAACAGAGTATTCATCTCCATAGACGCTAAGGGCAACTTTTTTTAACAGGACTTTTCCCATAGACAAACTTCGATCCAAACTATCAGCCTTTTTTAATACCACGTCATTCCTGCTAATTCTGTCATTCACCCACTGAAGCTGTCACTCAAATCCAAATCGGAACTGGAGGGAAAAAACAACACCGATGAAATTTAAATGCCGCTTGATAGAAGTTCCATATCCTATCAGGAATCACTTTCACATTTCGCCTTCTCTGATTGGCTGCTAGTGAAATTAATTATAATCTGGGAGCAGTAATTTAATTAAGTACCTAAAGAGGAAAACTGCCGTTTGGAATCTCTGTAAGCTCTATACTATGTGGTATTCCCCATTGCATCTAAAATTCCCTTCAAATCGTCCAAAAACCGACCACAGAGTGACCAACCACCACGCTGCGGGACAAAAACTTGCGTCGTCCGCACCCCACCTCGATGAGGCACGATGGCCATTGGAGCAGCGGTTTATTGCGTCCATAAATAAGACGGCGGCCATTTTGTTGCCGCCTAATGCCCTCCTCTGCGCCGGCATAACTCGCATCCCTTTCATTATTACTCCGGCAGGAAGTGGGAATTTCTCGCGAGGTGCAATAAATGTATTATTTTGTTCTCTTGGCGAGGAAAAAGTCCGGCTTACTTTCCGAAATGGGAGCTAGCTCTCTGTGGCGCTTTTTTTATATGAAAGCATTTCGTTAGGAAATGGAATAATTGGAGTTTTTTCTTATAAGCAGTAGTGCAACAAGTGGGTGATTGAATTTAAATGGGGATGTAATTATTCATGTTAATAAAAATGTGTTTTAGAAACTTTTATTTATTCAAATAGCTCCCTCGCATCAATTCCTCTGTCCTTCAGAGTTGTTGCTGTCCTGGATTCTTTCGGCTCTTTTTGACTCCTATGGACCAACTTCTTAGACAAGACCACAACAACAACACTTTATTCAAATTTAAGGGGGTCATCCAATTAATGGAAACTAAATTCACTGTGGACATCTTTCCTCCTTAATAAATGAAACAAAACTTAATAGATTTTTAGATGTAAAATTGACAAGGCTCCGAATCGGACACTTATTTTACACACAAGCACCTCTTTCGGTTTGGTTTGATTATTGTTTTATCGCGCATGAATCAATTTTGATCATAATGCGCCAAGAGAGACTATATACAAATGAACTAAAAGCAGGCTAAAAGCCATAGTCGGGCGTACTCTATACGCCATTGATAAAAGTTATATTAAGACATTGCTAAACATTTACACATGATGAATAAAACAAGCACCTCTTTCATGCAGAACCTCCGCCAACATGCCCGTCTTGTAATGTTGTTTTACGTGTAAAACATATATCATCCGAGTGTCCCCGATTTCGACTTGGCAGGCGACAGAGACTAGGCGTAGACGCGTAGAATATCCAACTCTAGCTGAATACCACAAAAATATATTTCTCTTTCTACGTGATATAAACTTCATGAATCGTGTATAATTTTAATGTTTAAGGTATAAATTTCTTGTGTTCGGCCCGGAATGGCCAAATATGGCTCTTGCGCCATAAAACCCCACCAACAAGCCAACCATTCTTAATAACCCAAATGCAAAAGTGTGAAAGTTTTTTTTAATGAAAGCTTGGAGAGACTCATTTGGTAACAAGCCACAAAAATAACTTCATCGATCGTCATCAAACAGTGAAGCTTGAAACTCCACAAAAAATCCAGACGACAATTCCACAAATCGTCCG
Source organism: Tetragnatha versicolor (assembly GCA_024610705.1). Taxonomy (NCBI): domain Eukaryota; kingdom Metazoa; phylum Arthropoda; class Arachnida; order Araneae; family Tetragnathidae; genus Tetragnatha; species Tetragnatha versicolor. Next base: position 11,136,613 of record JANDEH010000007.1, read on the forward strand.
ATCAAACGAATCTGAAATCCAATAAACCTCAACACATTAGCCAGAATTCCACAAAAGCGACAATTTAACAAAATCACCCAAAACGCATGAACTCTCCACATCACCCCCAAAACCACTCAACTCAACTCCATCCACTCATCCCGACAGAACAAATAGAAAAAAGTTCCAACCCCCCCTGAAAAGTGTTTCTTCGGCAAATTTAATTCCAAAACCAGGTGGATTGCCTTTCCCTCAAATCTATTAACAAGAGAGCGCGGTCTTCAAAATTTAATTACATAAACTCGAATGCTCAAAGCCCGTGTGTTCTATTCTGTTGATCGTTTGAAATTCAGATTCTTTCTCTCCTCCTCCTCTCTCCCGGAAATTATTCATGCCCGGATTCCTTCTTCCTGGCTTTTTGTTTTCCTGGAGAAATCCGGATTTCTGTCCGTATTTCGGGTAAGAATACACAACTGTGTTGGTCGTTTATCAGGTTCTCCCGACCTGTCTAAGTTTTTTTTGGCGGGTTTGCTCTCGGTTGAAGGATCAGGAATGGAGGTTTTCTCGCAATGTTTTATGGGAGGAAAGTGTTGTTTATTATTGGGGAAAGGCCCCAAAATAATCCCTAACATCAGGTGAAATATTTATATGGTTTTATAATTCTTGGCGGAATAATGTCTAATGGAGGAATACTGTATGTTTGTTTATACATTAGAATAGTTGTGGGTAATTTTATGACAATAAAGAAAATTTACAAAAATACGTATGTATTAAGTAGTTTACACAGGGTGTCCCGAGATAACTGTTCACCCCCTTTAAGAACACTATTAGTCATTTACCCAAGTCATAAAGATCAATATTTCGCCTTATGAGGAGCGTTTTACGACGTAAAAACTACGTAATTTCAACCTGATTGAGCGATGCTGCTCTACAACTTTGTAACTGACTAATTGAGTAAATCTCTAAAAGTTTTTAAAATAAAAATTAAAACTCCTAATCTTGACGTTGGTTGAAAGTTGTCGCATCGGACAGGACATGGTCACTTTACTATACCTAGACATCACTTTTATGCATATATCTCTAGGGGTTCAAAAGTTAATGGGGTGGACATGGATAGATATCTTGGGACACCCTGTACAAGTGTTCTACCGTAATAAATCAAATCAATATACCTAGGCATGAATGGAACGAATGAAGAAATATTTTTTCATGTAATGTAATTTTCAGGGTACCCAACATAATACGAACCAAACACACACGAGAGCTTCAAAAATAAGGTTACTACCTGCTAAAAATGGATCCATGCTTAAAATATTTAAAACGTAAATTTATTTTATAAACTTAAAATTGATATTAAATGCTTAAGTTTTGGTATTAAAAATAATCGCTTTTTCTTAGTTTTGATATCAATAATTTTACCGTTCTGGTACCTCTTTTTTTAAAAATCGAGCCCTAGGGACACATATTCTGCTATATGTGGTTCGATAGGGACCGCCACATATTCCCGATAGGGACACATATTCCGCTATACGTGGTCCGATAGCGACCGCCACATATTTCCGATAGGGACATAAATGGCCCACGCACCCCGCCAACACATGAAAAGCGTTTATGGCTTATAATGGGTGCGGGGAAGTTTATCTTCCACCATCAAACGAGCCCACGGACAGGGGAACAGACCAACAAAGGCCAGACGACATTTATTTTAATTCTTAATTTTTTTACAAACATATAAAATGAACTGAGGGAGGACAATTATCCTCCCCCTAAAAAATACATATATGGAAAGAAACAAACACAGCAATCACAAAGAACACAAAGTATAAAAGAAAGAAAGACGCCATTAAAACACTTCAAATGGCCCTTTATTAAAAGTTCATCCATTCTATGGATTTTAATTATAATTTTCTATTGTCAAGATCTTTAGGCCTTAATTAGTCCCCATCCTCAGTTAAATTAATTTTACCTGTAATTTAATTAATTCAAATTTTTCAAAAGTCGGGCTCGAACTCGAGCTCATCGACTTGCCATGATTCTAGTCAATGGCTATATGCCCCAGGCTAGCTGGGACAGAAAATTTTATAACATTTTGTTTTCTGGATTTCATTTTACTTTATATTTTATTTTAAAATTTTATTTATTTTCCAAAAGTCGGGCTCGAACCCGAGCTCACCGACTTGCCATGAATCGACTCATTGGGCGAAATCAATGGTTTATATGTCTCGGCTATGCCGGGTTACTGCGTATACTGCGTTTTTATTTGTTTCTTTTTAGGTTTTGCTGACTGATATTCTTTACTGTCTCAGAGGTTCTGCTTATGTTGTCCATACATCGGAACATTGCTGTCAAGATGTATCCTTTTATTGTTTACATGTTTACTTTGTTTTGTTTGCTTATTATTGTATTAGTTTTGCTTTTGTTTTTATCTTTTATTTTCAGATATTACCGAACTTCATGCTTAGTTACCGATCTTTATGCCGTTATTTCTCAGCATATTTGACTTCCTGTCTTGCATCTCATTTCAGTCCCCGATCTCTACATTGATTGCAGGTGTTGATTTTGATGTCCACTAGATCCGTTTCACTCTTTTTATATGTTTCACAGTACCTCTATTATTTTCCGATATCTTGATTAGGAAGTGCCCAGCTTTGTTGATTAGTCAAGATCTGATGATAGCTGTATTAGCTACTTCGTTGACCTGCTTGTAAGTTATTTCTTTACTATTTTTATAGTTACTTCATTTTTTATGGTCTTTCATATTTTTATCTACTGTTTTTCAGGTGATCTGATCTGGTTGTTGTATCATTTACAGTATCTGGGACTTACTGGATCTTCAAGGTGCTTACTTTCTGAGTTTATTTGATATGTTATTTTAGAATTTTCTGTTACTTCATCTGTTATTTTTATTTCTTTCAGGTTATTCAGGTCTTTATTTTGTTCTTAGGCTCATCATTTTCCCTGTTTGTATTTAGTAGATTTTCAGGTATCAAGAGGAATTGAGGAAGTGTTTGAAGACTGGTAACTTTGTTTTTTCTGATTTTATGTGCTGGTTTATTGGATAGGTTATTTTCTTTAGTATTTATTTGATTTTTTCTCCACTTCAACTTAGTTTTATTTTATTTTATGAGTCTGTTCTCCAGGAATCCCCTCCAACTCTCTTCAGGAACACAGAGGATCATGGATTAGCTCCCTGTCGTGGAGTGGTAGGGCGATCCAATGGTTGGGTCAACCATGAGTTCAGACTCTTTTCTTTTCCCTATTTATTTTATTTTATACTTATTCTTATCTTTCTGTTGGATTAGTTAGTATTTTTTATTTGTTTAACTTTACTTTTTTGCTTTTTCTTATCTTATTTTTGTATTAGTTTTTATTTCTTTTTTTTAGGGTATTTTTGGTTTACGATTTTATTTTGAGAGTTCTTTTCTTTTCACAAACCGACAACATAGACAAATTGATTAATATGGTGTACCTTCTCAAATGGTGATTTATTTTAATATGAGAGCTTCGTAATAATCAAAATAGCTGCCCCTCCCATTAAAATTTCAGTTAAATGGTCTTATCATTAGGGCGTTTAGAAAGAAGTCATCCTAAGAATATGTCTATTGGGCTATTTATAGTTGAGTAATGATGAAAGAATAGACAGAGTTTAGTTGATTGTAGATCTTTTTTATGGTTTCTTTATAAAATGAACTTCTGTCTATCCTCTTGTAATATTGTAGCAGGCTTTCAGTAGGTTTCATTTTGATAAACTCTCTCGAAAAAGAACATCGTTCTTGCAGGTAATGCAAAGGAGTCCCTTCCCGACCGCAGTCACACAGGTTGTTGTCCTTTTTACGAATGGCATGTAAATACGTGGGGAAACTACCTTTTGCTGTAATAAAATATATCAGGATTTTATTTTTAATTGGCATTTTTTTCGGTATTTCTTTTATTATTTCATACGTTTGTCTACCTTTTGTTGAAGATGTCCATTCAAAGATCCATTTAGTTTTGATTTCCTGTTTTAAGTAGTTTTTTAGATAAGATATTGGATATTTTAAGATAGTTTGGGTACTGATCACATCTATAGCTGATTTAGCTAGTGAATCAGCTAACTCATTTCCCCACGTACCGGCATGGGCTTTAACCCATTTAATATATACAGGTTTTTGTAAATCTTGTACTTCTTTTAAGATTTCGTTTACTATTGGAGATTTTGGATAGACATTCTGCATTGACTTTAGGGTGGAAAGACTGTCTGTGAAAATTCTTATTGCTTCACAGTTTTGGTTTAATGGATCTTGAATGGTTCTTAGTATTGCCATAGCTTCTGCTTGGAAGACACTATTGTTTTCGTTTAGCTTTTCCATATGATAGTCTGGCTTGTTTTTTAAGGTTAATGACAGTCTTCCCAGCCCCACACCGGTGTCTGTTTTACTGCCATCCGTAAAAATTATATGATCATTTAATCCAATTATTTGTTTATCATTTTCTTCTAAGAAATAAAGATTATTAGGATATATAAATGGGGGTTTGGTTTTCTTCATGGTCTTTGTTTCAAAGTTGTCTAATGACATATATTGATTATTGATGAAGAAGGATTTATGAGTATGTAACAGCTGGAATTTAATGACTATTGTTTCAGCCTTTAAATTGATTGGTTCTATAGCAGTGAGTATAGATAGGGCTGGATTTGAAACATTCTTGTAACATTTTAATATTTTTACCAAAAAGGTCCTTTCAATTGATTCTAATTTCCTTCTGCCATGTATATTGATTCTTTGGTACCAAACCCCGGAGGCATATAGTAATTTAGGTCGGACTGCGATCAGGTACCATGTTCTTAATAATTTGGAGGAGACCCCCCAGTACTTTGATGATAGTCTACTAATGTTAGAGGTTATTTTGGATGTCTCTTCTTTTAGTTTCTCTATATGAGGGATAAATGATAGTTTATTATCTAGCGTAACCCCTAGATATTTTATCGTTTTTACAACTTCAAGGTTTTTATCATTGAGTTTAAAAATGGGGTTACGTCTAGAAAGGTCCCCTCCGAAAACAATGGCTTTAGTTTTGGAGACTGAGATTTGTAATTTGTTATCTTTACTAACTTCTTCAAACTTCTTGATTAATCTGTTTACCTCAGTCTCCAGGGTTCTCCTTGAGCTAGCTGGAACGATCAGGGCCATGTCATCGGCATAAGCTATTAATGTTGAATTTCTTTCATCGTCAAATTTTTTAAAAATTATGTTTGCTATGAGGTTCCATAATGTAGGGCCTAGACATGACCCTTGAGGGCATCCTTTGGAGATGTGGTTACTGATCTCTCCCTGATCAGTTTTACAGATTATTGTTCTATTGGTTAAGTAACTTCTTAATAGGTCTATTATATAGTTGTCCATTTGATATTCTTCTAAAGTTTTAATGATGATAGACCAGTCCGCACTATCGAAGGCCCCAGTATAATCAAAAAAAATTACTCCTATGTATATGAAATCCTTTTTATAAGAGTCTATTGTAGCTAAAAGGTTGTTTATACAGATATCGGTGCTGAGGCCCTCTCTGAAACCATATTGATTTTTATGCAGTAGCTGTTTGGTTTCTAGGATATAGTTTAATCTATTATTGATAATTCGTTCAAATATCTTGCTGAAATTTTGTAATAGGCAGACTGGTCTATAGGATTTTGGATCCGTTTTATTTTTGTTTGGTTTAAGGAAGAATATGACATTAGCTATTTTCCACATCTCCGGATAGTACGCCATATGGGTTAAGATGTGGGTTACCATATATGAGGGAGAGGCGTTAAAAAGATGTTTTACTACCCTTGCATCAATATTGTCCGGACCTGGGGCTTTATTTAATGCTTGTTGTACTATGGCTGTTTTAACTTCTTGTATCGTTATATCTTGAAAGGTATTTGTTTTAGGATACTCCACTGTTGTAGATGTGGTAGTAGTAAAATGGGTTTCTATCAGTTTAGAATAGATTTCTTCCAGGTCCGAATCTTTAGGCATACCCTCGAAAACTTGATTGATGTTCTTGTTTTTAGTCGCTCCGCCGCTTTTGAAGACCTCGAACGCCGGCCCGTATAATTCACTGTTGTTATTACAGAAGCTGACCCAGCTTTTCATTTTTTCTTTGTTGATCATCTTTTTGTATATAGACTTGTTCTTATAGTAAGTTGTTTTATCAGTTGTTTTTTTGGTCAGCTTCTGCTTAGTGTACAGGGCCTTCAATTTATTTCTTTGAGTTCTTAGAGCCGGGGTCCACCATCTGACCTTGAAGTCTTTGGTAATTTTAGTCTTTTTGAAATTTTTGTCACAGATGTTATACAGCAGGGAGTAAAGTTTTTTCAAATGACAATCGATCCCATGGATGTCCAGTTGGTTATAAAGATCTGGAAGTAGTTGGTTGGTCGCTGTCTGAAGTTCTTCTTTTAGTCTTTTTTGATTGCAGAATTTGGTTTTATATCTATTAGTGGTTCTTATTGTATGGTTGAATTTTATTGTATAGGATATGTATATCTATGGTCTGAGGCTGATTCTTTTGTGTGTACTGTCCAGTTTTCTACGTCTTCTGTTAGATTATCAGTTGTGATGGTAAGGTCTGGACATCCATACCTCCCTTGAAGATGGTAAGTTGGTGGTTGGGACCGATCGTTAACTATTGTAAAATCATATATGGTACATAGGTCTAGAATGGTGTCTCCCCTGATGTCATTTCGGGGGTAACCCCAGCTCCTGTTCTTGGCGTTGAAGTCTCCCGCCAACAGAAGTTTTTGATAAGTAAGATCGACTGTCCATTCATTGAGGTCCTCCTCTAGATCTGATGTCGGTGGAGAGTATAGCGATCCTATGGTTATCTGAGCATCTGCATTTTTAAGAGTTATAAAGATGGAGTTGTTGTATGTTCTTGATATTAGGTAGTTTAAACTTCTGTTGGCTATTACAATACCTGCCGTTCCATTCCGAGAGAGTATTACTTCCCATGCCGACGGTATTCCCGACGGCATGCTGTCTTTTTTGTATATGTCTTGGCAGAGGACAATATCAATATTGCCCTCTGTTACTTCCTGTATGAGTAAATTTGTGGCCGCCCTGCAGTTGTTTAGATTTATTTGTAGAATTCTTAGGATTTGGTTTTCTTTGTTTTTCTTATCCATGTTTTAATGCAAAAGCTTCTTTCTTTGCCCTTATGGTTTCGGGGCAACTCTTATCGCCGGCGGCGTGGCTTGAAGAATTACAGTTTACACATTTAGTTATGGTTGACTTACATGTTCTTGTATCGTGCTGCTGGGCACACTTGGCGCAAGTCGGGTTGACGTTCCTGCAACGGTTGGCTATATGGCCATATTTCTGGCATTTTAAACATCTTTCCACTTGAATATAGCTTTCGACCTTAGCTCTTACTAGGTCTAATAATAAGAATCTTCTCTGTAGGAGACAAGCTGCCGATTTGGGGTCTGCGTCTATAATAAAATTCATGGCTCCATTCTTTCCTGCAAAATTTCTTACGTGTGAGATAGTGTTCATATCGATACCAGTTATTTCTTTTAGTTCGTCCTTCAGCTTTTCATCTGTAAAGTCATTAGGTGCTCCCAAAACTATCAATCTTGATCTCCTAGGGTTGTTCAGTCTTACTGTTGCCGATTCAAGTAGGTTCGCATCTGTTAAACGTTGTTTCAATTCCTCAGCTTCAGTCTTGTTGTTCATTTTTATTACAACCTTGTTAGGTGCTGTGAGTAATAAGTCTCTTGGTTTGGTTGTCATCAGAGTCTGGCTTTGTGCTCTTAATGAGTCTCTGTAGAGTTTTGCACCCTGTGGTTCTTTTGTGTTAATTACAACTGTTGATTCTTCAGCTAAGGGGGGGAATTCTACCGCATAATTCTTATCAATTTGTGGGGTAAATTGCTGGGTAGTGATGTTTTCCAAGATGAGATCTATTTTCCTATTGGTTTCCATGTTGCTTTCCTCTACTGCTTTGAGTCTATTTTCTTGGACTGATATTTTAGTTCTAGCTTTTGTTCTCTTGTTCTCAATATCAATAGCAATCATGGTGATAGCGAGAATTTCTCTCATTACCGCTCCCCTAGTTTCATTGTTCAGTCTTGTATACATCAAAGTCTGGATTTTGTCATAGTGACCCTTGATTTCGTTTAAAGCCGGGGACTGTCTCTCTGTGAAAATATCTGCCGGGTTTAAATTATCTGTAGTTGGAGTTTGTTCTTGGGACACTATCAGCTGGTCGTCATCATTATCATTTTCGAGATCAGAATCCATCATATATGTTATCATAAATCTTCAGAGCGTATCCCAATAAAAAAAAAGCCGACTAAGCGGCAAATCCTGAAAAAGACCCCAAATAGTCTAGAAAAAACCCCCTGTTAATTATTACTTAGTGTTTAAAGTAGGTACTTACCCTTTACCTATGCAGTTTATACCAACTTGGCACCCCGCTGCAAAATTTAAAAAGTAGAAAGTACTACGCAGTTGACAAAATTAAAATTCTATACAACTACGCAGCAACTAAATTTTCCCAGATGCTCTCAAAAACCCCTCTTTTCTTTAAAGTCTCTCCAATTAACTATTTACATATATACAAGTATCTTTAAAAATTCACGTATTTACAAATAAAATGTGAGTTTAGTTAAAAGTCAACGAAAAACACCATATGCAATAAAATAATACTTTAATGTACTTCAATTCAAATGTAATTCAAATATAAACAATACTACCTGGTTAAAATGAACAGACAGCCGAAACACAAAACACTATTTGAAAACTTTAGATGTACTCGCTCCGGTAAACAACTTTTCTATAAGAATTGTAGAATGATGTGGAGGATGTTCAGCTGCTCAAATTCAAAGGTAGGTATAACTTCTCTTTATCTTCTATAATAACAGGTTGGAAGCTAAAGCTTCATATAAAACCTGTAATTTAAAAAGATGAAATTGATGAAGTGCGTAGTTGAAGTCAGGTGAGGAAATTCTTCCAAGTCCACAAGGCTATTTAAAGATGATAATGTTGAGGGCTGGAAATCTTCTAAGTCCAAAAAATGCTTCTAATAAAGCTTTAAAATAAGATAATTCAGGAGCTTCGAGAAACATGACTTCACGAGCAAAATCAATGGTGAGAATATTTCCGATAGGGACATATTGAACGCCACATATTCCCGATCATACCACCACATATTCCCGATAGGGACACATATTCCGCTATGCGTGGTCCGATAGGGACCGCCACATATTTCCGATAGGAACATATTGAACGCCACATATTCCCAATCATACCACCAAATATTCCCGATAGGGACACATATTCGGCTATACGTGGTCCGATAGGGACCGCCACATATTTCCGATAGGGCCATATTGAACGCCACATATTCCCGATCATACCACCACATATTCTCGATAGGGACACATATTCCGCTATAAGTGGTCCGATAGAGACCGCCACATATTTCCGATAGGGACATATTGAACGCCACATATTCCCGATCTCATAAGGAGAGGATCCCTACTATCCATCACCGATTTGGTTCATTTTTGGTTGGCGAGAAGTAATTGACTTGGACATCAATTTTTGACAAATATAAAGAAGCACTTTAAATATTTATAAGTATATATAAATTCAAATATATATAAATTTAAATAAGTATAAAATTTAACATTTAGTTATATATCTAATAAGATTCGCATCTGTTAAGCGGATCGTGGTGTAGTGGTTAGAGAAACGATTCCCAACCCAAAGGTCCCGGGATCGAGTCTCGTAGCATGCCATCTTTTTTATTTTATTTTTCCTCACAATTAAGAGTACATATGGAATAAAGTAGTGCATACATACTAATATTTAATTATCAATTCTAAATTTTTTTTAAATGTTTTTCTTTTGTGGGAAAATTAAATTTTCTGCAAATTATAAAATTTTTATATCTGGATAATATGGAAATTATATTTATAAATACATTATTATAGTTCTTAGGGATAGTTAGGGATAAATTCAGGTAAAGCTTCATCTATAAAAATGAAAATTATTTTTTTGTTTTGAAAAAATATTTCATTCCTTATTTCCCCCTAAAAATAATTAATATATCAAATTTTTTATGATCTTATTGTAAACATTAAGGTAAATGTGGGTATAGTGGACACTTAAAGGAAAATTTTTGCTTAAATTTTCAATAAATACCAACCTATTTGCTTGGAAACGGTTATCATCCTATTTTTAGGTTAATTGGATCTTCTTCTTTCGTTTTTACCATTAAAAATTTAGATTGGGTAAAGTATTTTTAATTAATTTTTAAAAAGTACTCCAAATTGCATCTATAGTGGCCACATAGATGTAGCTGTTATTTCTATGGTGGACACCTCTTTTTCTTCCTATATGATATGAGGGGTTTATGCATGAAATTGTGGGGTTTTTATGGTATAGTCGTTTAGTTCTAATTAAATCTTCCTTCCAAACGAAATGTATTTTAGATCCAATCAAATTAGCTTTATTTAAAATAGACTTGATAGTTTTCGGCCCAAAGCCTAGGCTGTAGTTGATTTGAGAGGAATTTAGCATGTAATTAAATTTTTTAGAAACATTAGTTCCCGAAGCCAGAATGGAACCAAATTTATTCAACACTCATTTTAAAGCACAGTTCACAGTTTATGAAGAAAAACTAATTCAAATGAAATATTATTTGTTTCTATTAGAAGCCATTGCGGTGGCCACTATTGGAAAATCTAAGATTATGTGATGGTAAAGTGGACACCCCCATAAATCCTCGTTAAGTCAAAATTTTCAAAAAAAAATTCATTCATTATCATTTTATACACTCTTCTTTATCTTAATATAAATTTAAAAGTCAATCAAAGGTTAATAAATACAAAAAAATCAGTTCCGACCTACCCATTTCCTTAAGCGATTCAATAAGCCAAATCAACTTCCAGTCACTCGGCCAACTTTCAGTCACTAATCATGTTGTTATTTTCAGATATTTAAATATCCTTCCCATGCTGATATGTGGTATCGGTGGTAATTTACCAGCTTACCTGATTGTACAATCTACTATGCCTATGAATTTTGACGCTGTTTGATGCCTCTAACTCGTTCTATTTAAAAATTTTTTAAATCGTGAAATATTTTTATGGTAATCGATTCTGGTAGTAATTTGATGTAGGAAACCAAAATTTCAATCAATTTTATCGAATAGTTTTTGATAAAAACGAATTAATATCTTAAGGGGCCGTATACCGTTGCCGAATGCATACCTTAAATGCTCTTTCGCGTTCGTTTTATCAAAAACTAATAGATAAAATAGATTTAAATTTTGGTTTTCTACATAAAATTACTACCAGAATCGATTACCATAAAAATATTTTACGATTTAAATTTTTTTAAGTTTATTTACAAAAAGGAATATTTTTTTAATCAATCGCTGGAAGAAACTGGGTATTTAAGGGTTTGGGGGATGGCCTTTAAGAAAAACTAATAATAATTGGGGGTCCCCATTCGAAAAAAGTTAGTGTTTCGTTTAAAAATGAAGACGACCCCCTAAGGACTCTAAATTTTTTTGGTAAAAGAATACCTTAATTAATGAAAAACGACCCCTCTTTTGCCTTCCTAACTCAAGTGGTTCGCCAGAAATCACAACTGAGTCGGGTTTTTTTCCTAAACTATACAATTACTCTTGCATTCGAAGCAGCAGTAGCTTCGGCTTTTTTACTCTTGCGATAGCTTTTACTAAGCGGGCCGGTCCCGTTTTCCGGACCTTTTTCATACTTACATTTTGGCTTGTTCTAATAAATGTTTACTCGATTGCAACTTAAGTTGAGCCTGACGTCACGGCCGCGTGGAAGAAAATCTGAGTAAACAGAAAGCTCGCTGGGCTCTGTGAGCTCTTATTGGCTGGTGAGTTTTATTTTAACAAAGATACTACTACGCGCTAGGCCACTTGAAAAAATAATAATCAACATTTGGCAGATCGGGATGAAAAGACGCTTAATATACGTGGATTTAAAAAACTAATCATGTTTTGAAATTGAATCTCTTAATTTCCCTCAAAATTCCAACACCGCACGGGGAACTACTTTCTTTGGTGGCTCTAGCATATTTCTACAAGCTCAAGTTAAGTTGCAACTGAGTATAGAGTTAAATAAAATCCCTGATTTTTCCTTTGTCTCTCGCCCCACGCAGAACCACCACATGATGCAATGACATTAGTTTCGTTTATAAAGAACTGAGATTTGTGTCATTATTTCAAAAATAAAATTACTCTTAATTTTTGGCCTGGGAAGTATATCTGACTGTTAGACATTTATCATTCATTTCTTCATTGAAATCATATGAATAAGAAATGTGTATTTGGGTAAGTTATTGAATGAAACGGTCGTAATTTCAGATTAAAAATTCGCATTTAACATCAGCAGCTGAAGTTGCCTCCTGAGAATAATCAGACTTTCAAAACAAAAATTAGCGAGAATTTAGAAAGCTAATTTCTCAGTACCACATACTTTAAACTTCACGAAACAAATTTAAACAGGATAATTACACATAACTCAATAAATAAACTACTTAGCATGCATGAAGTTGGGAAAACCAGTTTTTAAAATGCAAACACTACCCCACACTTTAATACTACCTAAATTTATAAATTAACACACCATTCTTTAAAACATACTCAAACTTGCGTAGCAGACAGCGTATAAAAATCAGTCACATGGAAGAATTTAGTTTGAAAATTACACTTCTATTTATGTATTCACGAACTATTCGAGCAAAACAACATATTGTAAGCAAAGCGAATTTTCTATAAACTTATTATAAAAACGCATTAAGCCATTACAAACTACCATTGTAATCATTAAACAGGTGTTTAAATGAGTAAACGGGGATCACAACAGTACGCTTGGGAGATATCAATGAATGAATGAGAGATAATTTTGACTTTCATTACATTTGAATAAACCCTAATTAGCTTAATTCAGTTAATATAAAATTAAATAAGCATTAATATAAGCCAAGTTTAGTGTATTTAAATATATAATTCAATGCATTTTCAAAAACCTAAGCAGCAAAGAAAAATATTAGATCAAAGAGTTTTGATGCAACTTAAATTGTGAAATACATTTAAAAAGTTGTTTAAAATGTTATCGTTTTGTATGAATTTTTATAGCGGTGTTATAATAGTTATAATATAGCTATGATGGCTATTTTAATTAACAACTAATTTTAATTTTTGAACCACATTAACATTTAAACTAAGGCTCTTTCAAAACATATACTCTATTCTCAGAAAACAAATTAAATACGTGGAAACAACTATAATTTAACCTTTTAAAAAGTATGCTTAACTGTAAAAAGTTTTCAATAGTTAATATGGGAAATGGAAGCTCTAGGTAAAAGAATATGAAATTAGATAGATAGTAGTCAGTCAAAAAAGTAGAAATAATTCCTATACCGTGCTGATGAGCCCTAACAAGGGCGAAACCGGTCCACGGTTGGAGGCGACGCTTGAGAGCTGGAGTTTTCTCACACATTCCTCTAACCAGAGGTTACTGGTGAAGAACTCTTCTTTTCATACCTTGCCTTTCGGGAATTAAATTTGTTCTAGGGAATGCGCAGTTCATTCCGGCAGATGGTGGAGGACTAATCAATAGTCACCACTTTTTCCGTTATAGTCGGCTAGACTAAAAGCTCTCCCTCCGCTCTCTTGCGTTACCTTCCTATACCGTGCTGATGAGCCCTAACAAGGGCGAAACCGGTCCACGGTTGGAGGCGACGCTTGAGAGCTGGAGTTTTCTCACACATTCCTCTAACCAGAGGTTACTGGTGAAGAACTCTTCTTTTCAGAAATAATTCAGTTCTGTTTCATCTTAATTAGATAATTTGTTTTTATTTTTTTAAGTAATCTTGATAATTAATTTGTTTCTATCCTAGAAGTTTAAGAGGGAAACCTATCATTTAATTATTATTCACTATATAACTGTGTGTATGAATGAATGTGAATCATATTGAGGGAGCAGGATCTCCTGGATCTTATCTAGTTGTACTAAATCAGATGGAATAAGGAACACAAACATAACTGTGTTATTTCAATTTCAGAAAAATACAATTGTTCTCAATGTTCTTAAAAATACTTACAAGAATGATCTTTTAATACCCTCGATTTCATTTTTGCAGGGTCTTTTATGAGACCAAGAAAATATTACTCAGTTTTATTTTGCCTAATTGAATAGATTTGGTCTTATTGAAGCCAAAAAATATAAATTCCTCATCTACTCATGAATTTCGGAATTTAACTTCATAAAAATTGTTTTTCCCAGGTAAAAGAGTTTTTTGTTTCTAAATTCAGTGTTTTTAATGCATTTCTTAAGCATCTCTCGTATCCCACCTTTGCCAGTAAATACTATAAGCAAATATTACAAGCCATCTTCCCCCTTAAGTACTTAAAATATTTGAACGGCCCCTAAGAGTGAAAAAATATGTTGTGACAGTGCGAGTTACAGTTGACGTTATTTTCACAAAACGTGTGTGCCAAAAAACAGCGAATTTGTAACACCTGAACGGAAACATCAAACTTATTGATCCGAACATCTCAACGTCTGACGGAGAAACATCTTTGAAATGGGAACAGAAGCATTATTTAAAACAAAGCTTACGAAAGCGTGAAAAGAACGTTCGGAAACAAAAAAAAATACCACCCGAGAAAGAATTCATCTCTCCCCCCTTTAAAAGACTTTTTAAGTTGCCGACGAAATAATAATGAACGAAAGTAAAAATAAAAACGTAAAAGCTTTTAAGTCTTTCACACGGTTTGCTAATTTGCTTAAGTCCGAAGCTACTTAGCGCTGCCACCAGAGAAGGCAGAGGAAAAGTTAAATCAAATAGATCGGGGGTCTCCAGTGGTTTCGGAATATCCTTTCCGGCAGTTCGAACTCTCCGGGAGTGTCTGGGGGATACAGAGTCACGGAGAGACGCATTTAGACAAAGGGGGAGGTTTTTAACAGCTCGACCGTGTTTTTCCGATTCTGTAATGAAGGAAAACTCGTTGGGGTAGATTAATGAATGAGAAGTTCTATAGAACTGCTGTAGGACGTTAAGGGCATGAATTTAAGTACGTTTCTTAAGTATCCTTAAATTATTCGAAATTTCCATTTACTATATTCCATGTCAGTCTAAAATGTACTTAAGAAACTGCTTGGTGAGTTGAAGCAAAGGTAATTGTACCTAAGTAGCATAATTTAAGTTATAAGATATTTTTTAAGGAAGTGATAGTACCAAATCTTTCTGATTGTAACTGTTTTTATGTGAAATACTACCATCATGGAAAAATAATGAATTAATGAATATAAACTATTTAATTTGAATTTAAACTTAAATAAGATCTGTTTGCGAGTTAAAATTCATAATATCATAATGCTGTAATTACAAAAAGGACATAAGTTATACAGATAAGTTCTTTACAAAGAACTTTAAGAGGGCCATTGTAAAAATTTGAGAGTAAATAGCTTACACACCAGAATAAATGTCCTTCATCTTGGTATGTGATCACTTCAACCACAGTGGAATGAAATCAGTATTAAATGATTGCATTATTAACTAATGTGTAAATACAGGGTGTTTCAGATAAGTGTTTAAATTAAATTTTTTAACTTCTTAATTTCGCCGCTAGGGGCGCTGTGAGTCATTTCAGTGTATTCTCCAGGCTCATTTACCTAGGGGTAGACCTTACTTCCATGACCCTAGGAGGCGTGTGTTCCGAATAAAAGCCGTGCAACGTAATTTTGAAACACCCTGTATATAGTGATTTACAAAAAGACGAATTTCCTGTATATGTGGTTTTTATTGGGTTCTGTTGATTGGAATTTTCTTAATACTTTCTCGGATATAAATATTGCGATTGATAAATTTTATGATGTCCTTTTTGATATTTTTAGCAAAACTATTCCAGTCAGGGTATCTAATAACAAATACCCTTTTTGGTACTCATCCGAGACCAGATGTTTATTAACCTTTTACAGGCCAATGTTCCCAATTGGGAACATCGTGTTTGAAAATTCATCAAAAAATAACTACTATCAGTATACTGTTGAAAATTTTACCATGTAAAATTGAAAGAAGACTTGATTTTTTAAAATTAAAACGAAGTTGCTATCTTTATGAGAAAAAAATACAAAAAATCTTAAAATATGCCATTTTTAAGCTTTTTGATAGAGGTAAAAAAAATAATTCATGAAAAATTGAAATATTGTCCTAAGTTTCCAAAATTTGGTAAGGATATTGGAAAAGACTTACCTTAAATAGATATCCTCAGTATATTTAGTAACTATTAAAAACACGCTTGTAGTCGCTTGCGAAACATGCATGTTCCCAATTGGGAACATTGGCCTGTCGCCGCTATACACGGGAAACCCGAGTTTGTAGTATGGCGTAGTATTATAGAACTCAGTAGAACGGGAGTATTTCTTTTTCGTAAAGAATAAAAAGGTTATATAATTGCTTAAAGGGGAATCCCCTTTCAGAAAGGAAGTAGCTGGGTTTTTTTGGTTTTGTTTGTAAATTTTTTTTTTCGTTTGAATCCACGATTTTGTGCGGAGAATTGATGAATGTGTATAAATATTGAATAAGTCGGCTTCCAAAGTTAATAACTTATCGCAGAGAATTTATGCTAGTAAAAAAGAAAGGTTAGTTGCTTCATATGTCTGGTTTTGTGTTATTTATTATCCATAAGAAATAAATTTCGAAAATATGGGATCCAAAAAGCGTTTTGTATAAGATAATTAGGATACAATGTTTCAGACTTTGTTTAGTAATGACAGTGAAATTTTCTTATAAATGTATTCATGCTACATTCAAAAATCAATTATTTCATTCATTGCTCAAATGCTTGATCATAACTTTTGTACAAATTATTATAATCCATTTTAAATCCTATTTATAAATGTACAATAATTTCAATTTTTTTCTTGTGTGTAATATAATAAAAACTTGGCTGTCGATGATAGGAAAATTAAAATTAATTAATCCCTCATATATATTTTAATTGTTTTAGGTGTCCGAAATTTAACATTGTATTTTTAAGGCCAGTGTATAAAATTTACTTGCATAAGATACAAAATTTTGTTATTTTGCTTATGTGTCACATGAAATTGCCATTAAATTGTTTTCAAATTTGTGAAATTTCTATAAAATTACAGCTTAAACACAAAGATAAACTATAATTAAGGTTGATTTTGTTAGTTATTCCTCAAAATTTGGGTTTTATTTGATTTATTTATCGTTTGAGTCTACGCTTGTTTCCCCGGTCGAAGTATAGTCGGAAGTGGCCAATGTTCCCAATTGGGAACATGGTGAAAATCACACTTAAAAATTTTTTACCGCCTTCATATTAATAATTTCTCTTAATTGGACCATTAGAAGGTATTTTATGTAAAAAATTAATTAAAATATACCTGGATCTTAATTCGGCCTGTAAAAGGTTAAAAAAGAAAGTTCGTGCTCGTAAAAATCTAAGAAAAAATAATAATTCTGATACTGTTAATGAATTTAAATCTCTGAGGTCTGCCCTTAAAACGAGTATTAAAAATGATTATCTTAATTATGTATCTTCTCTTGAAAATAACCTAATTTTAGCTCCTAATAAATTTTGGTCATACTTTAAAAATAAAAGCACTGACTCGGTAAAGGCATCTTATAATGGTAGGGAATCCGAAGACCATCTTGAAATCTCAAATATGTTTGCTCAATATTTTAGTTCTGTGTATAAAGGTAGTTCTGAATTTATTGGACCGATTACTTCTGATCATAGCTTTAATCCTTGCTTTTCTGATATGGTAAGAATAGGTAGAATTTCTCATGATGATGTTTTGTCTGCCATAAAAGAATTGAAATCAACTTTAACTATTGGTGTAGATAATGTGCCTTCTTTTATCATCAAAGGCTGTTCTGACTTTTTTATTTATCCTCTTTTAATTTTATTTAATTTATCACTTAAAACGAATTGTTTTCCTTATGTTTGGAAACAAACTAAAATAATACCTATTCATAAAAAGGGTAACCTTATTGATTGTAAAAATTATAGGCCTATTGCCATCTTGAGTCCTTTTTCAAAGATTTTTGAAAGTATTGTGTATAAAAAAATTTTTGGTCAAGTTAGTTATCTAATCTCTCCCTTTCAACATGGTTTTATGCCTAAACGATCTACTTCAACTAATCTACTTTGTTTGTACAGTAAAATTATTTCTGCTTTTGAAAGCGGGACTCAACTTGACGTTATATACACGGATTTTTCTAAGGCCTTTGACTCAATAGATTTTGGTATTTTATTGAGTAAATTAAATAATTACGGTTTCCATGAAAATTTTATTGAATGGCTATTTTCCTATTTAAACGATCGTTCTTTATATGTATACTTTAAAAATGCCATTTTCGGTAGGTTCACAAATACTTCTGGTGTTCCCCAAGGTTCTAACCTTGGACCCTTACTCTTCATTTTATTTATTAATGATCTCTGTAATGTATTTAAAAACTCTGAATATTTATTTTTTGCTGATGATTTAAAAATTATGAAACCTGTAAAAACTACTCTTGATGCCTTAAATTTACAACTTGATCTAAATAATCTACAACAATGGTGTGCAATTAATAGCTTAGATCTCAATATAGCTAAATGCTCGGTTATTTCTTATGCTCGCTTATCCAATCCTCTTATGTATATGTATCAGATAAATAGTTCAATTCTAAATCGTGTAAATACTATTACAGATCTGGGTGTCATTTTTCAATCTAATCTTGATTTTTCTTCTCATATAGACAGTATGGTTTCTAAAGCATATAGAAAACTTGGATACTTAAAACGCAAAACAATTAATTTTTCTAACGAACGAACTTTAATAATTCTTTATTATTCATTGATACGCTCAACCCTAGAATATTGCAATATAATATGGAATCCCCATTACAATAACAAAATGATTTATATTGAAAGAGTGCAAAATAATTTCCTTCGTTATCTTTTTTATAAAAAAAATAGTTATTACCCTCATGATATTTCTTCTTCTAGTCTTGCTGGGTCCTTTAATATTCCATCCTTGAGATCTCGTAGGGATCTGTCTTGTTTATTATTCTTTTATAAAATTCTTAATAATTTATTTGATTGTCCTGACATTTTGTGTTTAATTCAGTTTTCTGTTAATAATTATAATTTACGCAAAAAATATCTATTCGCCAGTCCATTTTCTAAATTTAATTATATTGCCAGTTCTCCTATTAGTAGATTTTACATGATTTTCAACATGCAATGTAGTGAAATTGATATTTTTTCGGTGTCTTTTAGTGCTTTTAAAAGATTATGTGAAAGTGTTTTATTCAATTAATTTTTCTTGTTTTTTTTCTCCCTTTCACCACTGTAAATTGATTTATCTGTTGTGTGTGTAAATATTTAAATAAATAAATAAATAAATAAATTTTTATCGCTTAAAACTAGGCGCATCACCAGTACTAAACTTGCTCCGAAAATAATTTGGTAAATAAAGGGTTAAAACCAGCAAAATCATTCGATTCCGGCATTATCTACATAAAAACCAATTAAGGAGCTAAATTTAAGCTCTTTAATTGGTTTTATGGAATAAATAACTGAATCGATGGTTTTAATTCGATCTTAAAAGGTTACGTGCCGATGTGGATTACACAACCTCCCATGCCGGATTATAAAACCCTTAGCTGGTTAAGGGTGCATTTCCAACCCCCCCATTCCTATGTCATTCTGAGTCGTCTAGGTGTGCCCTACCCCTTCTACAAGTTATGAAACACTTGGTTAGCAGACAATAAGTGTAAACTCCTAAGTATATGTGTACAGTAAAGTATAGTATCCTAAGTATAAGTGTAAGTCCTAACAAGGACGAAACCGGTCCATGGTTGCAAGCGACGCATGTGAGAGTTGTGAGTTTACACTTATCTGTATAACACCCTGTACCATTAAATCTCTCTATTCTAAAAAAAAGTTTTTGGTGAACGGTTTCCAGAGAAAGGCTTTTTAATTACTGAACCGAATGACACGTATTAGGTATCGAAATGTCCGGATTCTTTCCGGATTTCCGAGTAGGCCCTTCGATTTTTCAAAAAAATTCTCAATTTTAAAATATTTCCATTTTTTTAGATAATGGATAAGGTCGCAGTTACAAAGCAAGTACTGTCAATCAAATTATTATGCATCCAATCACAACGACCGATTGACGCCATATTTTAAGATGAAAGATGTTTTTTACCTTTTAAAAAGTAACTTCTTAATGAAATACTATTCAAAGACTGATAAAACCCTATTCTAAAAACTTACATGTACGCCATTTTATGCTAAAATTTCACTCTTTTTGTCCAATATTTATAATTTTTAGTCTGATTTAATCGAAATTAATTGTAAACATTGAGTGATGTGTAGGTTTTGTCTCGTACTACAAATAATAACGATATAGAAATTTTTTACTCGTTAAATAATGAAATAGAACAGCAAATTTTTTTGGATGAGAGAAGATCGTATAACATAATACTTTATAAAGAGCGAAATAAGCTGGTCTATCAGGATAACTTTCATCTCAGTAAGTGATTACATCAGCCGTAGTGGAATGAAACTCATGCGAAGTGGATGGGTTATTAACTATGTGATACTACTACGATCGGGGCTACTCGAAAGCATCGCGGAATTGCCCGACCTCCCCCTTTCTGAAATCCTTTCCACCGCATTAGCTGCCCGAATCGGCATCCTTTCTAGCCGGCCTTCACGCTCGGGGCTCCCCGAACATTGCCGATGATGCCCGAGCGAGGAGATTCGGGGAAATATTTTGCACTCCGGGCGCATAATTGCTCGTGTTGTGGAAAGAGGGGTAATTAAATGAACGTTTAGGGGGGGGTTGTTATGAGGGGGAAGATTGTCTTCGTTCGCACGATAAGAAGGCAAGTTTGGGTCAGAACAGCTATTCTACCTTTTCATCTATGGCAAATTGAAATGCAGAGTGTATATTTTAAGTTTGGATTTTATTTGACCTATAATTAGGCTTACCATACGTCCGGGTTTACCCCGGACAGTCCGGGGTTTTTAGTGCTGTCCGGGGAAATGTCCGGGGTCGCAATATGTCCGGGGTTTTCATACTTTTAATATTTGCCAGACATTTTTATGAAAAATCGTGACAAAACTCTTCAAAATTGCGTTGTTTTACATTATCTAACTTCTGTATTAATTTGGAGAACTTACATTCTGTGAATTTCATAATAAAATTAAGTCAATCACACAAATTTTTGATAAAATAATGTCGAATAGAGAAATAAAATTTTATATTTCTGTTCAATGTTTATTAGTTCGAATGTTTTTTTCTTATTTTTTAATCTTTGATGATTTGCTATGGTACTTATTAAGAAATTTCAAAAATGTGTCCTGGGTTGGACCAAAAAAAATATGGTAAGCCTACCTATAATACTGGTTAGAATGACCGTATATTTAACCTGAGTTTTCATGAAATAAGGGGATTTTTTCTGGGGGGGGAAGGAAAAATGTAGTTTTAAAATTGAACGATAGAGGGATATGTACTATAGTCATCTAGAACTAGAAGGCCTGGACAGCTAAGAGGATGAGTCATTCTTTCCGTCGAAAGCTTTCGAACGATTGGTTGAGGAGCGGGGGAAAATACGAGAATCACGCGCTTATTGGAGGTTCGCCACTTTGAAGACGGAGAGAATGACTCATAGAAGCGAATTGTTCTAGATGGCTATGGAATGGATGTACACGTAAAAAGTTAAGTAGTTTTAAAATTGAACGATAGAGGGCTATGTACTATAGTCATCTAGAACTAGAAGGCCTGAACAGCTAAGAGGATAAGTCATTCTTTCCGTCGAAAGCTTTCGAACGATTGGTTGAGGAGCGGGGGAAAATACGAGAAGCACGCGCTTATTGGAGGTTCGCCACTTTGAAGACGGAGAGAATGACTCATAGAAGCGAATAGTTCTAGATGGCTATGGAATGGATGTACCCGTAAAATCCCATTTTAGCACGTTCACCCATTTCTCACAGTTAAAGAGATAGAAGCCTTATATTAAAAGTAAAACATCTTAATAAGGTAATAGCTGGCTTCCTAACTCCGCTGAATACTCTTAGCATGAAGAACATCTGTATTCCTTAGAACAGTGGTTCCCAAAGTGGGTTCCGCGAAGAAATTTAGGGTCTCCCATGGGACAAACTTTATTTCATTAAAAAATTAGAATGGTGAAATAAGAATGGACAGCACCGCCCCCATTTACCCAAAAATGTTCTCAAAATGAGTTATCCTTACTTTACCAGTAAACCTTACTTTTACCAGTCGAATTTCAAAATTTTTTCTGGGGGGGTACCCCCAGACCCCCCACGGTATAAAAAGGGGATCTTGTGCGATACTGTTTGGAAAATCCCTAACATTTTGACATTTTTTGTCAAAAGATAAAGGTTGGTCAGGAAAATTCTCCCCTTGGCTCCAAAAAGCTTCTTAAAATAAATTAAAACTCTACTTTTACAAGTCAAATTTTAAAATTTTTCTGGGGGAGGACCCCCATACCCCCCAGCGGTACTAGAAGGGGATTTTGCGTGATACTTTTATAAAATCCCCAAGAATTTGACATTTTAGCCAAAAGGTAAAGGCGATTGTCTGGAAAAGTGCCCCCCCTGGACCCGTGCTGGATCCGCGCCTGGTTTCATTTAATATCATATGTATTAAATTTTTAAAAGTAGTTGAGTAAAAAATATTCAGGGTTCCGCGATCATCGGTAACAAATCTGGGGGTTCCACGACCAAAATAGTTTGGGAACCACTGCCTTAGAACAAAAAACATTCAGATTGCTGATAGATGCCAGGAGAATAGTATACATACATCTCAGCTGGATGACAAATTATCATGTTTGCAGAATGTATAACTCTTATTTGTAAAAAACGAGAACAATTAACTAACTTAATAGAATTTCTGCACTAAGGGAGGCAAAATGCATCACCATAAATTAACTCGGAGATAAGTTGAAAACATAAATTCCCCCCTCTCACAATTAACTTTACTCCTTGAATCTATTTTTACAACTCACATTCGGAGAGGTGGAAAAAAAGCTTATATATCTCTTCGCTCGCACGACAATGGGTCTTAAACACTTTTAAATGAAAAATATTCTGAACCGGAAAAGAATTACAACATCTTTTGTCTCCAAATATACTCTAATGAATTCTGCTTTTTACACAAAAAGGTAATTTATCTTTTTGAGACAAAGGAATCTGCTTTTTCCACGGTTGAACAGCACGAGTCTTTCTCAGCTAAATTAACTGATGCCGAGTGGAAAAAAAGGAAGAACTGCAAAAGCGAAAACAGACACCTCTTTAATTGTTTCAATTATGCAGATAATGAATTTTCCCGCATTGTACGAAAGCCTCTCTTTGATATCACAGCAACTGAAGCATCCTTTCTGTACCAAAGAGGCAGTGTCATTTTTTTAATCTTCGTGATTAAAATCTATGAACAGGTGTAGGTGAACTATTTTTTGTCACAGCCACTTTTTAAGTACATCAATGTAGGTTTAGTTGCAAATTTTTTAATGAATTCTACTTTAAAAAATATCAATCGATGGTGTTTTGTTGAACGATATTTTGGAAATCGTATCTGTACCTGACTAGACTGAGTATTAAGTAATACATTTTACTGATTTAAAACCAAACACTTATTCCCGAGCTTTGTTGAGTGATAGTGTTATTTAATTGAATTCATAAATAATCATTGAATTCATCCCTTGTTCATGTGGCAAAGTGTACATTGGAACAACAAAGCGCAGTGTAAAAACCCGGCTAACTGAGCATAAGCGTCACTGCCGAATGGGTCAATATGACAAATCGGCAGTAGCCGAACACAGCCAACAGGAGGGATCCCACGATATTCAATTTGGGAATACGCGAGTTTTGGCCACTACTACCCATTTCTACACCAGACTCCATCGAGAAGAAATAGAAATATTCAAATACCCCAACAATTTCAATAGAAAAGAGGAAATTCAATTTTTACCAAGAGCTTGGCAGCCGGCCCTTCGAAAATTTCTCCGAAATCATTTTTGCCCAGATGAAAATTAATTGGTCACTATAGTATTTTTATTTCCACTTCTACTTCAACTTTTATCTTTCTAGTAGCCGTCGTAAATCATGCTTTGCTGTGAACGCTACATTATTGTTATTGTGTTTTCAAAAAATTTTTATAATGTTTTCACTGATGATGTCCTCCACAGAGAGGGACGAAACGTTTGATACGAATAAAAATAGAACACGGCCTTATATCCCGGAAATGTTTGATTTTATGAATTCAATTGATAATTCCGGCCGTGAAAGCCTGAGGGTTTACATGATAGTGTTATTGTTGGTAATTCAATATAATTCTCTTACGTAACGTCCATATTTAGCTGTATTTCTTTTCATCGGTTGGCAGCAATCAATTTGTTAACAAAATGAGTGCATTGTTTTGATTCGATTTTTTCCGATTTCAGTCTCTAATGATATTAGCTGTTCAAATATGTTAGGAGGGATTAAATGCTACGATTTTAATATATTTTGATGGTAAAATTATAGCGTATTGAACTTTTCAGGCTTGAAAATGGAGTATTAACTTTTAAAAACAATTTGTGAAGTCTGTGAACATATTGCTGTTTTGATACATTGCTGCAGCAGGCGAGCTTAAGCGAGGATTGAATCTAAATGACTTTAAGGAGTGCAAATGCTTATTTTTGATTTTATTGGGGAATAAAAGATTCACTCTTTAAGCAATAAGTGATATTTATCTGTCTTACGCTACAATAAGTGTGGGATATCAATCTGTGACATCAACAAAGTATTTAAGGCACACGCAATGGGTCGTGATGAGGAGAAAAGACGATTCCATTAGTGCTTCTCCACTCACATCTATGTAAATTACTTTCTCGTTAACAGAGATGAATAACCCCCTTTCAATCTGCTTTTTAGACTAACGAAGCTAATAACCGCTTATCGAACGAACCGAGCATGATTGCGAAGCAATCTTAGATGAACTGTGTCAACAGTTTCCGGGGGTTGGTGAGCGATAGCGAGCAGGGGGCGGTAGTCCCCTAGTTCCCTATAATTCTGATTTAAGCACTATCATTATTTTTACTTTATGCCATTCAAGTAATTTATTATCTTTGGCAATATGTATTTGATAATAAAGGGATTAAAAGATAGTGTGATGCCTATGTGCAGAAAACGTAATCAAGTTTAGTAGTATATAAGCTACAATTTTAAATAGGAGTGCACAACACTGTTAAAATATTATTCCAGTAATTAGTTCTTGATATTGAAGGTTTTATAGATAAAGAGAATGAAACCTCACAATTTTAATTAAAAAATAAATTCCTTAACATGGTACCTTTGAATTCAAGTAAATATATAATCAATACCGATAAAAAGAAATTATGAAAACAGTAAAATCCAATTCGTTATTACTGATGGATGCATCTCCAATTTTATTCAAAAAACATCCCAAGTTTTTATTTTCGAGAATTTATCTTGAAATCGGGAATGGCATCGTCACCATTCCACATTTCCTTTTGGCAGTAAAGGGGGGGAGAAAATCATTAAAAAAATAACAATGTTTTCGACACTTGCTCTAATGATGTCTGCTTGCCTGATGTTTCTCACTTCCACGCTATGGGTTTAAAACGGATCGTTATTTCTTCTTTTTAATGCCTAGATCTAGTTTGATTTTTAACATGTATCGTGCACAGATTGTTAACAGTAGATGTTGACATCGTTTCTCAGAGTTGTGGAACGTTGGTTATTTTCGATTTTGAAGTCGAAACTTTAACTCTGAAATTGAACTTATGCATTTGTTACTGTTATAAATAAGCCTGTGTAGTGTTTGGGATTGACTTGTAGAGAAAATATAATTATTTATGCAAATTTAGGAAGTATCAGAAAATCTCATACAGCAAACTAGTTACGTTGCTTACGTTGGAAAAATAAAATTTTGATAACCTGATTATGTTTCTTAGCTCCTATCTGCCGTCTGGATATACACATAACCTCGTTACTAATACTATACCAACAAACCTATGAGTTTTCACTTTAAGCTTATTACTTCATATTTTTAATATTTTTGAGATATGCATTAAAAAACATATATGCATTTAAAATTATGATCCTTGAGTTTAAACTCTGAAAGGAATTATCGTTACAAAATTAAAAACCAGATTTTTGATTCACTAGATCTAAAAAATTTCAGCATTCGATAAATTAAAGAAAATAATAAATATTAAACTTAAAACTATAGAGTTTACGTATGTAGCTATATTATTTTTAAATATATATTTTATATATAATACACATAATAATTTTATCGAGCATTTAATAGACCTAGAATACAGTTCAAATTTGCACTTTTTGTAAAGTCTAACTATTGGATTACTTGGATTTATATTTATACAAGTCTTCCAGCTTTCGATATTCCAAGTTGCACTTAAAAAAAGGAGTCATTATAGCCATAGTTTTAAAATTTAAAGGATATAAAACACTTTACATTGTAAAACAACTGTAAAACACTAACTTATAACTGTAAAACACTAACGTAATTTTACAATTCAGCAAACTCAACTATCTATTGGGGCAATATGACCTCGTTTGGTTCTTGTGCCATATAAAACCACAAGTAATCCAAACCAAACTCAACTTCGTTCCTTTTTTTAAGAATTCTTCCTTTTGCGTAATATTTGTACAATACAACTTGGGAATACTTAAGACTTATATAAACCAACTCCAACTTTGTTTACACTCCTTTAGTATCAATAGATACGTTTCGTAAGTGTTTACTCACATAGAGCAGAAATAAACCTATCAAAAGTAGAGCCTCAAATCTCTTAAAATTACTCAAAAGCCAAATTGTATCAGACACAAGCTCCCAATAAATCAAAACTAGCTTCTCATATTTTCTCTCGGAATTCCTCTCAATGCGTTAACTGTGACTGCACCGAATGTGCCGAAAATTTATCTGCTTTCAAGCTCACATCAGTGAGCCATCCAATTTATTTTTCAAAGGTTTGCCCTCACCGATTTAGGAGTCGCGCTGAGATTTTTTCTCTACCTCCCTGACAAATTTATTACGCCCTTTTTGCTCCAGAGCTTCTCCCACCGGAGAAAACGAGATAACAAGACACATACCGGGAAGGACGAGTTAAGGCAAGGAGAGAAAAAAGCTCACAAGTTAACTCCTCGCACTACTGAGTCTTCAATTATTCAAGTATACTGTGCGCCATGTTGAATGCATGTTTATTTCTTTTTACGCGACATAAAAATGTTTGGAAAGTTGTTTTCGTATTCCTAGAGGATTTTTTTCTTGATCGCTTTTCTCGGAATTGTTGCTTGGAATTCAAAACGTCACCCCCACTTATAAATAGAGAAAGTCGATTTTAATTTGGGTAAAATATTCTGGGAAAACACAGGTTGTTTAATTAGAAATGGTGTAATGCATATTCGTTTGAGCAAAAATTTTTATTTTGGTTAAATTTTGTAAAGGTACTAGTTGTAGTTATTGTGCAAATTTCATAAACCACTTTTGTAACTCTAAGGCTAAGCGTGCACTAGAGACTTTTGTCACGGTGACAGAGACAAAATTATCACCCTGGCTATTGCAAGAAGCTAGAGCGCGCGCATAGGCGACGAGACTCTTGGCCGATTGCCAAGAATCTCTCCATAGAAATGCATTGCTATCGAGTGACCTAGTGTTATAAGTCGCACCGACAGAAGTCTCTAGTGCACGCTTAGCGTAAGTTAACACAATGCAAACTCAATAATTAACACAAATGCTACATAATCACAAAACAATCAAAACACTTTTGTTAGAAGTGAATTATTGTGTTTTTGGCCGTGGGGAGCCTAGTGGTTAAGGCCTCGGGATCGGAGGGTCCCGGGCTCGATTATCGAGTTCGTTCGACCCATCGAGTATATGCGGAGTACGTGCTCGTTAAATCTGTGGGTCAGAAAGTCCTGTGGTCGGTCACGGCGCAGTTTACCATGGGTACAGG
This sequence comes from Tetragnatha versicolor, assembly GCA_024610705.1. Taxonomy (NCBI): domain Eukaryota; kingdom Metazoa; phylum Arthropoda; class Arachnida; order Araneae; family Tetragnathidae; genus Tetragnatha; species Tetragnatha versicolor. Next base: position 11,164,629 of record JANDEH010000007.1, read on the forward strand.
TCTTCTAGAGACTATTCTCCTCCCCTTCAGATCCATGGCAAAATTGTGGAGGAGGGGTGATAGATGGTGGCGGCATCTATCATCCGAGGCTTGAGTCGGATCGGACTCTTGCCTTCATGGGCCTTACTTTCTCAGGAACCGCACCCCTTTGCCTTAAATCCTGTACGCTTTGCGGTGGAGCTTAGATATTCCATGTGGCCTAAGAAACAACAACAACTATTGTGTTTACTTAAAGCTCTGCAAAAGTATTTCACCTAATGCAGTGCAGTGAACTAATAAAATTCAAGTGTAGACTTCTTCAAAACTAATTTTATGTACGCAGAAAGATTTAACCACCAGTCAGTCAAAAAGTTGAATTTCAATCAGAACAACAACACCCTCCATCACTTTTAACTCAAAACAGAACAGCTAAAAAGGCAAGAGAGTAAAACTGCCCGAAGGGGGTAGAGAGAAAAAGAGGGGCAAGAGAGGAAAAAGGCTCGAAAAAGAACAACGGGCAAGGTTAACCTCTCTCCCTCTTACTTAAACTAAACAAAGAAAGCCGAAATCTATCATGCAGCAAATTCATTCCAACAGCGAGAGCAAGAAGGAAAAACTCCCGACTTTCTGCTCAAGCAAGCGGGAAATGTCGGAAAAAAAAGTTGCACTTTTTTTTAACCTACATGAAATGTAAAAATGAAACGAATCTTCGTTAAGGTACATTTGGTTACATAAGGATCTGATCTTATGCCTTTTTTACAGGAAATGGTTATAATAAAGACGAATACAGGCGGACTCTTATCTATACTCGACAGCAATGTTTCCTGAAGCCAGTGGAAGGAGAAAGTGAGTAAACACAAAGCCTGTTGGGTTGCTAAGAGGAGTTTCGGTATGCAAATCGTGATAAAAAAGACACTATATGTTCATGGGTTTTACGAAATAATCGTATTTTAAAATTGACATTCTTCATGTCACTCGAAATTCAGACACCGCGATGGGAACAACTTTGCTAGTGACGTCATAGGGTCAACTAACGTTGCTGTCTAGTATAATGAGTACTAGGTTTTGTTAGGGATGTGGTTGTGGAAATTCGATACCATGAGGTACATTGCAGGGGTGCAGAAAATGTTAAAGATCCCTAAATTCCCCACAATTTGTTTTGCATAAAATTTCCACCAAAACGCCTCTGTACGTTTATTCTTTACAAGTGCAAGGTTGAAAATTGAATTAATTAAAAACTGATGGGGGCTTGTAAATATATATTTTTTTTGCTAATATTATCAAATTAATTTAATTTAATTAAGTATGGTCGAAAATATATGTTTAAATGTGTCTAAGATATTAATTATTGACAATCGTATGTCTAGCTAAACCTTCCCACCTTGCTCCTTTGAAAAGTGAGAGTCAACACTGATGTCATGCGTCCTACTTAATTTTCTTATAGTAATTTAATAGAAAGGGAATTAAATACAAGCATTAAAAGCGCAAGTTTTCGGTAGTGGTGGCACTTTGAGTACACGGTTTCTTAGGGGACATCCATAAATTACGTGAGGTAAAAAGGGGGGGAGGGGTTTGGAAAAATCTCCATAAATCTCACCAAGGGGGGAGGGGGGTCGATTGAAATCTCACGTCAACTTTTTAAGTTAGAAATTATACGATTTTCTTTTTTAAGTATGAGAAAGAGAAATATAAGAAGGAAGGAGAATAATTATTTGAAAAGGTTGTAGGTAAATCTCACGTTGGAGGGAGGGGGGGTCCAGCAAAATCTTACTAAATCTCACCAAGGGGGGAGGGGGGTCCAGATTTTGGAAAAAACACCTCACGTAATTTATGGATGTCCCCTTATTTCATCCCTTTCTACGGCAGTGACTTGGTTTAAGCATGTGAATTAAGGTTTCATAAAGAGACAACCAAGCTGAGTTATTTCAAAATAAAGTGCTTTCTTCGCGAGTTCTAAAAACACTAGGCTCAAAAAGGGCAGATTCATCGTGTCGTTGTTATAGCAACGAAAAATGAAATTCAGAATTGAGTCTGATGGACGAAGACAATTGGTTCCTCTGCTCTCCAGGGAGCAGATCACATCGAAGATTCTCTTTACCTTATTGCTTTTGCGAAAGTGAGTAATGAGGGGGCATCACTGAAGAAACTGGGAAATTCGTATGAGAAAAAATGAAAAAACAATGAAAAGCATTAAAATATAAAAATCATTCCCAGTACAGGCAGTAAACAAGAAGGTAAAATACAGGAATGCGAACTTTATCAAATTCTGCCTGCACTGAAAGTAAAGCAGCCCTGCCAATATATAAATCAAAGGGTATATTTGAAATGCATGATGATAGGAATTTAAACCCAGTTTTCTTATAAAATCCTAGAATATCAGTTAAATTTGAAGATACATCACACGAGAATAAATAAGTACCTATCAACAATATCACAACTCTGTTCTTTCTTGTTAGTTTTCCTATCTAAAGTAATTTTTAAAAATACATTCGAGTATTGACAAAGTTACAGCCATCACCTTAAAAACTGGATGATTTAATTCCAATAGCTTTGTGTTTACTACCTCAAAGCTCGTCTCGTGTTTATGAAACTTGACAGTCTTCGTTAAAAAACAGTTTTTTTATATTTTACTTTGCATTAATTTAATTTTAAAACATACAAAACTTACTAATTCAGGAAATCTTTATAATTATTAATTTACAAGACTTGCATTGGAGGAATATTGAAGACATCAAAAATATTAGGTACTTTTTAGAAAAGAATAATTATGTGGGAGTCGAGACATTCACCTTCTTAGACTTATCCTTTTCCATCCATTATTTTATAGAAGTGATATTTAGAAGTGAAGATGCTTTAGATGTTTTAGGTGACGTCCCGCACGCGCCTGACGGCGCATGCGCCTCCCCATGAATAATAGGAACACATATCAAGCTTGTTGTCACTTTTGTCACTTGTCACACAGAGATTACTTTTCGACATGTCATTTTTACGTTATACTTTCAACTAATACGTTTTTTTAATTGTTCTTAATAAAGTTATGTTATATTTATGAGACGGCCTCGACTGGTTTCTATAAAAGTGGGGGCTCGGCCTCCCAGTGAATCCCCTAGATTGATTTGTAGCCAATCCGAAGGTTGATACCGCTGAGGGAAGTTTTGCTGATGGAGTTGCAGTAGACGACTTCGTTTCTTAGATGCTCTCGATGTTTCCTTTGACAGTAGATGTCTGCAGTTCCTGAGATAGATGCCTTCAGCGGAGAGCCTCGGTAGACGTATAACGGTAGACGTATAGGCGGAGAGCCTCGGTAGACGTATGACGAGCCCCATCCGTAGAGTTTCCGGAATCGGAAAAGTGTGACACTCTCTTCTCGATACAGACATCCTTGTGAGTAACATTATTTGCTTTAAAAATGTCTACTTTAGGGGAAATCCCCCATGTTGCTAAAAGCATTAAGTGGGCTTCTGCCGCATCTGTTAAGTTATTTCACTATTTTTGTTTGGATCGGACTGCGGTAGATCCAACCGGAAAAACATTAGATTGTTCTCGGGATTCCCTAGTGATTTTAAGGTTGAGAATGCCAAAAAGGTAGCTCTGGAATCATTTACTTTGTCAGATTTTGTTAGAATGTGTGAGTTCTTGGGATTAGAATGTTTTGATACCCCAGAAAAATGTTTTTCCACTATCATCACGGCTCTATCTGATTTTGAAACTTTAAAACCTGCTGAACATTCTGATACAGATTCGGACGATGAAGATGAATTTAAGTCTGATTATGTAACTCCTGAAACTGTGAATACCGATCCGGTAGTTCCTAATTCTTTTGGGGGATCCAACTTAACTTTTAATTTTAGGGATCTTTCTGATCTAATTAGACCTTTTAGTGGTTCTAATAACTTTTCTGTTAAAGTTTTCTTTGATGAATTGGATGAATTTTTTAGTGTATACAATGTAACTAATGATGTTCAGAAATTAATATTCTTAAAAAAGTGTCTGATAAACCCTGCTAAATTGTATGTTCAATCTCTAAGGAATGTTAAAACCTATGAAAAATTACGCAAGGCTTTATTTAAAGAGTTTGATTCGAGGGTAACCAGTATTGATTTGCATAACCTCTTACAGAAGAGAAAGCTTAAAAGCAATGAGAGCTTACAGGACTACTTTTTTAGTGTCAGGGAGTTGGCATCAAGGGGCAATATAGACGAGACTTCCGTTATCGAATACGTAATAAACGGTATCCCAGACCCCATCAACAACAAAATGATTTTATACGGTTGTAAAAGTCTCGGGGAGCTGAAGGAGAAATTAAGGATATACGAGAAGTTAAGAATCTCGCGGGCGGATGGTAACAATGCCACTATTCCGGTGATTCAGCAGAAAAGACCCCCTAGTAATGCACCCGTGATTTGTTATAATTGTGGTGGGAAAAATCACCGAAGCCCCGACTGTCCTTACAGGGATAGAGGCCCTAAATGCTTTAGGTGTAAGGGTTTTGGTCATAAAAGTAAAGACTGTCCTCAAAGTAGCTCTACTACTTATCGTGCCCCAAATGCTCAGGATGCAAATCACGTCAACAGAGTTGAGCAATATGAACCTAATATAATGCAGATGCAGGTTTCCATCTCGGGTGTGCCTTTGAAAGCACTTTTAGACACTGGCTCATCGGCTACAATCGTGAAAGAGAGTGTCCATAGGCGAGTTGGATCACCCGATCTTTCGCCTTCCCCGGTCTCTTTTATTGGGTTCGGTAGTAACCGAGTTTCTTCAGTTGGGTACTTTGTGGGTACAATTCTCATAGAATCTTCTCCCTTTCACACGAACGTCCATGTTGTTCGGGATGATTGCCTGTCTTTTGACGTTATTATTGGTAACGATTGCATCAGGCAAGCTGAGTTTTCTATAGGCAAACAGGGGATCAGACTTGTCAGTGAAGATTCGTATCCTTTGAGCCATCTAGTTAATTTGGTTGACGTGGAGTGTATAGATGTTTCGCATGTCACAAATGCCGAACTTAAATCCTCTTTGCTTGAGCTTTTTCGAGGATATAGCCCAAGGAACCCACCCAAACTAACTAACATTAAACTACGCATTAATTTAATTAATGATACGCCAATTTTTCATTCCCCCAGAAGGCTGCCTTTCACGGAAAGGGAAGTAGTTGATAAACAGGTGGATGAGTGGCTAAGAGATGGAGTAATAGAGCCTTGCGCTTCTGATTACGCAAGCCAAGTGGTGGTCACAAGACGTAAAGACGGAACGCCACGAGTCTGTATAGATTACAGAAGACTGAATAGGGTGATTTCTAAGGACCACTACCCCCTTCCCCTGATTGAGGACATGTTAGACGAGTTGCAGGAAGCTAGAGTATTCAGTACTCTGGATCTGAGAAACGGTTTCCACCACGTCGAGGTGGATCCCCAGAGTAGACCATATACCTCTTTTGTGACCCATAATTCACAATATCAGTTCGTCCGGATGCCGTTCGGGTTATCAACATGCCCCGCGGTATTCCAAAGGTTTATTAACACTATATTTCATGATTTAATCAAAAGTAAAATTGTGTTGCCCTATTTAGATGACCTGATCATACTGGCCCATGATGACGGGAAAGCAATCGATAGGCTTAGAGTTGTCCTCGAGAGAGCGAGTGAGTATGGTTTAAACATAAATTTTAAAAAGTGTCAGTTCCTTCAAAGTAGAATTGAATTTTTAGGACACATAGTCGAAAATGGAACTGTTCGACCTTCTCCATCAAAAGTTAAAACCCTTGTTAATTACCCAGAACCTCGTAATCAAAAGGACATTCAAAAGTTTTTGGGGTTAAGTAACTATTTCCGTAAATTTATCCCTTCTTATTCCACGATGGCAAAACCATTGAGCGATCTATTAAGAAAGGATACACCTTTTGTATTTTTGGATAGGGAGAGATCAGCTTTTTTAAAGTTAAAGCAACGGTTGTGTGAGGATCCAGTTCTGGCAATATTCCGTCAAGGTGCCGAGACTGAGGTTCATTGCGATGCGTCAATGGAGGGATTTGGTTCGATACTCCTGCAGAAGGGATTAGACGGAAGCTTCCACCCAGTGTTCTATCATAGCCGTAAGACAACGGACGCTTAACGCAAATTAAGTAGTTATAAACTCGAGGTCTTGGCAGTGATAGATGCCCTTCAAAAATTTCGTACCTATATATTGGGCCAGCATTTCAAAATTATCACAGACTGTGACGCATTTACAAAAACAATGGCCAAGAGGGAAGTCAGCTCAAAAATAGCACGGTGGGCTTTGTTGTTGCAGGATTATGATTACGCTATCGAGCATCGCTCGGGCACACGCATGGCTCATGTAGATGCTCTTAGTCGAATATGCCTAGTTGCTTTGCCGGCTGATCCACTAGTCTCGCGTCTAAAAATTGCCCAACAACGCGACCCATTTATTCAGAGGATATGCGAGCAGACTTCTGAGGGGTCCCATGAGGACTATGTAGTTAAAAACGGAATACTTTACAGGTTTGTTGAAGGAGCGGATCTCTTTGTAGTTCCAAATTCAATGGAGTTAGAAATAATCCGTAGTGCACATGAGAATGGTCATTTCGCGGTACAACGAACCGAGGACCACATTAAACAGAAGTACTTTATTCCAAACTTAAAAGATAAGATTCAAAAATATATAGTATACGATGTATTTTAGATGTTTGTTTTGGTTGTGTTATTGTTATTAGTGTTATTGTGTTTTCTAACATTTGTTTTTTTGTGTTTAGATCCTCATGCGGGGGCGCATGAGTGCAGGACGGCCGTGTGGGAGTCGAGACATTCACCTTCTTAGACTTATCCTTTTCCATCCATTATTTTATAGAAGTGATATTTAGAAGTGAAGATGCTTTAGATGTTTTAGGTGACGTCCCGCACGCGCCTGACGGCGCATGCGCCTCCCCATGAATAATAGGAACACATATCAAGCTTGTTGTCACTTTTGTCACTTGTCACACAGAGATTACTTTTCGACATGTCATTTTTACGTTATACTTTCAACTAATACGTTTTTTTAATTGTTCTTAATAAAGTTATGTTATATTTATGAGACGGCCTCGACTGGTTTCTATAATTAATATACAGATAGGATTATCAATTTAAAAGGTTCATGGGTATGATAATTCAGTTAGATCAGATTAATTTGTTTATCCCCCAAGCCGATAAAACTAAAGAATCAGTAATAATAATGATGATTAGTAGTAACAAATAATATCATTGATGATTGATTTTAAATTGATTCGTAGATAAACTTAAAAGACACGAGTAAGTTATAAATCATCCAAATATCTAAGCAAAGCATCGGCAACCACATATGAATAGTCAGTTGGAAGAAGGGAATAAGTCCAAAAACCAAGTTTTGAGAAAATCGAATAAAACTCTATAAGTTATGGAATTTCATTTTATAACCACTAAAATTTTACTGGAAGTTCAGAACCCTATTTAGAAAACAGAGCCATCATCAAAACAAATTTAAGTATATTCAAACGTATTTTACAGTCAAAATAAGTTGATGGACTTATTCCCTTCTTCCACCTTATGAAATTTTTCTGATGAAAAAATCTTTAAAAACCCTTAAATTCAAAATTTAATTATATTTCTCCTTAGGATGAAATAAAAGAATGAGACGAATAAAATTTAAAATTATGGTGAAACTGAGTTATTAAACCAGTATAAATAGAGTGAGTGAATATGAATGGAGTCAAACATTCCCTGCTTTAAAAAAGTTTGAAAAAAAAATTTAAAAAAAATTTTATTTTAACTTATTTTACAGCACAAAGAATATGAAAATAAAGACAAATACCAGATTAACTTAAAAAATACAATGAATGGACAATTGAACATCGATTTCACAACTTCAAGGGGCGATATCTCCCTATAGGGGTTAGTTATTTTCTTCCTCTTTTAGCCTATGTGTAGAGCAAAGCTTGGAAATTGTTTTGAGCACAAAAAGTCAATTTGTCATTTTTTGGACTTATTCCCTTCATCCAACTGACGATTCAAATGATCTCCAAGGTGAAATCACACTAAAACGGTCAGACTTTGAAGTTGGGCCTGTCTTCTTCCGAATACATCCTCTCAGCTTCCCTCCGAAGCATTTTGGGACCCTCTTCGATAATTTACAAAGCTCTCTCCGGGGGCATAGCAGCCCGCAATAAAGGTTCGTCTAACAACGTTTTCTTGCGCAGACGAAAAAGCAACTTACCGCCAGCACTCGTCCCAGCTATTATCTCTTCGCCAACCCATTATCCGAGGACTTTCTTTCGGTTCTTCTGGAGATTGTTTTTTCTTCCAGGAAAATTATTCTCCTATTTCGGGCCGACCAGGCCTTTTTTAGGGCCTTATAGTGTTCGAGAAGGATTTTTTTTTCTTTAGTTTGCGTCTTAGTCGATGGTTTCTTCAGCCAAAAACGTGATTCGGAATCGGATATAAGCGCAAGGGGATTCCTCTAAAATGGTAGTATTAGACCAGACCTGCTCTCTGATGCGATCCAAATATTGTTATTTAAACAAAAATTAAATTTGATATCATCTCTAGGGTCAAAACTTTGGTAAATTTCCCTATTGTTTGCTCTTGATTAATTGTGAAAAATTATCACACGATAGTTTGTACATTGAATTTCCTCTATAGTTTTAAAAATAATTCAACACTTATCGAGCCATAAAAAGAAATCATGGCAGATACCATTTGGCCAGAGTACCGCATGTTGTACAGGCCTGGAGTGGGCCATCTATAGGATAATATAAGGAGCTGTATAATTGACGCTAAAAATTGTTAAATATTTATAAAAACAATATTTTCTCTCCATCTCTATACTCTATTCATTTTGAATAGACCCCTGAAAATATTTTCTTCTCACACCACACCACCTATCGGTTACCATAGCAACCATCCTCGTCAAAGTGACGAAGAAGGCTTACTATTGGCTGCGCGAAGAGCGTAACTATGGTTACGCTTCTAGCAAGGGAGATATAGAATTGGAGCCTGTTTCTCAAGCGCCAATTCTAAATGAACTAAGTATGAAATATGTTACTATAGTAACTTTCGCGCAGTTTCCGTTATTTATTCCTACCTTTATTAGATGCCAGAAAGTCTGAAGTAAATCGTTCACTTATAGGTGTTATACATAAATATACTAAGAAATTTCTTATTAACTATTTTCATTGATTTGATTATAATTTTTAATTATAATTAAATTGAAGAACCTTAGTTATTTAAAAAAATGTAGTGAAATTACTGCGTCATTCCGATGACGATGGTTACTTTTAGTTACTATTTATAATTAGGCTAGTTAGGGAAATAGTATTTTTGACACGCCTACTGTAATTGCACAAAGTACAGTGGAAGTAGTTTTTAATTATGAAGTTCGAAAGGGAAAATAATTTATTTAAAACATGCATCCATTTTATTCCACTGTTTCAAACAGACGGTTTGAAACTAGTTAATTATATAATTTGAATTCAGTTCCAATAATTTGGTAATAAGATTTTCAATTACTGTACCTAAAAACGCATCAAAGGAATAAATATCAACCTTTAACCACATTATATAGTTAAAGATTCTTAATCAAAGCACTAACCCATAACATCAGAACCGCGAATCCATCCATTTCAAGCATGAAATGACGCGTCGATGTAAAATTCATGTCCCCCAGAATACAAAAGAAAACCAGCGATGATTCTCGTCACAATTTAAAATGCAAATCTGGTGATCAAAAGGTACAAAACCCGCCATTCCCGGAATACATATGTATGATGCAATTACCCCGCTTGTGTGGCAGATTCACGGTAATTGGTTGAATTAATCAGAATCGTTCTTTTAATATTCCCATTCATTAAGGTCTTTGATGAGGATAATTTATACCGAATTCGGTGTATGAAAATTGTGCACGGGAACTGAGATGTTTTTCTTTCGTTGTGTTGGCATTAATGTCATCTAGAAGAGGATTATGGTGATGAGATAGATCCATAAGGAGATTTTTATGTGATGCTATTAGCATGCAGCTATTAGAGTGATGGACAAGATTTAATTAGTGATATGCGGGGGGCTTTCAACTGCTCATCCTGCTCATCAAGTCTCCGGTATAGGAGGAATAGTTAAAAATAATTAAGGGGTAACTAGTTATTGAAAGAAATGGTTCTATATGGAAATTTGTCGAGAATCAGTTTCCTCCAATGATTTATACTTTAGCATTAAAAATATTGGAGAGTTAACCAAAAAATGAATCTCAATACATTTTAATGATATAATAGTAACAAGAACAAAATAGCCTTTCAAGTCGATTAGGAGGGATATAACTTTTATACTTAACCATGCAGAGTAAATTTAACCAACATTATTACAGTCTAATAAGTTTTAAACTAAAGTATATAAGAAATTATTTTGGTAACGAAACATTTCTACAGTATAAATTTAAAAGTGACTAATCGTTGTTTTCTTCCAAACCTAACTAATTTGTTTTCATGTAATCTTCCTCAATAATTTAACATCTCAGTTATAGTTTAAATTTAAGAAAAGTATTTCATTAACATTTTGTTGGGAAAGGAAACATATTTTTTAGCAAACTTTCAGCTAAAAATAAAACAAAAATCTTAACTTTAAAAAAAATCTTACTAACCTTTGAATTTCAAGTTTAATCCCTAGTTTTTTAGGTAAACTACTTGTTAATAAGGTGAATATTTGATAAATCTTGTTTTCTATTAAAACTAATAAAAACGAGCTCTAAATACATATTTTTAATCTCTGAATATCTATCTAATACTAAAACGAAAAAAGTGCATTATGCATACAAAACTACCTTCTCTGTACTATTATATCAAAGGTAATACTACTTCTTTGAATAAAATTAAAATAAGCAGTTTTTATAGAATTTTAAAATATAAATTCTCATAATAATTAGGTTTTTTATCACGTTACATCAATATGATTTCAAAAAAATATGTGCTTATGAATATTTCTTTCCAAGAACAAAAATTCAATTTAATTTTTTTATTTATTCTAATTGAATAAAATCCCAAAATATATTCATCCTCCTTTGAGTACACGCAGTTTCCTTTTAAAAAGCAAATATTAAATCCAGACTTAAATAATTAAATTACCAATCAAGCAGAGAAGCTTTCTAAAACAAGCTTTCATCCAACTTCGTTACCCACTCTGCTTTAAACCATCAAAACTAAACAAATCTAGATATATACGGATGCATTTTAATTAAGACAAAACTAATTTAATTTAACTCTCTCGGCAACCTTGCCGTCACTTTTGCAAACCCCCAACAGTCACTCGAGAATTTTCAAAGCGAAAGCTAAAAATAAATATTTGGTTTCCACCACCGCACATTTAATTCCGAATGTATTTCATTTTGTAAGTGATACAAGTCTAAATAGAAAAACCCAACTGTTTAGTGGTTATCCCACAGTAAATTTCGATTGCGTTTTGCTGACTTTTTTTTCTATATAGATGCATATTTAGGATACTTGTTATTTTAAGGCATTGATGAAACAAACGTAAAAGTAATGAGACAAATATTATTATCTAACTGAAGAAATTAATGAGGAAGTTATTTTTGTACCTTTTTCTAGAAAAAAGGTCGTGCACCGATGAGAATCAGGTGAAATTGCATCATATGACAAAAGGGGTGCTCTTGATTTCATTAAGAAGAAAAAACTTAATTTACCCCGTTTGCTCGAATTTAATTTCGCTCTTATGGTTCTTGATTAATTCCCAAGATGATTTCATTCCCTTTTCTTGTTTGTGAGCTGTCAAGTGCACAAAAACTGAAGTTTGAGATCCGTCCGAGACAATAAAAATTCTTTTAAACTATTCCAGTTTGATTATTAGGACTCTTCAAGATCTAAATGTCAATTTTTTAGGTTCATGGTAATAAATATACACGGATTGATGTATAAAAGGGTGAAAACTCTCCGATAAGAACTTTAAATACTTAAAAAACTTGTCGTTATAAACGTCACTATTAAATACGTTTAACTATATTTCAGGTACCTAAAAATGTCCGAAAATAAAATACTAGGTGCATTAATTCAGATTAAAAATGTTTGATTACAAAACCTTAACGTTATAGAACAGTTTCTAGCGTATTATTCTTTAATTTCCTTTAACAACTCTGACAAACTAGCAGTTAAGAAATGCTTTTTGATAAGCGTTGTAAGTAAAAGGTTTCAAAAAAATATTTGTAAATCTGTAGAGTGTTTAGAAAATTATGTGCATCCAAGAATCTCATTTTGACCATTTATTTCAGGTGATCCGGTGTCAAAAAATTAGAATATATAGATAGATTGATACTTGTAAATGGCCAAAAATTGAGTTAGGTGAGTTATGTCAATCGGCGTGATGCAACTACTCCACAAAATTCCGAAAACACTGAAAAAATCCGGAATAACATGGTTTTTTTACGAAAGCATTTTTATTCTGGAGTTATTTTCACACAAAACGTCGATGACATTAATACAGAACTGCCGGGAATGATTTAACTACAGCCGCGTGTAAACGCGACTCGATCGACGCGTAGCCAAGGCGTCAAAAAAATTCCATCACATTGATGCGTAGCTAAACCCTGTAACCGCGCTTACAGACGATAGTGGGACCAGATTCTTCAAAAAGGTATTGTTTAGCCCTGGACTTTTTTTTAAAATTGGACTGAGTTTTACGATTTTCTTGTTGTTTTCGAGCTCGAAATTTTCGAAAACTTATGTAAAACCCGGATTTCTGTGATAAATTATTTAAAAAAAATTAAATTGGATTATCGGGTTCACACAGGAAAAGTAACACCCCTAATAATGTACAATATCGGATTAAGAACTGTGAACAATCTATAAATTTCAAATTTGAACAATTCACGAATTTATTACATTAATCAGCTCTAAACGTTTTTTAGAGAGCGGGGTCTGAGAAACGAACCACACCAGCAATATACAGGGTAAGCAACAATATATTTATCTTGGGTCACCCTGTAAGTAACATATTTTAACGCATTAGTTAAACACGCAGCTGAAGCACTAACCATCCATGCTAACCATCCCATCCATCCAAGACAGAGAGCGCTTATATTACATCTCCCCACGGCAGTTGCCTGAGCACCCATCGACGACTCACGTTATGGCAGCTCTGCCCGCACGCCACATTACTACTAATAGTGAGGGGGATATAAGATGTGGGGTCTACTTACCCAATGGTATCTGCCGCATGGCCACTTCGCTGATGGTCGAAGTCACGACTGATGAGCGGTCGCCGCCTGAAACACAAGACACGCGGAGTGAGTGGATCGCACATTTAGGTGAATATACTATACTGTGAATTTCAGTAATGATAAGCAAGCAACAAGAGGCAAATATAAGATGCTATACTCAGTTCATTTAGAATAGGGGCCTGAAATTGGATCAAAAACTCTCAAAACGCCTAATAACGCTCATCACGCAACTTCAGTGACCGATTTATTTTATAGTATTTTAGCTATCTGTTTAGGGCCTCCGCACAGTGGATCTGAAAACTAGAATCTGGAGAAACTCGATACCCCACACGCGGTCCCCTTGCAGCCTTCCCAATACAAAAAAGGGGGTAGAGAGCGTCCGAGAGGGGATCTGTTTACTTTTCTGTCCAGGAAGATAATTAACGCTCCCAACCCCCTTTTTTGTATTGCGAAGGTTGCGAGGGGACCACGTGCGGGGGATCGAATTTCTCCAGATTCTAGTTTTCAGATCGACTATGCGGATGCCCTTTTTCGATGATAATTGCAATAGTACGTCGCTTAAGGCGCAAAATGACATAACTGCATTTCCCTATTTTGCAGGAGATGAAAAAAACAGTTTGGCTATTAATTAAAGAAAATAATATTATTATAGTTTTAAACCTTCATTTTAGGCCTTTTTGACCGGGGATTGAGATAAAACGCTTCTCTGTGGCGGCGTCCCTAACAATATCAATGAAAGGCGTGCAATTATGTCATTTTGCCTTACGAATGCAGTTATGCTAAAATGACAAAATTGACGATTGCAGCGATTTGAGTCATTTTTTCGCAAAATCGTTGGTGCCAGGTGATCCGGGGCCGGGATTTGCATAAAGATTGATGCATAACTCAAAATGGCCAAAATGTCAGTTATGTCATTTTGCGCCTTAAGCGACGAGTATCTGCTTCTTATACATTACGCCTCAGGCGCCTATTCTAAATGAACAGAGTATAGAATAGGTTGTCTTATAATTATGCAATGTTGTTTTTTTAACATGAAGGAAAGTGGGAGTTTAATTATTACCACTGAACCACCCTGTTGTGTGTACTTTACTCAATTCTAAATTCGACAATGATGATATTTAACAGAATATCCTTTCAAGGGTATTTTAGACCCCAGACGTACTTTGATGTTTCATGCCTCCCATGTATTTTTTTTATCTTTTCGTTCATATCTGTGATTCAGTTCATATTTGAAGTTTCAGGCGTAACAATAAAAAATGTGTCATAAGACTCGAAAGGAGACACAATATGCCAGAAAAGACCAAGAAAATGAAAAAAAATTAAAATATATTTACACTATTATTAAAGTCAACATAATCAGTTATTAGAGTCAAAAAACAATCATAATGAAGTTTTACGCATGAAGTCTATTAGACCCCACGAGGAGGAAGTTCCGATTTTTTTTCCGACTGGGTAGGAAGGTTATAGTAATATTTTACTTACATAGCACTATAAATTCCACACATATCGTCACAAATTAAGTGAAAACACTTTCACGTTTCATTTCACAATAATCATACAGTCAACATCTCACTACTTCTGTTGTGTCCCTATAACCTAACCCACACGGGGGTGAGTTTTTAAAAAAAGATAAACTAGTGAAAATAGTAAAATATAACAGGAAAGAAACAGCATTAGAAAAATCATCCTTCTGGAAGAATGACAACAAATATACAATCTCTCCAAGTGATGCCAAAACCCATTCTTCCAATCATCAACTCTAATCTTCTCCCGAACGGCACACCTACCTTCACCACAATGGGACTCGAACCCTGTACCGGACTCGAACCTCGTGGCAATATTACAAAAACCCAAAAGTTTATTAAAAGAACAATAAATCATTAACTGACCATTTACTAAGTTTATAAATTGAAAAACTTTAACAATCCTCAAGGAAGAACAAACATATAAGATACAACCTGCATGAACAGGAGAAACATTAGAAATCGCAGCTTAAAATAGAATATTAACCATTTATACCCCAAATTATTTTCCTCATCCAAAATATGTCAATTTTACGTAATTGCAACTATAAGTAAACTAAATTTGGCCTTACATGACGAAAATTGGACGACTTTGGAACATTGGGATCTGGGACATACAAGTCCCGTCGGGACATAAAGGGTTAAAATATAGAAATGCCGACCAGCCAAAAACAAATAAAAACCAACGAAAATACCCCCGGGGAAAAGATCCGGAGTGCTGCGTCAAGAAGCTTATTTAAACTAGCAAAATTTGCATTAACTTTACTAAACAATTTATACACTCATTGCCATAAAAAATAGCGCACCATGAAGAAAAAGAGATATCAAAGCCAAATTTATTTCCATGATTACCCATAGAATGAAGGTTGGTTGATAAAAAATTCAGACTTCCATGAAATTGGGGGACCGAGAAAATCAGTAAAAAGTGTTGACTCCATAGGTGTCCATAACCGACGCTACACGCCATGGTATTGAGTGAAAGGGGCTCTAAACGGGCTGATGGGGATTGGAGGACCATGCTGTCTCCCCACGTAGTCAAATTTTATCTGGTGCACCAGCGGAAGTTGCATACTGGGCAAGACGCTTTTTTATCATTGACCGCACTTGTTTTGTGGGGATTGGTTCTGGAGAACGGGAAGGATGGGGTACAAATGCAACCAAGGGGGGTTAGAAGAAAGCTTGGGCATTGCGTGCAACATGTGGCTGTGCATTTTTCTCCTGAAACTTGTCCGCAGGACAGGTCTGAAGGTAAGGACGGACAACCAGCTGCAAAACCTCTATGACGCAGCTCTGGTTGGTCAATGTAGCGGTAGATAATACTGAGTACAAGCGGCAGTGGGATGGTTATCGTTTGCAGTACTGCGGATTGTCCATTTAGTCAGCATAGCTTCTTACATCTTTGTCTATAAACAAGGGGCTGAAAATGGGCCTTACTGTTATCAATAGTGCACCAAATAAGGAAATGAAAATCTAAATGTCATGACATTGTGTTTATCAGAGAATATCGCTTCGGTTTGCAGCACCACGACGGCTGGATATGAGTTTGAAGGCACAATGAAGAGAGCGCACTCAGCTGTTGATTTTCTACTCGTCCCACGGAGTGGTGATCCTGAGTAACGGAGTGGTGATGCATTGGATTCTATTTCCGCAACTCCTGAGTAGGATTTACTAGTACTTTTACCAACCTGAGCTGCGTCATTCCGGTTTTGCAGCCGGTTGTTCGTCCTTACCTTCAGACCTGTTCTGCGGACAAGTTTCAGGAGAAAAATGCATAACCACATGTTGCACGCAATGTCCAAAGTTTCTTCTTACCCCCGAAAGTTGCATTTTTACCCTGTCCTTCCCATTCTCCAGAACCAACGCCCACAAAACTAGTCCGGTCAATGAGGAAGAATCATCTTGCTCGGTATGCAACGTCCACTGGTGCACCAGATAAAATTTGACTACGTGGGGAGGCAGCATGGTCCTCCAATCCCCAACAGCCCATTTAGGGCCCCTATCACTCAATACCATGGCGTGTAGCGGCGGTTATGGACACCTATGGAGTCGAGACTTTTTACTGATTTTCTCGGTCCCCCAATTTCAAGGAATTCTGAATTTTTTATCAAGCGACCTTCATACTATGGGTAGTCATGGAAATAAATTTGGCTTTGATATCTCTTTTTCTTCTTGGTGCGCTATTTTTTATGGCAGTGAGTGTACTTCATTACCAAAAGAATTTCAAAAATATAAGTTCCTTAGTGTTAAAAAATCAATTCCACGGTTCGATTCCAATAAGTTAACTACATAAAAAGTTTTGCTTGATACAAACAACACTTCATTTCATCCCATCTATCCCCTCCCTCTCCACATGGGAAAAGGGTATAAAACTCAACAACACCCCCACGGGGTCCGAAAAAAAATCACTCCTCCCCAACAAAAATAACCTCGAAAATCTTCAAAAAATAACGACACATCAAAAACAAATCCAGATTTATGGATTTCATCATATAAGAAAAGGCAAGACAAATAACTCAAGGCGTACCAACCTCTGTGAAAAGAGGGGACGTTTATGGGACACCCTCAGAAAACCTTTTGATATTAAACCAAACCTCCCCCGGGGTGGAGGGAAATTACGGAGAAAAAAAGTGATAAATCCGCCCTAAACGACATAAATCCAATGCCACCAATAATCTGAGCGGACCTGATTTACGAGAAACCCGTGTTTTTAAAGTATAATGCGGAGGTAAAGGTGTAAAGCCTGTGCCTCGGATTATATATCAAAACACGTGCATTTTTTATGCGCGTTTGCCTCTAATGTTATAAATTTGTTTCGGGTTGTGCGTTACCCTTGATTTATTGCCGCGTGCCTCCTTTCCAGGGCTAAATATAAATATGTCTTGCTTCAAAAGAACTCTTTAAATAGTATTTCCTTTCTCTCCCCCTTTGGTAAAGTTTCTTCCTTCCTAAATGTTTGATAGGTACGAATAAAGCATTCATTCGGCGGGTTTACTGTGTTTTATGCAGTTCCGGAACAGGGGAGATTTGAAATGATGTTTACGAGAAAGAGCCACCGGGGGCACGAAAGGGAGTCGGGCATATTTCTGCTTCATTTGCGTTTTTCACGAATGTATGGAGAGCGCGTTTATTTCAAGTGCTTACCATAATTTTCATAACAGGAGCATTACAAAATTAGTTGGTTGTTGAATAATATCTTTATCTCAGTGCCTAAAGGATGTTTCGCTAGTTTCCATTCGAGAACTAAATTCGAATGTTCGATGTAATTCTTTGATTAAACTCAAAGTTAATAAGTAGTTTGTATTCGAAATGAAATTAAAATTAAATAAACGCTTTGGAAAATTTGTCTAGAAAAATATTTCCAACTTAAATTTCACTTAACAGACTTCAGAAATGCCATTAATATCAAGAAAAATTTGTACTCATATCATTTATATCATGGTAAACAATCAGGCAACAGTTTATTAATAGGTTAAATAAGTTATGCAAATATTTATAAATTAAAAGTATACACCATTCTTACTTTTAAAAACATTAAAAATACCAAAATTAAAAAACACAACTAAACAACGTTTATAAATAAACTAAAATTACATTTAAAAAAATATATATTTATTGTACTCACGGATTTTCGAGGGAAAAGTAAATAAAACTTTTAAAGAATGTTTAGCGAGCTTAATTCAAAACAATACGGTTATCAAAATAGCAGACGATAATTAAATTCAAACACAAAATTGTTGAAACTGAACTTTTAAATTTTGCCGTTATAATATCTAGAATAAATAGAAAAAAAAACAGTAGATATCGTTTGCACGAAAGAAATTAAACAGAAAAAACATTGATTTGATTTAAATAAAGTTAAACCTTTGTGAAAATCATTTTATGCTAATTTTTCTACTAAAATTGTTCTTTAAAAATTTTCAGATTTAATTATGTTTTTATTTCATTTAAAAATTATTAAGCATTTGTAAACCTTTACTCACACTTCAATAGCAAAAGCATAAAAAACTGAAAAATGGATTTACAGAAAGAAAATTTCTAATTACAGAGAAAGATAAATAAGAGCATTGCGGATTTGGTCTCCCAACTCCAGACGATGACGTCAAACGTCAGGGAAAATCGGTGAATTTGCCATGTTAAGTCTTCCGTTATGTATCTCTTCAAGGCTGATAACACTCCAAAATCTTTTGTTTAGAACAAAAATTCTGTCCCTTTTGTAAGGATTTCTTAAATTTTCTTGCAGATTTTTTTACCTTAGGACTAACAAAGATGTTAGTTTACAAATAATGATATTAAATTCTTTAAAAAAATTACCATAACAATTTTAACTGATGATAATGAGGTATTATCACGTTTTGAGATTAAATTTTATTAAAATAGTAGATAAAAAACCATGAAGAATGACTTTTACATCAAGTATTTTCGTAGCCTAGTTTCTGAGATATAAATTTTTGAAATTTCGTTTTTTGTTTTGGCGCGAAAACACTTTCGAATCACAAATCATGCGCTGTGAGGTCACATCCAATAGAAGCCTGTTTTCTGATCACGTGAAAACCGTAAACACCATGGTTTTCATGCGCTGTGATGTCACATCCAATAGAAGCCCGTTTTCTGATCACGTGAAAACCGTAAACACCATGGTTTTCATGCGCTGTGATGTCACATCCAATAGAAGCCCGTTTTCTAATAACGTGACTTTTCTAACGTTTAGGCAAAAATAAAATTGAATTTTGAGGTACCACTTCGGATTTTTGTTCATATGTAAGAAAATATTAGTTTCTCGAAAATTATTTAAATTACAAAGTTTGAGTAAACAAAATTTCATATTTGTTTTCCGATCAATAGTTTTGCCATTATAGCACACTGAAAAACAGAGAAGCAAACATCCTCTGTTAAAATTATCCTGTGTTAAAATTCCCTGTTTTTCAATGCGTTGTAACGTGTAAACTATTGTTCGGGAAATGAAAATTTACGAGTGTATTTTGTAGGAAATTTTGTTTACTCCAACTTTGTAGTTCAAATAATTTTCTAGAAACTAATATTTTTTGAAATATAAGTGAAAATCTAAAGATAGAATAAAATTTGGCGATTTTTTCACATTTTTTTGCGTTTATCGAAAAGAAGCCGACGTTCTACGTGGAAATGAACTAGATATTCGGAATCAACACCCTAAAAAACATGTAAAACAGTCGAAAAAATACCTTTCCTAAAAAAATTTTTTTGAAGCAACTGCCGATTGACTGTATTACTATTTTGAGATTTTATTGAATTTAAGTTACTTATTAAAACAAATTGCACATTTTGTCACAGATGTCTTTTGACCCTTAAAACATAATATTTGACCCCAAAAATACCTTTTTGTCATTAAAAGAACCAAATATAGGCCCGCAGGCGCCATCTTGTTATGACGTCATAGCGGTCAAACCACGCCCTAAAATTTTGGGCTCTCATCGATTTTTTAGTTTTTAGATGATTATCTAACATCCCTGAAAGTTTCACGAAAGTATCACATTTTGCAGTTTTTTTCTAATAAGCCACCCAACTAATAACATATATTTATATCAAAAATATGAAAATATATTTGACGTATAATATATTCGTGAAATATATTTTAGCATAAACACATGAAACAAATGTCCACGCTAAGGCACTGTCACTCTTCGTCGAATTATACGCTTTCTTCTCCATCACATCCCCGACCCCGTTCTAATTGCCGTTGTCAACTCCAGTTTGAAGGCATCAGCCCCAATCCAAACCACAGCTTAGAAGGAAATTAAGCCAGACACAATAATTACCCCCTTTCTTTTCTCTCGATGCGTCCACCCTCTCTTGGTGCAGTTCGATTCGAACGAATGCTCTTCTTTTTCCTCCCCGAGTATGACTCGATGTCCGACGGGATGCCTCCATTAAGGGGGCTCGTTAAGGGGGTTCATTTGGAAAATAATGAAGTTTCCTCGAAAATTAAATTCTTTCCCGTAATTAGGAGGGGGGATCCACCCACCCACCCGCCTGGAGCACACCGGTTAATGTCCTGTTTAGTGTCCCCTTTAAATTGGCTTGTTCAGGTGGACAATGGGGTAAGTCAAAGAATGATACAAGTCACATCGGACTTACTACATTGTACGACGTTACGAATTTGGCGGTGTTCAATGGTTTTCTTTTGCACCATGCAATCTAATCAACAAACCAATCCAAGGGTTGATTTGGACAAAAATTAGGGCCCTTTTGCTGCCCCGCACAAAAATTCCCCCTCTTTAAATCTTCCCCTTCACAAAAATAAATTCATTAAAAAGCCCCTTTCTTCAAATTAGCTTTAGTGATAATTTGAAAGAAAACATTCACAACATATTTGAATTTTTCACGATTTTCTTGGTTTGTTAGTCAAATTTACTTATACGAACTGATCTGCAAACTATCACTGCTTCAATTTTTCACAAAAACAATTTCTTTTTCACAAAAAATTAATGAAATGGGCCCCAATATATAAAACTTGGATCTACACCTGCAATCATGTTTCAACCTAGCGAGGAAAAATCTGGAATTTGCTACATGCAATATTTTTTTAGATAATTTTCCAAGTTTGGGAGTTTAAAGCATGCGTTTATCAAAGTGCGGTGCATCCTGTACTGTAAGTTCTTTGATTATCTTGTAAGAGCAACCACAAAAAGGGCTTATCCAGTGTTTTTTTTATATTCAGTCCGTAAATTCTGCTACTTACCATTAAAAATGGGGTTTTAGTTCATCCCTTAAACCAGGGGTTCCCAACCGGTGATACGCGTACCACTGGTGGTACGCGGGAGTCAAAGCGATATAATATGTAAAACGAGGACAGTCCAATGGGGAAACCGCTCGCTTCCTTATCGTTAATTTTTTGCTGAGTTTGTACTAATTTTTTATTTGTATGTTTTTAGACCTATGATAAATAAATAAAACTGGAAATTAATACCATTCTCATCTTTTTATTTCTCCTTTATTAAAAGCATGTTATAAATAAACAAATGTCTAACCATTAAATATGAATTTTTCTTAAGAAATTTAATTCAAAAAGCCTTTGAACACTTTTAGAAAAGTAAATATTATACGTTTATTAAAATATTTAGGTCTGTGGTGGTAGACCAAAATTTCTCAAAAAGCCAAGAGGTACGCTGGTGCCAAAAGGTTGGGAAACCCTGCCTCAAACCTTTTGCATACACGTAACAAAGTCTAAAAATAACAAACAGAACAAGAAAGATTTTCCGTTTTACGATACGTTCTTAAGATTTTACTATTCATTTTAATGTCAATTGCTTGAAAACGTCATTTTTTTACTTAATAAATAGTTTCCGGGGATTTTTAAAGACGAACTTCATGGCATAAATGCCAATTTCTTCTATGTGTACTGTCTGAATGAATTTTGAACATCTTCATTGTTTGAACAAGTCCTCCCTAAAGCCCTGGATGAAGCTACGTTACTTTTTAAGCTTTGCTATCCAGGGCTTAAGTCCTCCCAAGCCCTGCACAGTAAAATTATTTGTGTCGTGCACAAACATAAAAAATGCCCCAAAAAATCTGTATCTAATCCCGTTCATCTTAGAGAGAACATGATGGACATGACTATTTGGATATTTTTTCTGAATAATATGATAAAAATTGCTATGCATTGTACAAAATTGCATTTCATGTACTTGCTATACATTGCGCAAAATATACATGATGTGGGCGCAAGCGAGTTTTGTAGTGTGTGGAATAAGTTAGTTTTAATTGGTTAAGCGTCATTTTTTTCGAAAAATAAAACTCCTCGTCATAAGTACTCTACGCAATGAATTTTCGGTTCAGAGTTTGGGTGGAACCTGTTGAAACATCCTGCTGCACATAGATACCTTCACAGAAAGCTTTCAGTAATTCGAAGACTAAAGTCGGTCGACTTCAGTGGCGGATCCAGGGGGTGGCACTCTGGAAAGTGCCCCCCTTGGAGACCCAAAAAGGTTCTCAAAATGAGTAAAAACCCAACTTTTACAGGTCTAATTTCAATTTTTTTCTGGGGGAGGACCCCCATACCCCCCATTAGTATCAAAATGGGGTATTCAGTGTTTCTTTTTATGAAATCCCCAAAATTTTGACATTTTGGGTGAAAAAGTAAAGGTAATAGTGTTGAAAAGTGCCCCCCTTAGACTCAAAACGTTTCTAAAATGAGTTAAAACCCTACTTTTACACGTAAAATTTCAATTCTTTTCTGGGGGAGGACCCCCATACCCCCCCAATGGTACCACAAGTGGATCTTGTCTGGAAAAGAGCCTCCCCCCCTTGGAGCCGTTCTGGATCCGCGCCTGATCGACTTGCGCCGCTTTCTTTCTGAACCAAATAAACAACGTGAGGGGCTTGTTGAGTGTTTGTCGAGGGCTGTAGTAATTGCGTTAAGGGGCTGTCTACAGCCCCCTCTCTTTTTTCAGTTTGGTTCGCTGGGAGGGGTTTTTAATATTGCCTTTTTGTGTTTTAAACAAGGAAGTCTTACGAGGGGGTAGGGAGTTTTATATTGCGTGCGAAATACGTATGAATGGTAATTACTAAACTAACGGCCCACAGACGACTCTTCTTAAACGACTTATTAAAACTATTACGTACTTAGTTACACACAGTTTAAACATTATGTGGTGTGTTGCAACTCCTTTGGTGTAACACGAAAAATTTGGAAATATTTATATTATTATTATTCAGGATGTTCATTAATTATTTATAATATAAGAGCTGAATAACTTTCCTGTCGTGTGTTGTTACTTAGTTCATAACAGCTTGGTGATTTTAGCTGAGTTTTATTCAGTAATAAGCCATTATGTTAACTTATTCTGTGGTGAAAATGGTTGCTATCTAACCATTTCATATCGGAAATGACATCATATTAGAGTTCCTGGTATACGGTTTCACACATTAATGGGTTTCTTTATATTTCAAATTGGTAGTTTTGGAAAGGGATTTTGTATACGTATCGCAACTTGTGTGATCGAATTTGTATACATGTTTTAAAATATTTGTCGTTGTACCAAATGTTTTAGGCGTTTACATTCAATAAAATGCCAAACGGCTTTTTCGGAAAGTTATTTTAAAGTTTTATCATGTATCAGAAAATCGAGGATTTTGAAAAGCTCACAATTTATGTTTGTGTAGAATGTACATTTTTTACGATGTAAAATGTAAAAAAATATTAGATCTGAAATTAACTGTGCCGGCAAAAGAAGTTGCCGTTTTATACTTCCTTAAGGAATGGTACGCTATAGTAAAAAATAATTTATCTTCACTTTATTTTTTTAAGAAACTATAATGTTACGCATACATAAAATATTACTATTATGTGTTAATTAAAATCTCTATGCAAA
This sequence comes from Tetragnatha versicolor, assembly GCA_024610705.1. Lineage (NCBI taxonomy): Eukaryota > Metazoa > Arthropoda > Arachnida > Araneae > Tetragnathidae > Tetragnatha > Tetragnatha versicolor. The sequence goes on from JANDEH010000007.1 coordinate 11,188,705, forward strand.
TTGAAAATTATATTTCTATGCAAATAAACGAATTCAAAAAGCTTAAACTTATATTTTTAGATTTATCATTAATTCAAAAATCAAACTCATAAAAACGGCTAAAAAAATTAAACATTCCCAAGGCTTGAACGTATACCAAAGTATTTATTTAAGAAATCTTTTCATGGTTCTAACATACCTTGTGGTCCGATAATCCCCGCATACTTAAATAAACCCATCAACCTTACTGACACGGCAGCTTTGCAACATCAACCATTCACCAACCAACCCCGCCGTAATATTCCACGTAATTAATTTCCGTTAATGTGCCGCATTCCGACCCTAACATCCAATCCATTTGAGGCGCCCCAAGGCCGACTTCCAAACCCCTTCCAGCTTTCGGACATCAAACGGACACGCGCCTGTCCGCTGCAACGGATCAATAGTCTCCATTCCCCGGCAATCATAACGGTCGCCTTATATCGGATATCAATTCGGGTATGAACTTGCTTCGATTTGGTGCGGTGTGTTATTCCGTCGTAGATAGTCAACGGGATCAGGGGGAACATGCTGCTGTGAACACACCATACCAAAATTAGTTAAAACCTATTTTTCACTGTCAAATTTCAAAAAATTTCTGGGTAAAGACCCCAGAACCTCTTTTGCATTTCGAACTATTCGCAGTTTTTTTTAAAATGTTAAGTTTATCAAAATGCTATTTGCTTTATACTTTTTTGGTGAAGCTATATACTTCTCTGGTGTTTTTGGCATAGATGAAACTCAATATCAACATATTTTGAGAAAACTTGGAATTCCTAATGAAGTGGGTTGGATGAAAATTGACCGGCTTTTTAAGGGACATAACTGTGCTGATTCTTAATTCAATAACTTAAGAAATATATTCCATGTACAGTGCAACTGGAATAAACTGAACTAGTGGTAAAAAGGGTAATATAAAATCCTAACCACAACCATAAGTGGTGAAGAAACCTTATTTAGAGCCCTACGGGGAAATCTAGCAGTACGAATATTGTATGTAGTTTTACGAATTCTTACCCCAGTTGGTTGTACGAATCTTAAGAATTCTCAATTTTGAGTCTCAATAAATGACATTGGATTACTTACACGAAGTAAACATTATATCCCAACAAACCTCTCCAACTCAAACTGGTCGTGTATAACTAGAATATTTCTGCTATTATCTATATGTTTATAGAATTCTATTCTAATCGGAGTTTCTGATTGTTCGAACTTTTTAGTGGTCCCAACCCTTGAGCTTCTACGAATTATTTAAGTGGCAACTGTAACTTAAAATGTATACTTATATTATATACAGGGTGATTCAGAAATAATCATCAATAATTGGGGGGGAGGTAGAGGGGCCCTAGACAAGCAGATTTCGAACAGAGATGGTAGGCGCAGGCTTACCATTAAAGAGCTAGGACCTAATGTAGTGTGCGAATGCGTTTCAAAAGGCCGTTTTTAGAAGGTCCGTGTGATGAAACAAAACATAATAAAAAGAAAAATCTATTGCATGAGGTGAGGAAGTATCCCTACTACTTACACAATGAATTCGATAGAATTTGAACCACTTTCTAAGCCGTGGAGTGAGTTTCAAAAGTGCAATAATAATCTTTTTGTCAAAGAATGCAGTTCCCTTAGTGGTATTTAGAAAAATGATGATCGGGGAAGGAATTTTCAATGATCGTAACATTGATCATTGAAACTGTTTGATCATTGAAAATTCCTTCCCCGATCATCAATTTTCTAAATACCATTAAGGGAACTCCATTGTTTGTCTAAGAGATTAATATTGCACGTTTTAAAACTCACCCCACGGTTTAGCAAGTGGTCCAATTTCTATCACATTCAGGATTTAAGTAGTACAGATACACTTGTACCTCACGCAAAAATGTTTTTCATTTTATTATGTTTTGTTTCGTCACACGGGCCTTCTAAAAACGGCCTTTTGAAACGCGCTCGCACTACATTAGGTCCTAGCTCTTTAACGGTAAGGCTGCGCCCCACCATCCCTATTCGAAATATGCTTGTCTGGGGCCCATCTACATCCCCCAATTATTGATGATTATTTCTGAATCACCCTGTACTTATACTATTCCCGTATACTTCGTTTGCTGACATGATAAAACTTAGTGACGAGTTGGAGAGGATTTCATTCAACTCTCCTTCTATTTCTTCATAACCCTATGGTTATTCCTTGTTATTGGGGACCGGCAAGGCGTGGGCTGTATTCGTCATCATTACGTCTTTCGTGGCAGAGTGTTTCGTTCGATAGTGGAATTTTGGTGGCGCGAAGTGGCGGATTTTGATGGATGGCGGCAGGTGTGGTGGCAGCGGAGGGGGGGGAGATGAGTGGTTGGGGGTGGAATGGCTTGTGGTGTCCATAGGAGAGCAAAGGGTGTGGTCAGTGTTGCAGGGGGATTTACGTGTGTTCTTGAAGGTGCTATATTAGGGGTGTGTACTGTGCGAGTGAGGGGTCAAAATGGCTTCCTTTTGAAAATAAATTTTCCAGATTAACAAAAAATGCATAGTTATACAATGATTATAGAAAAAAAGAATTAAGGTTATTAATATAACCTTATAATGGTACGGTTACTTATACGGCTTATAATGGTACTTATACGGCTATTATAAGGTTAACCTGGAATTAAACTTCTGATGGTTTGTTGATAAAGGGAAACAAGTTTTTAAAGCCAATCAGAGTTGTAGAAAAAGCTAGATTCCAGGTTAACCTTAGGTTAAGTTAGTGGTCGAAACAAGCGTCTTTAGAGCCGATGGTTAAAAATACCAGTGTTACATCAATGGCTAAGAAAATACCACACGATACCTTTGATATCACCAGATAGTATCACGTGGTACCTTTGATCCAATCATGTAGGTTTGGTATTCTTGGACTATAGGGTTTAAAGAAACTTTTGTGGTTGAACATAGCCGTAACTTACCCTAAGGTTAACATGGAATATTAATCTTCCGATTGGATAAAGGGGAATAAGTTTTAAGGCCAATCAGAGTTGTCGAAAAAGCTAGATTATAGGTTAACCTTAGGTCAAGTTCGCGGTGAATACAGCTGTTATTTTCAATTACTGATTGCACCCAATCCCACAAAAAACGCCTTTGAGGCCCCTTAACAGAAGAAAAAAACCTTGACACTACAAATCTTCAAGTTATTTTTCTCAAGACACTGCTCTAGTGTCAGTTCCTCGACAATCGGACTCCGGAAAACGTTCAAAAACGTTAATTAGAGTCAACCTAAAGCACACAATAAGCTTCCGATTCCACTCCCAACATCAAACGCCCGCGGCCCCACATCCTTTTTCAAGGACAAAAAGTCGTCTGAACAAGGACAAAGAATTATTTCCCCCTTTTGTGGGAAGGTTCCAGAAGAGAGAAAGAAAAATTATTTTTTTTATCATCATCCTCCAACTCATCCTTTGCACTTTGTCATAAGGTATCCAATTTAAGTAATGCTTCTGACAATTCCTTCTCTTTTTTTTTCAGTGACTTTTTTTTTCTGCGAGATTTCTGACTTTAATGGCGTTGTTCTTGGTTTTTGGGGCGAGGAGGATGAGGGGTGAATGAAAGATTTAAGCAAATCTTTGAGGGGTAATGTCGTGTTTCTTGCCTCTGAGGGAAATTTTCCTTAAGGGGGTTAAAGGGGCCCTATCACATTTGCGGGTGTGGCCCCGTTCGTTATAGTTTGAATCTTATTAAGTTAATGCTTAAGTGCTTCGATGAATGAAGAAAGGGCTGAAGATTTTTCTCTCTTCACTTCAGTTAAAGTTTTGAGTTTTTGCAGTTTCTGCCGGTTTGTGAAAGGTTTTGAGAGAGCATATGTAAATACAGGTAAAATAACCCAGAGAACTGTACCCTAAAAACCATATTTTTTTTAAAAGAACGACGTCATATCTGATAAAAAAACTATCGTTATATTCAACATCGTATGCTTGTATGCTTATTTAATACTTTATTAGAGTAAACCAATTATGACGTCATGTATTTCTTGAACGAAATTTCATCAAAAGTTTTGAGTGGTAAATATGACATTGGGCATTCCTAATAGAATCGAATCTAGCTGTGCATTTATATTTTAACCTTAAGATAACGTTGTTAAAATTAGAAATGTTAATTATAAGGTACTTGTACCCAATATGGACAGGGCTCTCAATATGGACACCCCTAATATCTTAAAAAGTAAGAAACTTGATGGAGAGTTGGCACTACGTGTTCATGAAGAAAAGCAGTTTAAAGATAATTTACTCTTAAAAGTGCAAAAAAGCGCGCTGTTCGCCATTTTGAAGGATATTTGTGTTTTCATGGTGTGCTGATAGTAATTACAGGTTAAGTTTAAATTCTTATTAGATATGGTAAAATTACTTTAAATATGAAAAAGTAGAGTGTTTTAGAAAGCGGATAAAATATATTTTCGTTTGCTATTGCATATATTGCTTAAAAATGTTTTCTTTGTTTATTTTTACAAGATTTAGTAAAACTTCGCCCTGTTCCTATTATGGACACCTTATGTCCACATTGTAAGAACAGCGAGTGAATCTTCAGATTCAGAAATTTTTAAAATAATTTTCTGTACATAAAATTACGAAGTGCATGTTCTGAAGATATAAACTGTGCCCCCCTCCCCCGCAATACTTAAAGAAATATATTTTTTTATCCCCTCTCCTCTAAAATCCCTTGGAAGAGTGGTTCTTCCATACACCCTGTGTAGAAGGTCAATAATTAGCCACCTGTCCATAATAGGGACAGGTGGTTCCTAATATGGACACTTGTAAAAATTTTTTGTTTTTATTATAGAAATTAAAGCAGGATAATTACAAGTTCACTAATTTTAATAATGATAGTCAACAGTCCAGGGATAGTGGTCATAAATTTTTGGAGTCCTATGACGTGTACAAGGGGGTGAAAAAAATACATTTTCCTTAGGGTGTCCAGATTAGGCACAGGTACCTTATACAAATATTACTTTAACAGGCACATAAAATAAACCTATTGTCATAGGAGAAATTTTTCTTTAAAATTGAAAATACATTGTGGGTTGAGATAATTTTAACTATTCTGTTTCCAGCCTTTGCTTATGTTTCACCTATTGTAAATAACGTAAATAACATTTCAAAAGGGTGCCATCAACTGAAGCAAGATTTGTTTCCTTGTTATTTTGCCCTGAATACTAAATGGCTTGCTCTATATTGTAACAAATCTCAACTTTTGGAACTCCTTAATTGTTTTCTATCGCAAAATGCAAACAGTATTCAAATGGTTACACCTGAAACTCATCCTTTTAAAGCGAAATAATAGAAAACAGAAACCACACGACCTGCATTTCTATGACCGCGATGGCATTAGGTATATTTCCCAAGTTGTTCATTACCCGAGATACCCGACAGTTTAGAAATGCGTTGTTGATACAACTCTGAATGCTAATTACTACGAGTCATCCGTAAATTACGTCACGTTTTCAAAAGAGGGAGGGGCACTGAATAATACTATCTGTGGAAAATTTGTGACAGAAGAATTTTGTGAGACTAGTGATCGATTTCAATCGCTGGGAAATAACGATTGTCTAGCGCAGGGGTTTCCGACTTCTAAGTACTCGCGGGCCGCAATCGAAGTCACAAGTCAAGGGGCGGGCCACAAAGTAATCTGGCTCCTTTTTAACGATGATAATTTTTTTGGGGCGAGACTCTTCAATATGAAATTTTTCCAACAAAAGAGGGACGAAGGTTGTTTACATATTTTGAATGTATGCATTACACTGTATTTTCCAAAATTCCAGAGGATACATGAATTTTTTACTCTTATACAACTCGTAGGAATACTGAATATATTTAATATTCTTAATATTACTTAAATGAAAAGGTCTTCCTTAAGAAAATTTTTGTAAATTTTCCTTAGATGATTGTTTTACCTAATTTTTTGATACTCCATTTTGTCCCTCCTCATGATAAAGGTTATAAAAGCCTTCATACCCCTTGCTACGCTCAGGGGGAATTTCAGGTTTTACAAACGACCTCTCGAAACTTTAATCTTTTAATTCTTGCACCATAGAAAACAATCGAAGCTAGTCCATAATCTAAATTTTGAGTTTTAGTGTGCTAAAAGGTGTTTTGAAGCAACTCTTTGGAGGGTTTTCAGAGAGCTTCGCGGGCCGCGCAAAATGACCCGGCGGGCCACCAGTTGGAAAACCCTGGTCTAGCGGGTGTAAGAAGCCCGGCTAAATGCCTAGCTGAATGGAGCTAGGCATTTGGAGTATGCCCGGTTAAATGAATAAATGGTTAATGGAAATGCCCGGCTAAATGGAGTATCTTAATTTTTGCTATTTTTGGAAAATACAATAAAATGATAGCTGGAGATAGAACCCATGATCTGCTACTTTCTATGCAAGCACCCTACAAACACTGTTCCATCGGGGCTTCGGCAGCATTAAAACTTACTAAAATATATATTTTTCTTTGTGGCGCATAAGGTAAGGTTTTTTACACCGGCGAGAAGTGTTAGGGAAACACATTGTTTTAAAAGGAAATAGGTAATTATGATCCATCCTTACATTGAAGCATTGGGAGGCATTCATTAATTACGTAAGGGTCCCGAGGGGGAGGGGGGGTTAGAAAAATCTCTATATACCCTTACTTGGGGGGTGGGGGGGTCAAACCGATTATTACGTAAGATTTTCCTAGTTAATACAAACAAATTCCAATTATTCTAATCAAATTAGTACTATGGAATAACTTATCTGTTGATTACTAAAATAATATTACTTATCTCTCTATTCTAAGAAAAAGTTTTTGGTGAACGGTTTCCAGAGAAAGGCTTTTTAATTACTGAACCAAATGACACATACATGGTATCAAAATGTCCGAATTCTTTCCGGATTTCCGAGTAAGCCCTTCGATTTTTCAAAAAAATTCTTAATTTTAAAATATTTCCATTTTTTTAGATTTCGGATAAGGTCGCAGTTACAAAGCAAGAAACTATGAATATTAAAACAATTGAAAATATATTTCACTGGTTTTAAACATTCAAATACATTAAATAATCATCTTTCTATTTATCACACTAATTTAAAAAATATATATTGGATTCTTTTTAACAATATTTATATTTTTGCTGTTCAAACGATTTTAATTATATTTAAAACTAATGTATAATTAATTTATCTTTTATTTTTAAATAATTAATTCATATTTATATATTTATCTTTGTCGTTGTGGCAACCTAATCATTACTATATTTACAGTAAAATATAAACTCGCTTTCAGAAACTTTTGCATTTATTTATTACAATAATAATTATTTTTATATCATTTTGCAAGTTATATTATTTAAGGTAGTAAAAGGTAACTTTTTTTTATAATGCCAAAACGCAAAACTAGATATGGTGGGGGAATGTTTTAGAAATAAAGATAAACATTGAAAGTCAGAACATTCGTGTCATTGCTATGAAACTGACACAATTTCGATGTTTATTTGTTCTCATGAAGCAAAATTCTAAATTTTCGTGATGTTTACGATAATTACTACATTTTTCACAGACAATCAATGAAAATCATTACAAATTTTAAGAAAGTAAAATTTATTCCGGAGATGTTTCAGTGCTTCTGAATGGATCTGTGTGAGAAAAACATTACCTTGGGGAAATGGTAAAAGAAAGTTTACACTGCTTTATTACTAATTTTCTTGGAATTAAATGGCGATCCGCCAATTCATATTGCCATAAAGGAACTGTTAAAATTTCGCCGCTGAATGAATATTCCCCTTTTTTGAAAGAATACCCCAGAGAAGTAGTTCCCCTGTTTTAAGAATGTTTTATAAAATGAGTAAGTGCTGTGAGCTGTGTTTTGTGAGGATGGCAAAGAGATCCTTAAGTATCAGCGTCAGCAGTTAACGGGGGTTGGCGAGCGATAGCGAGCAGGGGGCGGTAGCTCCCTAGTCTATTGAAAAATAAAAATCTTGGATTTAAGTCAAACTGAGAGTTTTTGTGTAACTGATCCTTTTCTAACATTTTATTATTTTGAAAAGCGAAATGGAATCTTACGTAAGAATAGGGGGAGGGGTTTGAAAAATCTTACGTACCCTTACATGGGGGTAGGAGGGGTTAAAAATTGCCAAAATCATCCTTACGTAATTAATGAATGGCCCCTTGACAAAACTTGGATTATCTTTCATTAATGATTGCATTCAGAAGACTGGGTATAAAATGTATTGAGAAGTTGTATTTAAAAAAGGCAGGGGATCACTTACACAAAAATTTTAGTTGTCAAAAATTTCAAAGGAAATCGGAAATTAAGAAATACTAAATCAATTTTAGTAGCCCCCAATTAATATTTTTCTAAAAATATTCCCTAATGTTCAAAAATCACGTCCTTAGCGTAAGAGCTCGTTCCAAGGCCTAGTTAGGTATATTTGCCCTTAACATACGATTATATGTGTCAAAAAACGTTTTATAGTCTGTTCATTTAGAATTGGCGCCTGAAGCAGGATCAAAAATGCTTAATAACGTTCATCACACAACTTCAGGGACCGATTTTTTACAGTATTTTAAATACTTCTGTTTCGGCTGCCTTGTTATTGCACAAGAAAAAATTTTCGATGATAATTACAGTAGTAACTGCTTCTAATACATTATGTCTCAGGCGCCAATTCTAAATCAACAGAGTATATTAACCACATATTAACATTACTGAATAAAAAATAATTAAAAACTAAGTACTTTAATTATAAATTCTTTTGCAGTTGGAGCTAAAAGGCTGTATGTATTAACGTTAGGGAAACCGGTGAAACAACTTTTGGTAACTCACTTGTAACAAGAATAAGGGCAAAAAATGAGTAGGTTTATATATTTTATGCATACCAGCCTTTGACAATAAACAATAACAATAAATAATAATATACAAACACACAAAAGAAAAGAAAAGAAAAAGAAATAATACATATTGTTCACTAAGGGGCCAAAGGCCCTTCCAAGTGAAAACATTTGGTTTGTACAATACATATATGCTAAAAGAGAAAAAAAACTTATAAAAAGAAATTCAATAGATTTTTAATTTAGTCACCATAACTCTATAAAAGCATTCCAAAAGGATCACAAAACGCTTGCAACTTCAACTACTTAAGTTTCATAACAGTAACAAACTATTCGCTTCACTTCTCCCCCTAAAAACAAGCAAAGGGATCCGCAATTAAACACAAAGATTCAATCCATCGAACAGGTGGCACGGGAATGTAGTAATACAGTGCAAAACAGACCGACGTGCCAGGGCAGTCCTGAATAATTCAGAAGGACTCTTCCTAATTGACAGTCAGGACGGTCCCTTCTTCCTTCCTCCCTCCCTCTCCAGAATGGAACGTCTTTCGCCGGGGCCATCTGCAATGCTAATCCAAGGGGGGCACGTTTAATCAGCGGCGTGTAACCCTTTCGAAACTGGCCCGCCCGAGATTTCCCTCTAATGCTATAGAAAATTCTGGGCGGCCAGTACCGAAAGGGTTGTATGTGACTGGGTTCTCATGCTTAAAGATGCCCTTCGGGGGTGTTAATAAGGGGGTGTTTTGTTCCCCTTGATTGAGGGGGTTATTTGAGTTTGGGTGGGGAGTGCTGCGCAAGATTTGTTGCTTCTAGAGGATATTCGAGGGGTGTCGCGGGGTGGAGGGGGTGTTCGAGTGGAGAGATGAATTTCGAAAGTTCGAAAAGGGGCAACTGTGTCTTTTATTATACTTAGGGGTGGTAACCTACGGGTCTGGAAATGTAGGAGGATTTTATTTAAATATTTTTGCACTTCAAATGCGCGAAACACTTATGAAACGCTAAGTAAACACTATGAACACTTCTAATAGAAAGTTTTGCGATTGTGTTGTGTGAGGAAAAGATCGTGCTGTTAAAGTGTTTTTAAAATTACAAAGACCGGAAATGTGTTTTTGTAGAGTTTAGAGCTAAATTCAAGAACACTTCCAGATTCACTACTTTACACTTCAGATAATCAACATATTTACAGCACTATTTTCAGAACACATTTCTATAATTTTTCAAACAAAATCGGAACACTTTAGTACTAACAACACAACTATAAAGTGATGATTTGAGTGTAAAATTATGTTTCTAAATATGTTTATTTTTGTGTAGAGTGTTTGAAGTGTAAGAAAAGGCGCCTTATTAACTTAATTTAGTAATTACTAATAAAGTCGATTATGATTTCTTTTAATACTAATAAAGTCGTTAATTAATAAATTTGATTCAAATTTCATTGTGACGAACAGCGATTAATGTCCTTCTTTAAAAACTCAAATAGTTGTATATAAAAATTATAATTTATAATACAGTAAGTTTGAATAAAAAAATAGTATTATATACTAGAATATATATTATGTGTTTAAAATTATCAACAAAAATTTGTTTTGAATGCAGCTCATTATTCCATTAAACGAGCCCTCTAGCGCAAAGCGTTCTGAAGCAGGTGTTGTGGAATTATTTCTAGAACACACTTTTTCTCACTTTTTGATTTAAAATCAATTCCAATCAATTAAAGATAAATCTTAAGATCATATGCTTCCTTAACAAAATAGGAAGAGTAAAATCACCATATAAAACCAAATAGTAGCTGTTTATAACAAAAAATAGACTCCACATTATTAAATAGCTAGCAAACTCTATTCAGTCCGAGACAATTTTTGTGTTCCTGATCTTGCCTTTCAATTAGAAATGCGCTGCATAAACCATTATTCGTCCCCAAAAGCGACAACAAAAAGCAACCATCCTCATCAACTCTACTACAACAACCTTTAAAAAAGACCGACAACACAATACCAACACTACCAACTGGCAGCTGTTGACGCCTTAATTATGTTTCCCCTTTATCTCGCTCTTGAAAAAAAACCTCTCCAAACACAAAGGGAAAAAACCTCTCCAATCTTTTAAGAAATAACAACAACAACGATGATGATGACGAGGAGGGAAAAAATATATCTCAAATTTTTTCTCCGACTCGATGCTATCGCCTTTGGCAACGAACCGTGGATCTCAAAAATAGGATCTTCACGAATGGCGACGCTTTGTTAAAAGTGCTGCCACTCGCTTAAATAGGGACCTCCTACTCCGACGAGATTCTGATTTAAGAGTTTCGCTCGAGCTGACTGGCAACCTGCACTGAGATCTCCTTATGCTCGACCCTCTTCTCTTTCCTCGGTTTCGACTTTTTTTCTTAGCGGAGGAAAGGGCGGGTTTACATACAGTGACGACGCGACGCGATCGAGAGGAGAACTTAGAAAAATTCCCTATCGTTCTCCTCATCAATTC